>OX403614.1:7672288-8893538 GCA_948107665.1 Lomographa bimaculata
TATGTACGTTCCAAATGTCTTCCAAATCCGTTCAGCAGGGGACATTTCAGAGGAAACAAACATACTTACACACTTGCACATTTACACACAAACTTTCGGATTTATAATATTAGTACATTGAAACATAATGTGTAATACTCACGATAGTTTTAACTTTAAAAATATCTTAATGCAACCTTATTAAAACATAAAACGCTTTCACACTAAGTTCGATGACTTGTGTCGTGGGTGCCGAAAACATTCACATC
The DNA here is from genome assembly GCA_948107665.1 of Lomographa bimaculata. NCBI lineage: Eukaryota > Metazoa > Arthropoda > Insecta > Lepidoptera > Geometridae > Lomographa > Lomographa bimaculata. Next base: position 7,672,537 of record OX403614.1, read on the forward strand.
ACACACACTCACAACCAGAACCAAAAACACATAAGATATATAGAAAACTTGTGTTCCGGCCGGGAATCGAACCCGATACCCCTGCTTAGAAGGCGAACGCTCACCCGACTGAGCCAACGGGCAGTTCGCGACTATACACACTTTTAAATCCGAAAGTTTTTGTGTAAATTTTTGTTCCCTTTTCACGATGTAACGGCTGAATGGATTTGGATGACATTTGGAATGTACATAGTTTATACCTAGGATTAACACATAGGCTACTTTTCAACTAGATCAACGCGAGAGAAGCCGTGGGACTCTAGTAAGTTTATATATCAAACGCAAATGCATTCAAACTCACAGCCCCACACTAAGTTCAAAGACGTGTATCGTGGGTGCCGGAAACATTCAAATCACACACACATTACACCCAGAACCAGAAGCACAAATAACCCTTGGAAAGGAATTTGTGCTCCTGCCGAGAATCGAAACCAGGACCCACGGCGCAGAGGGCGGGACACCTGTCCAATCGGGTCGTATCGACTGCTGATTGAATTGATCTCATCTACAACATATAACATATATATAATATTCTTCAGGGCCAGTCAAGTGCCAGGGAGGCCCGAGGAGCTGTTCTACATACTCTTCGATGAGAAGGAGGGTTTGCTGAACTGCTACCTCTTCAGGGCGTCGACTGTTCTTGAGGTGAGTGAAGAAGGCACCGGTTTCAGATCTGTAACCTGATAAGTTCTAACACCACTGCATGAGTGAAATTTAAACGCAAGCAAAGCTTTGAAAAACCGTCTTCACCGCTTTATCTTCGGAACCTTGATCAAATTTAATGAATTAAACACGCATTATTGACAATAACTCAAAAACTACTGATCAGATATTGATCAAATTTAAATGGAACTAATTAGAAAGCAACATCTTTAAAACTAAAAAAAAATTACAAAAATCGGCTCACGTGGAGAGAAGTTATACAAAGGTAACACAAATAAAATTAAAATTAAAAAAACTACAGTCGACTTGAGTACCTCCTCCTTTTTTGGGAAGTCGGTAAAAAAACCGACTTCACTGCTTTATCTTCGGTATTTTGATCAGATGAGATGTACTAAACTCGCATTATTGACGATAATTCAAGAACTACTGATCAGATCTTGATCAAAGTTAAATGGGACCAAATGAAAAGCCACATCTTTCAAAATTCTCGTGGAAGGAAGTTATGAGATACCATATAAAAAAAACCGACTTCATCGCTTGTATTTTGGTTTTGGCTTAACCGATTTCGATTAAATGTATTTGAGTACACCTCTGAAGTATGCTCTACCACACAAAAAAAATCATCAAAATCGATTCTTAACCGGCGGAGATACCGCGTAACATAAATAAAAAAAAATACAGTCGAATTGAGAACCTCCTTTTTTGAAGTCGGTTGACAACGGGTGAAGCACCCATAGTCCTACAAACTTCATTTGTGATACGCGAGTTCCATGATTTTTGTTCAGACAAAAAGTGCTCAACGCGCCTAAAGAAGTTTTCACTACAAAATTACTGCTACTATTTTTGCATATTTAATTATTTACTTTTATATATACTAATATACTTAATATATATACTAATAACTTTTTCGGATATAATCATTTTTTTCCTGGTTAAAATGATACATATTATAGACATGAGAAACTATGCATCTAGAAACAAATTGGTTAGTTATGGCTTGTGTTTTGACACCGCCCAAAAAGTACCTATTTTACGAGCAAAAAAATTCTAAACGGTTACCAAAATAGATAAATGGTCACCAAATTACGTTGGATAAATGGTCACCAAATTACGTATCCTAAAATATTATACAACAATATTTTCGTATTAAAAATATTTTTGTAATAATTATTTTTTTGACCATTTATCCATTTTGGTAACCGTTTGGAATTTTTGGTGGCCATCTAAATTATACCCGTTAGTTATGAATTAATGAAATACAACGCATCGCTAATTTGCCTGGGCTAATGAGGAAACCTGATTTAAACTAACAACTATAAATAAATAATTACAACAACTCACATCCATTGTTACGTTCTACTTGTATGACAAATAAGTACTTCATTTCATTCAATGTCTTCCTCAATTAGTTACAATGAAGGATTCCACGTACATATTACAAAATACAAAATAAAATCATTTATATACTTAAGTGCCATTTCGAAAAATGTGGGCGCTCGAGCCTTAATGTATGGCGCTTGCATTTACATTGCAATTGATAGCAGTTTCAAGTGATACAATACAATACAGTAATTCTTTATTGCACACCAAATAAAAGTAAAATTTGAGAGGTGGTAGAGCATTTTGTGAGTTGCTCGCCTGGCTTGCTACCAAAGTAGCTTACCACCATCAAGTTGAAAGTCTGCCGCCAAGCCAAATACGGTGTTCCGGCAGTTATCCTTGAGAGCCTGCGTATTCCAGGTCTAGTGTGTTTACCAGCTTCGATCACATCGTCACTTACCATCAGGTGAGATAGTGGTCAAACACTAGCCTGTCACAAATAAAAAAAAAAAAAAAAAATACAGTTATATGAGGTAGTACAATGGGCGGTCTTATCGCTTTAAGCGATTTCTGCCAGACAACCTTTGGATGGACAAGTGATGATAAATATTATTTTGTGAGTAATGTAATGAATTGATTATTTATTTAACTATTGATTTAGTTTCAATAAAGACCAAAGTCACATGATTTTTGTGTCAGAAATGTGACTATTTTAAATAAAATATGGAAGTAAAGTAGGGTTAAAAAAGGGTTTTTATTTTGTTTTTTTATTAATCAATGTAAATAATAATAACAATTCCGCTATATTATGTGTCAATAATATTACGTGCCTGATGTTTAGGCATATTTAACTAATAGGTTTAATTCAATTCAATCAATGTATAAGAAGCTTAAATTTTACTCTGTTGTCGTTTTTAGTAAAACTAAGTTCTTAAGATTGAATATTATAAAATAATTAGAGATATTTAAAAAAGTCTGTTACATTATGTGACAATTCCAAAGATAGTAAATTAGGCGCTCAATGAGAGCTCGCGATGGCGCTTCCGAATTGGTAACGCACGTCGCGGTAGGGGCACTACAGTCTACAATATACGTACTTAAGTTCTACCAAAATCGACAATGTATGGAGAAATTCGATGCCTTACATCGACTTTTTACGGAATGATGAAGCGCAGCGACCCTCGCTGTGCAATTGAAGATTACAGCGTATGTTTTTTTTTTTTTTTTTTTTTATTTGTGACAGGCTACTGTTTGACCACTTTCTCACCTGATGGTAAGTGACGATGTGATCGAAGCTGGTAAACACACTAGACCTGGAATACGCAGGCTCTCAAGGATAACTGCCGGAACACCGTATTTGGCTTGGCGGCAGACTTTCAACTTGATGGTGGTAAGCTACTTTGGTAGCAAGCCAGGCGAGCAACTCACAAAATGCTCTACCACCTCTCAAACGTCACCTGATTAGCACCACCCGGGGACCTGTTTTTTTTTATTCAAGATAGCCAAACTTTTAGCCACTATCTCACCTGATGGAAAGCGACGATGTGGTCGATGATGGAGCAAGCATGTTCGGATACGCCTGCGAGTATTACAAAAAGTAATTATAAAAAACAAAACCTTGGCGTTGGATACGGCTCTGCTGACGCCTAACAAAGATTAAGGAGAATACATAAAATAAATATAAATAAATGGGATAAATAATATTCAGATGCTGTCATAAAGTGGGTCACAGTTAAAAATATAAATAGGATTTTCATAATATGTAGGTATATATAATATCATGAAGTATATATTTACATCAATACAATGATCTATTAATGAAACAATGATTTGTTTAAAACAATGCTTCTACGAACCCTGAATAATTAATATTTTTTTAATAAGGTAATAATATGATACATATATCATCATCATCATCATCTCGAACTGCTCGTTGGCTTAGATGAGTGAGCGTTCGTCTTCTAACCTGGGGTATCGGGTTCGATTCCCGGCGGGAACACGAGTTTTTCCCCAAGAAAATTTGTGTTTCTGGTTCTGGTTGTCATTGTGTGTGTGATGTGAATGTTTCCGGCACCCACGACACAAGTTATCGAACTTAGTGTGGGGCTGTGAGTGTAAAAGCGTTTTATGTTTATGTTATAATCATCTCTGCCGCAAGAAGTCCACTGCTGGATATAGGCCTTCTCCAAAGATCTCCAAAAAGAACGGTTGTTAACGGCCTGCATCCAGCGTCTTCCTGCGACCTTCACTATGTCGTCCGTCCACCTTGTGGGCGGTCTTCCGACACTGCGCTTGCCATTCCGTGGCCTCCATTCTAGAACCTTTCGGCCCCATCGGCCATCCGTTCTACGTACTATGTGCCCTGCCCATTGCCACTTCAACTTGCTAACCCGCCGGGTTATGTCGGTGACTTTCGTTCGTCTACGGATCTCCTTATTCCTGATTGGATCACGTGGAGAAACCCCATATATATACATATGTATATATATGGGGTTATTTTTTAATATCCACGAGCCAATTGCCTATATTTCCTAAAATTGAACAAAAATAAGAATTTAGAAAAAAATAAGCATTTTTCCCAAACTGAAACGGAGACGCATCGCGTTCGCTCAGTCAATTATACGTATGTTGCGTAATTCCTCTCCATCCAAAGGTTGTCTGGAAGAGAACGCTTTAAGCGATAAGACCGCCCATTGTTACACTTATTTTGTAAGTCATTATTTTCTATTCTGTTTTGTCAATAAAGAGTTTATCTATCTATCTATACGACCGACATACATTTGGTAAAATAAAAACCTGTATTAAACAGCACGCATATTTTTTTTCTTTTAATTTTGGCTTTGAAACTTTGTGCATTTAGCCAGTATCAAGTAACAATATATTTCAAGTGTATTTAAAGTTAAATGTCCCAGTCACAATTCACAGTCAAAGTCAAGTAAGGTCCAGTCATAGTCAAGTCCTGCCCTAGTAAAGTGGTAGAAACTTTACTAGAACTTCTATTGGAGTTTTGGAGCGAAGGCGAAAATCACGTTTTCAACTTGGTATAATTTGCCTACAGTTAATAATCCACCATTATTACACATTAACACCCGAAGAGTCACAGGCTTTGGAAAATTATATAAAATCAAAAACGATTTTTTTTCACTTTCGCGGCAAAAAACCGCATATTTTCTATTATTGCATAAAGAGTACGTTCAAAACATACAACACTATAATTATAACAAATCTACCAAATATCTTTAAATTATTTTATATGACGCACAAACACCGGAACTAAATAAGTAAATCAGGAACTAACTAAAGTATTAATAATGCATCCAATCAAATAAAAATAATATATTATTCTACTGCTGTTGAAAAATAAATCCTTGAGCGTATTTAAATTTAGAACTTCATCGATCATCGATTTATTTGCGGCCAGTCTGTTCCGCTACATCGTGCGTTTAATATATTAAATGCGCGCGAACATAAAAATCGACCGCGAAAAATAAAATCGAACTAAACAAAACAGCAAAAACGTTACTTAAAAAATATAGAAAATATTTTCCGAGCTAGAATCGTGCGTGATATACAATAAAATAACTGTGATGATTAATGAAAATATTATTAATTTATAAATTAAAAATTGTAATTCAATTACATCGATTTGTGTGTGAAAAAAGTTATTTCATTGGTGTACAGTATTATCGCTTCTAATACTTCAAAAATATTTACTATACAATTAGACGTTTAACAAATAATCATAAAAAACTCGTAAATTTTTATTCATTTTCATTTCATTTCTATTTATGTAACTATTACTATAGATTGAAATAAATAAATTAATATGAATAAAAAAAACTTGTAAAATTTATATACTAAATATAAGATTAGCAATTATTTCTTGTATATTTTCTAAAATTAATATTATTATTAACCTTCAAATACTTCAAAATAAAAGGAGGCGGTTCCAAATAGTTTTTAAAGTTTTCTACTCCACTACTTTTTTCTACCGATATTGATGATCCTTTTTTATTTGAAAACTGGTGCTTCCCATGTCGTCCCATTTGAATTTAATCAAGATCTGTTCAGTATTTTTTGAGTTATCCTCAATAATTCGTGTTTAATTAATTTAATCTGATCAAGGGTTCCGAAGATAAAGCGGTGAAGTCGGTTTTTTAATTATTTATTAGTACATGGGTATTTTAGGAAATGATATATTGTTTAAAGTTAAAAAAATCATTTGTTTTGTAATAAAGATAAATATAGCTATTATGTAAAACATCAATTATTCGCCAATTTTTATTAATTGACATTGAAAACAATCTATTAATTGATATATCTATACAATAAAGCCTTGCTTTTTATTGGAATCTTGCCAGTGCTGTAAATATTTTTGTGTCAGTCCATAGTCTTATATAAATTGTGACAGTGGTGATAAAAAATATAAAAAAAATAGATAAACTTTGAAATGAAAAATACTAATAATAAATTTCCGTATATAAACTTTTTTTTTAACAAGTCTCGGTAGTTTATTGCTTTTTTTTATTATTATTTCATGACCATGGATGCATAGTCCTTCAGTCGAAATATTAAACAAATATTAACAATTTCTATTCTTCATAATAAAAGTCTTAGTCACAAGTCACAGTCAAAGTCAAGTAGAGTTTATTGCTTGTCTAGATTGTGTGGCCAGTGATAAAAACTAGATCAATTTTAAAACAAAAAATATATTAGTAATAACATAATTATTATGACGACTGGTAATAAAAATATATAAACTAAATAAACTTTAAAATAAAAATTATACTAATAATATAATATTTGAATGTAAAAACGTTTTTTAAATCTAAATTTCCATAGTTTACGGACAATGCCCGTTTTTTTGTGTGTTGGTTTTGGGTGTTGTTTTTGTTGGTTGTGATTGTGTGTGTGATGTGAATGTTTCCGGCACCCACGACACAAGTCATCGAACTTAGTGTGGGGCTGTGAGTGTGAAAGCGTTTTGTTCATGTTATGTATGTTTATTGCCTATATTTCTCAAAACTAAGCTAAACTATATACAATCATAATTATTACTAATTTTATACATTTTTATAAATGAGGTCATAAAACATCTTACTTGTATTTTTAAGTATTCCTCGGTACTATGAAAAAAGATATAAAAAAACAGTTCATAATATTTTATATTATTATATGGTAATTTTTTTTTTTAATAATGATAATGAAATAAGCCATTCACAAGATCGTTTTAAAATGTTAATTTATACCTAATTTTAAACATTATACTCGTGTTTTTTCTCGTGAGAATAATTTTGAATCAAATGAAGTAATTTATTTTATTATATTATCAAACAATACCTATAAAAAATATGCAAAAATATCTAATATATAAGGAAAAAAATGGGTAATATTTTAATTTTTTTTTGTATGCCCGATGGGCAATCATTTGACCCGAATCTCACCTGATGGAAAGTGATGTGGCCAAAGATGTAGCATGCTTGCCTAGAAGGTACCTACTCACTCTTGACTTGAAGACTCCCAGATTATACTGTTCGGGGAACAAAGACGCGGGCAATGAGTTCCACTCCTTTGCAGTACGGATGATAAACGTAGAAGCGAAACGCTTCGAGCGAACTAGAGGTATGCCAACCATAAATAGATGACGTTTGACAGTTTGTCTTGTTGTTAGATGGTAAAACGGACTGTGGAATTAACTGGTATAATTCCTGCGCACACTCTCCAAAATTTAAATGACGCAAAACCCGATAGAATATCGATAGGCTCGCGACCTTACGTCGGTGACCGAGACTGCAATTTGGACTCGGACTAGCTTATGAGCTACTAGATAATGAGTCTTTTTCTCGTCGGTCGATGGACTCAAGAGCCTCAAGCTGGTACTTAGCGGATCCATCCCACAGGTGGCCGCAGTACTCCATACACGATCGGACTTGAGCTCGATATAAATTAAAAACCTCTTTTTTGTTTTACCCATTTTTTTCTCATATAAGACTAAAACATGATTTTATTATAACTATAAAATAATATAATAAATAAGTAGAGTTAAATTAATACTTAAACTTTTTTTTTACTAACCTAACTACTAATTTTTAATTAATACGGAGTTTAGTATAAAAATAAACTCATTAAAATTATTCGTGGAAACATCCTAGATTAAATCTTCAACTGGATATTTATTACCTAACAATTATTAACGTGAGAACATCAAAAATAGAAATAGGTACAAAAAAACACAATATTCTATTATTTTATTATTCAAAAAGTGCCAATAACAAACTTAATCATCAATGAAATTACCTTTTTTATTAAAAGAAAGCACAAATTACTCTTAAAATAATATAAAACAAAACAGTCTAAAGAAAGAAGAAGTTTCATTTCTAAACAACGGAAAGTGCGTCCCATAAAAAGTTTTACTTCAAAAAGTCATTTCAAGTGATAAAAACACAATTCAAAATTAGAACATCTAAACCATCAATCTAAACGTTATCATAATTAATTAGAAAAACGCGCCAACGCCCAACTGCGAAGAAAGAAAATTCCAAAAACAAAAACAAAATGCCAGTGTGGACACCTATCGCGAGGCAGGCGGTCGTGTTTTATAATGTGTCACTGTCAAACGCTGAATTCTGGACCGGCGCGCTGTTGATAATTTTCGCGTGTGAAATGGACCTGGTTTACTTCCATTTATTGGCTCGAGAACGATATCATTAACAAAGAAAAGTGTTTTTTTATGCAAGACCTTCGAAAAACGAACTGGTAATGTTTGAATGAATTGCTGTGCTGTGCTCTGATCAGAATATTTATTATACGTACGTACGTATAAACGACTCTTAATATTAGTTATAATTTTATTTTTTAAATTCATTTTATAAAAAAATGCATCAAAAGTGACGAATATTGAATACTATGTCGTAAATAAACGACGTAAAAATAAGAGAATAAAAATTAAAGAACGAATTGGGAATTGTCATTACTCCATTTTTTTAGAGAAAAAGGTGATTTATATGTCAATTAGTACCTTCTACGAAAATCTTTATGTATTGTATCAAACTATTGGAATTTTCCACTATTACGTTACTACAAAGAAAGCATCTAATGGAGGTTACAACAAAGAAGTTTGGTGCTTTTCTATCTTGACAACAAAAGCATTGTCAAAAATAATTATATGAAGAGAATACTGCTGAGAAACAAAAAAAGTTAAATTAGCAGGTGACAATATAAACAGCATAATATAATTACATTCTGCGCATCAAATATGTTACAAAACCAATATAAAGGAAGTAAATACTAAAACCATTTGGCTGAAAACACGCACTCCATCCATAAAAAAAAGAAAACCCTTGAACGGGAAGATCGAAATTCAAAAATAGAACGGTATTCGGTGCCAAGTTGCGCGGGAAATCAGTTGTGTGTGTTGTAAAGCAAATAGTTTTGGAGCTAAGAGTTTGGTGTAGTGAATGGAGTTAAAAAACAATAAAATCTTCGTGGTTTTTACAGTGGTTCTATGGATTATTGTGATATATAAAGGTAAGAATGTTTTTTAAATTGTTTTTGCTGTTTTTTACTATTGTGTACGTAGGCTATCATTATTTATGTACGTAGTATGTATTGTGTATGACACAATGTTTATAAGAAGGAAACAGCTGTTAAACGATTCCATATTTAATTTTAAAAGTCTTCAAATGGTTTTTGCCGCGAAAGTGAAAAAATGGCGTTGTTGATTATGTATTATTTTCCAAAAAAAATTGAATTCTTCGAGTGTTAATGTGTAATAATGGTGGATTATTAACTGTTAATAGTTCGTGAACGTGCAAGCGTGTAGGCAAATCATAATCATAAAGTTGAAAAACGAGATTTTCGCTTGCGCTACGATTTCCAATACTCAAGTAGAAGTTCTACTAGGTACTGATTTGACTATGTCTGGACTTTGACTCTTTTACATGACTTGACAACGTCGAAAACAAAATGAATTTGTTTGGTGCATTCAGAAACGCGTGATTTTGAAACCGTTATATTCGGCATTCATAATAAAACCAGATAAATAAAAATATTTGTTGTAATCGGTGTGATACGGTAAATAATGCCTTCTTCTTAGAATATTCGTAACGTTCATAAATATAAAGGATAAAATATCAAATCTCAAGCAAATAACATAAATTTGTATTTTTGTAACCATTTCGTTCCGCCATTTTATGTCAAAACACTGCGAAAGTAATTTCATATATAAGTAGGTATATTTACTAAACTAATGATGTCTTCAGCTTATTTTTTTGAGTCGAGTTTTCATGAAATTTGTATAAAACCATAATTAATCAAAGATGGCCGCGCGTGACCTTGCGTAACCGCCACGATGTAATTTACGCAATATACACCTTTATGTGCAAAGTACACGGGGGAGAATTGGCTGTGGTTAAAACATGTGCTCACATTGACGTATACCTGCCCCTTAAATTGAAATTTGTAGGACTACCTACCTACCTCTAAAGCTACAATAAAATATACAAACAAATGGAGCAAACAATGGACTTCTTTACGAAATAGGTGTACGTTTTTTTTTATGTTAGATAGCCAAGCATTTGACCGCTATCTCACCTGACGTTGCGGCCAAAGATGGAACATGCTTGCCTAGAAGGTACCTATTCACTCTAGACTTGAAGACACCCAGATTATACTGTTCAGGGAACAAAGACGCAGGCAATCAGTTCCACTCCTTCGCTGTACGGATGATGAACGTAGAAGCAAAACGCTTCGAGCGAACTGGAGGTATGTCAACAATAAATGGATGACGTTTGACAGTTTGTCTTGTTGTTTGATGGAAAAAAGGGCATGGAGGATATCATGTAATTCCTGAGCACACTCTCCAAAATGTAAGCGATAGAATATATCAATTAATCAATACAATACGTGGATTTATGTATATAATTATATAATTATCAATAATTCTTTCCTAGACATATATTCAATGACATTATCTATATTTAATTTTTTTTATTGATAATTTGTGTAATAAGAATAACTAATTATATAAAATATAAGCAAGCATGCTTATTTGATTGATAATAAAGAATGTATTTTAATTTGCTGTTATATTAACATAAATGCTGAACATGGAATGCCCGATGAGGGTATACTGACATTACTAGGTATTGCACTAACATCTAGCATAAAATATTGTAGACTCAGTCTTTCAATTAATATTTCTTGAATCTTGAATCTATTATAAACTAACTAAAACAATTTAACATATGTCTAATTGATGGAGCGAAACGAGATCTCTAAGTTGACTTGGGTCGTACAGCAATTTGTCCGTCCGTCCGTCTGTCAGAGGCATCTAGCGTCTAAACCATATGAGCGAATGACTTCAAATTTTCATACAATATGTAAAACTACGGCCCAAAGTCAGAAAAGACATTTGAAATTATATAAATGAAAATATTAAGGTGGCTCCCATACATGTAAGTGGGGAGTTAAATTTATTTATTTTTTTATATACCCTTGTGGGGTATCGTTGAAAAAGGCTTGATAAGTAGAGTACGAAGCTGGTTTAAAAAAAAACCTCTGTTGGAAAATAATGATTTGGTAGGCCACCAAAGTCACTGTTTTAAGACCTATTTTGTCCCGGGGTCATCTCAAAAACGGCTCCAGACTGAACGCTGAAACTTACGTATAACATCCGTTATATCCTGTAATTTAACAACAAATACAGTAATTAAACAATTATTATATAGAAAAAAAGTTATAAGCAAGTAACCTCAAAAGATTTTCTCTAGGAGGCAAAATGTAGGCGCGGGATCTCAGTTCGGCGCGAACGCCTATTTATATTAGTAAACATTACTACCATAGTAGATATATTCGACTATGTTACTACACAGTTTACATTTGCTAGCAACACTGTGTTCACTGAGGCGGGATTGGAGTTTTGCCGCGAACGTGAAAAAATGGCGTTGTTGATTTTGTATAATTTTCCAAAACCTGTGATTCTTCGAGTGTTAATGTGTAATAATGGTGGATTATTAACCGTTAATACTTAGTAAATGTGCATAAATGTAGGCAAGTCATACAAAGTTGAAAAACGTGATTTTCGCCTTCGCTCCAAAACTCCAATAGAAGTTCTAGTAAAGTTTCTACCACTTTACTAGGGCATGACTTGACTGACTACTTGACTTTGACTGTGACTTGTGACTAAGACTTTTATTATGAAGAATAGAAATTGTTAATATTTGTTTAATATTTCGACTGAAGGACTATGCATCCATGGTCATGAAATAATTAAAAAAAAAAAATGAGGCGGGATTGTCGCTTATGTTCCGTGGACACTTAAAAGCGCAAATCCGAAATACATTAATTTCGATATTTATTCATAGATAGGTAAAATATAGATGATAATTTGTTTCTTTTCTTGACCTCAATATTGTCGACATTGTTGTAAAGTTCATCATTACCAAATATGGTTAATCCTATAAACGGAATTCAGTGTCAACAGCTGAACTCAGTCGAAAAGGTCGAAATGGCGTACATTATACAATACTAGCCGTGCCCGGCGGCTTCGCCCGCTATTATCAAGTTAAAAAGTAGCCTATGTGTTAATCCTAGGTATGTACATTCCAAATTTCATCCAAATCCGTTCAGCCGTTAAAGCGTGAAGAGGGAACAAACATACTTACACACTTACAAACAAACTTTCGGATTTATAATATTAGTAGGATTTGATGGTCGTTTATCATCCGTACTGCGAAGGAGTGGAACTCGCTGCCCGCGTCTTTGTTCCCCGAACGGTATAATCTGGGAGTCTTCAAGTCTAGAGTGAATAGGTTTTTTTTTATACGTTGAATGGGCAAGCATTTGACCAGTATCTCACCTGATAGAAAATGATGATGCGGCCGAAGATGCGACATACTTCCCAGAAGATACCTACGTGGATTCGCTCGAGACTATACAACGTACATATATTATTATATACTCACCTTCTAGGTTACATCTTCGGCCGCATCATCACTTTCTATCAGGTCAGATTGTAGTCAAGTGCTTGTCTATCGGGCATAAAAAAAAACGTAGTAATGGTAGATATTTCAACATTTTTATTTATTTTATTTATATCTTGGATATAATGTTTGTTCACTCATCACACTAATATTATAAAGCCGAAAGTTTGTGTTTATGTGTGTAAGTTTGTCGTTTTCTCTTCACGGTGTAGGTAACGGCTGATTTTAATGAAATTTTGAATGTACCTACATAACTTACTACTTTTTAACTTGATAAACGCGATGAAGTTACGGGCGAAGCCGCGTAGTCTGATATTAGCGACAATGCGGTCGACGAAGTTACACGTTTGCCTATAGAAGATGCCTATACACTCGTGACTTAAAACTCCCATATTGTGTTATTAGGAAACAGACTTATTACTAAACTGACCGTTAAAGTTAACAGGCATTATTTGTTCTTACTAGGTCTGCCCCGCGGCTTCGCCCGCTATTAATTATAAAGTAGCCTATGTGTTAATCCTAGGTATAATCTATGTACATTCCAAATTTCATCGAAATCCGTTCAGCCGTTAAAGCGTGAAGAGGGAACAAACATACTTACACACAAACTTTCGGATTTATAATATAAGTAGGATAAATCATAATAAGTCTGTTTCCTAACTTATTACCGGGAATAGAACACGATACCCGCTGCTTAGAAGGCGGACACACACCTAACTAGTTTTATCCCCAAGGGAAATTTGTGTTTCTGGTTCTGCATGTGATTTTTTTTTCATCCTTCTATATCTACGGGCCAATCCTACTAATATTATAAATCCGAAAGTTTGTGTGTAAGTGTGTAAGTATGTTTGTTCCCTCTGCACGCTTTAACGGCTGAACGGATTTGGATGAAATTTGGAATGTACATAGCTTATACCTAGGATTAACACATAGGCTACTTTTTAACTTGATAATAGCGGACGAAGTCGCGGGGCACGGCTAGTTGCCTATATTTCCTAAAACTAAACTAAAACTATGTACAGCAAAGTACTAAGTTACCTACAAGACATCGAGCTTATAGGTAACTCAAGTGCTCAAGCCCACTACCAGTGGGTAGCGTTCCCATCATGCTGGTGGCATTGCCTCTCTGAATTGCAATGCTAATACGTTGAGCCAATAATTAATAAAATAATTGCATGTGATTGTGTCTGTGGTGGGAATGTTTCCGGCACCCACGAAACATCTTTTCGTACTTGATGTGGGGCTGTGAGTGTGAAAGGGTTTATGTAATGTTATGTTTATTGGTAGATTTTAATGGAATACAAGTCCGTTGAGAAGTTAATTAATGTTAATTGAAGCACTTAATAATTCCTGTTTGTTTAAGAATGTCGGTTTCCGTGATTTTGTTTCAAATCGGGTCAAGATCGAGCTGTAACTACGCAGCGGTTATGAACAGGTGTGGCGGAATAAATTGATAACCTTATACCTGCAGTAGGGAACATCATGAAGGTCCAGAAAATAAAAATATGTTTTTTTTTTTTTATTTGTGACAGGCTAGTGTTTGACCACTATCTCACCTGATGGTAAGTGACGATGTGATCGAAGCTGGTAAACACACTAGACTTGGAATACGCCGGCTCTCAAGGATAACTGCCGGAACACCGTATTTGGCTTGGCGGCAGACTTTCAACTTGATGGTGGTAAGCTACTATGGTAGCAAGCCAGGCGAGCAACTCACAAAATGCTCTACTATATGTCAAGTAAAACTCACAGTTTTCGAGATAATCGTCTAATAAATTAAGTGTAACACTAATTTCCCTTCTAAACAGCGGTTATCGGGTTCGATTCTCGGTTTTTTCTGCAAGAGAAATTAATGTTTCTGGTTCTGGTTGTGACTGTGTGTGAGCGATTTGAATATTTCCGGCACCCACGACACAAGTCTTCAAACTTAGTGCGGAAATGTGATAAAAAATGAAAAATAGGTTTAGAGTTATGGACGAAATTATTTGACTTCTTTTGAATAAATAAATCATTTGATAAATTATTTTACTATTTTTAAATATAAACAATTAAATTACTTCATTTAACACCAGCTATCTGCCAGCGAAAGACACGTCAAAATTGGTCAAGCCGTTACAAACGAGAATACTATTTTGGGCCTGGGAATGATTGTGTGTATGTGTGATGTGAATGTTGCACCCACGACACAAGTCATCGAACTTAGTCTAGGGCTGTGAGTGTGAAAACATTTTTTTGTTTATGTTTTTGGTTTTTAACCGGCTGCCTATATTTCCTAAAACTAAACTAAAACTATATACAGCAAAGAACTAAGTTACCTACAAGACATCGATCGAGCTTATAGTTAACTCAAGTGCTCAAGCCCAGTACCAGTGGGTAATGTTCCTATCATTTTGTTTGAATTGTAAATGAAGGTAATTACGGAATTTGTAATAAAATTAATGTGTTCTTTGTATTGGAGCTAACTTTTGATAAAATGTCAAGTGAGTGATGTGACGTCACTTTACGGCGTCGGCTAATGGTCTATTAAAAATCCATTTATATAACTTGTTCATTTGAAATCGATTTCTAAGCTGGAACATAAAATTACAGTTATTTATGTTTTACTAGCTACCTCGACTATTCTGAGCGGATCAAATTTGTATTTTTTAACGTATCTCCGCCATTTTGAAATAAACCAAAATCAGTAGATCTATATTCTGGTCGTCAAACGTGTTATGCCACTGCGCTCCACGAAAAAGTGGACAACGCTCCACGAGCATTTTTTCTGACTTTTAATTAAAATAATTAAAGCCAGTACATTTATTCCAATGCGCTCCACAAAAAAAATATTAATTACGACTCTTCGAATTAATGACATCGATACGACGTCGTACGGTTGAAAGTTCAGTCGATTCGATGGTTCACAAGAACAAGAAAATCGTTCTTTTTCGACAGCGATGTAAACATAATTGATGCCCGGAATTGACCCCCTGAATTGACAAACAATTCCATAGATTTTTTTGTCAATTCAGGGGGTCAATTCCGGGCATCGATTATGTTTACATGCCCGGAATTGACCCCCTATATTGACAAACAATTCCATATAATTTTTAAACGCAAGCAAAGCTTTAAAAAAACCGCCTTCACCGCTTTATCTTCAAAACTTTGATCAGATTAGATGTACTAAACACGCATTATATTGACGATATTTCAAGAACTGCTGATCAGATCTTGATCAAATTTAAATGGGACCAATTGAAAAGTAACATCTTTCAAACAAAAATCTATTTTAAAATCGATTCACGTGGAAGTTATGACTTGAATACCTCGTCCTTTTTTTTGAAGTCGGTAGAAAAGTAAGACTTAGAAGACGAAATTAGAATGTATATTTGTAACTTATTATTAGTAACTTGTATTGTTATCATATTTCTATGTACACAACAACCTAGTCGCTCCTATAAATTATATCCTACTTATATTAGGGTTTGCTGTAAGAAAACTCTGTGAAGGGTTAAGCTCGCCTTTGTACATCTTTTGTTATGGCCTTATTGTAAAAAAATGTATCAATGTGTGTACAATAAAGAATATATAAGAAGACGAGCATACTACGACGGCACTTACTAGATCTTATGTCATGATACATGTGATGTAGAAGTGACGTCATTATCCATCTTTCCAAAAGTCGAAAGTTCGCGCCAAATATTTGAGTTTCTTAGATACACAGTTGGCTCGGAGCCAGCGCTATTATTTTTGTATTTAGTTGCTTGTTTAGTCTTGATTTTATTTATATAGCATTAGCCATGCTAGGCAGAACTATAGTGATAAATTTAGAAAGGAAAAATTATCGCTTGAGGCGGGATTTGAACCCGCGGCCATAGGGTCTCATGCCCTATTGCTCTAACCGCTGAGCTACTCAAGCCCCGCCTGAAGCGACGAAATTAACCTTTCCTTACTATTGACTTCTTACGGGGACGTGTGACGTCAACTATCATTGTTTAGTCTTCGTTATATTATCATCATTTTATCATTTTATAATACAAATAAATAAAATAAATAAATAAATAAAAAATCTCCTGAACAGTGGTTATATAGGAGTGGTGTATCACTTTGTTCACTAATGTTATAAACTAGTAGATTCCCGCGGCTTGGCTCGCCATATAATATGTAATTACTAATTAGTATAACATGTTACTTTCATAATTACAAGCAAGCAACGCTTAAAAAAAACCGACTTCACCGCATATATTTTGGTTGTAGCTGGATTGATTTCCATAAAATTTATATAAAAAATCATAATTGGCGGAGACATCGCGTAACATATACAAAAAACCATACAGTCGATTTGAGAACCTCTTATTTTTATATTTTTTCGTTAAATTCAAAAATATTATTTCTTAAAAAAAATTCATACAGCTCTTTTTAAACGATACTTTATAATCCGACAAGGACAGAAAAAGTATTGCCCATCTCTTTCGTGTACGGGTGCCCCCTTAATATTTCCATTTAAATAATTGTATTTGTCATTTTTGGCTTAGGGCTACAGCTTTACATACATTTTTAAAATTTGAAGTTATTCGTTTGTATGGTTTAGACGCTAAATGCCTTTGACAGACGCACGGACGGACGGAAGGCAGTTTAGCGTCGCTTCAGTCGCTTTCGCTCGGACAACTATATTTGCTCCTTTGCGATGTGATGGCGCCAGAAAACAATCCTACTTTCCTACTAATAAATATATTTTCTTTCTTCTTTCTTTCTAATATTATAAATCCGAAAGTGTGTGTGTAAGTGTGTAAGTAAGTTTGTTCCCTCTTCACGCTTTAACGGCTGAACGGATTTGTATGAAATTTGGAATGTACATAGATTATACCTAGGATTAGCACATAGGCTACTTTTTAACTTGATAATGGCCGTGATTCTGATGTACTCTTGTGTTTCGTATTTTGTAAGAGACAGGGATAGTTCAAATTTAATTTAGTGAGTGTACATCAGAATCGAGGCCAATAGCGGGCGAAGCCGAGGGGCACGGCTGGTTATAATATAAAATGTGAACATTAATCTAAATTATATAAAGTACTCGAAATGATAATAAAATAATACATGCTAATGTGTTTAAGCCGGCAGAGATAATTTTTAATTACTTAAATTTGGTAATAACCTGTTTTCAAGGTAAACCTTGGATGACCTTTGTCATACAAGTAAGTCTAAAACAACAGCTTTTTTGTCTGATATTTGTATGGGAAACGATGTTTTGTGGTGTCTCATAAGTTATGTTGATGAAATTAAATAACTAGTAGGTTAGCAAACAGTCTCACTTCAATTTTTAATACAGAAACGCTTTTACACTCACAGCCCCACACTTTCGATGACTTGTGTCGTGGGTGTCGGAAACATTTACATCACACACACAAGTCAAGAGTGAATAGGTACCTTATAGGCAAGCATGTTACTTCGGTCGCATCATCACTTTCCATCAGGTGAGATTGTGGTCAAATGTTTGCCTAACAGGCATAAAAATTTAAATGAAAAAAAAAAAACAATCACATCCGAAACTAAAAATACAAATTTTCCTTGGGGAGAAAACTTGGTCCCGCCGGGAATCAAACCCGATACCTCTGCTTAGAAGGCGCGCAAGTAAACCCAAATAAACGGGTAGTTCAAAATACTTATGTATGTTAAAGCTGTGATAGATATTTTTTTATTTTTTAAAATATGGCGTCTTGTTCACGCCATTAAAATATTGAATTAGACTGAATTATGATTACTGTCATACATTTATTGATCGATTGACATAAGAATCATCAAAATCGGGCCACGCGTTTGGTCACAGAGCGACAAAACAAACAAGTCAGTTCAAGTCGCGAGAATAGGTATCTTCTAGGCAAGCTTGCTTCATCGTCGACCACATCGTCGCTTACCATCAGGTGATTTGGTGATCAAAAGTTTGCCAATCATGAATGAAAAAAAAACATACATAGGCTGTTAAACACATTACACTTCGCGTCGCACAATCGGGTAAAAAAGAAAATCGCTACGTCATAGATTGCTGGTCAAAAAGTAAGTAAAAACAACATCCTCCTTTTAGCAAGTTGTTCAAAAACACTCCTAATTTTAGACTAATTGTTGATAATTGAATCAAAATTGGTCTCACAATTAGTTATCTTGATTGTACGGTGTGACCAATTTATCGGTACTGTTGTCTTTGTACAAAGTTTGCCAAAACCAAGCGAATATCGACCTTATAGCATTGAACTTAAGTCACTGTCCGTTTTCTGATGGTGCTTGTTAGACTGTACAGATAAATTTGTAGCAATTAATTTATTTGGTCCAAGTAACTTCTACTTCTTCTTTAAATAGCGACTATAGGGTTGTCGCATCTTAATTCCGCTAATGTCACGTATAGGCAGGAGAGCAGTTTAAAACTATTCAAATTCTTTTTAAGCTATCGCATAGCTCCTATGGCGGGCCTTGAGCGTGGAGACCGAATCCAGAAATTCCGTAACGAAAATAACCTAACACCCCCCACTCCGACCGGCACAGCGGTGATACTTTTTAGTTTTGCCATCTATCGATGAATAGCAGAACTTTTAATGACTTTTTTGAAATATCACGCTTGTCTCTTTAGTTCAGCAACTCGCCTCTAGGTGGCAGGAAAAAAAATACTGCATAAATAAATAATTATAATTGTATAAGTTGATAAAAAATGCTATGCAATAGCTTTACCGCGGCAGTCCCCGAGTGCCTCACGTCTTTTTTTTTCTTTTAATTTTGGCTTCGCAATCTTGTTCATTTAGTAATATTATTAAAAATTCAATTGTATTTCCAATAGTCCTATTCACAAGTCTCAGTCAAAGTCAAGTAAAAGAGTCGAGGTCCAGTCATAGTCAAGTCCTGCCCTAGTGAAGTGGTTAAAACTTTACTAGAACTTCTATTGGAGTTTTGGAGCGAATGCGAAAATCACGTTTTTCAATCCTGTATGATTTGCCTACACTTATGCACGTTTACCAAGTATTAACGGTTGATAATCCACCATTATTACACATTAACACTCGAATAATCACAGGTTTTGGAAAATTATACAAAATCATCAACGCCATTTTTTCCACTTTCGCGGCTAAACTCACAATTTAAATATTATTATAAATAATAATAATATTAATAATAAAAATCTCGCGTCACGGTGTTTGTGGTCGAACTCCTCCGAAACGGCTTAACCGATTCTAATGACTTTTTTTGTATATTTGTTAGGTATAAGTAGGGATCCGCAAAAGTACAAACGAGCGTGTAGAAGTACTTAACAAACATACAAACACACTCACAGACTTTCGCCATTATAATATTAGTATGATATTTCTTCTGTAGGCGTGTATGTGACTGTACTAAACGACTGGATCGATTTTGATACAATTTTTTGTGTGTTCAGGTGGATACAAGAATGGTTTAGATATCCAATTCGATCTTATAAAATAATATTTTTCATGAGTGCCTCTTTGGAGCCCATGTGAATAAACGATTTTGATTTTGAATAATGTTAGAAATTACATCCGTGCGAAGTCGGGGCGGGTAATACTTATAAACGAGGTATTCCAAATTAGACAGTTCTAGCCGTGCCCCGCGGCTTCGCCCGCTATTATTAAGTTAAAAAGTAGCCTATGTGTTAATCCTAGGTATAATCTAAGTACATTCCAAATTTCATACAAATCCGTTCAGCCGTTAAAGTGTGAAGAGGGAACAAACATACTTACACACTTACACACTTACACACAAACTTTCGGATTTATAATATTAGTAGGATACATAAACCTCGCAGTGATATATAATACCACGAGCTATCTTAACAATATTTATGTCTTATAATATTATATTCACCACATCAAACAATTCATAAGCACACACGTCATTGCACACGACTTGTCTTGTAGGGTCACCATGACTCCTGACGAAACGCCGTACCTCGACGAAAAGGTCCACATGGATTTGTTTTAGACTTGCTCTAGAGAGATGAAACTGAAATGACATGATATTGAAATCTTGATAATTGCAACGCAAGCAAAGCTTAAAATTACTGACTACACCGCTTATATTTTGTTTTCGGTACGATCGATTTTTATAAAATTTATATGGTACCTCCTCTGAGGTATAATCTACTAAACAAAAAAAAAACATCAAAATCGATTCATAATTGACGGAATTACCGCGTAACATACATACAAAAAAAATCCTAGATAATAACAACCTCCTTTTTTGAAGTCGGTTAAAAAATATTTAAAAAGTAAAAAGAATTCAAAGAAATTGGTTACATACAAGTTAAAATAATAGAGATTATGCATTATCCAATATATTTTATTCATAAAACAATATATTTCATATCAAAATAAGTATTTGAAAATAGGAACATGTTCGTGCAGTTTGAAACGCAACCATTTCGACGTTTGTTCTAATATTTATTATATAAAAATAATATATATTATTCATAATCTTCTATGGCGTCCATAATTCGCGGCGCGATCTGAATCACACTCAATAGCATTGGAATTTTATGGCGCGAAAGTCAAATAATGATGTCGATTTGTATTATTTTCAAAACATGAGAGTCTTCGAGTGGAAATGTGTAATAATGGTGGATTATTTTCAAATAATAGTTCGTAAAATGCATTAGTGTAGGCAAATCATACAATGGCCTCGATTCTGATGACACAACAAATTAAATTTAAACTATTCCTGTCTTTTACAAAATGGGAACACAAGACAGAGATAGCATACTGCTGCGCTGTCAAGTTAGTCAGAACTTAGATGCCTATGCAAGCTTAGTAGAGTATGTTATTGGTGTTGACTGAAAACAAGCGCCTTTCTGCTTCTGCTGTTCATATTTTAATTGATAAACTAGCGTGACAGCACCAAAATGCATGCTATCTCTGTCTTGTGTTTTATTTTGTAAGAGGCAGGGATAGGTTAAATTTAATTTAGTGAGTGTACATCAGAATCGAGGCCAATGTATAACGCGATTTTCGCTTTCCCTCCAAAACTACAATAGAAGTTTCTACAACTTTACTAAACCATTACTCCTTTACTTGACTTTGAATGTGACTGGTGCTAGGACTGATTTTTTTGAAATAGGTTTAACACTTTTTAGGAAAAATATTTAACACTTAAGAGGCCTGCGGAGGTTGATTTGCCCATACAATCGTAATACCGAAATTATTTATAATTCAAGCATTTTACCACCATTCTATGCTGTTATTCAGATAAAAAACATATTAATCTAGGTTCCTGGATAGTTTTTATTCCAAAATAATTACCTAAAACGAAATATAAACCAATTGATTTTTACACATTATTACGACATAAATGTCGCATCTTAAACTTATTCGTTTTGTATTAAAAACTAACACATTTCTTTTGTCATTACAACAGGAACATAGATTATCATTTTAAGGTACTATTAATGCAAAAAACAATGGCTAAACATTACATTTTCATTCATAATTTTTGGTATTACGGCACCTATCATAATTTGTTCGGTCGGTAGTGCTTTCGCATCAAGCATGGGCACAGTTTGCCAGTTAAATAGAGACAGCCTATTGCTCCTCCCCGGCCTCTTAACACATGGGTGCGTTTAGCCAGTTACGCCATTTTCTTTTTTAGGCTCCGCGATATGGCTGGAAATACCCTATTTCTTGGCAAGTTGGTGACCCTAGTCATAGACACGTGATGAGTCAGCACGTGTTTACATGTTAATGTTATAGGATGTGAACTACGTCATAATCTTAACTGACGGTTGTTGTTATTGATGGGCACAGATTATGCTAAAATTGGTATTTATTTTTAATGGTAGATCTGCTTTAATAATGATTAGCATACTCTATCCCGCGATTTTGCCTGTGAATCCTTTCTCGTCCTTTTTTCCCACTGAGAGTTTTTTTTTAATGAATTATAGACAAACATTTGACCACTATCTCACCTGATGGAAAGTGATGATGCGGCCGAAGATGTGACATGTTTATCTAGAAGATACCTGTTTACTCTTGACACAGGTAATGAGTTCCACTCCTTCGCCGTACGGATGATGAACGTAGAAGCGAAACGCTTCGAGCGAACTGGAGGTATGTCAACCATAAATGGATGACGTTTGACAGTTTGTTTTGTTGTTAGATGGTAAAACGGGCATGGTGGAATTAACTCATGAAACTTATTATGAAGAACTTTGAAATTTTTTTTTTTTTTTCACATGCTTACATTATTGTTTGTCCACTATCTCACCTGATGGTAAGTGACGATGTGATCGAAGCTGGTAAGCACACTAGACCTGGAATACGCAGGCTCTCAAGGATAACTGCCGGACCACCGTATTTGGCTTGGAAGCAGACTTTCAACTTGATGGTGCTAAGCTACTTTGGTAGCAAGCCAGGCGAGCAACTCACAAAATGCTCTACCACCTCTCAAATGTCACCTGATTAGCACCACCCGGGGACCACGTATAGGGAGTCAGACTTAAGGGGTATCCTCCTAAGGACGTGGGTGACTCAGCCCCCAACTGATCAAATTCTGATTCGTAACTTTTTGTGTGTCGAAGTGGGGGTAAACAATGTGTTGAATAATTAAAATATTTCCCAATAATACAAAAGTTTTATTTATATGGTGTGTCTTTGCCGCATACCCTTAGTATTTTATCGGATACATTTCGGAGAGTGTGCTAAGGAACTGCACGATCTAGTTCCCCCATCCCCGTTCTATTATCGGACAAGCAGACAAACTGCTAAGCGACACCGCTATATGGTGGATATTCCACAAATGCGCACGAAGCGTTTTGCCTCCACATTCATTGTGCGGACCGCAAAGGAGTGGAACTTCTTATCTGAGTCAGTGTTTCCAGATGAGTACAATATGGGAGTCTTCTAGTCGCGAGTGAATAGGTATCTTCTGTGCAAGCTGCTTATCTGACTTCTACTCCATGGATCCTGGGTTCGATCCCCGGTAGGCGTCTGATAGATATATAAACTCTTTATTGAACACCATATTTGTGATAAAACAGAATAGAAAATAATGACTTACAAAATAAGTGTAACAATAGGCGGTCTTATCGCTAAAAGCGATCTCTTCCAGACAACCTTTGGATGGAGAGGAATTACGCAACAAAGTTGGACGTCGGTGTTTTAACATAACAAAATTAGAAAGATTTGAAAATGATTCTTGTTGTTATTGTAAATATTTCCGGCACCTGTGACACAAGTCTTTGAACTTAGTGTGGGGCTGTGAGTGTGGATGCGTTTGTTTGTTTGTTTAAGTATTATATTAACTATATTAATGTCCCAACAGATAAATCATGAACCCACCAGTACGTCCTTTCTTTGGGTCCCACTCTGACACTTCGGCCATCAATATAAAACATATGGTAAGACGTGTGTGTGTGTGTTTGTTTGTTTCCCAATATATAACAATTTATAACATCTCACCTGATTTTACTTATCCATAGATTAAAACTAAAATCACACCTTTCATAGAAACAACCGCAGAATTTTTGTTTGGTAGAAAAAAAAATCTAATTCATTTTTTACTTCAGAGATGGTCTCATATAAATTTTATCGAAATCGATCGAGCCAAATACAAAATATAAGCGGTGAAGTCAGTTTCTTAAGATTTGCTTGCGTTTAATTATGTCACTTCATTTTGCTTTATATTATTATCGGAACAAATTTTTAAAGCACTTTTTTACCTCACTGTACTAATTTCCTCTAGTTGTCGAGTACTAAAAAATTAGACTAACTGTACCCAGGATGCATTTTAAAATGCCATGTTTGGAAAAATGTTTTACCTCTTCCACGTTTATGGTCCCCTAGTACTTCAATACCAAACTAAAAACTTTTTAGATTTTCTTATTTTTTTATGTTTGACTACAATCTCACCTGATGGAAAGTTAGTAGATAGTTTTCATACAAAAATAAAAAAAGACGTGTGGCACTCGGGGACTGCCGCGGTAAAGCTATTGCATAGCATTTTTTATCAACTTATGCAATTATAATTTTTTATTTATTTTATTTATGCAGTATTTTTTTTCCTACCACCTAGAAGCGAGTTGCTGAACTAAAGAGACAAGCGTGATATTTCAAAAAAGTCATTAAAAGTTCTGCTATTCATCGATAGATGGCAAAACTAAAAAGTATCACCGCTGTGCCGGTCGGAGTGGGGGGTGTTAGGTTATTTTCGTTACGGAATTTCTGGATTCGGTCTCAACGCTCAAGGGCCGCGATAGAAGCTATGCAATAGCTTAAAATCACGATAAAAAAATGGGAGGTACAAAACCAAAGATACAAAAAAAAACATTAAAATCGGTCGAGCCTTTTCGAAGGGTTCGACCACAAACTCCGTGACATTCGATTTTTATATATTACAAGATTAAAGGCTGCGACGGAGTTTAACCGCCAAAGTGAAAAAATGGCGTTGTTGATTTTGTATAATTTTCCAAAACCTGTGTTTCTTGAAGTGTTAATGTGTAATAACGGTGGACTATTAACCGTTCATACTTAGTAAACGTGCATGAGTGTAGACAAATCATACAAACAAACAAACGCATTCACACTCACAGCCCCACACTAAGTTCAAATGCTTGTATCGTGGGTGCCGGAAACATTCACATCACACACACATTACACCCAGAACCAGAAGCACAAATATCCCTTGGGAAGGAATTTGTGCTCCTGCCGGGAGTCGAACCCAGGGCCCACGGCACAGAGGGCAGACACCTGTCCACTGCGCCAACTGGGTCGTCAAATACAAACAACGTTTTTCGCCTTCGCTCCAAAACTCCAATAAAAGTTCTGGTAAAGGTTCTACCAATTTACTGGGGCATGACTTGACTTTGACTTGTGACTGAGACTTTTAATTCAAAATACACTTGAAATATATTGTTACTTGATACGGGCAAAATGCAAAAGATTGCGAAGCCAAATAAAAAAAAAAGTTGGCGACTCGACCGCGTGGTCGAGTTCCGGCTGGTCACATTTGTAAGAGTGACCATCAACAAATATGTGACTGCAAATTAGAAAACAGCTTGTTTCTGAATAATGCGCATCTAGACATGTGCTCATTATCATGTACATAACAACACGTAATTGTATATGCGTGTGTGCTGTTTTGATTCACAATACGTAGGGTTGTCCCTGGAGATGTACAGAAGTGGCTCTGTGAATTGAAGACCTCGCGTATTTTTCGAAATGGCTGTAATATATTTATTTTCCCATTTTCCCCCATTACCCCCATATCCCCGAAATTATATATAATTGTAACAAGTCAATATACTAAATATGAAAAAACCCGACAGCGCGTAAAAAGTGAACTAATTTTTTTTTATTAATAACACCTATTATGCAATTATATAAGAGCTATATGAGTTTTGCCACGAAAATAAATAAATAAACGTGCATAAGTGTAGGCAAATGATACCAAGTTGAAAAACTTGATTATCGCCTTCACTCCAAAACTCCAATAGAAGTTCTAGTAAAGTTTTAACAACTTTACTAGGCGTGACTTGACTATGACTGGATCTTGACTGTTTTACTTGACTTTGACGTTGACTTATAACCGGACTTTTAATATGAAATACACTTGAAATATATTATTACTCGACACTGGCAAATGCACAAGATTGCGAAGCCAATATTCAAAGAAAAAAAAAACAAAAACTCGAGAACGGCTCGACTATTATGGCTGATTCTTTTTTTGTTGTGTTCGTAATTGTCAGGGCAGGGTTTGTATGTATTTTTTTTATCCAACGGAAATTACACTCGCGCAGGCGGAGGCGGTGCGGATCGCTGTTTTAAATATTTTTTCTATCAAGTGACAGCCCTATTTTCTAATCAACAGTTGCGGTTAGCTGGTTGCAGAGCGACTATTGTTTACAATTTACATATTTGTCTTTTAATGCTGTGTAAATGTAGGCGAAGGACGTTATCATTTATTTTCTTCTTTAGCAAGTAACTGGCCTGATGGTAAGAGGCATGCTTGCGTCAAACTGTAAAGCCACCCAGGATACGAACTTAAGGCGATACCAAAATGTCATCTAAAGCTCGTGTTTTTGTAACCGTTTTACTCGGCATTCATAATTAAACCAGATAAATCAAACAAACGCATTCACACACACAGCCCCACACTCAGTTCAAAGACTTGTATCGTGGGTGCCGGAAAAATTCACATTACACCCAGAACCAGAAGCACAAATATTCCTTGGGAAGAAATGTGTGCTTCTGCCGGGAATCGAACCCAGGACCCACGTCGCAGAAGGCGGACACCTGTCCACTGCGCCAACTGGGTCGTCCCTTTAAATAAAAATATTCATCGTAATCTGTGTGATACGATAAATGATCCCTTATTCTTAGAATATTTATAGCATTCATAGATATATATAGGAAAAAATATACAAAAAGGTAAGAAAAAACAAAGGTCTTTGCTATGTATAGTTTTAGTTTAGTTTTAGGAAATATAGACAATAATATATACGAGTTTTAGAAATGAATAACCGACTTCAATCGCAAATATCTCCGAAACTCTTCATCAGATCTTGATCAAATTATGATGAGATCAACTAGAACGTATACTATTTTGAACAAAACAATAATTTTCCAAATCCTACTAATATTATAAATCTGAAAGTTTATGTGTAAGTGTGTAAGTTTGTTTGTTCCCTCTTCACGCTAAACGGTTGAACGGATTTGGAATGTACAAACCGTACCTTAAATTAGTTTGACATAGTTTAGTTTTATTTGTATCTAAGTTCTTTATTTGTGACAAATTTATTTGTGTTGGCAAGCGACGATGCGGTCGAATATGGAGCACGATTGCTCAGTAAATACCCTCTACTACCTCACTCCTTGAATGAAAAAAATGAAAAATATTTATTTGCTGCATAAAAAACAACTTACGACTATTTCATATATGTTAGTAACTAACATGCGTAAAAACAAAGGTTTCATGCAGAGATGAATCAATAGTTCAATACAAGATGTACCTGCTGGCCTTCACACTAGGCAACGCCTGTATCGTGATGACCTGTTTAATGTTTACACAAAGTGATATTTATACCTCGGTTTACAGCTTATTACTATTTTTACCATTAACAACTTAATATAGCTACTTATTTAATAAACATACAATGATAAATTTTAAATACATTCTTATAACTTAACGTTTTATCTCATTTATTTTAGAATAACTAACAGTTTTTCAGTGTCTTCGTAATTAAGTGATAATAACCATCATTATTTAAGTGATAATAACATCCCCATATTATACTCATCGGGAAACACAGTGGACGGCAGGGCGTTCCATTCTTTGCAGTTCTTATAATGAAAGCAGAAGCGAAACGCTTCGTGCAATTTTTTTTTTATGCTAGATTGGCAAGTATTTGACCGCTATATCACCTGATGGAAAAGTGACGATTGATTATTTAGAACTTAGTCTGAAAGCGTTTATGTTTTGTTTTAATTTTTGAGACAAATAAATCATCTTAAACACAATGCACAAGATTGTGGAGGAAAAAAATAGCGGAGCTTAAAAAAAAAATGAACAACTTTTTTTCGTGTTGTTGATGCCATAAGGTCGACAATGACGTTACAATGCTATTTAGTCAACAACATACAGTTCAAAAGTCAAGGACAATGATCTCTAATAAAAACGCCTTGTGCGTATGTTTGTTTAATTGATTAGAGCGAAATACATAATGGTATATGTACTTGTATATATACGAAAATATAGCAATAAATCTAATACCTTTAAACTAGCAATTCTTGTATATACCTATATATGTAGAACGAAAGATATTGTGAAATGAGTGAATGAGACAGTTATGAATGAAGATATGGAATGAACGAGGAATGAGTGAAGGGGCGGACGGAGACGATTGTGAGCACAAGCCGGACGCATCTTGTAACCATAGGAGTTTTGTTTAATATAAAGCCAATTTACTACGACGAAGTGCTTTTATTCCAACAAGAATCCTACAATTTTGGGGGCTCGTCCCGAGATTTTGGATATTAAAGACGGCAGACGACGAAGGTTGTAAGGTGCAACGACGACGGCGCGTGGCGTGTGCTTCGATCCAACATTTTCAAGGATCTAGACAGGCGAGGCGACAGAAAATCAAGACGACGACGTGTTGCTCGCATCTTGAGGGAAAAGACGGCGTTTCTGGAGATACGGGTAATATCTGGGCGGCTCGATGTCGACGGATCGAAAATTACAGGACACAGCTCACACGGCGGAGGACCCAATGGCGGACGTTAGGCGTCCAAGCAGTTTGTGGTATGTGGAGGACATTATCAGTAAATTCAGCGGCCAGGACAAGGCACACTCAGTGTCTCAGTTTATCCAAGATGTGGATGAGAACGCGGAGATATTTGGGTGGACCCCACTTCAACAGTTGGTAGTGGCGAGGAGGAGTCTGAAGGGAACAGCGGCACTGTGGTTAAAATCCGAACGACCATTCAGAACATGGGATGACCTAAAAGCAGGCCTGAATAAAGAGTTTCCCGATACGATTGACAGTAAAATGATTCATGAAATGATGGCAGCTCGGAAAAAGCAAAAAGAAGAAAGTTGTCTGGATTATATGCTGACCATGAAAGAATTGGGAAAAAGAGGCAAAATAGCAGATTACGTGGCGATTAAGTACATTGTCGACGGCATCCAAGATGTTGAAACGAATAAAATAATGTTATACGGTGTCAAGACGTACCATGAACTAAAGGAAAAGTTTAAAATCTATGAAAGTATAAAAGAAAAGTGTAATGCGACGACGCACCTAGAAAATCACCGAAAATTTCGGCCTCGAAGTGAAAATAACTACGTGAAGAAGTGCTTCAGCTGTGGTGAAAGTAATCATGTTTCTTTGGAATGCCCGCACAAATCGAAGGGGCTAAAATGTTTCCGATGCAATCAGTTTGGCCACATATCATCTAAATGCTCATCACCAGCGAGAGCATCTACCTCAGCGGCGGCTAAATCTATGTTCAAGCTTCCTGGAAATAAAAATCAAGCAAAGCAAAATATGTGCGTTGATGCGGAGGTCGATGAACCTTGCCCTTGCGCCTTGAACACAGGAACGAACGCGAACGGAATGAACATAGATGCGCTACTGAACCAGGACGCGACCAATAGGAGCACGGCTTGTCAGGAAGCAAGTCAAGCAAGCAAGATGGCGGCGGACTCATTGAATGTAAACAATGGAAGATTACATCGAAAACCCATGAAGGATATTTTGCTGTCGGGAAAGTTTATAAGTGCGCTCATAGATTCGGGGAGTGACCTGAATTTAATCGCGGAGGACTGCTACACTTCTTCATGTGCGCAGGAGTTTGTGCGACGTGAAATATCACTGACGGGACTTGGTTCTACAAAAGTGATTTCGCCGGGTTATATCACGACGGATATAACAATAGACGATCAGTGTTATGAAAACGTTGTATTTCATATTGTACCTAAGAACGTTATGCGATTCTCTATTATTATAGGACAAGAATTTCTAACGAGTGTAACGATGTTTATGGATGGCAGTCGTATACTATTTTTAAAGTCTGACGAAAGTTGGCTTCGAAATTTTATGTGTGCCATCTCTGATTCGGATGTTTCAGGTTATGTTGCCGATCCAGTACTTAGACGTGAAGTGGAGAGTTTGGTGAAAAGTTATCGACCTACAAAGACGCGCGAGGCACCGATTCAACTTAGAATCATTTTGAAGGATGACATTCCAGTGGCGCAGCGACCGCGACGGCTGGCCATAGCAGAACAACAGGAGGTTGAACGGCAAGTTAAACAATGGTTGGATGAAGGAATTATCAGGGTGAGTCATTCTGAATATGCTAGCCCATTAGTATTGGTGAAGAAGAAAGACGGCAGCACGAGAATTTGTGTTGATTACCGTGAGTTAAACAAGAAAATGGTGAAAGACGAGTATCCTTTGCCGGTGGTTGATGACCACATCGATAAACTTTCAAAGGCCAAAGTATTTAGTACTTTAGATTTGAAAAATGGTTACTTCCATTTAGCGGTCCATGAAGACTCAGTCAAGTACACTGCGTTTGTGACGAACAATTCCCAATATGAATTTTTAAAGGCACCATTTGGATTATCGATTTGTCCAAAGGTTTTCACACGATTTATCAATATAATCTTCAGAGATCTTGTTGAAAAGGGTTATATCCTGATATTCATCGATGACTTAATAATAATTGCAGAAAATGAGGTACAAGCTGTGGGAAGGTTAAAAGAAGTACTTCACCGAGCATCGCAGTATGGCCTAGAAGTGAACTGGAGCAAGTCACAACTTGTGCAGAGGCGAGTTGAGTATCTTGGTCATGTTATAGAGGACGGACAGGTGAGACCCTCACCAGACAAAACGGATGCTGTGGTAAGGTTTCCTCAACCTTCTAGTCTCAAACAACTCCATAGTTTTTTAGGACTTACCTCATATTTTAGAAAGTTTATTCAAAATTATGCTATGATTGCTCGACCATTGACTGATCTATTGAAGAAAAATGTTAATTTTGTCTTTGAAGAGGTTCATGTCAAGGCATTTGATGAACTTCGGTTGAAGTTAGCGAGTAGTCCTGTGCTAAGAATTTTTGATACCGAGTTACCTACGGAATTACACACAGATGCTTCTGTGGTGGCTTATGCGGCAGTGCTACTGCAGCGAAGTGGCGATGATGGGCAGTTACACCCAGTACACTATATGAGTCGGAAGACTAGTGATGCAGAAAAAAAGTACACGAGTTATGAGTTGGAAGCTTTAGCGATCATTGAAGGGGTAAAGAAGTTCCGAACATATTTGTATGGTATTAAATTTAAAATCATTACAGATTGTCAAGCCTTCGAGCAAACATTGAAGAAGAAAGATTTAACTACAAGAGTAGCAAGATGGGTCTTGTTGCTACAAGAGTACAATTATGAGATTGAGCATCGCACTGGAACGCAGATGAGGCATGTTGATGCGCTAAGTAGAGCACCATTCGTCGGGGTGGTAACGAGAGACCTGCATAACAGAATAAAAATTGCTCAGGAATTAGACGAAGGACTGAAAGTAATTTTTGAAATTTTAAAAGAGCGACCTTATTTGGATTACTGCATTGAAAATGGAATATTGCATAAAGGGACACAAATAGTGATTCCACAAGGAATGGATATTGACATAATAAAGAGAGTCCACTTGAATGGACATTTTGGGAAGAGAAAAATGACTGAGATGATTAAAAAAGATTATTACATCACAGAATTGTCAAGGAAGATAGATGAGTTTATCATTACATGTATCCCCTGCCTTCTGGCTACAAAAAAAGCAGGAAAGCAAGAAGGATTTCTGAACAATATTGAAAAAGAAAGCATTCCATTGCACACAATACATTGCGACCATGTTGGAACTTTATCAGAAACAAAGAAGATGTACAACTATATCCTAACGATAGTAGATGCATTTACAAAGTTTGTTTGGATATTTCCCACGAAGACTACAACTTCAAAAGAAACTCTTGATAAGCTGAGAATTCATCAACAGACATTTGGAAATCCAGCACGAATAATAACAGATCGTGGAGCGGCTTTCATTAGTAACGATTTTAAAGAATACTGTGAATCAGAGAGAATTCAGCATATCATGATTACGACGGGAGTCCCTCGAGGAAATGGTCAGGTGGAGAGGATCCATAGAACCATCATTTCAATATTATCTAAGCTTTGCATTTCAGATCCAGGTCAATGGTACAAGCACGTAGCCAGGGTACAAATTGCTTTGAACAGCACGTATCAACGCAGCATCGATATGACGCCATTTGAACTCATGACAGGCACCAAGATGAAGACAAAAGATGACATTCAAATATACGAGATGCTGTTGAAGGAAGATTGTAACGCTTATATGGCGGACAGGGAGCAATTACGTGCAACAGCCAAAGCCCAGATTTTGAAAGTTCAGCAAGAAAATGAGCGGACATATAATAAGAAGCGAAAAGAGAGCAGACTCTACAAAGTAGGAGAATGTGTTGCTATTATGAGAACGCAATTTGGAACTTGTTTGAAGCTGAAGCCGAAATTCTTAGGGCCATATAGAGTGGTGGCCGTCAAGGTCAAAGATCGTTATGATGTGGAGAAGATAGACAGTTCAGCAGAAGGGCCTAATCGAACATCAACATCAGCTGACTACATGAAACCATGGCCTGATCATCTGTGATCCACATGTAAGATTTTGATGCTATAACTTTATAGTATGACTGTCATTCATTCATCACATATTTTCTTAATTTATGGTTTCTTTTGTTATGTAAGTTAAAGTTAAAAAAAAATTTGATTTGTTTTTATAATTAACGGTAATATGTAGTAGGTGATATTGTGTACTATGTATTAAGAACTTAGACGTAAGTGTGTATGTAAGGTTAGGTTTAGACTAAGTCTGGGTCAGACATGAATGCAGGGATGGCCGAGTGTAGAACGAAAGATATTGTGAAATGAGTGAATGAGACAGTTATGAATGAAGATATGGAATGAACGAGGAATGAGTGAAGGGGCGGACGGAGACGATTGTGAGCACAAGCCGGACGCATCTTGTAACCATAGGAGTTTTGTTTAATATAAAGCCAATTTACTACGACGAAGTGCTTTTATTCCAACAAGAATCCTACATATATATATGTGTGTGTAATCAGGATCTCGGAAACGGCTCCAACGATTTTCATGAAAGTTACAGATTAGGGGTTTTTCGGCCCAAGGAATCGATTTATCAACGTTCCAGGTCCGAGAAATGCTCGGTTCCCAAACTGCTTTTGAAAAACCGGGTTTAAGAAACTATCAGCGCCATCTATTACGCCATGACCGATATAAAAAGCTGTTTCTACTCGACACTAGATGGAGCTTTCTGAGGCTACAAATTCAAACACATTCTACTAAAAACAAAAAACCGAGCATAGCTCGGTCATCCGGATATTAATACCTTTAAACAAGCAATTCTTGTATATATATAATCTGAATCTCGGACGTCTCCAACAATTTTCATGAAATTTAGTATGCAGAGGGTTTCAGGGGCGATAAATCGATCTAACTAGGTTTCATTTATAGAAAACGTCGTTTTGACGAGCAAAGCTCGGTCATCCAGGTACTAACTTTCAACCGACTTCAAAAAAGAGATTAGCGGAGATATCGCTTAACATACATACAAAAAAAACATACAGTCGAATTGAGAACCTCCTTTTTTGAAGTCGGTTGAAAATAAAGTGACGTCAATCTAAATCCAATGTGGCGGCCTTCTAAAAGCTTGTTTTAATAAAAGTTTTTAATAAGTAGCTTATTTTTTTCTTAAAAATTCGTAGTTATTTTTTACCGACTTGATCGACCGACTTGAAAAAGAGGAGATACTCAAGTCGACTGTAATTTTTTTAATTTTTATGTGTGTTACCTCATATCTTCTTTCGATGTGAGCCGAATTCGAATTGGTCCCATTTAAATTTGATCAAGATC
The DNA here is from genome assembly GCA_948107665.1 of Lomographa bimaculata. Classification (NCBI taxonomy): domain Eukaryota; kingdom Metazoa; phylum Arthropoda; class Insecta; order Lepidoptera; family Geometridae; genus Lomographa; species Lomographa bimaculata. The sequence goes on from OX403614.1 coordinate 7,707,009, forward strand.
TGATCAGTAGTTCTTGAAATATCGTCAATAATGCCTATTTTGTGACGAATAATGCGTACTTTGACGATGTTCTCGTTTACCCGACTTCAAAAGTTACCTCATAACTTCTTTCGTTGTGATCCGATTTTGATGATTATTTTTTTATTTGAAAGCTGGTGCTTTTTATGTAGTCTCATTGAAATTTAATCAAGGTCTGATCTCTAGTTTTTGAGTTATAGTCAATAATGCTTGTTTATACATTAAATCTGATCGAGGTTCCGATGATAAAGCGGTGAAGTCGGTTTTTTAAGCTTTGCTTGCGTTTAATTATTTATGCTATATAGTCAAGTATGGGACCACTATCCCACCTGTTAAAAGTAATGCGGCAGAAAAAGGGACGTGCTTGCCTGGGACCTATTCACTCGAGACTTGAAGATACCCAGATTGTACCAATCAAGGAACAAACATAAACGCATTCACACTCACAGCCCCACACTAAGTTCGATGACTTGTATCGTGGGTGCCGGAAACATTCACATCACACACGCAATTACAACCAGAACCGGAAACAAAATTTTTCCTTGGGGAGAAAACTTGTGTTCCCGCCGGGAATTGAACCCGAAGGAACTTAGAAGGCGAACGCTCAACCAAGTTAGCCAACGGGCAGTTCAAAGTTTAAATCAAGCTTAAGAACCCGTATACATTTTTATGTCTGTCTCGCTCGCACAATTCATTCATTTTGAGAAATAAAAATAATGGAGCAAGTTATGGAAAATGTTGTCAATAACTTTACTAAATAATTATGTAATTAATTTTCGTTTAAATACCTATTAATTAGACGAAGAAAGAGTGAAAAAAATATAAAATCAATTTGACATCGATTTTCTCCGCCAATCCAAAAGCTAAGAAAACGAATATCAGTTTATAAGATCCGTGATATTATTATTTAGGGATTATATTGACAACATTTACAATAACTCACACCGTCAGTTTTATATCTCAAAATCTGAATCGTGCGAGCGAGAAAGACATAAAAATGTATACGGCTTCTTAAGTCCGATCGTGTATGGAGTACTGTGGCCACCTCTGGGATGGATCAGCGAAGTACCAGCTAGAGGCTCTTGTATCTATTGACCGGCGAGCGGAAAGACTCATTGGCGATAGTAAGCTAGTTGAGTCCGAATTGCAAAGTCTCGGTCACCGACATGCCTACAATAAAAACAATGATATTTGAAAAGAGTAGGTACCTTTGTCAGTGCGTTCCGTATTTACAACTCACTGCCCAATAGTTTGACTGAAATTTCTTCTAATCATATTTTTAAGACAAAGCTTAAACGATGGCTAGTACAAAGTGTATTTTATGACTTAAAAGATTTTTTTAATCACAATAAATCTTCTGACAACGGTAATTTTTGACATTAAACATTAATATAACTATAGTGTATGGAACAATTTTAAATTGTAACTTTAAATTATTAGATTATTCATTTTGACATTAAATAAAAGTTTATACTTGACATCATATGAATTCGACATTTTATTAATTTTTTTTTCTTTATTATTGTATTATCGCCTAAATTTGAATGTAAAATTGTTTCAATAAAATATTGCTGTGTCTATATATTGAATGCCCGATGTGGGTAAACTGATGTCACATAATTGCACTAACAACTTGCATACCGTTATAATTTGTCAGTTCACAATAAATTATTCTTGATTCTTGATACCGACGTAAGGTTGCAAGCTTATCGGTATTCTATCGCTACATTTTGGAGAGTATGCACAGGAATTACTCGAGTTAATTCCACCATGCCCTTTTTACCATCTAACTACAAGACAAACAATCAAACGTCATCTATTTATGGTTGACATACCTCCAGTTCGCTCGAAGCGTTTTGCTTCTACGTTCATCATCCGTACAGCGAAGGAGTGGAACTCATTGCCTGCGTCTTTGTTCCAGGCAAACATGTTATGTATATTCGGCCGCCTCGACACTTTCTATAAGGCGAGATGGTGGTCATATGCTTGCCTACTCTGCATAAAAAAAATAAAAAAAAGTCGCAGTTCTGTGCTATACACGTACAACGTGAAACAATACATCGATATAATATTTTTTTTTATAAATTTTTACTATCTACGGGCCAATTGCCTATATTACCTAAAACTAAACCAAAACTATATACAGCAAAGAACTAAGTTATCTACAAGACATCGAGCCTATAGGCAACTCAAGTGCTCAAGCCCACTACCAGTGGGTAGCGTTCCCAACGTATTAGCATTGCGAGAGGCAATGCCGCCAGCATGATAGGATCGCTATACATTTGAACGATATATCGTTAATTCAATGCTTCATTCTCGTTTATTAATACGCATAATACCTCGTAATTTTGTTTGTTTAAATCGAGTTTCCTCTAGGCTTCCATTACCAGTGATTTAATTCAAACATAATTTACCGTATACGACACAATAACAACAGGTTAATATCATTTAAACTTGAGCAAAGCTTACATAATTAAACGCAAGCAAAGCTTAAAAAAACCGACTTCACCGCTTTATCTTCGGAACCTTGATTAGATTTAATGTATTAAACACGCAATATTGACGATAACTCAAAAACTAGTGATCAGATCTTGATCAAATTTCAATGGGGCCAAATGAAAAGAACCAGTATTCAAAAAAAAGATACATCAAAATCGGTTCGTCGACTTGAGACCTCCTCCTTTTTAGGGAATTCGGTAAAAAACCGACTTCACCGCTTATATTATTATGGTTTTGGCTTGATCTATTTCGATACAATTTATATGGGACCATCATTTAAACACATTATTACTATAATTATCTTGACATAATAATATATTTTTGTAACTCTGTAATTATAATATAAATGATGAATCCCTAGTTAAATATTATTTCTCTAATGCATTACATGTTATATTAATTATTATTTTTTATAATTGTAATTTTAATATTTGTATGCCTAACAAGGGCGAGAATGTAAATGGCAAACAATATTGTTTTATTCAACATCTCATATTGATTTATTAATATACACCTGCATTCTGACGAATAAATGATTTGATTTGATTTGATTTGATTGAAGTATAATCTACCAAACAAAAAAAGAATTTTGAGAATCGGTCCTCAAATGGGGGAAAATTCGATGAACATACATGAAAAAATACAAACAGTCGAACATAGAACTTAGAAAGAAAGAAAGAAAAACGGTTTATTTTACACAAAATCACAACACAGAACCAGAAACATAAATAATATAACAAATATAATAAAATAATACATTGAAACACTTCGTGTGCTATGCTGTGAATTTGTGCAAAAAAGGAGTAAGTTCAGCATTGTGCTGCGAAGAGAAACCTCGCAGCGCTGGTTTTCAACTCACTCCTCCTTTTTTGAAGTTGGCTAAATTTACAACCTAAGTCTTGGTTTACGTAGTAACTATTAGGTAATCCGAACCATAGAAAAAAACACTCTACCCGTGAACTGTTTGTTAGTTGGGTGCGCGTTCGCTTTCTAAGGAGGTATCAGGTTCGATTCCCGGCGGGAACACAAGTTTTCTTCCCAAGGGAAATGTGTTTTTCTGGTTCTGGTTGTGATTGTGTGTGTGATGTGAATGTTTACGGCACCCACGAACTTAGTACTTAGTGTTGGGCTGTGAGTGTGAAAACGATTATTATTGTTAAAATGTGCCTAGGTTTTATCCAACGATATCGACAAGTAGAAGGAGGTTATCAATTCGGAATTTTTTTTTAGGTAAACCAATTTTGATGATTATTTTTTATCTGAAAGCTGGTTACATTTTAAAAAGGGTCCCTGTATGTCCGGGTGGAATCTTGCAACTGAATTTTAAATCAGTTATCTTTAACCGATTGAGCTAAAATTTGGTGTATCTTATCTTGGATGACAATGCATGGTTAGCTGTGTGACGTCATTCTAATTCCAACATGGCGGAGCACCCAAAATGGAGGACAAGTTATTTTTAATGCACTCCTACAATATGGGTATCAAATGAAAGGGCTTGCTGAGAATCGAAAAATTAAGTGACATCACTATAAACCAGGGGTCGGCAACCTTTTGAGTCGGAAGAGTCAAAAATTACAATTTACAAAATTTCAAAGTTTTATAGAGCCTCATTTTTTTTTCTTGTCAACAAAAATCCTTAATGCAACAATATTACCGACTGTACTATGGGTATCGTATAGAAAACGTTATGCACGCGTTATACCTACCTAATCATCCCATAATTTACTTGTTAATTGATTCAGAACGTTTTTTTTAATGATCTTTTTCAATTAACTAATATTTGCGTATGGAACTAAAGAGCCGCAGCTTCACATCCAAAGAGCCGCATGTGGCTCGCGAGCCGCAGGTTGCCGACCCCTGCTCTAAACCCAATATGGCGGACTTCTAAAAGCTTGTTTTAAAAAAGTTGACAAGTAGCTTATTGTTAGTGAATAAAACGTTATTATTAAGGAAATAATATGTTTTATGAACTAGTGGGACCACATTTATAAGGTCAATCGATGGCAATGCTCCTATAATAAGCTATCTTATTAAAATGGCCGCCAATCTACCACATTGAATCAATTTGTTGGTTTGTATCGGCCGTGAAACTTCATTAAAGCTTCTACGTTGTTTTAGACAAGGGGGCATCCATGAATTAAGTTTTTTTTTTTTATTTGTGTCAGGCTAGTGTTTGATCACTATCTCACCTGATGGTAAGTGACGATGTGATCGAAGCTGGTAAACACACTAGACCTGGAATACGCAGGCTGTCAAGGATAACTGCCGGAACACCGTATTTGGCTTGGCGGCAGACTTTCAACTTGATGGTGGTAAGCTACTTTGGTAGCAAGCCAGGCGAGCAACTCACAAAATGCTCTACCACCTCTCAAATGTCACCTGATTAGCACCACCCGGGGACCACGTGTAGGGAGTCAGACTTAAGTTGTATCCTCCTACGGACGTGGGTGACTCAGCCCCCTAAAAGATGAGTGAGATGATTTTGGCGATTTTTCGAACCTACGATTAGGAATGCTTCTCAACAGACGATTAATCTTTTAAGCTCTCGACTTAATCTAACAACAAGACAGACTATCAAACGTCATCCTTATATGGTTGACGTACCTCCGGCTCGCTCGAAGCGTTTTGCTTCTACGTTTATCATTCGTACAGCGAGGGAGTGGAACTCATTGCCTGCGTCTTTGTTTCCCGAACAGTACAATCTGGGTGTCTTCAAGTCTAGAGTGAATAGGTATCTTCTAGGCAAGCATGTCACATCTTCGGCCGCATCTTCACTTCCAATCAGGTGAGATAGTGGTCAAATGCTTGCCTATCTATCAAAAAAAAAAAAAAACTCGATTAGGGATGCCTCTGCCCTGTCCCTGTTCTCTCTCTGTGGTCCTAAGCTCAAGATGTACTTACAAGAAGTGTTACATCGCGCTCTAGAGTTCTTGAGTATATATGTTATTGTTGAAAATTGAGGAACTGCCCCTTGCATTCGTTGTTGCCGTGGCCTTACCGGGAATGATATCGCCATGTCAAGATAGACTAAAGTCCCCTTAGTGAGATGTCGGGAGATGTTGCTCGACCCCTCCCCTAAACTCACGTGAGATTTTTTGAAATGCGTATATTTAATGTAAATAAGTTAATATGTGCTTGATTGAGTTAGATTTATTTAACACACATTTTGTTCAATTCTTTTTATTTAAGACTAACCCTTACGAACTATGATTTAGCCATATTTCAGTAGTTTTACTACATCAAACCCAGTTTCCTCGCAATTTAAAACTGTATCTTGCAAAAAAAATAACGAGATATTTGCTGAGACACCCCCTCTCCCCCACATGAGATTGGGTGAGGTTCGGCTCGATATGAGTTATACTCCTTAATTTAAGGTTTAAAATTTATAAACTACGGGCCAATTGCCTATATTTCCTAAAACTAAACTAAAACTATGTACAGCAAAAAACTAAGTTACCTACAAGACATCGAGCTTAAGGTTAGGTTAGGTAACTCAAGTGCTCAAGCCCACTACCAGTGGGTAGCGTTCCCATCATGCTAGCGGCATTGCCTCTCTGAATTGCAATGCTTATACGTTGAGCCAAACAACTCCTTTAGAAAATCCTACTAATATTATAAATCCGAAAGTTTGTGTGTAAGTGTGTAAGTGTGTAAGTATGTTTGTTCCCTCTTCACGCTTTAACGGCTGAAAGGATTCGGATGAAATTTGGAATGTACATAGATTATACCTAGGATTAACACATAGGCTACTTTTTAACTTGATAATAGCGGGCGAAGCCGCGGGGCACGGCTAGTATATCATAAACGCTTCCACACTCACAGCCACACATTAAGTTCAGTGACTTGAGTCATTGGTGCCGGAAAAAAACAATCACATCACTCAAACACAATCACACCCAGAACCAGAAACACAAATTTTTGGTAAGGAAATTATGCTCCAGCGGGGAATCGAACCGAGGACCCACGGCGCAGAGGGTAGAGAGCTGTTCACTGCGGCAACTGCGTCGTCACATAAATCTTTCGCATTTTTATTTTCTTCCAAGAACATCGTATTTAAAGCATTCAATTTGTTTACTGAACAGGCGAGGCTAGATCGATCAGTGGGTATGTCTGCACGCGATTCGCTTTTATAACTTTTATGTATATATGTATACCTAAATCAGATGAGTCATGGCAATTTGTTAATACGATTCGATTTTTCGGGGAAATGGCCAAAGTTATTGAAAAGAAGTTACTATAATAGATGCTACACATTGAACGTGTTTGGTTCGAACAGAAGGCTTGCGGGATCGCAGACATCGCGGTATCGTGTGTGGCTATAAGGAGGTTTTTTTTATTAGTGACTAAGCCGTTCGGCCACAATCTCACCTTATGGACATCGACGATGCGGTTGAAGAAGGAGCATGCTTGGTCAGTACTTGTTGAACTGCTCGTTGGCTTAGTAGGTGCGTGTTCGCCTTTTAAACAGCGGGTATCAATCGGGTTCGATTCCCGGCGGGAACACAAGTTTTCTCCCCAAGGAAAACTTGTGTTTCTGGTTCTGGTTGTGTGTGTGATGTGAATGTTTCCGGCACCCACGACACAAGTCATCGAACTTTGTGTGGAATTTCACACTTACAGGCAAGCGTTTATGTTTACACTAGCCGTGCCCCGCGGCTCCACTCGCGTTGACTAAGTTAAAAAGTAAACTATGTGTTATTTCGGAACCTAAACTATCTATGTTCTAAATTTCATAAAAATCGGTTCATTCGTTACGGAGATACGTGGCAACATAATATTACTAGCCGTGCCCCGCGGCTTCGCCCGCTATTATCAAGTTAAAAAGTAGCCTATGTGTTAATCCTAGGTATAATCTATGTACATTCCAAATTTCATCCAAATCCGTTCAGTCGTTAAAGCGTGAAAAGAGAACACACTTACACACAAACTTTCGCATGTATAATATTATAGTAGGATTATATTTTTTGTTGCAGGTGACAGATCTCTTCACTCAGATGCGTGAGCCGTCTCCAGGCGCACCCAGCCCCCTGGGCTCCACGGCGTCCTTGGGGGCTGTCACGAGGAACATCGGCTTCAGCAACCAGAACAGCACTGAGCACCCACCATGGGCTAGCCCTTCTGTTTCTCTTACGGGGAACTGTACGAATCTGTTAGTAATTGTGTATATTTATAACTATTTATAACCCGCGGCTTCGCCCGCTATTATCAAGTTAAAAAGTAGCCTATGTGTTAGTCCTAGGTATAATATATGTACATTCCAAATTTCATTCAAATCCGTTCAGCCGTTAGAGTGTGAAGAGGGAACAAACATACTTACACACAAACTTTCGGATTTATAATATTAGTAGGATGTACATGTAAGCAAAGCTTAAAAAATCGACTTCACCGCTTATATTTTAAAAAAAGATAAAATTTATATGGGACCACATCTGAAGTATAATCTACCAAACAAAAAAGAATTTTGAGAATCGGTCCACAAATGGGGGAGAAATCGGTGAAAAACAAAAAAAAAATACATACAGTCAAACATAGTACCTCCTCCTTTTTTGAAGTCGGTAATAATATACCTATTTGGCGCGGTGGACACCTGTCTGCCCTTTGAGCCGTGAGTTCTGGATTCGATTCCCGGCAGGAGCACAATTTTCCTTCCCAAGGGACACTTTTTTTCTGGTTCTGGGTGTGATTGTGTGTGTGATATGTAAATGTTTCCGGTACCCACGATACAAGTCTTTGAACTTAGTGTGGGGCTGTGAGTGTGAATGCGTTTGTTTGTTTTTGTTGTTTGTAAGATAAGTAACATGGGAATCATCAAATCAAGAGTTAATAGGTACTTTCTAGCATGTCACATCTTCGTCCGCATCATCACTTTCCAGATAGTGGTTAAATGCTTGCCCATATACCATAAAATAACGATTTCACACTCACAGCCCCACACTAAGTTCAATGACTTGTGTCGTGGGTGCCGGAAACATTCACATCACACATACAGTCACACCCAGAACCAGAAACACAAACTTTCCTTGGGAGAAAATTGGGAGAGAATCCGTCTATACGCGCATCCGCAAACATCCCCGATGCTACAGAACAGTGGCAGCCCCATCAGAGCCCTGAAGGCGTTGTTGTGTTGTGTCAGCACTTTTTTGTAAACTTGATCATAGGCTGCTCGAGTAAATGCCAATGCCATGTAATGCCAGCCCTGCGCAAACCCTTAGTTTGTGCAGTCTTAGCGCTGAACATATTCCAATTGCCAAATATTTCTTGCATGTATTTTTTTTTTCTTTTGTGTACCATAATGTGATTGTTAAAATATTTTGCAATAAATGATTTCTATTCTATTCTAAATAAATAATATTTCGTATTCCAGGGCTACGGAACCACAGTCAGTTTTGGTACGAAGCAACAGCAATGCCTCTGCACTCACATCGCTCTCAGCCGATCTCTCCCCATCTGACTCCCACTTCTTCGAGGTAAGTCAATTCATCCATAAATTCCTAGATTAAAATTGGTTCGGATTGAGGTGGCCATTTTGATCCCCAATCTGACCGCAGACGAGGGGAGGAGGTGGCCCGCCTGCCTCCTCCCAGCTTCGAGCTCTTTTTTTTTACCGCCGGGGCAAGATATTGACTGCTAGAAAGCTTACTATTAATTACTGAGTGTGAAAGCGTTTATGTTTTTTTATGTTTTATGCTAGCGCGACCCTATCTTGCCCCACCTCTGTAAGGGACTGCTCACAGGAGGGGTTTTTTAGTGGGTTCGAACCCCACACACCCCTTGCCTTCACTCTTGGGAAAGAAGGGAAGTGCAAGGCATTTCCCCACCCCATAAAAAGTAGTGGTAATTTTGACTAGCCTCGATGATTCTGCCAATAGGGAATATGGACAAAATTTAAATTTTTACGTTCATATTTTATCCATATTCACCATCCATTTTACCATGTTTGAATAGGTTAAGTTTTTATTATTTTTATGTTTATCGCTATTTATTATTAGCTATAGAATTACACCATTATTTTCGTATTCATACGTGCTTTTTTATTGGGAATTTTAATTAATAAGAAAGGATAAAAATGCGAGGTAAAATCAAAATAGGAAAACGCACCTTATTGGCTAGACAGATTCGTGACGTCAGTGCATACATTCTTAATGGCAATGATTGGTCAACTTTGCTTTGCGTCAATACCTCAATTGATTTTGATATGAAATTTAATATTTTAATGAATTATTTTTTTCCCGGCAGTGTATTATAATAATAAACGTAAACATTCAAATGGGTTTTGGTGCGAAAGTGTCAAAAATGACGTTATTAATTTTTTATCATTTTTCAAAACTGTGATTCTTCCAGTTTTAATCATGTGTAATAATGGTGGATTATTAATTGCTAATTACTTAGTGAATGTAAGAAAATCATGTATGCAACGTTGGAAAACGTGATTTTCACTTTTGTTCCAATAGATGTTTCTTTTTATAACTGACTGTGCAAACTTTTGACTACAATCTCACCTGATGGAAAGTGACGATGTACTCTAAGGTGGAGCACGCTTGCTTAGTAAATACCTTTTTTTTGTTGACGGGGGAAATCTTTTAAAAATACCCTGCTACTTGTGGGGAGCAACCGGGTTATGTGAGATTTTCACTTACTAAAACCCCCCGGTGGATATTGAAGCGCTCCAGGATTGTGCCTCCGTTCAGACACAACCGGGAATGCTGTTGAAGGCTTGGGCCATCTTCAATATCCGGCGCCACAAGGGGACCACACCCCACTGTCCTCCTCGGGCACGTTTGACTGGTGGTTCGAGCCAACTCCAATCCCCACGTGCCCAAAGAACCCCTTTTAGTCGCCTCTTACGACAGGCAGGGGATGCCATAGTGCTTTGGCTACTCGGATAAGCTTAGTAAATAACTTATATTTTAAACATACCCAAATTGTAGCTACCATTCGGGAAAAAAAAGAATACAAAAATCTTTAGTAAAGTTTCTAATTTTATAACTTGACACTGGCATAATGCACAAGATTGCGTAGCCAAAAATAAAAAAATGACGTTTTGATGATTTTTTATTTCCTGGCAATCTTAATACTTATAATATAAATTGTGAGTTTCGCCGCGAACGTGAAAAAATGGCGTTGTTGATTTTGTATAATTTTCCAAAACCTGTGATTCTTTGAGTGTTAATGTGTAATAATGGTGGATTATTAACCGTTAATACTTAGTAAATGTGCATAAGTGTAGGCAAGTCATACAAAGTTGAAAAACGTGATTTTCGCCTTCGCTCCAAAACTCCAATAGAAGTTCTAGTAAAGTTTCTACCACTTTACTAGGGCATGACTGACTACTTGACTTTGACTGTGACTTGTGACTAAGACTTTTATTATGAAGAATAGAAATTGTTAATATTTGTTTAATATTTCGACTGAAGGACTATGCATCCATAGTCATGAAATAATTAAAAAAATATATATATATAAATTGTTTACTCTTTCACATTCACAGCCCCACTCTAAGTTCCGAGGTCTATATTACCTATACAATCGAATAAAAACAAGAAATATATAAATGTTCATATTGCCTATTGCATGCATCGTCATACTTATATACAATTTCATCAATAGTAAGCATTTATTTTGATTTTTCCTGCTGGGTAACAATGTACCTAACATACTCACGTATAAAGAACAGGAAAGTCACGTGTAGCACGTGTTATTTAACATGTCTGTCATGACTGTAAATTGTCCAGGAGGATAAATAATAAACAATACAGTAATATGTATTATAGGTACTTATATGTAAATATTTGTTTATTATATGTAAGTATATTCTGATATTATTATTGGTATGTATTGTTTATGTAGTTTAAACAATGTATTTCTTTTATTTTTAAATCTATTTCATTCATTTTATCGCACCACCATCCCTACATTGTCTTTTCGTTTATATTTCCATCCAAAGGTTGTCTGGAAGAGATCGCTCTTAGCGATAAGACCGCCCATTGTGCCTATCTTTATAAGTTTCTCTGTAAGTTGTATTTATCTTTTGGTGTCAATAAAGAGTTTTTGTATTGTATTGTATTGTATTGTAACCAGCAGTGAATCGCAGGCGCAAATATAAGTTACCTTTATAGATGTACAGATGCATGGAGGCAAACTGCACAAGCGCTTTCTAGCGACTACATAATATAGATTTACCTAGGTCAGGGGTCGCCAACCTTTTGAGTCGGAAGAGTCAAAAATTATAATTTATAAAATTTCAAAGTTTTATAGGGCCACAAAGTTTTTTTAATTTACTTGTTTCCACTATATAAATGTACTTTTTTGCTTCCTTTGGAGGCCTATTAAAGGTTCGATAGAAATGGCGTTAAGTCCTCGTTAATCGATTTAGAACGTTTTTAAATGATTTTTTAAAATAAATATTATTTGAGTCCGGAACTAAAGAGCCGCAGCTTTACATCCAAAGAGCCACATGTGGCTCGCGAGCCGCAGGTTGCCGACTCCTGACGTAGGTTAATATAATTATGTATTAGTAATTTAGGAAAGTTACAAAAAAAAAAGGAAAAAATGCGGCGCCGTGTTTCTTGCCAGATTCTTCTCGATATGGCCGTCATTTTGCAAATCTGGCACGAAAATTAATACTTTCATGAGTGCCTCTTTGGGGCCCGTGTGAACATACTCAAATTGTTATATTTTTAGGGTTGAGACGTTGGGACCGTGGGGACATACAATCCAAATATCTTCATACAATCAAATACAAATAATGATTAGGGCGTTTGGTTGAGGCAGCATGTGACCAAAATGCTGACAAATATTTTTGACAAAGATTGCTCATTCTATTTTTTTTTTATATATTATTTCATGACCATGGATGCATAGTCCTTCAGTCGAAATATTAAACAAATATTAACAATTTCTATTCTTCATAATAAGTCTTAGTCACAAGTCACAGTCAAAGTCAAGTAGTCAGTCATAGTCAAGTCATGCCCTAGTAAAGTGGTAGAAACTTTACTAGAACTTATATTGGAGTTTTGGAGCGAAGGCGAAAATCACGTTTTTCAACTTTGTATGACTTGCCTACACTTATGCACGTTGTCTAAGTATTAACGGTTAATAATCCACCATTATTACACATTAACACTCGAAGAATCACAGGTTTTGGAAAATTACACAAAATCAACAACGCCATTTTTTTACGTTCGCGGCAAAACTCCCGATTGCTCATTCAACGTGGCAATGCTGCCAGCAATTTGGCCACTGCCAACTAACAGAAAGAAAGAAAGAAAGAAAGAAAAATAATTTATTTCGTCACGTAGCAAAAAAATAATAATATTACAAATAAGAATAACAGTGAAACACTTATGAACTAATAATTAATGATATAATATTTATATATTATACATATATTATGCATGCCGAAATGGGTTTGACAGCGGTCTATTAGAATAAGTTTTGTATATATTTATTCTAGTTATAATTGATCGAGCGAAGAGACATCTCTAAGTTGACTTACATGGCTCAGCACTTCCGTCCGTCCGTCTGTCAGAGGCATCTAGCGTCTAAGCAATGCAAGCGAATAGCTTCAAATTCTCAGAGAATATGTAAAGCTATGGCCCAAAGTCAGACATGGCAATAAAAATAATAAGAGGGCACACATGAGGAGTTTTGCCGCGAAGGTGAAAAAATGGCGTTGTTGATTTTGTGTAATTTTCCAAAACCTGTGATTCTTCTAGTGTTAATGTGTAATAATGGTGGATTATTAACCGTTAATACTTAGTCAACGTGCATAAGTGTAGGCAAGTCATACAAAGTTGAAAAGCGTGATTTTCGCCTTCGCTCCAAAACTCCAATAGAAGTTCTAGTAAAGTTTCTACCACTATACTAGGGCATGACTTGACTATGACTGACTACTTGACTTTGACTGTGACTTGTGACTAAGACTTATATTATGAAGAATAGAAATTGTTAATATTTGTTTAATATTTCGACTGAAGGACTATGCATCCATGGTCATGAAATATTTCAAAAAAAAAAAAAAGGGCACACATACACGTCAGCGGCAAGCTTAATTTTTTTTTTCTTCTGCCCTTGTGAGGTTTTATTAAAAATAGCTTAACAAGTAGAGCGCGTACCCGCTATATGGTAGACATTCCACAAATGTGGATATAGCGTTTTGCTTCCACCTTCATTGTGCGAACCGCAAAGGAATGGAACTTCTTGACTGAGTCGGTGTTTCCTGATGACTAATATATGTAGTCATCAGGCACGTCATAGGTATCTTCTAGGCAAGCTTGCTCCATCGTCGACCGCGTCGTCGCTTACCATCAGGTGAGATAGTGGTCAAAAGTTAGCCTATCTCAAATAAAAAATAAAAAAGGTTCATAAAAATCAGTATTGTATTAATAATTTGGTAGGCCACCAAAGTCACTGTTTTTAGAACTATTTTGTACCGGGGTCTATCTCAAAAACGGCTACACTCTTAAAGCTGATTTAGACGTATAATAACTGTCATATCCTTTTTCTAAACAGCAAGTACAAAAATCAAACATTTATTGTACTAGTGGCTATGTGAGCTGAAGACCTCGCGTATAATTCAAAATGGCTGAAATATGTTTTTTTTACGCTTTCAACCCCCATATCTCCGCCATTTTGAAAAATTTCTAAAAACTAAATCAGCAAAAAAATGCAGATTATTATGAAACCTGCTCACAAAATTGTCACGAGAATCGGTTTAAAAATGCGACCTGTAGAGGAGGATAACCGGAAATCCGCTGGACGTACGAAAGCAATTATGTCCAAGCTGAAATGGAGACGTATCGCTCGCGACTACTTTTCTTTGGGGTTTTTGTGGAAAATCTACCACAAAAATTAGTATAATACATATTAGTGTATTTTATTGTTTTATTTATGTATAAGTATCTAGAGTAGGTGTGAATAATGATGTACTATTTTATATAAAAAAAATATTGTACACCACCGTCTATTCATTTTTCTGTTACTGTCCATCCAAAGGTTGTCTGGAAGAGATCGCTTTAAGCGATAAGACCGCCCATTGTACTACCACGATGATTGTAATATTTTATTTGTCATTGTTTATATATATTTTTTGGTATACAATAAAGTGTTTTGTATTGTATTGTATTGTAAAAAAGGCTCAAAAATAAAAAAGGTTTCTGTTTTTTTTTTTTTGTTTGTATTGAACGTTTTTTTATTATTTTCAGGTACTCTACATTGGTAAAGTGCGTATTTCCCAGCGCAAAGTACCAGAGACACTCATAGATGATGCTTTAACCAAGTTTGCACAACACCAAGCCGAGAAGGCGTTGAGAAGGCGACATAGCTTACTATCTTCTACTGGGGTAAGATACTTTTAGATTAGCGATTGGCCATTTTTCACCTGTTGGTAAGTGGACGAGGGTGGTAAGCGCAGTAGACTTAGAATGGACACTTTTTAATATTTCGGACAGGCTGACTTGGGTCCATATTGGCTCGCATAAAATCTGAAGTCATAATTTAAAGTGGCATAACAACTTTTGGCCTACGCATCAATTTTTTTTATTTTATTTTTTTTTTATTACTGACCAAGCAAACGTTTGACCACAATCACACCTGATGGAAAGTGACGATGTAGTCTAAGGTGGAGCACGCTTGCTTAGTAAATACCTATTCACTTTACTTTTGAACACACCCAAATTGTTCCTTTCGGGAAATACAGACGACGGCAAAGCTTTCCATTCTTTTGCTGTTCTATAAATGAACGAAGACGCGAAACGTTTCGTCCGAATGAACGGTATCTCAACCATAAATGGGTGTCGCGACGCCGTTCTTCTAGATGAAAGGTGGAAAAAAGGTGAAGTGGGAACAAGGTTGTGAAATCAATACGCCACATGACAGTCGTCGCACCTATGTATGAATTAGCCAACAATTCAAATATTAAGCCTAAAAACATTAGGCCAACAAATAGTTATGCAAAAATAAACGGTATGCCCTAACATTATTATGCCAAATCATGAATATGCTAAAACTTGTTATGCGAAACATTTTCGGCCTTATTAAACTAGGAACTGGAAAATTATGCGAGTCAACACGCACCCGGCTGACTTTTGTTTACTTTTTCACTTTCAAAGTCATTATGTAGTCGAGGGTGGTAAACATGCATCTTCGACTGTATCATCGCTTTCTGACAAGTGAAATCGTGGGTAAATTCTTAGATAACAACACATATAACAAATCTAAATATATATAACACAAAGGTGACTGACTGACTGACTGACATAGTGATCTATCAACGCACAGCCCAAACCACTGGACGGATCGGGCTGAAATTTGGCATGCAGGTAGATGTTATGACGTAGGCATCCGCTAAGAAAGGATTTTGATTAATTCTACCCCCAAGGGGATAAAATAGGGGATGAAAGTTTGTTGTACTTCTTAATGCGAGCGAAGCCGCGGGCAAAAGCTAGTAACATATATAACACAACAACATGATAACAATAAAAAAGACTGCGAAATGTATAATAACCTATGTCACTACCACAATTTTGACAAATTCAATAACACTTCATATGTCAAAAATCGTTCAGCCGTTTGGGCTGTAGGGCGTGCCAAAGAAATTGACATACATACATACTTACGCTCGAAAAACATTACCCTCCTTCTGACGCAGTCGGGTAAAAACCCTCACTGTCGAGATTTGAAACTTTTTCAAATTGGCTAGCATTTGACCTTACCTATAGTTAAGTAATCATGTAGTTGAGGATGATAAGCAAATTATTTCTGAATTTCTTTAACCAAATCATCATTGCTGGTAAGATAGTGGTCTAACTCTAAAAAAAATGTTAAATTCACACTTTATTTATTTCCAGACGTCTCTCTACAGCATAAATTCCCGGGAAAACCTAACCGACGACAAAAAGACAGAAGTAAACGACAGCAATAAAAAAATCAACCAAATAAACCTAACACAGAGCACCACCCCTTTAGAACCAAACGAAAACACATGGAAAAGCGTAGACACACTCATAGACAGACCTGACGAGAAATATATAAAAAAACTAGATTTAACTACAAAAAAGCCACGCGATGTAAAAGAAATCGAAGATGAATTTGATATGTTCACTAAAGAAAGGGTAGAAAAACGACCAACAGATAAAATAGAGAAACTACAACGCCCTAATCATATAGCTTTAGAACCTTCTATAGTAATACTAAACGTCCCTAAGGTAAATCTAGGTACAGTTGAAGAAGATGAAGAAAAACATGAAGTCAAACTCAAAAGTGACGATATCAAAAGTATTATATCCGAAACAGCAAACAGCATAACCCAATTCTGCGAAGACGCAAACAAATCTGATCCTGATGATACACCAGCTAAGAATCCTTTTACGACAAATCTGTTAGCTCCAGTTGTTAAAATTGAAGACAAGACTGTTATAACTGAGGGTAACAAATTGGAAGAAGTTAATGAAGTAGGAAACCCTCTTCAAAATCAATACAATAATGAACTAATTTATACTTTGCAAAGCACAGAAGACAGTGAAGCAAAGGACAGCATAGCGAGGTTTAAAGAAGCGATAAAGAAGGACAGTCAGCAGTTAAAGAAGATAAATTTCGATGAGATAATAAGAAAGTCTAAGGTAAATGAGGAAGTTAAAAGCCCTATGCCGGAGAATAAGCCGTTTTTGAGGGATAGGTCGGCGTCTATTGGGACTATTAGTAATAAGACGCCAATTACTCAGCTAATAGGAGAGCAGAATCGAACGATGTTGTTTCAGGTATGGATTTTTTTTATCAGATTTAAAAAATTGTTGGCGCCTTCATTTTGTATAATAGAAAAAAATTTTGCTTATATTTTTTTTTTGATAATTAGATAGATAGATAGATAGATAGTAAATTCTTTATTGCATAAACAGTATTGTAGGTACATAGGCGAACTTAATGCTACAAAGCATTTTCTTCCAGTTAACCTGGGTGTATCGAGGATATTTTGATATGGTAGTGCACATCTTCGGTAAAAAGTTGTTTTTATTTTACAATTAAAACTTTAATTTGTATATAGTAATATATAAAAAATAGTAATATATAAATAATTGTTTCCGCCTGTAGTCTATCTACGGGCAAATTGCCTATATTTCCTAAAACTAAACTAAAACTATATACAGCAAAGAACTAAGTTACCTACAAGACATCGAGCTATGGGTAACTGAAGTGTTAAGCCCACACACACACACACACACACACACCAGTAGCGTTCCCATCATGCTGCGGAATTGCCTGTCTGAATTGCAATGCAAACATTTTTTTCTTTGTAATATAAATGTTTGGTTTCTGTTTTTGTTGTTCGAGTACAGGATATAAATCCGTACAGCGAAGGAGTGGAACTCATCGCCTGCGTCTTTGTTCCCTGAACAGTATAATCTGGGTGTCTCAAGTCTAGAGTTAATAGGTACCTTCTAGGCAAGCATGTTCCATCTTTGGCCGCATCGTCACTTTCCATCAGGTGAGATAGCGGTCAAATGCTTGCCTATCTAGTATAAAAAAAAAATTATACGTAAGTAGCAGCTTTAAATATGTAGTCGTTTTTGAGATTGACCACGAGACAAAATAAGTCTAAAAACAGTGACTTTGGAGGCCTACCAAGATTTTATTTATCAACATGGATTTTTTTGGAACCGGTTTCTTACTCTACTTATTAAGCCCTTTTACGATGATACCCCACAAGGGTAGATAAAAAAAAAAACATTATTTTGCCCCCTACTTACGTGTATGGGAGACCCCTTTATATCTTCTCTTGGTTAACTTGTCCGTCCGTCTGTCAGAGGCATTTAGCGTTTAAACTATACAAGCGAATAACTACAAATACTCATAGAATATGTAAAGCTATGGCCCAAATCAGGTACTCACTCTTCTTATTTTTCCTTACAAATTTTCTTACTTTAGTTCTGGCTAGAAAATACGCGTACCCAACTAAGCCAGCGGGCTGTTTTACTAATATTATAAACGCGAAAGTTCGTGTATAAGTATTCATATTTTATTTGCATTCCACAATGTAACTTAGATGGTAAACTTAGAATTAGTACCAATTATGGACCCTGTCGGGCACAGCAAAATGTAGGAGAGAGGAGGGTACATTTACAATATAATAGCTATATCTGGTACTGGATTTAAAATAAGACTTTAAAGATTGATCACAAAGTATCTTTCATATAATCGATTATTGTATAGTAGGTTTTTTCTAATAACAATTTTTTTAACTGCGTTATAAATACATTTTCTTTGGGTTCATTTTTAATAAGGTTAGGTAATTTATTAAATATTTTTATGCACATTACAAAAGGGCTCGTTGAATGCAATGTAGTGCGGGAAGATGGTAGCATTAGCCTGTTTCCATGCCTGAGCAAACGGCCAGGGTGTTTTTGAGTTCGCGTTGTGAAGAATTCAGGATATTTTCTGTCAAATTTGCATATTTCGAATATGTAAATGCACGGCAGGGTTAGAATGTTATATTTTTGGAAATAGGGTAGGCAGCTTTCAGTCTGTTCGATGTTAGCTAGAATGCGAATCAATTTCTTTTGTACAGTAAAAAGAGTAGGCGCATCTGTACTATTTCCCCACAGTAAAATACCATAGCTTAGCCAGGCATAAGCATAGGCGTAGTAGGTGGCAAGCGCAGTTCGGAGGTCGGTTGTTTTTTTAACTTCTCGAAAAGCATAAATAAATCTTGAAATTTTTGATCTTATGTTTTGTATATGAGGTTTCCAATTAATATGTGTATCCAATTTTAGTCCTAACAGTGTAAAATCTTTTACAGCTTCTATTTTCATACTATTGAAGGTGAGTTTAATAGACAGTATAAGTATGGTTGTTATAGGTTGTCACGGATGGTTTATTTTCTCTTCTCACAACGGCTGCAAATTTAGAATATACATAGCTTAAAATACTTACTTTTTTACCCAATTAACGCAAGCGAAGTGGAGGGAGAGGGCACTGCCCGTGCTATAAGCACGGTAATGCAATATGGTTCCATGGCTAGTATGACGATGGAGCATAGGAACTCCTTTGTGATAATCTATAGATTGACAATGTTCTTTCAGGTCGGCCGATCGGAATTACGCCTTATCAGTCCAGACAGAAAGCAGATACTCCTTCACAGAGCCTTCAAAGATGTTGCCAGCTGCGTTTTGGGAAGAGTTAATAAGGTAAAATCCTTCAAATATTTGCAGGGTCCGTTCCGGTAACCGTTAACTTAGTAAACGTGCATAAGTGTAGGCAAACGATACCAAATTGAAAAACGTGAATTTCGCCTTTGCTTCAAAACTCCAATAAAAGTTCTAGTAAAGTTTCTACCATTTTACTAGGGCATGACTTGACTATGACTGGACCTTGACTCTTTTATTTGATTGTGACTAGGACTTTTAATATGAAATACACTTGAAATATGTTATTACTTGACACTGGCTAAATGCACAAGATTGCGAAGCCAAAATTCTGGTTTAAGATGTTTTATTTTCTCAAAAAGAATAACATTCACTTAAATGAGAAAATGTAGGTATTTAGACAGTATTTTGGCGTCTTTTAGGTGCATTATAACATTATTTATACAAACTGATCAAATGAGGGTAGGTCAAAAAAAGTGTTCACTAATTATATGATATTCGTTCGACCATACTTTGTTTACACACAGAACAAGTGTCACTGGAAGTGCCGAGTTTTTAGTTTTAGTTTTGTGGTTACATAAATATTATGATAAATTATTAGGTTTTTTTTTTAATTTTATTTATTTAATATTATAAAATTAAAAGAAGAAGAAGAAAATAATAAACGTTTTGACATTGACATTGACATTTCTTTTGCAGCAACACTTTGGCTTCGTTTGTCGTGAAACGAACGACACATACGCGTGTTACGTTTTTCAATGCGAAAGCGATTCAGTCGCCACCGAAGTTGTAAACGGTATGTATTTATCTATAAACACCACACTCGACCATATTCAATAAATTATGCCTGATAGGCTAGCGTATGGACTTAACATCTCACATGGTGGTCGATTTTGAAGTTAATATATGTAAAAAAAAATTAAAAAAATTTTTTTCTTTTATTTTTTTGCTGAAAATTTATGCAAGTAAAAAATAATTTTTTTTAAATAATTTATTCCAGAATATTAATTTATATATAGTGTTTTTTGTGACGCATTGAGCAGGCTAAGAGTAGGTACAGTAATTATTTGTATTTGAAGTTATGAGGCAAATTTTTTTTCAGCTATCAAACAGGCGTTCGTCGCCCACGCAGAACTCCTGAAGAAAACCAGAGACAAATCTCCGAACATGACGTGCGAACATTGCCCAATGCTGTGGTACCACAGACTATGTCACGACGTAGAAGGTAATGTTGCTATCACAATGTATTTTGGAACAAAAGTTCCTTATCGCGCGTTGCGAAAGGGGGCTAGACGGAAAAAATTAAGACCAAAAGTTGTAACTACACTTTTTGCTATAGTTGTAAGCCATACCACGTTCTCGTCCGATCACCGAAGTTAAGCAACGTCGGGCGCGGTCAGTACTTGGATGGGTCTCCGCCTGGGAACACCGCGTGATGTTGGTTTTTGCATGTTTCTTTTAAATTTGGAACGAATGTTCCTTATCGCGCGTTGCGAAAGGGGGCTAGACGGAAATTGAACTTCCATCCGGGTGTCCCATGACACCTCTCAAGTTTTTTAGTATAGCACTTTCCATTGCTTATACATGCCGGGTATAGCCGTCTTTATAAGTTTTAGATTACAGTTTTACAATTATAATATTTCAGGTATGAACGACAAAAAGACTCACGCGTTCATTCTGCGTAGAATAGAACAACTGCCTGAAGATGAACAGGATCTCATCATCACGAAGTACCAGGGAGGGACCAATCATATGTATGAGGTACGTATTGGTTATGTGTTTAGTGCAAGCAAAGCTTAAAAAAACCGACTTCACCGCTTTATCATCGGAACCTTAATCAGATTTAATGTATAAACATGCATTATTGACTATAACTAAAATACTAGAGATCAGGCCTTGATCAAATTTCAATGGGACTACATAAAAAGCACCAGCTTTCAAATAAAAAAATAATCATCAAAATCGGCTCATAACGAAAGAAGTTATGAGGTAACTTTTGAAGTCGGGTAAACGAGAACATCGTCAAAGTACGCATTATTCGTCACAAAATAGACATTATTGACGATATTTCAAGAACTACTGATCAGATCTTGATAAAATTCAAATGGGACCAATTGAGAAGCAACATCTTTAAAACTAAAAAAAAATTTCGAAATCGGCTCACGTGGAAAGAAAATATGCGGTAACACACATAAAAAAAATACAGTCGACTTGAGTACCTCCTCCTTTTTTGTGAAGTTGCTAAAAATACAGATCCTGTACAGATATCAAACTTATTTATATTACAATAATTTCGTGGGATTTTGCCGCGAAAGTGAAAAAAATGGCGTTGATTTTGTATAATTTTCCAAAACCTGTAATTCTTCGAGTGTTAATGTGTAATAACGGTGGATTATTAACCGTTAATACTTAGTGAACGTGCATAAGTGTAGGCAAATCATACAAATTTGAAAAACGTAATTTGCACTTTCGCTCCAAAACTCTAATAGAAGTTCTAGTTTAATTTCTACCACTTTACTAGGGCATGACTTGACTATGACTGGACCTTGACTCTTTTACTTGTCTTTGACTGTGACTAGGACTTTTAATATGAACTACACTTGAAATATTATAACTTGACACTGGCTAAATGCACAAGATTGCGAAGCCAAAATTAAGAATAAAAACTTAGTGAACTGCCCCCTAGCCAAAAACCAAAACGCTTTGTCTCTATTCAATCAAAAGAAAAGCTTTATTAATATAACAGACCTTATATGTTACTCCACTAAACCCAGCTCTATGTACTACATCATATGCTCTATATTCGCCTGTTTTTCTTTAGACGAGTGAACACAACTCATTCCTGATGATGTTACATATGTTACTCCACTAAACCCAGCTCTATGTACTACAGTATATGCTCTATATTCGCCTGTGTTTCTTTAGACGAGTGAACACAACTCATTCCTGATGATGTTACTCCGAGCACATTGTGAAGCCAAGCAGACGAGGCATGTCCATGACACCGCAGAAAACAGGTGATTTTAACTATTATCGATTGGTGCTATCTATGATATGGGTCCGATAGAATCTCACAGGGAGAGGCATTGAGGTAAATTCATTAAAAGCAGTATAACCACCAAGGCAAATTGTAAAAATTAATTATACAGTGCTGACTCAAAATCTAAAACATATAGACTGGTCTAGTACATACAAATCATCAGATATTAACTCTGCAGTAAGCAGTTTTCTCAATATTTTAAATGCATTAATAAAATCTCACCAATCAGAGCTAATTGTTAAGAAGTCCAGAGCTATTCGCAAGAATTGGATAACGCCTAGCATAATCAAAAGCATTAAGAAAAAACAAAATGCACTTAGCAGCAAAACAACATCCAAATGACAAAATATTAGAAATCCAATACAAAACTTACAGAAACTACTGCAATAACCTTCTGCAAAATCTAAAAAATTCTTATGATTGCAAACTCATTAAAGAAAGCGAAGGTAATAAAATTTGGAATGCTATCAAAACTATTGCTGATATCAAAAATATAAAATCACAGAGTCCTGATCTACTTAAGCTGGCCAATACTCCGAAAGAGGCACTTAATCAAGTAAATCAATATTTCGCTAATATTGGAGAGCATTTAGCCACAGGCATACTGTCAAAACTTAAAACTACAGAAACAAATTTAGCAAACTCAATTGGTATTCTTACAAAAAATTCAAACTCACTATTCCTCACTCCAACTGATGACTTTGAAATTTACAAGATTATAAGTAGTCTTAAAACTGACTCATCGCCTGGACCGGATGACATCAGTAATAAAGTACTCAAACTAGGTCTATTCTTCAGGCAGGGCTTGAGTAGCTCAGCGGTTACAGTAATAGAGCATGACCCTATGGTTCAAATCCCGCCTCAAGCGATAATTTTTCTTAAGTTATCACTATAGCTCTGTCTAGCATGGCTAATGCTATATAAATAAAATCAATATTATGCATGTTCGCAAAAATATTGATAAATATAAATTAAGAAGCGACGCACACAATCTTAATACTAGATATAACCATAAAATTACAGTGTGCGCATTTAGATTAAGCAAAACTAATAAATCTTTTATGGCAAATGGGGTTAGGTTTTACAATAGAATTCCTAAAATTGTAACTGAATGACCACTGGGAAAGTTCAAATCTGTAATAAAACGGGCATTAATTAAGAAAGCTTAGTATAAAACGATCGACTATATTAATGACAAGGATGCATGGAGGCAAACTGCACAAGCGCTTTCTAGCGACTACATAATATAGATATACCTAGGTTAATATAATTATGTATTAGTGTTTAAGAATGGTTTAAAAAAAATTAATGAAAAAATGCGCCGCCGAGTTTCTAGCTAGGTTCTTCGGCGATATGGTTGTAATTTTGCGAATCTGGCAGTAGAGTCATTAACTTTCATGAGTGCCTCTTTGGGGCCCATGTGAATAAACGATTTTGAATTATCTTATCTTATCTAACTTCAATAAAAAACGTTTTTAATCGTTTGCCTATCTTGAATAAAAAAACAAAAGGAATTTGGTGTGTTTTTTGTTTGGAAACTTCTTTAGAACTTTCACTTAGCTATGTACATTACAAATTTTATTCAAATCCGTTCAGCTGTTACAGCGTAGAGAGAAAACAAACATACTTACACACTTACGCAAGCTTTCAGATATATAATATTAATAATGTGATTTTACAGATCAGAGTTCTTGAACCAGTATCTAGGTGGCAGCACCATCATCATGAAAGCCAAGAGATCTCTCTCCATGGGCTTTGATCATCTGTTAAAGAGAAAAGCTAGCAGAGACGAAATGGGGCAAGGTGGGATGAAAAAGGTGAGAAGTAATGTCATTTATTTTTTTATTCTAGATAGGCAAGCATTTGTTTTATTTATTCAAAAATTTTATTATATGCTGACGATATGAAAATTATATGTCCTATTAAGTCACCAGAAAGTGCACAACTACTTCAAGAGGACTTAAATAATTTTGAAAAATACTGCATGCTAAATAAATTAGATTTGAATGTCTCGAAGTGTTACACTTGCACTTATACGCGAAAGGTAAGCCCTTATTTATATAGCTATAAACTTAAAGACACGGTACTAAATAGAGTCAATTCTATCCGTGATCTGGGTGTTACGTTTCACTCCAAGCTACTTTTCGATGATCACATAAACAATATTGTAAATAAAGCAACTAAAGCTCTTGGTTTTGTATTGCGAATGTCAGCTGACTTTAACTCAATAAAAACTTTTAAAATTCTTTACTGTGCCTACGTGCGAGGTCATTTAGAATATGCTTCACAGGTGTGGAACCCTAAATACAACGTTTATAATATACGAATTGAACGCATTCAGAAACGTTTTTTACGATATCTGCAATTTAGAATTAAAAATTATATTCCTGATTATAAATCGCGATGCAGAAAATTTCATATGTTACCGCTTTACGAGAGAAGGCGCATTGCTGATCTTGTTTACCTACACAACATTGCAAATGGCTCGGTCGATTGTCCAGAACTTTTGGAGCGTATCGGGCTGCAAGCACACGTGTCGTCTAGGCGACCATGCACCCTGTACGTGCCAGGAGCTAATACTAATTATAGACAAAATTCTTATCTAATAAGAGTGTGTAGGTCCTTCAACGAGCTTTTGGCGGAATACGATTTTGACCTGTACAACACATCTAGCGGTCAAATTAAAAGGCTGCTGAGTAGTGCATTCTTCAATGTTTAATATGTTTACTATTTAACCTTATGATGATGTTGTAACTTTATGATGAATGTTGTATTTATTATTTTCTTTCTTGTCACTTAAGCGATATTGTATCAGCATAAATTAACGTCTACGTGTTTTTTATTTTTTTAGTTATATATAACACTAGCTGACCCGCCCGGCGTTGCCCGGGTAAACAAAAGCTTACATATAAACGCTTTCTCACTCACAGCCTCACTGTAAAAGTACTATAAGTTGTGTTGTGGGGCCGTAAACAATTAACACCACACACACAACATTCATGTCATACCCAGAACCAGAAATATAAACTGCCCGTGGGGAATAAACTTTTGTTATTGTGTTCCCACCGAGATTCGAACCCGCTGCTTTAAAGACGAACGCGCACTCATCTACGCCAGTGGGTAGTTCAAAGTTCAAAGATTCCCCACTCTGCGTCGCCCGGTTAAAAAATCTACACATAAACACTTCCACATTCACAGCCCCACACTAAGTTCAGTGACTTGTAACGTGGGGCCGTAAACATCCAAGATTCACAACATATTAAAAACCAGGAACACAAATTTCCCGTAGGGAGAAAACTTCTGTTACCACCGCGAATCGATCCCGCTGCTTTGAAGGCAAACGCGTACCCATTTACGCGAGTAGATAGTTCAAAAGATGACCCGCCCGGCGTCGCCCGGTTAAAACATATGCAAAGAAACACACTTCCACATTCACAGCCCCACCCTAAGTTCAATGACTTGTATCGGGGGCCGTAAACATCCAAGATTAACAAAGTATTCACAACATACTCAAAACCAGGAACACAAATTTCTCGTGGAGATAAATTTTCTAGGTAAATTACCACCGGTAATCGAACCCGCTGTTTTGAAGGCGAACGCGCACCCATCTACGCCAGCGAGCAATTCAAAGTTCAGGAACGACCCGCCCGGCGTCGGCCGGGTAGTAAATATTAAAAAACATACCCATAAACGCTTTCACATTCACAACCCCACACTAAGTTCAATGACTTGTATCAAGGGGCAGTAAACATCCAAGATTCACACAACATTCACAACATACTCAAAACCAGAAACACAAATTCCCGTGGGAAAACACCTGTGTTCCCACCGGGCATCAAACCCGGTGCTTTAAAGGCAAAC
Source organism: Lomographa bimaculata (assembly GCA_948107665.1). Lineage (NCBI taxonomy): Eukaryota > Metazoa > Arthropoda > Insecta > Lepidoptera > Geometridae > Lomographa > Lomographa bimaculata. Next base: position 7,733,565 of record OX403614.1, read on the forward strand.
GCCCACCTAACTACGCTAGCGGGCAGTTCAAAGTTTAATGATAAGACTAAACAAAAAAAAACAGTCGAATTTATATCATCCTTCTTATGTTAGTCGGTTCAAAACATAGACGTATGCCGGATTACGCAGTAACTGTTCCATTCTGTGATCCACCGTTTTCACCCTCAAATAAACTTAACGATTTCTCATAGACTATAGGTCCAAATTATGTGCAGTAAAGAGCAAATTACATCTACCTGAACTACGTAAGCCGATGAAATAGGTTTTTTTGATAAGGATTAATATTAAATACTTAAAAAAAGCCAACGAAATAGAAGCCGCTATTTTTTAATGTGCAGGAATTCGTAGTACGTGGCGGTACATTTCTGACCCGTCCCGTTCACGGGCGGGCTCCCGTGAAACTAATTTCACGATTTCTCATAGACTATTTATCCAAATCATATGCAGTAAAAAGCAAAATGTATCTACATGAACTACGTAAGACGATGAATTAGTTTATTTTGATAAGGATTAATACTGAATGTCTCAAAAAGCCAACTAAACATAGGCCGCTTTTTTTTCAGATTTTTAACAAAGAAAAGTATTTTTTCTGAGCTATACATACATGTTAGATATATGCTGTCGCGGACTTTTTTGTAAAACTCATGAAGGCCAACATTTTTGCCGTACATTGTATTCAACTATGTCTTACCGTTTAGTCAGCGTACGCCGATAAAGCGGAAAGTTAGCAAATTTTTCTCCGACTTGTCTTACGAATATTATTATTTCGAACTGATAACTAACTTCTATCCCGACAAAACATAGCCTATGACACTCAGTGATAGTGTAGCTATCTATTGGTGAAAGAATTTTTAGAATCGGATCAGTAGTTTCAGAGATTACCTTTTACATACAAACAAACAAACAAACAAACTTTACCTCTTTATAATATTAGGATAGATAATTATGTTTATAAGTGGAAATTTTTAATTGGCTTGCATGATGTATCAGTGTATCTATATTTTATAACTAGCTGTAAGTTTCCCTACAATTAATAAATAAATAAAAAAAAAAAAAAAAATTGACCACTATCTCACCTCTTGGATAGTGACGATGTGATCGAAGATGGAGCATGCTCGCCTAGAAGATACCTGTTCACTCGAGATTTGAAGACTCTTAGATTGTACTTAACAGGAAACACCAGACTTGTTTATAATAATATTATAAAGATATAAAGTTTGTTTGTAAACGGTAAACTCTGAAACTACTGCTTCGATTCTGAAAATTCTTTCACCAATAGATAGCTAGACTATCCTTGAATGTCATAAGCTATGTTTTATTGGGATAAAAGTCAGTTTTCAGTTCGAAATAACAATATTCGTAAGACAAGTCAGAAAAAAAATTTACTGATTGGCCGCTTTATCGACGTACCACTAAGCGGATAACATTAGTGAATACAATGTGAATAAACGAAGTTTGACGACCAAGTTGGCGCAGTGGACAGGTGCCCGCCCTCTGCGCCGTGGGTCCTGGGTTCGATTCCCGGCAGGAGCACAAATTCCCTCCCAAGGGATATTTGTGCTTCTGGTTCTGGGTGTAATGTATGTGTGATGTGAATGTTTCCAGCACCCACGATACAAGTCTATGCATTTAGTGTGGGGCTGTGAGAGTGAATGCGTTTGTTTGTTAATGTATAGCAAAAATGTTAGCCTTCATAAGTTTTAAAAAAAAATCCGCGTAGTTGCGTGCGTGTTCGCATTTAAAGCAGCGGGTTCGATTCCCGGGGGGAAAGTTTTCTCCCCGCGGGAAATTTGTCGTTGGTGCCGGAAATATTCACATCACACACACAATCACTAGCAGAATCAGAAACACAAATTTTCCATGGGGAAAAAGCTTGTTCCCCCTGGGCATCGAACCCGATACCCCAGCTTAGAAGGAGAACATTCTTAAGCTAACGGGCTTGAAACTTATCTCCCCTGATGTGTGATGTTCATTCTTAATCATCTTGTAATAAACTTTTTTTATATATATTGGGAGTATCTATGAGCATATTTACTGTACTTCCTAAAACTTAAGAAACAAAGATCCAAGTTACCTACAAGGCACCGAGCTTACAGGTAACTCAAGTGCTCAAGCTCACTACCAGCAGGTAACGTTCAAATCATGCTGGCGGCATTGCATCACTGAATTGCAATGTCTTGAGCTTAATTAGTACCAATAATATTTTAATATTATCCAGGAATCATCCCCCCTCCCCACCCCCATAACGGATACGGCGCCGGAACCGGAACTGTTGCAGCCGCCGGAAGTCAGAAGCAAGTCCCTTTCGCCGGCTGGGATCAGCCTAGATAATGGTAAGTATTTATAAAAAAAAATATGCTAATTAAATTTTCACACTCACAGCCCCACACTAAGTTCGATGACTTTAGTCGTGGTTGCCGGAAACATTCACATCACACACACAATCACAACCAGAACCAGAAACACAAAAAATCCAACAAATTATTTGGAAAAATTAATCTACTTGGCTCTTTATTACTTACGCATGATGTGTTTATAATTTAATTCATAAAACATTGGATAAGTTTAAAAAATATGTAGTCCGCCATTTTGTGGCGGCGGCCATCTTGGATTAACAGTAATTCTGAATTATACATAATTGTATTGTCATCAGAATTAAAGGTGTGCCCCAATTTCTGATCAATAGGTCGATAGGAAGGGTGTAAAATTTTATTTAATAAATTTGATTGTTGGGTCAGATTTAGTACAGAACTAAATAAAACTGTTTAATAATAATAAATCCATTAAAAAAAAAGAAATAGTTGAGATATATCGTTTAAAGCTTGTTTTGGACTTACTTTACTTTTTTTTTCTATAAAGTAAATTATTTTCAATCTTTTTTCGGTACCATAGATACCTTTTTAAATATAATAAAAAATAGCATATCTTTATCTACCCTTGGATTTTTTTTTAATTATTTTTATTTTATTTATAACGCTTTAATTAGTTACTGGTTCATCAAAATCGTTTTATTCGTTACAGAGATATGTGGTAACAAATATTCTCACACACACATGCTTTCGTATTTATAATATTAGTAGGATTTATTTCGCTAAAAATACGCTTACGTTATAATTTGACAGGCTCCACATCCCCCAAACACATGACTCCTACGCAAGAAGAATCGGAAGAGGAAGAAGAAGAATACCCGGTAGAGGACATTAAAGAAGAAGGGATGCCTGTCAACTCTCCGATGATGGACATGTGAGTATACTCTAGTACTCATAATTTGATAGTTTCTTAGTTTCTGAAATCTGTTCTATGTTCATATTTGATCAAACTAAAAGGCACAGAATACTTAGAAGTTACTACAAAAATCTTAAGACCCCATATTATTATGTACATTAATATTTCTTATGTTTATGTTTGCCTAGTTTAACTTATTTCATGTTTATGATGGCCTACCTTTTGAAAGTTTAGCAATCAATGTCGTAATGGAAAAAGTAGGTGTGCCGCTTGGTCTGCGAAAGGTCCATGAGGTTTGAGAATTGTAACTACATAAGCCCTATGTAACCCATAGATATTTAGGGTTAACATCTTTCATGTTTATGTTCGCCTAGTACATATTGAGAGTTTGGTGTATGGAAAATGCAGATGTACTGCATAGTCTCTTGTCTAGCCGAGAACTTCAAATGGTCAATACGGCATACATATAGTGACTATATAAGCACTAGGTAACCCATATTTAATACTAGATGTGCCCCGCGGATGTGTTAATCCTAGGTATAAGCTAGGTATAAAGTACATTTCAAATTTTACCAAAATCCGTTCAGCTGTTAAATCGTGAAGAGGGAACAAACATTTAAACTCTTACACACAAACTTTCGGATTTATAATATTGAGTATGATTGACATATTTCATGTTTATCTTTGCCTAGTACATTTTCAAAGTATTTTTTAAATGCAGGATAAAATAAGACTAAAATCGGAAACTTGTAATTTTCTTACGTACATCTTTTTTTATAAAAGCGGTTTCGCACTCATCTTGCAGAGCTCTTTTCAACAAACGTCCCACAACAGTAGAAAAAAAAGATTTTGCTTCCCGCTTACGTGTATGGGTGCCGTCTTAAATTTTTCATTTATATAATTTTTGCCATTTTTGAATTTGGGCCATATATTTACATATTCTCTGAGAATTTAAGGTTTTTCGGAAGGGTTAGACGCTGGATTCCTCTGACAGACGGACGGACGGACAAAGTGCTGAATAACCCAAGTCAACTTAGAGATCTCGCTTCGTTCGATCAATAAGGTTTACTGTTGCAGTTTTCTCCAAGTCAGCGACAGTCGACCGGCGGTGACTGAGGGAGGGGGGGAGCCCGACTATACATGGCGTCACGCTATCTATCAGAAGGTCTTACATCCAGAGGAAGAAGGTATAAAATACAAATAATACTATACAACCTGTAACAAAAAGGTGTAGTAATACTTGGTGGTGTGTATGTGTATCGTGCCAGGAATCGTCTGCCAGAGAACGAAAGTCGATATCGGACATAATTTTTTCCGTACAAAAATTAAAAGTTATATTTTTCAAATACTTTTGACAACCCTACAGTTACATGTGCGGCAATCGGAGATATTTGTTCCGTACAAAAATTAATAAATATTTGTTTGCCAACCCTACGATTACATCTGTGGCACGTGACCTTGACCTTTGTTATGGCCACCACTGTCAGACGTCTAGGTCCAAAGGCTATGTGGTGTAGAACGGTAGCTGATGAAATAGGGTTGCCAATGACATATTTTTTTAGAAACTTTAATTCATCATATCCGCATAACATTAGTTATGCGGACGACATGGTGCTGTTGAGCCCATCGATCAGGGCCCTTAGAAAGCTGATTGACATCTGCGAGCGTTATGCGGAGGCTCACGGGCTCAGATACAACGCCAGTAAAAGTGAGCTTATGGTGTTTAAAGCGGGCTCAAAAACGTATCACACTGTTCCGCCAGTTATGCTGAACGGCAGTGCCTTGCAAAGAGCTACGCAGTTCAAGTATCTGGGTCATTGGGTCACCGAGAAGCTTGCGGATGATGTTGACATGGAGAGGGAGCGCAGAGCGTTGTCAGTTAGGGCGAACATGCTGGCTCGTAGGTTTGCACGATGTACTACACAAGTTAAGGCGACGCTGTTTAGAGCGTTTTGCCAGTCCTTTTACACGTGCAGCCTATGGGTCAAGCATACGAAAAAGTCGTACACGACTCTGCGCACCCAATATAATAACGCGTTCAGGGCGCTGGTGGGGCTGCCGTCGTACTGTAGTGCATCGGGGATGTTTGCGAACGCGCATATAGACGGCTTCTCAGCGATCAAGTCGCGTCCCTGATGCGCCGAGTGCGGGGCAGCACCAACAGTTACCTGCAATTATTCGCATGGAGGATGGATTTAGAGTGTCCAATAATGCAGCATTGGACAAAAATGCATGTTGAGCACTCTGGATCCAAGCCCAAGTATAGGCTAAGATAATTAATTAATTAAATTGGAAATTGTATTATAGTTATATTATGTTTATGACCTATGCTAATTTAAATTTTTGATTATTAATTTTTGATTTTATTTGATTTTTAATTAATTTTTGCAATGTGACATTTATAATAATTATGTACTTAGACTTAAAATTTTTAATTGTGTGTATAAATTGTATTATTGTATTGTATAAATTGTATTATGGATTTAATCTGAAATAAATGAATTGAATTGAATTGAATAACTCAATATTCATGGTGCTGCCGCGAATGCAGAAGTTCCTGTTAGACTCCATACATTTAGCTAGATGTCTGACTTAAGTATTACTACACCTTTCTGTTACACATTGTATATTACTAGACACAATTTTTTTTTAAGGTTGGCCCATCCTCCTTCTCTCCACTTACATCACTTATGAGATGAGATCTGGTGATATATAAAACAAGTACGCTTTTACACTCACAGTCCCTCACTTACTTCAAAGACTTGTGTCGTGATTGCCGGAAATATTCACATCACACCCAGAACCAGAAACACAAATTTCTCTTGGGGAGAAAACTTGTGTTCCCACCGGGAGTACAACCCGATGCCCGCTGTATAAAGAGCAGGTCATATAGGCAAGCATTTGACCAATCTCATTTTACAGAACAATCGACGAAACTCCTCGGCATGCCAATGGTTCCCAAAGGCAAACGTACCAAAGAAGAATTGAGACAACTGTGGAAAATGGCTATCGAACAAACTGTCTTACTCGTTCGAATGGAGAGAGAAAATGCGAGATTGAAAGGTATTTAACATTTATTTTTAATGCTAGATAGGCAAGCATTTGACCGCTATCTCACCTGATGGAAAGTGACGATGCGGCCGAAGATGGAACATGCTTGTCTAGAAGGTACCTATTCACTCTTGACTTGAAGACACCCAGATTGTACCGTTCAGGGAACAAAGACGCAGGCAATGAGTTCCACTCCTTCGCTGTACGGATGATGAACGTAAAGCAAAACGCTTCGAGCGAACTGGAGGTATGTCAACCATAAATGGATGACGTTTGATAGTTTGTTTTGTTGTTTGATGGTAAAAAGGGCATGGAGGAATTATATCATGTAATTCCTGAGCACACTCTCCAAAATGTAAGCTGTATCCGGTATGCGTTGCAATGATAGGTAAAGAAAAAGTGGCTTCCCAGACAGAAATTCAAGTAATATAATTAAACGCAAGCAAACCTTAAAAAAACCCGACTTCACCGCTTTATCTTCGGAACTTTGATCAGATTAGATTACTAAACACGCATTATTGAAGATATTTCAAGAACTACTGATCAGATCTTCGTCAAATTTTAATGGGACCAATTGGACAGCAACATATTTCAAACTAAAAAAAAATTCAAAACCACGTTGAAATAAGTAATGAGGTAACACACATAAAAAAAATACAATTTACTTAGTAGGTAGGGTAAACAGTACAGTTATTGCCCACTTAAGGAATCGGTAGTACAATGTTGTCTATAAAATCTTTATTATTCAATTTTGTATGTTGTCATTTTTTTTATCATAAGTCTGATATATTATCTAAAGGAACATTCGTTAATTTTATTAATGTCTTTGGAAATATGGCACTTAAAAATAAAAAAACAAAAATCGTCAAAAACTATAGTGATTGCCCGGCACACACAGTTATTGCCATAGAGCCTATTATAGTAATTGATCACTTGCAGTCTCCACTAATCTAGGTGGGTCCTTATGTTATTATAACTAAACTTGACTAAAATTCGAGATCCTTTCTTGCCCTTTGAATATCCCTGTAAATTTTTTCACAGTCTGAAGATGCATCTTTTTCAGAGTCATCGATTTTGTAACAAAAGTGACACAAAAACAGCACCATGTCCACATCATCAGGGATATTTTTCTTGTGGCTCTTGGGAACGCATCTTAAATGTAATGATTTGAAGTTTTGCAGTCTCTTTGTCTTTTCTTTTCAGATTTCTTTATTTGTCTCTCTAAATTTCTTTTTCTCTTTATCTTTAAACTGATTTTCTTTTGCCAAATTTTTCTTCTGCAACGCCAACTTAAAGCCATCAGATAGCAAATGGCTGTCTCTCTGTTTGACGCTTTCCCATTCGTATTGGAATTTTAGAATAAGCTAAATATTCTCCGAATGACGATTATATTTTTAGCAACTTTGGGCTCTGCAAATTAACATCAATTTCTGGTATAGAAGTTCCTGGAAAGTCAGGTTGGACCTCTGACTGAAATGATTTAAGCTGAATATCATAATCAATTCGAGATGTTCCAGGGAGATCAAATTCTGGCTGGGCATAGTTTTTAGTCACGTCTGAGTAATTTCTAGGTGTCATTTTTGGTTCGTCTGATATTCTAGTCAGTTTGCAAGGTATTATAGGCAAATCCGGTGTGGGTGTAGCCATGGTGTCAGTAAAATTATGTGAATCGGGTAAAATAGATTCAGCTCGGTTTTTCAACGGTATGATCAACAACTCTAGGTTTAAATTATTTCCAAAGATTGTAGATCATTTCGAGATGCACATCAGTAGTACTAAATTACTCTTTTTGGAATATTTGGCAAAGCGTCCAGCTATGTTTTTGAATGTTTCAAAAGTAATATTTTAACTTCGTGGCCTTTGGCATTCTGAAAAATAATAGTTTTTCAGGTAGGCAACACAAAAAACTAGTAAAAAAGAATGAAAACCGTTGAAAAACAGTCATTGACCATGTTAATAACTGTACCTATTGCCTATGGCAATCACTTAATATCAATATGGCAATAAATAAAATATTCAACATTTAGGGACAGTTATTGCCCACCCCCTAGTAAACAAACAACGAAAAGAGTTTTCGTGAATGTAATTCGTCAATAAGACATTAGAATGTCTGTATTATTTTATTTATTAGTAACCTAACACATATAAACATAAATAGGTCCCCACAAAGTAAAATCAATAAGACTACTCTTAAGAAAAATCACAAGAAACTTACTTTTTTTTTTAGAGACGCGCACCTGTTTGGTAAACATCCGTCATGACACAATTTTTTGTTAGAATGTTGCCAGTTTATTGTTTTTAAATACTGCCAAAATACTACGAGTGACATCTTAAGAGTTAAATTTGAACTAGGACCATTAGAACTAGCGTAAAATGCGACTTTTTCTTATAGTGGGCAATCACTATATGGTGGGCAATGACTATCGTGCTTACCCTACCTCCTTCTTTTCATTTTAGATTAGATGTATTAAACACTTATTATTTAAACTTATCAAATTCATAAAAAATATATATGAATTTACACAAAAAAATTACAGTCGAATTAATAAATAATAAACAAACGCATTCACACTCACAGCCCCACACTAAGTTCAAAGACTTGTATCGTGCCGGAAACATTCACATCATACACACATTACAACCAGAACCAGAAGCACAAATATCCCTTGGGAAGCAATTTTTGCTCCTGCTGGGAATCGAACCCAGGACCCACGGCGCAGAGGGCGGAGACCTCTAAGCCAACTGGGTCGTCTGGTCGAATTGAGAACCTCCTCCGGTTTTTGAAGTCGGTTAAAAAGAGTATAATGTATTTTTGTTGCAGAAAGAGAAGAATCCTCAGCCGTACGTAGAATAAAGCTGGAATATACTGAGCTAGGGGTCTGTGACCCCGGAGTAGTGTTGATGTGGGATCACCTGTTAGCAAAGGACCCCTCGCAGCCGATGGCTAAAGTCGACAGACATATGTTGACTCAAGCTGTCATGCAAGGTAAGTCTAAAGATAACTGGCAATAGAGCCGTTAACTTCATGAATGCCTTTTTGGAGCCCATGTGAATAAACGATTTTGAATTTGAAATTGAGATGGGTCCACCAATAGTTATTATGCATGAGATTATAAGTGTAATGATGAGGTCAAGGATATTTTTTTTTAGTTTTGCAGCTTTATAATTCTACGTTGAGATCTCGCGCCTACATTTTGCCCCATAGATAAAAACTTTTGATGTTTCTGTATTTGTTGTTCAAGTACAGGATATAACGGATATTATACATAAGTTTCAGCGTTCAGTGTGAAGCCGTTTTTGAGATAGACTCCGGGACAAAATAGGTCTAAAAACAGTGACTTTGGTGACCTACCTAATAGTTATTTTCCAGCATAGATTTTTTTAAAAACCGATTTCGTACTAAACTTGTCAAGCCCTTTTCAATGATACCCCACAAAGGTAGATAAAAGAAAAAGATAAATATTTTGCTCCCCACTTACAGCCCCCTTAATTTTTTCATTTATATAATTTTAAATGTTTTTGCTGGCTTTGGGCCGCAGTTTTACATATTCTATAAGAATTTGAAGCCATTCGCTTATATGGTTTAGACGCTAGATGCCTCTGACAGACGGACGGACAAAGTGCTGAACGACTCAAGTCAACTTAAGAGATCTCGCTTCACCAGATCAATTAGTAATTTTAATTAATAAAACGCGGTAGCTTTGTGCATTGGAACAAATCTAGCTGGACATAAATAATAAAAAATAAAACAAATAATAGAAAGAAAAGTGTGATGTTGTAAGTGTCATGAATATCAGTTATATTTTTATTTCTAGGTGTACCAAGAATGTCCCGAGGCGCAGTATGGTACTTCTTAGCGGAGCAAGCGTCTCTCCGCGCCCCTCCCCCTGATACCCACGAGCATCCGTACTACGGCACCCCCTACCGCACCCTACTGGCTGGTCTCACTAAACACCAACACGCTATATTGATAGACCTTGGTACGTGTCTCAAAACTTACAATTAAAACTATGTGTAACTTTAGAATATTCTGGAAATGGTCGTGCCAGACCCGATCGAATGCCTTTGAGATGTCCAAAGAAACAGATAAAGCCACACCTTGCCTTTCCATGGCCTCGCTCAAAATGTGTGTTGCATACGCTAGAAAATCACTAGTGGACCGATTTCGGCGAAACCAGAATTGTCGGTCTGCTTGTCTTTTTTTATGCTAGATAGGTAAGCATTTTGCCGCTATCTCACCTAATATAAAGTGATGATGTGGCGTAAGATATAGCATGCTTACCTTAAAGATACCTATTCACTCTAGACTTGAAGACTCCCAGATTATACTGTTCAGGGAACAAAGACGCGGGCAGCGTCTTGTGGTCCGATTATAGAAGGGCATGCGGGAATGCCAACTTATGTAATTTGAGTGCACACTCTCCGAAATGTAAGCGATAGAACAGCGATAGGCTAGCTACCTTACGTCGATGACTGAGGTTCTGAAACTTGGACTCGACTAGCTTGACATCAGCAATGAGTCGTTTTGCTCGCTGATCAATGGAGTCAAGAGCATGAAGCTGATACTTGGCTGATCCATCCCAAAGGTACTCTATACAAGATCGGACTTGGGCTTAGTATAAATTAAGAAACTGTCCAGGTGTGTAGTACTGTCTTTGTTAGGATGCCAAGTTTCTTTGCAGCTAGCTTCGCTCTAGATTCGACGTATGGGCCGAAGTTAAGGTTAGACGTCAGAGTGACTTTAAATTTACATTAAAAACGATGCGTAACTTTAGACTAGTCTGGAAATTATTAGGAGTGTTCTCCATGTTTGATTTCTAGCTGGGAATCGTTGCAATTTTGATCGGATTGTTCGATTAGTTAAGGAGCATGCTAGTAAACAAATATACCTAAGTAACTCTTAAAAGCATTTGTTTGTTGTCATAATTGAATCAAACCCAAAATAGTAGAGACTTTATAAACTACTGGATTTTTAACTGACATTATAAACCTAGAAATAAATACTGTAGTCGAATGTATGAAGGAACTGTGTTTTAAATAATAACGTCATCCTAGTACACAAACAACGTATGAAAAAGAACTATAATGTGATATTATAAAATGAAAATCTGTGATTTTTGATTTTTTTAAATAGTAAATTGATTTTGATTGTTTTCTATATAATCTAACTTAAACAAATGACATAATACCATGGTATCGCAAATTGCTGGCATAAACTGGAATCTGCATATATCCCTGTGTAGTGTCTATCTATACTAATATTATAAAGAGGTAAAGTTTGTTTGTTTGTTTGTTTGTTTGTTTGTTTGTATGTAAAAGGTAATCTCTGAAACTACTGATCCGATTCTGAAAATTCTTTCACCAATAGATAGCTACACTATCACTGAGTGTCATAGGCTATGTTTTGTCGGGATAGAAGTTAGTTATCAGTTCGAAATAATAATATTCGTAAGACAAGTCGGAGAAAAATTTGCTAACTCTCCGCTTTATCGGCGTACGCTGACTAAACGGTAAGACATAGGTGAATACAATGTATGGCAAAAATGTTGGCCTTCATGAGTTTTACAAAAAAGTCCGCGACAGCATATATCTAACATGTATGTATAGCTCAGAAAATATACTTTTCTTTGTTAAAAATCTGAAAAAAAAGCGGCCTCTGTTTAGTTGGATTTTTGAGACATTCAGTATTAATCCTTATCAAAATAAACTATTTCATCGTCTTACGTAGTTCATGTAGATACATTTTGCTTTTTACTGCATATGATTTGGATAAATAGTCTATGAGAAATCGTGAAATTAATTTCACGGGAGCCCGCCCGTGAACGGGACGGGTCAGAAATGTACAGAAACGTACTACGAATTCCTGCACTAAAAAATAGCGGCTTCTATTTCGTTGGCTTTTTTTAAGTATTTAATATTAATTCTTATCAAAAAAACCTATTTCATCGGCTTACTTAGTTCAGGTAGATGCAATTTGCTTTTTACTGCACATAATTTGAACCCATAGTCTAGGAGAAATCGTTAAGTTTATTTGAGGGTGAAAACGGTGGATACGTCTATGTTTTGAACCGACTAACATAAGAAGGGGGATATAAATTCGACTGTTTTTTTTTGTTTAGTCTTATCATTGAAGTTTGAACTGCCCGCTAGCGTAGTTAGGTGGGCGTTTGCCTTTAAAGCACCGGGTTTGATGCCCGGTGGGAACACAGGTGTTTTCCCACGGGAATTTGTGTTTCTGGTTTTGAGTATGTTGTGAATGTTGTGTGAATCTTGGATGTTTACAGCCCTTTGATACAAGTCATTGAACTTATTGTGGGGTTGTGAATGTGAAAGCGTTTATGGGTATGTTTTTTAATATTTACTACCCGGCCGACGCCCCGCCGGGCGGGTCGTTCCTGAACTTTGAATTGCTCGCTGGCGTAGATGGGTGCGCGTTCGCCTTCAAAGCAGCGGGTTCGATTACCGGTGATAATTTACCTAGAAAATTTATCTCCACGATAAATTTGTGTTCCTGGTTTTGAGTATGTTGTGAATACTTTGTGAATCTTGGATGTTTACGGCCCCCCGATACAAGTCATTGGACTTAGTGTTGGGCTGTGAATGTGGAAGTGTGTTTATTTGTATTATTATTTTTTAACCGGGCGACGCCGGGCGGGTCATCTTTTGAACTATCTACTCGCGTAAATGGGTGCGCGTTTGCCTTCAAAGCAGCGGGATCGATTCGCGGTGGTAACAGAAGTTTTCTCCCTACGGGAAATTTGTGTTCCTGGTTTTTAATATGTTGTGAATCTTGGATGTTTACGGCCCCACGCTACAAGTCACTGAACTTAGTGTGTGGCTGTGAATGTGGAAGTGTTTATGTGTAGATTTTTAACCGGGCGACGCAGGGTGGGGAATCTTTGAACTTTGAACTACCCACTGGCGTAGATGAGTGCGCGTTCGTCTTTAAAGCAGCGGGTTCGAATCTCGGTGGGAACACAATAACAAAAGTTTTTTCCCCACGGGCAGTTTATGTTTCTGGTTCTGGGTATGACGTGAATGTTGTGTGTGTGGTGTTAATTGTTTACGGCCCCACGACACAACTTATAGTACTTTTACAGTGGGGCTGTGAGTGAGAAAGCGTTTATATGTAAGCTTTTGTTTACCCGGGCAACGCCGGGCGGGTCAGCTAGTACTTTATAAACCCTATCACTAAAAGTTAATAGTAACAAAGTTCCATCTTAAGAGGGTTTACTCGTGTTGTCTTCTCTCTCGCTCGCACATTTCAATATTTTTAATAAATACAATTAGTTACGTATGTTTTTGAAAACGTTTTCAACTAACTAACTATATTGACATTAATACAATGGATGTTTTAATCTACCTTTCGTTTTTCATATCTTTAAGTTAAACGAAGAAAGCGTGAAACACACATTTAATTAAATTATTGCCTTGAATTAGAGCCTGAGAGCTTTCTGGTATTTTTCCCTGTATGAAGTTAAAATTTTAGCACACTTCCAAAACTTTACGTTCATAATGTTACTATAACATGGCTTTTTTCCAGGTCGCACATTCCCTAAACACTCGTACTTTGCGTCTGCGCTAGGCCCGGGACAGTTAGCGCTTTTCAATATACTGAAGGCGTATTCACTATTGGATCCAGACGTGGGGTACTGCCAGGGGCTGAGTTTTGTAGCTGGTATTCTGTTGTTACATGTAAGCGAGTTATTTATTACATGTTGTTTTTATTTAATTTAGTTTATTTTTATTCAATTTAGTTTTATTGGATTGCATTAGATTTGGCTTTTATTTATTTTTTTAATTCAATTTAATAGTATTTATTTTGCTAAATTAATTTTCATAATTTAAAATTCTAATTTTATATGCATTTTTTTAATATAATGGAATGTAAATATATTTTATTTTGTTGTACTATCATCCTGTTTAGCATGCTGTCTACATAATGTTTTAAATGTATCATAATATGATACAAGCAAGTGTCATGTTGTATGATTTAAGTAACAAATATCCTTATCAAATCAAATTAAATAAAATCATTTTGTTTATGTATACCTTATTACTATATTTTTTTTATTTTTGCATAAACTTGTATTAAATCCCCTGCTTCACCGAATTATTCAAAATTTTCTCCATCCAAAGGTTGTCTGGAAGAGATCGCTTTTAGCGATAAGACCGTTGATTGTACACTTTAATTTAAGTGAGTTATGTAAGGTGTTACAATAAAGCGTTATCTATCTTTTTAGGTACGAGTACTCTTAGCTACTGAGCAAACATTTTGATATATTTCTTATTATTAGAGTATTTTACGAAAATACTTAATAATCTAAGTATGGCAAGCAAAAACTAGCGCATATTTTTATTCCGCTAATCACGCTCCTAAGAGCTACGGCATACGATCTATTATCGCCTGTAATGACGAACGATTAAAGCAGTTGCAATGTTTTTTATTGTAGATGGAAGAAGCAGAAGCCTTCATTCTTCTGCGACACCTGATGTTCAGACGGGGTCTAAGGAAACAATATCTGCCAGATATGAGTGCCTTGCAAGTACAAGTAAGTTACTTGTTACACCCGAACTGAGATCTTACATCTTACTAAACGCTTTCACACTCACAGCCACACACTAAGTTCGATAACTTGTGTCGTGGGTGCCGGAAACATTTACATTACACACACACAATCACAACCAGAACCAGAAACACAAATTTTCCTTGGGGAGAAAAGTTGTGTTCCCGCCGGGAATCGAACCCGATACCCCTGCTTAGAAGGCGAACGCCACACAACTAAGCTAACGGGCAGTTCTTAGTTGGGTGGCGTTCGCCTTCTTACTACCACATTTTTTCTATAGAGGAAATCTTATAAGGTTAATTGCTATTTTCTTAAAAAATATTGTTTAATTTTTGTTTGACTTTGACAGTTGTGACGTTCACAATAGCTTAGAATTTAAAGGATATTATATGCAATTTTTAGTTTTAAATATGAAGCCCATTTTGAGATAGACCCCGGCACAAAATAGGTATAAACATATTGACGTTCTACAAAATTGTTATTTTCCAACAAAGATTTTTTTAAACCATTTCGTCCTCTGCCTTCTAAGTTCTTTTCAACGATACCTGAAAACAGGCAAAAAAATGCCTCCCTCTTTCAGGTATGGGTTTTCGTTTATGTATTTTTTTTACCTTTTTTGGCTTTGAACTACAGAATTACACTAGTTCTCTGAAAATTTCGTTAAAACTTGAACGTCTTAGACACTCATTTTTGAAGGACGGACGGACGGACATATTGCTGAATCACCCAAGTCAACTTAGATACCTCACTTCGGTCGATCAAAAATATCAGCTCACCATTCCAAATTCCAGCTGTACCAGCTCTCCCGTCTTCTTCGGGACCATGAACCAGAGCTGCACAGCAAACTGGAAGAGCTGGATATATCACCAGCTCTGTACGCGGCTCCTTGGATGCTCACCATATTTACCAGCCAGTTCCCACTTGGATTCGTCGTGAGGGTATTTGGTAAGTTTCCCAATACTAAGCAGAACCAAATTATAGTGATAAACTTAGAAAGGAAAAAATATCGCTTGAGGCGGGGTTTGAACCCGCGGCCATAGGGTGTCATGCCCTATTGCTCTAACCGCTGAGCTACTTAAGCCCTGCCTGAAGCGACGAAATTAACCTTTCCTTATTATTAACGTCTTACGGGGACGTGTGACGTCATTTACCGAAACAGTTTATAGAAACTCTGAGAGAATTCAAGTGATAAAAATGCCAAAATAGCAAAGGATCTTTGAATACTTTCGGTAGAACTACTAGTAAATTTAATAAGGAATAATTAAACGCAAGCCAAGCTTAAAAAAACCGACTTCACCGCGTTATCTTCGAAACCTTGATTTTATGTATTGCACACGCATTATTGACGATAACTCAAAAACTAGAGATTAGATCTAGATCAATGAAAAGCACCAGCTTTCAAATAAAAAAAATAATCGTCAAAGTAGTCCACAGAATACGCATTATTAACGATATTTCAAGAACTACTGATCAGATCTTAATCAAATTTAAATGGGACCAATTGGAAAGCAACATCTTTCAAACTAAAATTTTCGAATTCGCTTCACGTGGAACGTTACGAGGTAACAAACATTAAAAAAAAAAAAATATAGGCGACTTGATTACCTCCTCCTTTTTTGGGAAGTCGGTAAAAATAACTAGGAGCTTAAAACTCGTCTGACCACTGACACTCTTGAAGCTTGAGTAGCTCTTTGGTTATAGCGGCTTTCCTTTCTTTTTCAGGAGGTACTCAAGTCGACTGTATCTTTATTTTTTAATTACGTGTGTTATTACCTCATAACCTCATAGTTCAGGTTTAACTGAAAATCAGTGTCGAGTTATCTGCTCGGCAAAAAGCTGAGTTAAACCTTTTTGGCATACAAAAAACTCACAATAATGATTAAAAAAAACTGTATTTTTAATGTTAGTTTTTTGAGTTAATTGTTATTCTTATTTTTTTTTATAGTGCCAAATAAATGTGTTTTCTTTCTTTCTTTCTTTCTTTAACGTCTCTCCAGGAGAGCCAATTTCAAAAAATTTTTTTTAGATTGAAAGATATTGCTTTCTAAAGTTCTTGAAATATCGTCAATAATGCATATTTTGTGTTTTACTAAAGTGTTGTGAACTGTGACTGTATTTATATACAGGGTGGCTAGCCAGGTGAGCGCGAGAAATTTCACAAAAAAGGAGGAAGTTGACTGTAGTTTTTTTTTTTTTTTTTATATATTTATTACCTCATAACTTCTTTCCACGTGAATAGATTTCGAATTTTTTTTTAGTTTGATAGATGTTGCTTTCCAATTGGTCCTATTAAAATTTGATCAAGATCTGATCACTAGTTTTTGAAATATCGTCAATAATGCGTATTCTGTGGACTACATTGACGATGTTCTCGTTTACCCGACTTCAAAAGTTACCTCATAACTTCTATCGTTGTGAACCGATTTTGATGATTATTTGAAAGCTGGTGCTTTTCATGTGGTACCGTTGAAATTTGATCAAGATCTGATCTCTTGTTTTTGAGTTATAGTCAATAATGCGTGTGCAATACATTGAATCTGATCAAAGTTCCGAAGATAAAGCGGTGAAGTCGGTTTTTTTAAGCTTTGCTTGCGTTTAATTATACTACATTATTATGATCTCGCTCTCAAATTTTCAGATCTGCTATTCCTCGAATCGATGGACGTGATATTTTCCATGGCGCTCGGCATCTTGTCTGCTCACAAGGACGGACTGATGCTATGCGAGAGTTGTGAAGAAGCAGCGGAATACTTGAAGCACAAAATACCGGATATGACGCCACATACTTACAGGAAGATAATGAAAAAGGTAAGTTTTTAGTTTTTTGTAACTGGTGTTTTTTGGAACCTTCAATGCTAATAAGAAAGGAGACAAGAGAGGTTTTGCCGCGAAAGTGAAAAAATGGCGTTGTTGATTTTGTATAACTTTCCAAAACCTGTGATTCTTCGAGTGTTCATGTGTAATTATGATGGATTATTAACCGTTAATTCTTAGTGAACGTACATAAGTGTAGGCAAATCATACAAAGTTGAAAAACGTGATTTTCACCTTCGCTCCAAAACTCCAATAGAAGTTCTAGTAAAGTTTCTACCAATTTACTAGGGCATGACTTGACTATCTCTGGACCTTGACTGTTTTGCTTGACTTTGACTGTGACTTGTATCTAAGCCTTTTAATATGAAATACAATTGAAATATATTAATACTTGACACTGGCTAAATGCACAATATTGCGAAGCCAAAAAAGATAGGTGACAATCGAGACACTTGCGTGTTGGTAAATGTCACTCCTGCCTATATATATTTTTTTTTTCATGAAAAGCAAACTTTTGAGCACCATCTCTCCTATATATACTTACCATGCAGTGCTACCAAGAACTTCGAGCTTGGAACTGCAATGCTCTATCTCCTTGCGTCCTGGGTTCGATTCCCGATAGGAGCACAAATTCCTTCCCAAGGGATATTTGTGCTTCTGGTTCCGGGTGTAATGTGTGTGTGATGTGAATATTTCCGGCACCCACGATATAAGTCTTTGAACTTAGTGTGGGGCTGTGAGTGTGAATGCGTTTGAATTCGTAATTTCAGTTAGAACGAGTCCTGCTATTTATCTGATTCGCAAGGGGATGGTATTGCCCATGGAAGAATCCCGAGTACCACTTTGTTCACGAATTTTCATCTCTTGACTTGTGCCTCCGCAGGAGATGATAAATGAACAAATTTTAATCACAGGTACACGCTTTGGATATAAGTCGCCAGCTATCCGACTATGCGATCGAATATGCAGTGCTTCGTGAGGAAATGCCCCGAGTAGCGGCTTTATCGGAAGAGAACAGACAACTCATTGCCGATAAACATAGAATGACTGAAGAATTGGATGTAAGTTCATAAAATACACAAATACATGTTTTGTTTACAAATTAACAGCAAAGTATGAAATTTGCTATAAATCTAAAGCAATTCTTGTATATGTATATATACATATATATATATATATATAATTTGAATCTCAGAAACGGCTCCAACGATTTTCATGAAATCAAATCAAAATCGTTTATTCACATGGGCCCCAAAGAGGTAATCATGAAAGTTAATGATTCTACTGCCAGATTCGCAAAATTACAGCCATCTCAAGAAGAACCTGGCAAGAAACTCGGCGGCACATTTTTTTTCATTCATTTAAAAAAAAAACATTCTTATCTCTCAATTTTATTGACCTAGGTGTTATTATGGTAGTCGCTAGAAAGCACTTGTGCAGTTTGCCTCCATGCATCCTTGTCATTAATATAGTCGATCGTTTTATAATAAGCTTTTTTAATTAATGCCCGTTTTATTACAGATTTGAACTTTCCCAGTGGTCATTCAGTTAGGATTTTTGAAATTCTGTTGTAAAATCTAACACTATTTGCCATAAAAGATTTATTCGTTTTGCTTAATAAATGCGCGCTCTGTAATGCTATGCTTATATTTAGTATTAAGATTGTGTGCGTCGCTTCATAATTTATATTTACTATTATTTTTGCGAACATGCATAATATTTTCAAAGATGTAAATGTAGCATCCAGGGGTTTAGGGGGCGATAAATCGATCTAGATAGGTTTCATTTTTAGAAAACGTTGTTTTAACGAGGTAATCCAGGTACTGAAAGATTAAGCGTCATCCCGAATAAGTCATACTTTAGGTTGTAAGAAGAATAGAAGAAAAATATGGGCAGCTTAAGACTGCAGAAACGAGAACCTTGTCTTTAACTAAAGTCCTTATGAAACTATTTGCTTAAAAAAATAATTAAACATACTTTTTTTATCAAAACTTTTTACTAATCCCATTACGTATTAGATATTTGAACTTTTCAACTGACTTCAAAAAGGAGGTTCTCAATTCGACTGTTTTTTAATATATGTTACACGATATCTCCGCCAATTATGGATCGATTTTTATGTATTTTTTTTGTAGAGTATACTTCAGACATAGTCCCATATAAATTGTATCAGAATCACCTGGCCATCTGGCGGCAGTTTTTAAGATTAAGTTTTGTACATATTTAGTTTAATTTAGTCTAAATTACTATAAACTTTAAAATGACGTGCTCACCACAAATACAGATGAAATAAATAATTATTTCTTTTCAGTCTGCAATGGACTCGATAACAAACTTCCAAAAGAGCCAAGCTCGAGTGGAAATGATCAACAAATCGATGGAACAACAGCTAACATTACTAAGCAGGTACATAACAGCATATCACAAACAAGATCTACCCCCGGAGATAAAGAAAATCGTCCAAACCCACAGTAAGCGCCTATCATTCAGCTCGAAACTATTCTCAACGAAATTCTCAGGAGACGATGAAGAAAAACGCATACCAAAAACAGGCATAAGCTCCCCAAATCTCTTCGCCAAAATAACAACAGACAACAAAGAAAAAGAATCACCAGAACGTGAAAGAAAAGTCTTTGTGATGAAGAAGTCGCAATCTGTACATTCAGGGCTGATAGCAAATCTAAAACCTCTGAAAGAAGAAACTAACGAACTAACGGAATCTCTTAAAGAGCTAGGAAGGAGTGAACGTGAATCTCCAAAGGCTAGAAGAAATGATTCCATCAATACGTCCGCTAGGAACGAGCTGAACGAATCGCTCAAAGAACTGGGGAAGAAGAACACTGGGTACTTCGCGAACACGCACGAACAAATACGCCAGGAGAGGCTTTTTGAGAAGAAATTAAAGCAAGATTTCGATGAGAATTTGAAGAAATTGGACGAGAAATTAAGCCCCAATTCGTATTTGGATGACTTGAGCATTTTTCAGAGTAGGAAATGTATGTCGCTGAATCTCAATTCCAAAAACGAGGTGAAAGGAGACAGTGGTTTCGTAACACCACTGACTCCAGATAAAAAAGCAGATTCCAATTCGACTATATCGCATCCCTTGAGCGATGTTGACGTTGAAATCAAATTTGATGGACAGTCTACTAAGTTGAAGCAAATCAGACCACTGAAGCCGTGTTTAGATAATAAAACATAGTATTTATTTGATAAGTCCCGATGAGATAACTTGATGAATTGTACAGAAGAAGTAAACAGTTATGTAACAATGAATTAGAAAACCGTTGTTTCTATAGTGATACATGTCTAAAAGGGCTTATTCCTATTGGTAATGGTACATTTATAGTTCCATCATCATCAGCCCATTTTGTTCCTGCTGGGACTCCTCTCACAGAGAGAGATAGACTATGGTTTACCACGTTTGGCAATGCGGGTAGATAAGTCATGTCCTCGAATATTGAGATTCTTGGTCACGCCAGTTTCCATACGATAATTTCCTTCAGTCTAATTAGATCGACTGTTAGTCAAAATCAAAATCGTTTATTCACATGGGCCCCAAAGAGGCACTCATGAAAGTTATGCACATAACATAAGAAAGCTTTTTTGGTTTTGTTCAGTTGTCCTTTTTTTCTGTAATGTATAACTGAATCAATTTAAGTATGTAATCTAAAATTGTTATATTTTAATTAATCCAAAAAAGAAATTGTTGAGTTGTAAAACTGAATCTGGTTTTTTTTCTAATTTGATAAAAAAAAATGTTATTCAATCAGAATCATGGTTGAAGAAAATTTTGGTAGTGAAATTATTTTTGTAAATTCGGCTCTTCTAAAACACTATTATCGGTTATTTTGTCTTTGATTTTAGAAGAGATTTCAAATTTTTTTATTTTTTTATTTAAGACTAGCTGAATAAATTAAATATATTCTCATTTTAAATTATATAGTTCTCCCGTTTTTTTTCATTTATGACTTACCCGATATTATGCGACGTGGCTTTGATCTGTATGTTTGTCCCTTTCTATCTCTATAGAAACAGAGCGGTGAGTAGGCGAGTAAACAGCATGTTATCTTTGTTCTTCCGACGTAGATAAATATAGTTAGCATATTGATTTTGAGATTTTGCTTCAGGATAGGTTAACTTAAGCTTGTGCTGTGTTCTAACTTAAGTTTTAAACTTGGTAAAGGCTATTTAAGTAGAATCAAAAATGATCTTAGTAGAAATAAGTTAAAGTTTATTTTTGTTAATCAGAAAATCACTTATTTATGAAGTTAAACGTTCGATAAACCTTCTATAGTAAAAATGTCTTATTTTGACTGATTTGAAATGTCAACAAAACTTTGATATAACTAGCGACCTGCCCCGGCTTTGCACAAGTGTAATTTCTTACATCATTTATCGTATCGATCATTTATAAACGCTTTCACACTCACAGCCCCACACTAAGTTGTCGATGACATGTATCGTGGGTGCCGGAAACATCACGCACACAGTACCAGAAACAACTTTTCCTTGGGGTGAAAATGTGTTCACACCGGGAATCGAACCCGATACCCCTGCTTAGAAGGAACGTGCACCCAATTAAGGCAATGGTTAGTTTAAATATATATTATTAATGTAAATATATATAGATATATACGTTTATAGGTATATAACGTTTATAGAACGTCTTTACACAAATTAAGGGGGTTAGATATAAGAAATATATTTATATAGAATATTTTTTTTGCTGTGAATTTTCTAGAATTCTAGTCTTATAAGCAATATTATTTTTCCAATATAGAAAATCTTATCCAGACCAAATACATATGTACTTATTTAAATATGTGGCTATCTACGGGCCAATTGCATATATTTCCTAAAACTAAACTAAAACTATAAATATCACAAAGACCCAAGTTACCTTTAAGTCATCGAGCTTGTAGGTAACTTATAGGGCTTGAGCACTTGAGTTACTTAAGCTAGGTGCCTTGTCAAAATCATAATCAAAATCGAAAATTTAAAAAAAAAAATAAGCACCAAAGAGGCACTCATGAAAGTTAATGACTCTCTTGCCAGATTCGCAAATTTACAGCCATCTCGAGAAGAACCTGGCAAGAAACTCGGCGACGCATTTTTTTTCATTTTTTTTTATTGTCTTGTAGGTGTCTTATAGGGTTTGAGCAGTCGAGTAAGTTAAGCTAGGCGCCTTGTCAAAATCAAAATCGTTTATTCACATGGGCCCCCAAAGAGGCACTCATGAAAGTTAATGACTCTACTGCCAGATTCGCAAAATTACGGCCATCTCGAGAAGAACTTGGCAAGTGACACGGTGGTGTATTTTTTTTTAATTCATTTATTATTATTTTTTTGTCTTGCCTTGTCAAAATCAAAATAGTTAATTCACATGGGCCCCAAAGAGGCGCTCATGAAAGTTAATGATTCTACTGCCAGATTCGCAAAAATACAGCTATCTCGAGAAGAATCTGGCAAGAAACTCAGCGGCGCATTTTTTTTTCATTGTTTTTTTTGCTTTGTAGGTAACTTATACGACTTGGGCGGTTGAGTTACTTATAAGCTAGGTTTGCAGGTGACATAGGTCTTTGCTGTATAGATATATATAGTTTTAGTTTAGCTTAAGGAAATATGTATGTACTTATTTTATATGTTATATTGTGATTGTTTTTCAAATTGCTCAAAATTTTTGTTAACATTTTTGGTACTTTTGGACATGAATTTGGTTTAGCTTTAGGTTATAATGTGATTCAAAATAAATGCATATACAAATTAAAGTTGTCAAAAATTTATATTTTTTTAATACCTCGAACAGAATACGGATTAAAACGCTTTAAACAAACGCTTTCACACTCATAGCCCCACACTAAATTCGATGACTTGTGTCGTGGGTGCCGGAAACATTCACATCACACACACAATCACAACCAGAACCAGAAATCTGTACAGGTATGTCGTAAAAAAACAGCTCACGTCTTGTTCCCTGAAGGGTAAATTTGGGAGTCTTCAAGTATACAGTGAACAGTTCTACAAGCATGCTATATCTTTGGCCGCATCATCACTTTCCATCGGGTGGGATAGATATCAAAAGGTTTATCATTAAACATGTAGCAAAGTAATAATAAACTGTGTTTGAGATGATGATGATGATCATGAAAATAATTTTAAAAATACTCCCGATACCTATATGGTAAATGGCTGTACTGATTTCACAAAATATAGCTAAGACCACTCAAAATCAAAATCGTTTATTCACATGGGCCCCAAAGAGGCACTCATGAAAGTTATACTCTAATGCCAGATTGGCAAAATTACAGCCATCTCGAGAAGAACCTGGCAAGAAACTTGGCGGCGCATTTTTTCTTTAATCTTTCTTAAACACTAATACATAATTATATTAACCTAGGTATATCTATATTATGTAGTCGCTAGAAAGCGCTTGTGCAGTTTGCCTCCATGCATCCTTGTCATTAATGTAGTCGATCGTTTTATAGTAAGCTTTCTTAATTAATGCCCGATTTATTACTGATCTGACACTCTCGATCAAGTCACCTTTTAAACTAAAAACCTAAATGAAAATCGATGCAGCCGTTCGGAAGCTACAATGCCACAGATATAATATATATACTCACTACAAATTATAATACCTGCCAGAAAAAAAAACAATAAACACAATCACACCTAGAATCTCGAATCACACATATCCCTTGGAAAGAAGTTGCGCTTCTGCCGTGAAACGAACCCAGGACCAGCGGCGTAGTAAGTTGCTCGTTGCGCCAACAGGGTTGTTTAGGGTTAATTTTCGAAATAAAACAAAAACGTGCAAATCCTACTAATATTATAAATCCGAAATTTTGTGTGTAAGTATGTTTGTTCCCTCTTCACGCTTTAACGGATTTGGATGAAATTTGGAAAGTACATAGATTATACCTAGGATTAACACAAAGGCTACTTTTTTAATTTATAATAGCGGCCGAAGCCGTGGGGCACGGCTAGTTTTCGAAATTAAACAAAGAAACGTGCAAATAACAAATATATTCTTACCAAACTAAACAGTTAAACACTAATTACAGTTTTAAAACAAACGAAAATTAACATCAAAAATCACTCAGACAGCGACAATCACTAATTTCAGCTATGTATCACACATACACAATTTCACTAGTTTATCTTTATAAAATAATATAATTAAGGAATCATTTATTTATAACATAAAACATTTGATATCATAATTTACTGAAGCAATGTTTCTTGAAAAACTTGAGGCAAAAAAGAGAATATAGAAGCCAAGGTTTTATTAATCGAAACACGTGAATATTAAAATCTAAACATTGCTTCTACGAGAACGTCATAAGTTTCTTATACTGCTGTCACAGGAAAAAAAGACGTAACTGACTTTTTTAACAAAATTGAGTTATACATACATCAGAAATGTCTTTTTTTATTTTAGTTTTGGCATCGCAATCTTTTGTATTTCAGCCAGTGTCAAGTAAAATATATATATTTTAAGTGTATTTCAAATAAAAAGTCCTAGTCAAAGTCAAGTACAAGAGTCAAGGTCCAGTCATTGTAAAGTTATGCCCTAGTGAAGTGGTAGAAACTTTACTGTTACTTCTATTGGAGTTTTGAAGCGAAGGCGAAATTCACGTTTTTCAACTTTGTATGATTTGCCTACACTTATGCACATTTACTAAGTATTAACGGTTAATAATCCACAATTATTACACATTAACACTCGAAGAATCACAGGTTTTGAAAAAATATACAAAATCAACAACGCCATTTTTTCACTTTCGCGGCAAAATACGATGTTACTTTCCAGAAATGTCTTTGTTGTTCAGTATATGTAATGACTTGTAGCAGATGCGTCTAAATTAAAAGTAAGATTTAGCTTAGGGTCCGTTAGAATATTAAAAAAAAAAATAGTAGCGTCTATTTTTCCTGATTCCGATAATGTATATAACTCAATTTTGTCAAAAATATCAGTTACGTCTTTTTTGCTTATGCAGTTACTGCTTTTTTAATTTTGACTGCAGTATAATTAAATTATTTTGTCCCATCCCTACAGAACAAACAAATTTAAATCAACTTAGAAATGTTTTGTAGTAGGGTGAATCGGGGACGAATGCTCCATTTTTTAAAATAGACTCTTAGATTTTAATTATTAAGTACAACATTAAACATGCATTCAGATATTCCGGGGTGAGATTTATAGAAAATGAGACGGCTTTTCCGCTTTGGCAACTATCCCGGTAAGTAATAATACCTATTAGGTGTACGTATAAATATTAAAAATACACCAATCCTTCAAGCACATAGAGATACACGGTCGTTTACAAAACTATTTTCTTAACTGGTTGGTTCGTTACACTATCTTTGCTTTACCACCACCGAAATATGTACACAAACTGCGCAGTTTGCTCCAACAGCTCAATCCCTAAAATTGATAAATTAAATAATTGCTGAAGAACCAGATGTAGATATATTCATCATGCGCTACTCTGAAATACATGAGGTATATAATTTATTTTTTAATTTCCTAATTGTATATCTTCATCTTTTTCTTATGGTTAGCGTTTCAAATCAAATCAAAATTGTTATTCACATGGGCCCCAAACTGGCACTCATGAAAGTTAATGATTCTATTGCCTATTGTATTGTTTGTCCCGGCTTGTGTCACCGTCCGCTTTCTGCCCTTGGGTCTAGCGCCTGACACCATAAGGTCTAAGTATTGCCTACCAACATACTCCTACTAAAACAATTTAATGTATGTCTAATCTCTATTGCTACACAGCTTACTTTTACTTGCAATAATTTAACAGCAAACGTAGCTTCGACTCGATTGTGAAAGCGTTTTATTACTTTACTTCTGAACGCTGCAAGCGAGAGTGAAAGAGATAGCTAAAAACATATTATATAACTAAAAACATATTATATAACTTGCATAGTAAAAATATGATACTCCATCTTGTTAATGCAATTTTGACGTAACTTTTGACGCACTCTTTACCGGCACACGTGGGCATCACGTGACATCGCGGACCGCGGTCAGCGGTCACATAGCAACTGAGAGCGAAACTAAGAAAAAGTTTGAATTTTGGTGTTCTACGTAGCGCCGTTTTTTAAACGACCGTGCATCTTATGTGTTCGAAGCGCTAACCTCATTCTCATCCCATGATATTTTCGAAATTATGTGTTCGAATTACAAAACTTTAAAATGAATAAGTATAACAAACTTATAATACCCTCGATTTCGACTTTTTGGCTTCATCTGCTGCGGCCTTCTTAGCCATTTTGGCGTAAACATCAGCTCTGCAGAAGTTGATGATCTTGTATTGTTCTCTAGCTGTCTTCAGAGGAGAATTGTCTAAAAAGAACTCGACGTATTTTGTGTATTCCTGTAAAATAAATTTATTTTCTATTCTCGATATATTCTATTTCACTTGATGGAAAATGAAGATGTGGCCGAAGATGTAGCGTTCTTGCTTTGAAGATGCCTATTCACTCTTGACTTGAAGATTTTATGTGATAACGTCTTATAGATCGATGAACACCGGCTGCACGCACGAAAAGTGTCACGTTCGGCTGAGCCGAGCGTGCAAGCGAGAGCGCGGAACAAGCGATAGAGAGGCACGATCGGCCAAGCGTTCGTCTTATGACGTTATCACGTAAAATTTTCGTCCGTAAACCGACTTTACAGACAACCATATTTTTTTTAAATTCTAGTTAGATGATGATCTGACCTAATGGTAAGCGATGTGGTCAACGATAGAGCAAGCTAGCCTATAACGATTATTAAAAAAAACCTATTCACTCTGACTTGAAGACTAGTAGCTTTATTTTAATTACCGATTGATGACATTTAATTAATTATTTACGCACAGTATACATACAACTTTGCCGCAGTGGACAGTCTGACCTTTGGCCCTTGGGTCCGAAATCGATTCCCGACAGTAGCACAATTTTCAAGGGACATTTATGCTTCTGGTTCTCGGAAGCAATAAAATCAAAATATGAAGTACAAAAATCAAACGCGTTCACACTCACAGCTCACTAAGTTCAAAGACTTGTATAGTGAGTGCCGGAAACTTTCACACCCAGAACCAGGGTTACATTTTTTTTTTATTCAGTACAGGCAAACATTTGTCGGTAAGTAATGATGCGATCGTCAATGGAGCATGTTTGCCTAGAAGATACCTGTTCACTCGTGACTTAAAGACTACCGCATTATACTTTTCGGGAAACACAATGTCCGTTGAGAAGAAATTGTGCTCCTTCCGGGTATTGAACCCAGGATCCGCAGCGTAGAAAGCAATGACTTGCCAACTGCGCCAACAGGTATGTCAATGGTGAAAGAAGGTACAATATTTACTTCAGTTGTAACTGGTTGTGAACCACTATCGAGAGCTGCGTCCAGGAACTCCACAGGAGAGAGTGGAGTGATGTTTAGTCTGAAAGCAAATCGCAAGCAAACCTTAAACAAAACCGACTTCACCGCTTTATCTTCGTATTTTTTTTGTGTTATAGGGTAACACAAAAAAAATACAGTCGAATTGAGAACCTCCTCTTTTTTTGAAGTCGGTTAAAAATGGGCAAATGATCGTTAATTAAGATGAATTCTTAAATGAAGTATTCTTAGATGATTCGCTTATATGGTTTAGGCGCTAGATGCCTCTGGCAGACGGACGGACGGACAAAGTGCTGAACGACCCAAGTCAACTTAGAGATCTCGCTTCGCTCGATCAATTAAAATATAGGTATATAGGTATGTGGTCTCAGTTCGGGACGAAATTAGCTATTTCAGATCTGACGGGCTAGACTTTTTTTGTCCATTCAGTTTTCAGCTTTTTCAAATTGGCGGAGATATGGACAAAGACATAGACATATACTCGTATTTATTTGTGGCAAAAAGAAAAACAAAATTAAAGGTACAAATTGATTTGTTTTTTTTTTCTATTTTACCACAAACCGTCCTCAACTCATCATAATGCTGGTTTAAATAAAAAATATAATAGTTTTAAAAAAACTAAAAAACACGCTATATAAATAATAAAAAAAAAATACATATTGTTGTATTGTCATCGGTCCTAAGTCTAAGAAATTTAAATGAAATCTGATCTGTTTGAAGTGGGTCAAAATCAAGTCCAAAGGAGTTGGTTACAAACAAACATACATATAGGTGATGCTAATAAAAGCGTGTTAAAAACCAGCGCTGGTCTTCCGTTGGGATTGGCAGGTGAAATAACAACACTGCACAGCTGTAAAAGAAAAAAAACACATAATGGGAGTAATTTGACGACCCAGTTGGCGCAGTGGACAGGTGTCCGCCCTTCTGCGCCGTGGGTCCTGGGTTCGATTCAAGGCAGGAGCACAAATTCCTTCCCAAGGGATATTTGTGCTTCTGGTTCTGGGTGTAATGTGTGTGTGATGTGAATGTTTCCGGCACCCACGATACAAGTATTTGAACTTAGTGTGGGGCTGTGAGTGTGAATGCGTTTGTTCGTTTGAGCCATTTCCAAAAATATGCGAGGTCTTCAGCCCACAGAGCCATCAGTACTAACCTGATGATTCTCTCCGGCGTCATGACTTTGTCGTAGACTCCGGTGATGACCCCGGATCCGTACCCTTGGAGCAGTTGGGCGATGGCCTGAGTGCAGTAGTCACGGGGCATGCTGCGGATACTGGAAAGACAAATATTTAAGATCCATTTGGAGTTCTATCTATTACAGTTTCTATCAGTAGGATAAGATATATAGATTGATAGATAACGCTTTATTGTCACACCTTTCATAAATCACTTACAATAATTTTAAAAACTTAAATTTAATTGTACATCGGTCTTATCGCTTAAAGCGATCTCTTCCAGACAACCTTTGGATGGAGAAGATTTTTAATAATTCGGTAAAACGGGGGTGTAAGGTATATACATAAACATACTTAAACAAAATAAATTCTATAAGGCAATAATAATAATTACATAAGGTAAGGTAATTCTTTAAGATAAGATAAGGTAATTCTTTATTGGAAAAAACTATGATGTTAGTATTCGCGAGTTCTTATTGCAGGTAATGTTATTACAGTTGACCCATCTCGGGCGTCCAATGTCACAAAATATGATTATACAAGCCATACACATTTTCATTATTTAGTGATATTTGGAATTTATGATGAATAAGCTACAATAATTATAATTAGTCAGTGAAATTGCTGCACGAAGCGTTTTGCTTCCACATTCACTGTAGGTACCGAAAAGGAGTGGAATTCCTTGCCCGAGTCTGTGTTTCCCGAGGACAATTTGGGAGTATTCAAGTTAAGAGTAAACAGGAGTCTTCTAGGCAATCGTGCACCATCGTCGACCACATCTTCACTTTTCATCAGGTGAGATAGTGGTCAAAAGTATTGCAAATAAAAAAAATAAGACTAATTGACAGAGACTCGTTTTTTTAAATAAACCTATTATTCTTTGCACTGACTGAATGCAAAACGTCCTAGACCAAAACTTTTAAAAAATATACAGTAAAAAGTACTGGCCAAATGCTAGCTTATCAATTCTATAAAACAGTATGCTAAGCAGCCTATAAAAGTACTACACCTCTGTAGTTTATTGTAGAAGTACATTTGCAGACTCCTGTAGTCCGCCAGGGGTACCAAAATGGTTTCATCGAACAATGACGTCATCGCCTTGGCCTGGACCGAAAATGGAATTGAGCAGGTGGCTGAAATTAGAACGAGAACACTTTTAACCGACTTCAAAAAAGAAGGAGGTTATAGCCAATCGGGTTTCACCGAAACCGGTCAACTGGAAACCTTGTTTGACTTAAATAATTGTGTCAGGCGTCGAAGAAACGTACCTAGAATACGTACCTAAAATCAAGTCAATAAGTATGCAAACCTTACCACCCCCTTCGGGTTTTTTACTTCCCAAGGGAAGAACATTTACGATAGTACGGAGTAGAGATAGAATAGAGATAATACGGAGGGTATAGATCTAAATCTTACAATCAAATAAACAAAACAAACAAACGCATTCACATTCACAGCCCCACGCTAAGTTCAAAGACTCGTGGGCGCCGGAAACATTCACATCACACACACATTAAACCCAGAACCAGAAGCACAATTAACCCTTGGGAAGGGATTTGTGCTTCTGCCGGGAATCGAACCCAGGACCCACGGCGTAGAGAGCGGATCCCTGTCCACTGCGCCAACTGGGTCGTCAACATTCTAAATGAAAGACACAAAATTGCGATTTAATTTAAATGAAAGGCCCGTTTCCTTCTTGGAATACCTACATATATAATACTAGCTATTGTTTTATTTATGTATTAGTATCTAGAGTAGGTGTGAATAATGATCTACTATTTTATTTAAAAAAATATTGTACACCACCGTCTATTCATTCTTCTGTTACTGTCCATCCAAAGGTTGTCTGGAAGAGATCGCTTTAAGCGATAAGACCGCCCATTGTACTACCACGATAATTGTAATATTTTATGTGTCATTGTTTATATATTTTTTTTGGTATACAATAAAGTGTTTTGTATTGTATTGTATTGTATTAGCCGTGCCCCGCGGCTTCGCTCGCGTTGATCAAGGTAAAAGCCTATGTGTTAATCCTAGGTATAAACTATGTACATTCCAAATTTCATCCTAATCCGTTCCGCCGTTATAGCGTGAAGAGGGAACAAACATACTTATACACTTACACACAAACTTTCGGGTTTATAATATCTATCCTACTTATATTATAAATGCGAAAGTTTGTGTGGAAGTCTGTAAGTATGTTTGTTCCCTCTACACGCTTTAACGGCTGTACGTATTTGTAATGTACATAAGAAAGAAAAGAAAGAAAGAAAATACATTTATTCGGGACAACACGCGACGTTACATTATTTACATAAGAAAAAACAAGACAAAGCACAAAACAAAATACAAGAAATAAACAATATAACGCCGCGTGATGTCACGAATGAGGTCCCGACTCAGCATATAACTAGGTAAGTAGGTGGGCAGGACCCTCCTACCTACCCAGTAACTGATTTTCAGGCGGAACCCATGCATGACATCACGCGTGTCAGGACAGGGATACAAACGAACATTAAAAAAAATAATAAAACACTTCATACATATATACTACAGATTATAAATTTAAAAAGGTACTAACATAATATAACTACATAATAATACATATAAACAAAGATACACTAAACATTTTACTCTAAAAAACACTAATTCTAACACCGTACACACACGGTGGCGGAATGTTAGCCTGTCACTTCACACCAAAGACAATGTAATCACTCCGCCTAACATTTGCTGTCTATGGTCACGCCGTGACGGCCCGTCAGTCGACTGTCAATTGCCTACATAGCTTATACCTATGATTAACACATATGCTACTTTTACATAAGCCGCGGGGCACGGCTATATAGTACAAGATAAGGATATAGAATATGAAGCATCGAGATGTAGGTACAATTTGATCTCGGGGCACGGGGCACCGCTATTATTAAATAAAATTATATTAAAATAACCACCTTTTATAAATTAGTGTAGTTATGTTGAAATAAATAAAAATTAATTCAAAAACATGCATTCGTTCATTTGTGCCTCGGGGTGTTGCGAAAGAAAAAATAAGCTTTAGTGTCACATCTTACATAAGTCACTTAAAATAATTAAAAAACTTAAAGTGTTCAATCAGGGGTCTTATCGCTAACATCGATCTAGAAGTTATATTGTATCTACGAAAGTGAAATAATACTTCTCTTTTTTTTATGACCGATAGGTAAGCATTTGGCCGCTATCTCACCTGATGGAAAGTGACGATGCGGCCGAAGATGAAGCATGCGTATCTAGGATATACCTATTCACTCTAGACTTGAAGACTCCCAGATTATACTGTTCGGGGAACAAGGATGCGGGCAGTGAGTTCCACGCCTTCGCTGTACGGATAATAAATGTTGAAGCAAAACGCTTTGAGCGGATATGAGGCATGTCAACCATATATGGATGACGTTGGTTTGTTTGTCTTGTGGTCCGATTATAGAAAGGGTAAGGTT
Source organism: Lomographa bimaculata (assembly GCA_948107665.1). NCBI lineage: Eukaryota > Metazoa > Arthropoda > Insecta > Lepidoptera > Geometridae > Lomographa > Lomographa bimaculata. Next base: position 7,766,275 of record OX403614.1, read on the forward strand.
GAATCAACTGGTGTAATTCGAGTGCACACACTAGCACACTCTCCGAAGTGCAAGCGATAGAACACCGACAAGCTAGCTATCTTACGTCTCATACCAAACACCAAAAGAAAACTCTTCTTTTGTAACTGGTTAGGTAAGTTTAGTTACAAAAGTGGACGAATGGAATTATTCTTACCAATTAGTATTATTTTATCTTCTACCGTTATACTCTTCAGCAGCTTCTGAAGAGGAGCCTTCATAGAAGTTGCGTTGAGATATTTATCTTCTGGTGGCACCTTGGAAAAAACATTCAATAAAAACCTTCAAATATATATACAATGTCTAACAGAAAGGTGTAGTAATACTCAAGTCACACATCTAGCTACATGTATGGAGTCTAACAAGAACTTTTGCATTCGCGGCAGCACCATTAACATTGAGTTATGATGAATTAAAGTTTCTAAAAAATTATGTAATTTGCAACCCTATCTCATCAGCTACCGTTCTACACTACATAGCCTTTGGACCTAGACTTCTGACAGTGGTGGCAATAACATAGGTCAAGGTCACGCGCCACAGATGTAATCGTAGGGTAGGCAAAAAAATATTTTTAAATTTTTGTACGGAACAAGTATCTCCGATTGCCGCGGCATGTAACTGTAGGGTTGTCAAAAGTATTATAAAAATATAATATTTAATTTATGTACGGAAAAAATGATGTCCGATTTCGACTTTCTTTCTCTGGCAGACGATTCTTGGCACGACACACATACACACCACCAAGTATTACTACACCTTTTTGTTACAGATTGTATATACCTTCAAATTAAAGGCGCTGTATGGGTTACTAATGTGTTTGTCAGCCTATGTATGAATGTTTGTTTCTTAAAATAATTCTTATGTATGCATATTTCTGTGTATTTAATTTTTTTGCTCTTTGTTTTTAGTGTAACGATGTGTGTGTGTCATAAATCATAAATAATAAATGTATTTTCTTTCTTTCTTTCTTTCTTTGTGGAGAGTTCTAGAGATCGAAAGCGTGGGCCAATTTTGATGATTCTTACATCAAACGAATGTCTTAATAGTGCGAGTGTCACTCATCATCATCATCATCATCTCAGCCGCAAGAAGTCCACTGCTGGATATAGGCCTCCCCCAAAGATCTCCAAAAAGAACGGTTGTTAGCGGCCTGCATCCAGCGTTTTTGCGACCTTCACTATGTCGTCCGTCCATCTTGTGGGCGGTCTTCTGTCACTGCGCTTGCCAGTCCGTGGCCTCCATTCCAGAACCTTTCGGCCCCATCGGCCAACCGTTCTGCGTACTATGTGCCCTGCCCATTGCCACTTCAACTTGCTAATCAGCCGGGCTATGTCGGCGCGTGTCACTAAAGACATATAATCTAGGCAAGCATGTTCCATTTTCGGCCGCATCGTCACTTTCCATCAGGTGAGATAGCAGTGAAATGCTTACCTATCTAGCATATAAAAAATATAAAAAAATGCAAGTCTGAAAATTTGTCTTCAACATTGCTGATTGCCTGGTACTCTGGACACGGAACAACCTGTTGTGTTTTGAATTCAGACATTTGACCTTCGCAAAGACCCTGAGTCTGTATTGATTTGCCTCACAAGCAACTTGTTGCGTTCATTCTATTCATTGGTCATCAGTGACATCAGACATCATGAAGTTGTAGTGGACGTAAAACCACCTGTATTCTGCTTAGTATTCATTCAACCAATCCAACCACCTGTGCAGATGACACCTGGATCTGTATTGATCCATCTCTTTAGTTCCTGTTTTGGTATGAGTGATGCGATTGTGAAATCCACCAGTTGAAAATCACTCAGCGAGCTATGGAGAGTGCTCTGCTCAGTTTCTTCGAAGGATCGAATTCGAAACGAAGTGATCTGGCAAATTAAATGTTATCGACATACCCCACAGGATTAGCAAGCTGAAGTGGCAGTGGGGTGGTTATATTTGTCGTAGAACTGATAACCGATGGGGTAGACGTGTTCTAGAGTGGAGACCGCGTCTCGGTAAACGTTTGCGAGGATGCCCTTTGGCTAGGTGGAGCGACGACGTACGTAAAGTGGCTGACAGCGGTGGAAAAAGAGCTGAAGATCGAGCTCAGTGGCGTGCATTGGGAGAGGCCTATGTGCTGCAGTGGACTATGATGATGTGATTGTATCTTCAATATAGGTATTTGCCTCTTTTTTTGGGCGTGAAACCACCGTACGGGATCGTAAGATCCATAAAACCTGTGCAAAGTGAACACGACACTAATATCTCTATCTCTATTGGCTCACTCGTTACATTTTGTTTGCTGGAATTGGTAATGTTTCTCACATTATCAATTGTATCTGATATTTCTGATTGCCTAGTATTTTAAACGTTGAAGTTGTAAACGACAAAAGAAACTTGTTCAAAACAAAAAACTTGTCTTCTTATGATTTTATGTGCTAGTTGCTATTTCTAGAATTTGTGTAAGATACAAGCATTTATATATTTTCACCTGTTCAGTTGTCTATTTGTCTGTTCTGATCTGGTATCATGGAGCTACTCTTTATATGAACTTTCGAATAAAAAATTTAAACCCATAAGTTTGGGCTCGTTTGATTGGTCTTGACAAGCTGTCTGGTTATATTAAAACTTTTTAGTCCTTTTTATTTGCAACTGGTGAAAGCTTGATTTTAAAAAACTTGTTATGTATTACTTGTTTTCAAATTAGATTCTGTATTCGTATTGGTGACCTCTTCAATATCACTGCTTCCCTGGTGCTTTGGCTGTAGAATCACTATACATCTTGGTTGGACGCTTAAATTCAAGCAATTTGTCAAATTCTGTTCATAAATGATAATCTCTTCAGTGTTGCTGGATGCTTGGTACTTTCAACGTAGAACCACCTGTGGAGGTGTTGTTGCCTGTCGTCTGTAGATACTATTGCCACCTGTGTTGTTGGAGTAACCTGAATCTGTATTGATCTGCTTATAAGCAACTTGTTAGATTCTGTTCTCATAGTACTCGTTGGTTTCAGAATATCTCTGTAGCATTGCTGCTTGCCTGGTACTATGGACGTCGAACCACCTGTTAGCATGAAATACAACGAAAAGCACGTTTCGGATGAGAGTTTTTAGGGTTTGCCTGAAGGATGTTGACGGAATCCTATAAACTCTTATATAATAAAACGGGCTAAGTATGAGTCAGACTCGTGCTATTGTGTAGAAGCACGGAACCCTCGGTGTGCGAGTTCAACTTACGCTTAGCTGGTATTTTCATCTTTAAGACTTTCAAGTTGTGCCACAGAACCTGTGTTGTTGAAGTAACCTGAATGAATATTGATCCATTTTCCCAGCTACTTGTTAGATTCTGTTATCATAACAGGTCAGGCCACTAGCAATTTGCTAGATCCAGTTCGTACTGATAACGTGAGAACGTACTCTAACATATTACTGAATGCCTGGTACATTGGATGTGGAACCACCTGTCATTTGTTTTGAATGAACCACACCCACCCAACCATGTGAGAAGGTAGCAGCGCTCCTTCATGGTATTGATTATCTTTACCAGCAACCTGTTAGATCTGGTTTTCGCATAGGTCACGTGATTAAATCTTTTCACGTTGCTGTTTTCCTAGTTTGTTGAGATTAGAACCACCTGTTTTTAGCGTGATGATGAGAATGTTCTTCTTTATTTGTTAACTTTTTAAAGGTCCATTAATTAGGAGAGATTTATAAAAGAGATTATTTTTATGTCTAGATATAACAGATTAACCATGTGGCAATTTAGTTAAATGTTTATTAAAATACAGAATAAAAGTCTAATCCGGAATAAATCCATTCGATATGCAGCGCAGTTAAGAAGCAAAAGTTTTCTTCCCTCGTGACTTACGTCTCAGTTCGGGACGAACTACTGGCAATTGACCAAATGAAGCTAAGTCTCTAAAGTAACTTGTGTGGTGCGTCCGTTTGCCAGAGGCATTTAGCGTCTAAACCATACTAGGAATAACTTCAATAGTATAGTAGTAGTTAGCTGTCAAAGTTCTCAAATCGTAGAATTATTTGATATCTTCAATATCTTGCTGCGAACATATTAGCTATTATAAACATGAGATTCATTCCAAGAGCAGGCTTTTAAATGTTAGGCACCGAAGGTAACTTAAGCAACTTGTTAGATTCTGTTCATATATTGATAATAATCTCTTTAAACTTGCTAGTAGCCTGGTACTCTCGGCGTGGAGCCACCTGTTGGTTTTAAGCTTCTGCAACCTTGTTGTACTTTCCACAACCACCTGTGTAGCTGGAGTCACCTAAATCTGTATTGATCTAGTATGAGGCAACTTGTCATATTCTGTTCATATATTGATAATCTCTTTAAAATTCCTGGTTGCCTGGTACTCTGGACGTGGAGCCACCTGTGGGTTTTTAACTTTTTAAACTTTGTTGTCCCATTCCACAACCACCTGTGTGGCTGGTGTCACCTGAATCTGCATTGATCTAAGTTTAAGCTACTTGATTCTATTCATGTTTTGTTGAAAATTTTCAAAATTGCTGGTTGCCTGGTACTCTGGACGTGGACCTGTGGGTTTCTAGCTTTAACTACAAACTGTGTGACGGGGTCACCTGAACTTGCATGACTCAGATCGAAGCAACTTGTTAGGTTGAATGGATTGATTCTGTTCATGTATTGATTAATAATCACTTCAAAATTGCTGGTTGCCTGGTACTATAGGCGTAGAGCCACCTGTGAGTTTTAAAATTTTACAACCCCGTGACCTGAATCTGTATTGATCCAGTTTGAAGCAACTTGTTGGATTCTGTTCGTGTATTGATAATCTCTTCAAAATTGCTGGTTGCCTGGTACAATGGGCGTAGAGCCACCTGTGGAATTCTAGCTTCTACTACAAACTGTGTGACGGGAGTCACCTGAACTTGCATGACCCAGATCGAAGTAACTTGTTAGATTCTGTTCATGTATTGATTGATAATCACCTCAAAATTGCTAGTTGCCTGGTACATTGGGCGTGGAGCCACCTGTGGGTTTTTAGCTTTTACCCTTTTTAACCTTATTGTACCATTTCACAAGCACCTGAATCTGTATCACCTGAAGCGAAGAAGGCGATTTTAAAATAAAATATCTTCAATGTAGTTGTTTGTCAGGTAATTTGAAACCAATTGGTGTCATGAAATCCATTCAATCAAACACAGAAGGAGTTTGCGTACAAGTAAATTAAAATCCTCGTATGGAACCAGTTCCGAAACTCCGGTTCTATAAACGGCCGAAGCGGTTTCACCAGTCCAAAACTTGAGTTCCTGGTGGGAATCAAACCCCTGCTCTGAATACGAACGCACATCTAACCAAGCCATGGGCAGTTTGAGTGGTCTGTTCCCAAAAGGTGATGGACCCTGTAGGACCTGAATCTGTATTCATGCACTTTTCAGCAACTTGTTGGATTCTGTTCTCACATCAGATTGTCTGACATCTCTTACGTATAGCTGCAAGCTTGGTACTTTGGTTGTGAAACCACCTGTTTTGCACCACTTTGAAGTTCACTTTAGCAGTAAAATAGACAAGTAACTTAGTTCAAGTTACACGTATTGATTAATTACAAGCAGCAAGTTATTTTCTCTTCTCATTTTGCTTCAATCAGCAATATGAACATAAAAACATTTATAATATAATGTAGCAATATTAATCTTATATATAAAATTCTCGTGTCGCGGTGTTTGTTACCCAACTCCTCCGAAACGGCTCGACCGATTTTTTAAAATTTTGAGTGCATATCAGGTAGGTCTGAGAATCGGCCAACATCTATTTTTCATACCCCTAAATGTTAAGGGTGGTCCAAACCAAATTTTTTTTTTTAATTTTTGGACAAAATTTTAAGTTTTTATTTTTTATGATTCAGCATGAAATGATGTATATGGCAAAACAACGTTTGCTGGGTCAGTATATATTTATAAAAAAAATACGTAGTATTTTATAATATTATAGTAATATCTATTTAAGTATATATAAATTTATATATCTTCTGTTTTTAATCAATGTCCTGAACTTTTATGACCGTAGAACGACTTCTTATTACGTTGAGTTGTTCTTCTCCATCCAACGGTTGTCTGGAAGAGATCGCTCTCAGCGATAAGACCGCTTATTATACTTGTATAATTATTTAATGGCTTTCCTATTTTGTGTTCTTTGTTTTTTTAGGGTGTTCAATAAAGAGTATATCTATCTATCTATTAAATAAATAAACTTATTATTGATGATTGCCTGGTACATCGGTCGGAACTAACGCAAATTTTAATACCCAAGATAGATAACATAAGCAAGCCATGTTTTTATTTTTGTAAGGCAAGCATTTGACCACTATCTCACCAGATTATACCGTTCGGGGAACAAAGACGCGGGCAATTAGTTCCACTCCTTTGCTGTACTGATGATAACACAGAGGTGAAACGCTTCGAGCGAACTGGACTTTTGACCTTTTTTAGCTGGATGATCTTCTTTTCCGCTTTTGCTTCAAAACTCCTATAGAAGTTCTAGTAAAGTCTTTAACCACTTTACTAGGGAACGACTTAAATGTAAATTGGTCCATGACTCTTTTGTAACGAGTACATTCGAAACACATTTGAATTGAGTACCTTCTCCTTTTCTGTGAAATTGGTAAATTTTTAATTACTTGGCAGTGGCAAAATGAAGACGACTGCGAAGCCAAAATTAAAAAAAAATTGTCCGCATAAAACTATTGACCTCTGTGGTAGACCTGGTAATAATAGAGGTTATTGGCCGGTACGAACTCGAGGTTAGTTATGCGGCACTCTGCAGCAAAACGGAGAAGTGGGGGGCGCTAGCTGTCATTATACTCCCACCCACTTAGTACGCCGTCGAACGTTGCGACGGTAGCACGCGGTAAAGGTGCCGGCTAGTTTATATAGAACGCACACGAGATTGAAACAGCAAGATAAGTCCGGTGGTGAATCCACAAGTCAAAACAGTAATTTTAAAGTGCATTAAAAAAACGGAGAGCCAGTTTGGGAATATAAATGGAACTTCATGGATATCAAAACGTAGTGAAATGAGAGTGATTTATCATTAAATATATGGAAATCAGTTGCATCTCCTACCAAATCAAACACTAGTTGATGATTTTGACTTGTTTTTAAGTGACACAGAGAAAAACAAACAAGTTTTAATCAGCTGACAAACAAATTAAGTATTCAATGATAAATAAGCGAGACTTTTGAGAGTACTTACGCACAGACTGGAGTATTAATTTAAAAATATTCATTAATAGATTAATTTAAATAGGGAGCTAACGAGGAAACCATTTTAACTGGCGTATGAAATACAAAGAAAGTACAGATTAGACAGCCGATATATATATATATATATATATTATATTATTTAGACGAAATCTATGTCAACCAAAGTCACAAAGTCAAAAAATGTTGGCATTCTGAATTAGAACCTTAAAATATTTACTGATATAGACAAAAGAAAGTTGTTTAACAATAATAGTTAACGCTAGTAGTCGGAATGGATTAGTCAACTTTCGGATTCAAAAACAGGGGACTGTCACTCTACTAATTTTACAATAGGGTGGATACAATACGGACACTAGAACTGATTTCAAAATCACTTCGTGCCATTTTCTATAATCATGATTGAAGCTAAGTTTTTGAGATTGATTAATATGACTCAATAAGAAAAAAATAAATGAACTTCTGAAAGAAGAAGAACCTACACTTCTTCACCAAGTTGCAAGCGAAGCATTGTCTATCATCGCTATCGTTATCACAGAATTAGGCAATTCAAAATCTTTACAAAATTCACATCTATTGGCTAACCGAGAAATCCAGCTGATCGATAAGTAGTTTAATTATTTCTTTACAGATTACTTACTTTATTGTTAACTTTCGAAATATGAAACATCTGTAAGTCCTCTTGAGATGTATCTCGTCAATTTATAATCTCATGTGCATCCTGTTCAATGATAGACCCCCTTCCTCACCCTGTCACCACCTAGGGTATTGCCGACCTTGTCCAACCAGCAGCATATTATAACCACCTGTGTAGGTGTTTGGACATCTGAATATTGATCCACATTCCCAGCAACTTGTTAGATTCTGTTCTCGTAAGGTGATCATATCTCTTTAGTATTGCTGTTTGCCTGGTACTTTGGTTGTGGAACCACCTGTTTAAAACACGCTTTTACAGTGTTTGTTCAGCCATCTGTCTATACTCGTATAGGTTACCTAAACTTATATATTTAATACGGCTGTTTACCAGGTTCTTCGGTGGTGGACTCACGTGTCATGAAAACTCTACCCAATGTGGTGTCTAGCCGACTAAACAGGTGGTTACGATTATTGATCCGATATTTCAGCAACTTGTCGTCTCTTCGGTACTGATGTGAGCCTGGTATTTTGGTAGTGGATCCACCTGTTGTGGACGTATTATCAATGTGATTTTGTGACCTTGCTATGTATGACCTGCTATGTATGACCTGCTCTGTATTGATTACACTACTCCAGCAACTTGTTAGATTCTCTCCTCGTAAAGGTGTTGCAATATCTCTTCAGTACTGCTGTTCGCCTGGTACTTTGGTAGTGGATCCACCTGTTGTGGACGTGTTATCAATGTTATTTTGTGACCTTGCTTAACCTGTACTGTATTGATTACACTACTCCAGTAACTTGTTAGGTTCTATCCTCGTAAAGGAGATGCAATATCTCTTCGGTTCTGATGTGAGCCTGGTATTTTGGTAGTGGATCCACCTGTTGTGGATGTGTTATCAATGTGATTTTGTGACCTGTATGTTCTTGTATTACACTACTCCAGCAACTTGTTAGATACTATTCTCGTAAAGGTGATGCAATACCTCTTCGGTACTGCTGTTCGCCTGGTACTTTGGTAGTGGATCCACCTGTTGTGGACGTGTTATCAATGTTATTTTGAGACCTTGCTATGTATGACCTGTTCTTTATTGATTACACTACTCCAGTAACTTGTTAGGTTCTATCCTCGTAAAGGTGATGCAATATCTCTTCGGTACTGCTGTTCGCCTGGTACTTTGGTAGTGGATCCACCTGTTGTGGACGTGTTATCAATGTTATTTTGAGACCTTGCTATGTATGACCTGTTCTTTATTGATTACACTACTCCAGTAACTTGTTAGGTTCTATCCTCGTAAAGGTGATGCAATATCTCTTCGGTACTGCTGTTCGCCTGGTACTTTGGTAGTGGATCCACCTGTTGTGAACAATTCCAGCAACTTCTTAGATTCTGTTTTTGTAGCGTTCAACATCGGAATGAGAGATAATAAGGAACATTTTCGTGTGTACCTTCATTTTGGCGTTCTTAGCCTCAAAAGTCTCATAAAATCTCGTGTCTGCGTGCGTCGTAAGTTATTCAAGATCAAATGTAAAAAAACAGTTTTCCGCGATTATCTCGATTTCTATTGCTCCAATGAAGTTAACTTCTATCATAAAAATGTAGAGCATAAAATTTGTCGCAAATGTGATGCTTGCGCGCAGCGCTCAGCCATCCCCATCAGCATATAAACTGCGTTTATTACCAAGTTCAAAAATGGTTAAAACATGATTTAGAACTTCAGGAATGGGGTTAGGTGCTCCAAAATGAATTCCTAGAGCCAATGACAACAATATTACCACCAGATCTCTATGAATTACTTAATACTCTTTTTTGTAATTAGGCTGCATCATCACTTTCCATCAGGTGAGATTGTGATCAAATGCTTGCCAATCTGGCATGATTTAAAAAAAAAACCCCTAAATTACAGCCAAAGAACATGTGTCATTTTCAATTGGTTCTGGGTGTGATTTGGTGTGATGTAAGTAAATGTTTCCAGCACCCACAATACAAGTCTTTCAACTTTGTGTAAGGCAGTGAGTGTATTTTTGACCGACTTCAAAAAAATAGGAGGTTCTCAATTCGTCGACATCTTTCTCTTTATGTATGTTACTCAGAACTCAAGTCATTTATTAACCGATTTGGATTTCGAAACGTCTAGTCCCATTATAATTTGATCAAGATCTGATGAAAAGTTTAGGAGATATTTGCTATTGGAGACGCTCATTATCGTATATATTATTGTGGCATACAATATAAGCAAATAATTTAAAGGCAAGCAAAGCTTAAAAAACCGACTTCACCGCTTGTATCTTCGGAACATAAATACGCATTATTGAGGATAACTCAAAAACCACTGCTCAGATCTTGATCAAATTTAAATGGGACCACATGGGAAGCATCAGCTTTATATTCAAAAAAGAATCATCAAAATCGGTACACATAGAAAAAAATCTGAGGTAAAACACACATAAACAAAAATACAGTAGAATTAAGAACTTCCTTTTTCGAAGTCATAAGATCTTAATGTAGAAAGTGACACAATATAAGCAGTCTGCAAATGGTCTATGTCTACTATAATATCTAGACTAATTTACTAAAAATTCTTATACTCCTTAACACTATAGAAGCAATGTATAAGAAGCCAGCTAATTAAAGATTTTTTAAATTTGTTGCCTTCCAATATTTTTATTTCAAGAGGTACACTGTTTAAAATTGATATGCACATATTATAAACATTTCTTTTGTATAAGTCCTTAATAAAAATGGTTAGTAGATAGTAGAATACCTTATTTGCGTACACCTTTTCCACATTCCTCAAGTATATGATTGTCGGTTGGAAGGCCTTGGCCACTGTAAGAACTTGGGTCATCACTTTAGCTGGCTTGTCGCAGATGGCGCTGAACACTTTCGGACTTATGTCGATTTTGACAGCATCTGATAAAGTGAAGACAATAAATCCAGTTAATAGTATAAATATTTAAACGCAAGCAAAGCTTGAAAAACCGACTTCACCGCTTTATCTTCGGAACCTTGATATTAAATTTATTAAACACGCATTATTGACGATAACTTAAAAAGTAGTGAGCTATCTTGATCAAATTTAAATGGTACCACATTGAAGGCCCCAGCTTTCAAACAATCATCAAGATCGGCTCACAACGAAAGAAACTATGAGGTAACAAAACAAATACATTCGAATTGAGAACCTCCTCCGTTTTTTGAAGTCGGTTAAAAACACAATTTCATAGATGCTAATAAAATGTATTTTGAAATTGCATTTTCCCATATAATATACTAGTAATGCAAATGATCATGAAAAATGACAACTTCAGGGATTTTTTGTATAAATGTATTTAATTTAATATTGACATCGATCTTTCATAGGATACATTTTGGAGAGTTTGCCACGGAATTGCATGATCTGATTCCCCCATCCCCCTTTTACCATCGGACAACTAGACAATCAGCCATGGGATATTGGTATATGGTTGATATTCCAAGGGTGCGTACGAGGCGTTTTGCTTCCACATTTATTATACGTACTTCTAATGAATGGAATTCTTTGCCCGAGTCTGTGTTTCCCGTTAAGTACAATCTAGGAGTTTTTAAATCTCGAGTGAACAGGTATCTTCTAGGGAAGCATCCTCCATCTTCGACCACATCTTAACTTTCCATCAGGTGAGATAGTGGTCAAATGCTTGCCTATCGAAAATAAAAATAAAGATCTCAGGGCGCATTAGCAGCGTGACAGGTACGTGTCGAACCGCAAACAGCCCGGGCCGCCATCGTCCTGCCCTAATTGACCGGGTGAAGCGTCTGTTACTTGGGTAAAATTATTTTCGTGTGCCCGGATTTCCGGTTGTTCTCCTCTACAGGTCACATTTCTGAACCGAATCTTGTGAGCAGTTTCGAAAATTATATAGATAGATATAATTTTTTTCGATTTAGTTTTTAGTTTATTTTCAAAATGGCGGAGATACGGGGGTAGATAACGTAAAAAAATATCAGCCATTTCGAAAAATACGCGAGGTATTCTGTTGACAGAGAGTGGCTCTGTGAAAATAAGTCATAGCGTATTTTATACTATACGACGACCCAGTTGGCGCAGTGAACAAGTGTCCGACCTCTGCGCCGTGGGTCCTGGGTTCGATTCCCGGCAGGAGCACAAATTCCTTCCCAAGGGATATTTGTGCTTCTGGTTCTGGGTGTAATGTATGTGTGATGTGAGTGTTTCCGGCACCCACGATACAAGTCTTTGAACTTAGTGTGGGGCTGTGAGTGTGGATGCGTTTGTTTTGTTGTTTTTTGTTTGTTATACTAGCGGACCCTTACTATACTAACTAATGAATTATGTAAATTAATTAAAAAGAAACATTATTTATAGGATCGAATTGTGAATTTAACTATTCTTGAATCCACCTAAAATAAAAAAAGACATCAAAATCGGTCCAGCCGTTTAGGAGTCACTCACACGAAAGTTTGAGTGTAAGTGTGCAAGTGTGTAAGTATGTTTGTCCCCTCTTCAGTCTTCACGCTTTAACGGCTGAACGGATTTGGATGAAATTTGGAATGGACATAGTTTGTACTTAGGATTAACACATAGGCTACTTTTTGACCTGGTAATAGCGGGCGAAGCCGCGGGGCACGGCTAGTAGAAGATAAATAAGATTCTTACTCAGTTCTCCAGCGACGCAGTCGACAAGAAACGACTTCCCGTTCCTCTCAGGGCCGAGCAGCATCACAGACTTGTTCTTCTTGGCTCCAGGAGCCACTCCTGAACCGAAGATACAGGAGAGGAGAAGCCGACTCTTCACATCCCCATAGCAGGGGGGTGGGAACCTGGTCATTTTATGCTAGTAAGTAAGACTAGACGCCAGCTGGATCGTAAGCCACTCCGCCTGCATATAATTGATCTCAAAGTTAACTTGGAGTCGTTCATACATTCACACTCACATCCCCACACTTAGTTCACACACACAAATACACCCAGAACCGGAAGTAAAAAAAAACCTTGGAAAGAAATTTCTGCTCCTGCCGGGAATCGAACGCAGGATACATGGCGCACAGGGTGGAGACCTGTCCACTGCGCCAAATGGGTCGTCAAATGGTTCAGCACTTAGCCCGTCTGTTCGTCCGTCTGTCAGAGCATCTAACGTATCAACTATAGTCGCGAATAGCTTCAAATTTTCAGCGAATTTGTAAAAGGATGCCTCTGACAGACGGACGGACGGACAAAGTAAAATATCCTTCCACTGCGCAATAATTTAGCTCCATTAATAAATACTTACTTTACATCGGGATCCTTAACGTTGAAGTCATAGGCTATAATGTTGAGTTCTCCCCAGATATCCTCCAATTTCGACGTCGGTTTTGAAACAATGTCAAGATCGAACACTGGCTGCAAAATATAAAACCTCTTATGAAAGTGGGAGTTTTGTCACGAAAAGTGGTGGGGATAAACATTATAATATTATTAAACTAGCCGTGCCCCGAGGCTTCGCCCGCTATTATCAAGTTAAAAAGTAGCCTATTTGTTAATCCTAGGTATAATCTATGTACATTCCAAATTTCATCCAAATCCGTTCAGCCGTTAAAGCGTGAAGAGGGAACAAACATACTTACACACTTACAAACAAACTTTCGGATTTATAATATTAGTAGGATTACGGCTATCACTCATGTCATTTGATCGATATTCTCGACCTAGGTTTCGAGCATGTACGATGCTCTTCTTCGGGATAAACATTGTGATGATGAAATAACAATATCCGGATGACCGAGCTTTGCTCGGTTTTTTGTTTTTGGTAGAATGTGTTTGAATTTGTAGCCTCAGAAAGCTCCATCTAGTGTCGAGTAGAAACAGTTTTTTACATCGGTCATGGCGTAATAGATGGCGCTGATAGTTTCTTAAACCTGGTTTTTCAAATGCAGTTTGGGAACCGAGCATTTATCGGACCTGGAACGTTGATAAATCGATTCCTTGGGTCGAAAAACCCCTAATGTGTAACTTTCATGAAAATCGTTGGAGCTATTTCCGAGATCCTGATTAAACACACACACATATATATAAGAATTGCTCGTTTAAAGATAATAGATGTTTCCCTGTAATACAAAAGTTTCATTCTCGCCGAACTGAGATCTCGCGCCTACATTTTGCCTAACCGAGAAAAATTTTTGAGGTAAATTGCTTTTTGATTTCTGTATTTCTTGTTCAATTTTACAGGATAAAACAGTTGAAACTTACGTATAATACCTAATACGTAAGTTTCAACTGTAAACGTGAAGCCGTTTTTGAGATAGACCCCGGGACAAAATAGGTCTAAAAGCAGTGACTTTGGTGACCAAATTGTTATTTTCCAACATTTTTTTTTACCGACTTCACAAAAAGGGAGGAGGCACTCAAGTCGACAGGTTTTTTTATTTGTGTATTACCTCATAACTTCGTTCCATGTGAATCGATTTTTTTTTTGTTTGAAAGATGTTGCTTTCTCATTGGTCCCATTTAAATTAGATCAAGATCTGACCTGAAGTTCTTGAAATATCGTCAATTATGCGTCAAATCTGATCAAAGTTCTAAAGATAAAGCGGTAAAGTCGTTATCTTTAAGCTTTGCTTGAGTTTAATTATTGTATATGTATGTTACGTACGATATCTCCGCCAATTATGAATCGATTTCAATGATTTTTTGTTTGGTAGACTTCAGAGGTGATCACATCCCATATAAATTTTATCGAAATCGTTTAAGCTAAAACCAAAATATAGCGGTGAAATTGATTTTTTAACGTTTAATTATTTATAAATTTTAATCTTTAATTTTTTTTTTTCAAAAAAGCCTCATCTGGAACGATGTAAATGGATGTAATGAGGAAACACACTGTAGAAAAAAATATATATGTACAGTCGACTTAAGTAGGTACCTCCTTCTATTTTGTAAAGTCGTTAAAAAAAGAACATACAGTCGAATTGAGAACCTCCTTTTTTGAAGTAGGTTGAAAATACAACCCTCAAAAACATACCTCTATTTGAAGTCGGTTAAAAAAAGTCGACAGAAATGCCGATAGAAATCAGACCATGTTATCCTACTAATCCTACTAATATTATAAATCCGAAAGTTTGTGTGCAAGTGTGTAAGTATGTTTGTTCCCTCTCCGCGCTTTAACGGCTGAACGGATTTGGATGAAATTTGGAATGAACATAGATTATACCTAGGATTGACACCTAAGCTACTTTTTGACTTGATAATAGCGGGCGAAGCCGCGGGGCACGGCTAGTATATTATAAATCCGATTGTGTATATGTTTGTTTTTCTTCACGCTGTAACGGAACGGATTTGGATGAAATATGAAATGTACATAGCTTATACCTAGGATTAACATATAGGCTTCTTTTTAACTTGATAATAGCGAGTGAAGCTGCGATGCACGGCTAGCTTGTTTATAATTTGACAGTATTGACAGCTAACTTTACCTCCATCTGTTTGATCAGCGCGTCGCCAACAACTATCCGTTTCGGCACACGCGGCGCTTTCGGCTTTGGTCTTGTCCTCATCTTCGGTAACTTCTCTCCTATCAGCTGGTACATCGCCTGATGAGCTTTGACGAGTAGTTTTTGCTCCAGCCTGAACATAATGCCCGTACATAGTATACAATACAATACAATACAAAATTCTTTATTGTACACCAAAAAACAAAAAGATACAAACTTAAAACTACGAAATTAATATTATAAGGCAGTACAAGGAGCGGTCTTATCGGTTTCAGCGATTTCTACCAGACAACCTTTGGATGGACAGTAATTGTAGTAGCAACTGAGGTCGGTGGAGGTGTACAAATTTACATAAATATAATATGTAAAGTTAATAAACTACATAAAATAATTAAAATGATAAAAAGTACAAATAAAATACATATCCTACTTATATTATAAATCCGAAAGTTAGTGTGTAAGTGTGTAAGTATGTTTGTTCCCTCTTCACGCTTTAACGGCTGAACGGATTTGCATGAAATTTGGAATGTACATAGCTTATACCTAGGATCAACACATAGGCTACTTTTCAACATGATAATAGCGGACGAAGGCGCGGGGCACGGCTAGTACTACATAAGTATAGGTTATATCATATATTCAAATGGATAAGTAGTGTTTATATACTAAAGTTTTGAAAATAGGAAGAGACTTTGCTTGCCTGATAGGCACAGGCAATGCATTCCATAGACGGATTGGTATGAAGTTGGAAGGAATATATAGTACTAGCCGTGCCCCGCGGCTTCGCCCGCTATTATCAAGTTAAAAAGTAGCCTATGTGTTAATCCTAGGTATAATCTACGTACATTCCAAATTTCATCCAAATCCGTTCATCCGTTAAGGCGTGAAGAGGGAACAAACATACTTACACACTTACACACAAACTTTCGGATTTATAATATTAGTAGGATACTGTATTCATTGACAAATCTTATAATATTCAAGCGGTTCGTCTTTGAAATGCGCTGCCTACTTTAATAAGAAAGACGCAAACCGATACCTTTAAAATAAGAGTAATGAAGCATAATTTATCACAGCTTCTATAAAAATCATTACCATGTATTATCACTAATATTAATTTATGTATATTAATAAGTATGTGTATAAAAATACTTATGTATAATACAACGGTATAATATATTAAGTAGGTATATATACAACTAGCCGTGCCCCGCGGCTTCGCCAGCTATTATCAAGTTAAAAAGTAGCCTAGGTATAAGCTATGTACATTGAAAATTTCAACCTATTCCGTTCAGCCATTAAAGCGTGAAGAGGGAACAAACATACTTACACACAAACTTTCGGATTTATAATGTCATGTCGTAGTCAGCAGGGTCATTTAGTTTAGTTTATAAGTTTGATTCATTATTAATTTTGTATTGTGTTTCCTTTTATGAGTCCTGTAGTAAATGTATTTTATTTTATTATTTATTAATAATACTAGTATGATTTACATTAAATATACGCATTTCGAAAATCTTACGTGAGTATAGGGGCGGGGGTTGAGGGCCGAGCAACATCTCACGACAACTCACCAAGGGGAGAGAGGGGGGTCGAAAAATCAACAAAATCACCGCAAGTAATTAATGGATGCCCTTAACTGACTAGCTAATCCTTGAACCGATATTTGTTGATAAAGTTGACGGATCCAAAACTAAAAAGGGACTTGTCAGAAAATTCCAAAGATATATAATTTGCTGCTAAAACCACACTATCGTACTAATCACATCACACTAACATTACAAAAGTGAAAGTTAGTGTGTTTGTATTTTTGTTACTTCTTCACGATCAAACAGCTAGACCAATTTTGATTAAATTTGGTATGGAGGTAGCCGACCCTGGATTAACACATAGGCTAGTTTTTATTGCGGAAATAATTAAATTTTCCCGCGGGTACGGGACTTACGCGGGTAAAACCGCAAGGCGCAGCTAGAGGAAGATAAAAATGAATAACAGAAAAAACGGACTCCAGTTTTGTCATACTTATATGTATAAATTTGTACGGAACCCTCGGTAATAATAATAAGATTATAGCACCCTAGAATAATAGATCCCTAGAGACCCCTAATAAGATTATTCACCCTTAATTTGAACTGCCCGTTGACTAAGTTGTTTGAGCGTTCGCCTTCTAAGCAGATGTATCGGGTTCGATTCCCGGCGGCAACACATATTATCTCCCAAAGGAAAATTTACGTTTCTGGCACTGGTTGTGATTGTGTGTGTGATGTGAATGTTTCCGGGACCCACGACACAAGTCATCGAACTTAGTGTGGGGCTGTGATTCTTTTCTCACCTCATCAGCTCATCCACGTACTTCCTGCAGTCTATGTGCATCTCATTCATCAGATCTTCTTTGAGAATGAGCTTTATATACCTGAAATTTACATAAAATGGATTTTTTTATTTTATTTTTCGGACAGATTTTTTTTATGATTCAGCATTGAAAAATACATACAATGCCAAATTTTCACCCTTCTACGATCAACCACTATTTTTTTGAACTAAAAATATATTTCCTAGAAATAATGTATATTGCAAAACAACGTTTGCCGCTCAAATAAGTTTGTTAGTTAAGTTTTGATCCAAAGCCGGAAATAATATAAGTATGCTAGATAATTAATATGCTGCATAATGTCGCAATTGTAATAAACTAAAATAAAATAAACAAATCTCCTTTTATTTCTCCTATCTTTACATTTTTTATGCTGGATAAGCAAGCATTTGACTATATCACCTGACAGAAAGTGATAATGCGCTCGAAGATGTAGCAGCCTTGCATTATCTTGCAAGCATGCTACATTCATTCTAGACTTGAATCCTCTCAGATAATTGTGAAACAAAGTTCACAAGAACTTTTGTTACAGAATTATCTGAGAGTCTATATAAATAAACGCATAAAATACTTTTACAAGCAAAGATTAAAAAAACCGACTTAACCGCTTTATCTTTGGATCCCTTGATCAGATTAAATGTATTAAATACGCATCATTTAGGACACCTTATTAATTTAAAATTGGCTAGCTTTCAAATAAAAAAGAACAATCAAAATCATACTTGAAAAAGTAGAATTGAGAACCTCCTTCTTTTCTTAAGTCGGTTAAAAAGTGATTCCACTTTTACGTAGTCAGGTGTTTTGTTTTTTATTGTATACTAGCCGTGCCCCGCGGCTTCCCCCGCTATTATCTAGTTAAAAAGTACCCTATGTGTTAATACTAGGTATAAACTATGTACATTCAAAATTTCATCCAAAACCGTTCAGCCGTTAAAGCGTGAAGAGGGAACAAATAACTTACACACTCACACACAAACTTTCGAATTTATAATAATAGTAGGATTGACTTGTTATTATAAATCTTTTAACGTATATTATAACCATTTACAATGTTTACATAAATAGCCCGCTTCAAGAAAGAAAGAGAGGATCGACGATAGATGACATGGTGTTTCACTCCCACTGTTCCCGCTAATCGCTAGTGGGAGTGAGATACAACGACAGCTGTCCCTTTCTTTATTGATGCGGACTACCGACTTCGCTATTAGAATGTATACCCGTATACTCGATCAGCTACTGTATCATCAGGGATGGTGTCGTTGAGAGACCAGGAAGCGCGATACTTTTGAAGAGTCTGGAGATATAATTAAACATTTTAGATGTTATGTCTGACGAAACGTGATGTGATCGCATAATGACTAATAATTCGTTCTGTTTAGTTTTAACTGCCTGTTGGCTTAGTTGTGTACATGTTCGCCTTTTAAGAAGTGGTATCGGGTTCGATTCCCTGCGGGAACGCAAGTTTTCTCCTCAAGGAAAGTTTGCGTTTCTGGTTCTAGAGCGACAAAACATCACATAATGCAGTAAGCGACAGAGACGACACTCTCAAAGCCGTCCCTTTTTAGCTCTATGTGCATTATTTACCGCTATACACTATCCAGTCCCTCTTTAGCCCTATGTTCATGTTTTACCGCTTTACATGTTCATTATTTACCGCTTAACTGTCCAGTCCCTCTTTAGCCCTATGTTCATGTTTTACTGCTTTACATGTTTATTCTTTACCGCTTTACTGTCCGGTCCCTCTTTAGCCCTATGTTAATTTTTTACCGATTTAGATGTTCATTATTTACCGCTATACAGTACAGTCCGACTTATGCTCTGTATGCATTATTTACCGCTATAATGTAGAGTTCCTATTTAGCTTTATGTTCATTATTTTTCGCTATACTGTTCAGTCCCTCTTTAGCTTGATGTGCATAATTAACCACTATACTGCTCAGTCCCTCTTTAACTCTATGTGCATTATTTACAGCCGGTTAAAAAGAATGAAGATAGATAATATGTGTGTAGTGAGTAAACCTAGCTTAGCTAATTAGACAACCAATGTAGCATAAGTACCTAGACATCTAAGCCACTTATCATGTCTGTCTTTGTCAATGCCTACCAGCAATACCACCTAACCTCAACAACCAACCAAACCCATGAAACCTCCAACCCAATATAGGACGACGTCTCTTGGACTATCCTATCGTATATTATACTATATCAAATGTGTTTCGACGGTGAACTTTTATAACTACTAACCTCAATGAGTTCTCTCATACAAGGAGACTGTTTCAACAGGTACCCAGGGTCAGATGTAGGGTTGCATCGTGCCTTGAAAACCTGAATGGCCAGCTTCTTCTCTTTCTCCTTGGCAAGTGCCGCTTGCAATGCCGCATCGGCCTTGGCTTGCTTCTTGATTGCTCTTAACTGTTAATTCAAGATAAATAAGTATAAACATAAACATCACTACGTTTATCATCCGTACAGTGAAGGATGCCTTTGTCTTTGTTCCCTGAACGGTACAATCTGGGAATCTTCAAGTCTAGATTGAATAGGTACCTTCTAGGCTAGCATGTTCCATGTTCGGCCGCATCTTCACTTTCCGTCAGGTGAGATAGCGGTCAAATGTTTGTCTCTCACAGCACTCACAGCCCTACACTTAGTTGACTTCTTGGCGTTAAATAGCTGAAGCGCAGAACATTTTTTTTGTGGGGGGAAATGCCTGGCCCTTTCTCCTCCTTCCCAGGGGTAAAGGAAAGAGGTGGAAGGGGCTCGAAACCACTAAAAACCCCCCCGTGAGCAGTCCCTCGCCGAGGTGGGGCAAGATAGGGTCGCTCTAGCAGTCTCTATCTTGCCCCGGCGGTATGACTGGATACATACCGAGCCACTGCGCCCACGAAAGGGTGATCTTGCTCACCAAGGTCATCCCCCGGAAGTGTGGAGCCGTGCAAGCTGATGGACACCCCACTACAGAGGAGGAGAGTGAATGCGGGCGAATCGCCTCCTGCCGTCTGTTACCTGCTCTTTAGTCTTCCCCTTGGTGGCTGCAGCATATCGCTCATCGTCAGCAATTTGCTCATCTATTGTGGGATAATCTCCGCGGATAACCAGGATTGTACCACCTTCGATTACGTACGGGTACTCGGGGAAGAACTTGTAGCCGTAGAACCTAACGCAAACAAAGGCTTCTTTGAGTGAAATTGATGTGAAAAATGTTTTTTTTTTTTTTTTATTTGTGACAGGCTAGTGTTTGACCACTATCTCACCTGATGGTAAGTGACGATATGATCGAAGCTGGTAAACACACTAGACCTGGAATACGCAGGCTCTCAAGGATAACTGCCGGAACACCGTATTTGGCTTGGCGGCAGACTTTCAACTTGATGGTGGTAAGCTACTTTGGTAGCAAGCCAGGCGAGCAACTCACAAATTGCTCTACCACCTCTCAAATGTCACCTGATTAGCACCACCCGGGGACCACGTGTAGGGAGTCAGATTTAAGGGGTATCCTCCTACGGACGTGGGTGACTCAGCGCCCTACAAAAAATGTAGTCGTAAATGTGCAAAAAATTCTCTAAAGTATAAATCAAATTACTTACCAGTTTTTACCTAGCTGCGTTTCCAGAGTTTCCACGTTGAATAGCTATACTTATTATTTATGCATGTATAATTAATTAAATTTGACATTGTAATAATGCAAAAGTTTAGGTTACACACCGCTTACCATTCTCGAAGCCAATCCCTGATGTGGTCAGTGACGTCATCTATCTGTCCGTCCTTTTTGTACAAAATAAGTCTAGTGTTCTCTATCTCTCTGTCTTCCAGATAGGTCTTTAGTATACTCTCTCGTTTTTGACGACGTTTATCGTATACCTGTGATCAAAAAAGAATGTGACTTGCACTCGAGTCTCTGAGTAATGTCTAAAAATATGCAATAAAGTACCCAACTCCCTAAAAAATGAAACTAATGACAAACTATTTATAAAACACCCAAAACGGTTACTAACATCCAAATGTTATTATTCTATAGAAGAATACTTCCAAGACTCGATTTAAGTACCTTATTGATTTATCTCCCTCTCTATAAAACCCTTCTATAACTTCTATCATCATGAATATCATTTTGCATGTGCCCGACAGGGTCCATAATGATCTCATTATGTAACTTATTATGTTATGTAATTTTAAGAACACATGTACATGATGGAAGCAATAAAGAATTGAGTATTGAATATTGAGTACTTCACGTGCATGTGGTGCTTCTGATTAAGAAGAGAGAGGTAGCTTTTTATTATTGACCAAGCGAACGCGAAGTTCTTCGTTTCAGATTGGGCAAAATTGTTGCGTATGTCCGTCGGATTTCCGGTTGTTCTCCTCTATAGGTCGCATTTCTCAACCGATTCTCGTGAAATTTTGTGAGTAGGTTCCATAATTATATAGATTGTTTTCGATTCAGTTTTTTTTCAAAATGGCGGAGATATGGGGATTGAAAACGTAAAAACAACATATTTCGCAGACTTACAGAGTCACTAGTTGTAACTATTTGAAGTATCCTTACTTATTTTATTGACATTATTTTTTTTTTTTTGTTGTTTTTGAGTACATTTGGCAAAAAATTGGAGGTCCACAACTCGGAAACGTGTCGAAATAGGTTTGCCGCCGCCGACAGCGTCTCTTCCCCTCCCGTACTACGAAACGCTGTGGAAGTTTTTTTTGCCGCAAAAGTGAAAAAATGGCTTTGTTGATTTTGTATAATTTTCCAAAATCTTTGATTCTTCGAGTGTTAATGTGTAATAATAGACTATTAACCGTTAATACTTAGTACACGTGCATAAGTGTAGGCAAATCATACAAAGTTGTAAAACGTGATTTTCGCTATCGCTCCAAAACTACAATAGAAGTTCTAGTAAAGTTTCTACCACTTTTCTAGGGCACTTGACTATGACTAGACCTTGACTCTTTTACTTGACTTTGACTGTGACTTGTGACTCGGACTTTTAATATGAAATACACTTGAAATGTATTATTACTTGACACTGGCTAAATGCACAAGATTGCGAACCAAAAATTAAAAAAAAGTGATAATAACATGTAATCACGTACCTAGTACGTAACAAGTACCTACTAGAGGGAAACTATGTATTTTTTTTTTCCTTAGTTTTGGCTTCGCAACTTTATGCATTTAGCCAGTGTCAAGTGATAATATATTTTAAGTGTATTTCATATTATAGGTCCTAGTCACAAGTCACAGTCAAAGTCAAGTAAAAGAGTCAAGGTCCAGTCGTAGTCAAGTCATGTCCTAGTAAAGTGGTAAAAACTTTACTAGAACTTCTATTGGAGTTTTGGAGCGAAGGTGAAAATCACGTTTTTCAACTTTGTATGATTTGCCTACACTTATGCACGTTCACTAAGTATTAACGGTTATCCACCATTATTACACATTAACACTCGAAGAATCACAGGTTTTGGAATTTTTTTAAAAATCAACAACGCCATTTTTTGACTTTCGCGGCAAAACTCTTCCACTATGTATTTTGTTTCTGCGGATTTTTATGTATAATGAAATTGAAATAACAAGAATAAATTGACAATCAATGCATTCAAATGGTTGTATTTAGTACGTTGCTTATAAATTGACTATTTTGCAGTTGGGTTTTTTTTAATACTATTCAGTTCTCTTACTTTATTATTTTCTTCCATGAAATTTAACCGTTCTTTATCAGGGTCTGGTATTACACCAATTAACATATCTCTTTTTACAACCTTGTCGCGAACTCGCTTGATCTCCATGAATTTTCTGTAAAGAAAAAAATCATTACGCAATAAAATCATACTTACTCGCTCGAAGCGTTTCGATCCTACTTTATTACCCGTACGGCGACTGAGTGGAACACATTGAACGCGTCTTCGTTCCTTGAACGATGTTTAAGAGTATTTAAGTGTAGAGTGAACAGCCCCCTAGCCAAAAACCAAAACGCTTTGTCTCTATTCTATCAAGAGAAATACTTTCCAAATGTGACTTTCAAATAAGTATAATTTCGGAGTCTTCAAGTCAAGAGTGAATAGGTATCTTCTAGATAAACATGTCACATCATCGGCCGGATCATCACTTTCCATCAGATGAGATAGTGGTCAAATGTTTGTCAATAAAGAATAAAAAAAAAACTTGTGTATTAAGGTTTCAAATTGCTTGTACGATGTAACTTTACAATCTCGGTGAGCTCTAAATAACAAGTCAAGATATTTTAAACCTTATGTATACAAGTTTAAGGTCTGTTACATTTGGAAAGCGTTTCTCTTGATAGAATAGAGACAAAGCGTTTTGGTTTTTGGCTAGGGGGGCAGGTCTATACGGAATGCTTACTTATCAGATATATATAATCATAAAATATATTGCTGAACATAGATCTTAATTATTTTATTGCGTAAGCTGCAATTGTAAATTGGTAAGAGTCCCTCTTTGGGCCCCATTTCAATAAACGATTTTGATTTGAATAACTAGGTATAACGTATAGACTTAAAAATAAGCAAATATAAATATTTGCAAATGGGGAGTATTTTCAAATATTTATAGTAATATTAAGTACTAGCCGTGCCCCGCGGCTTCGCCCGCTATTATCAAGTTAAAAAGTAGCCTATGTGTTAATCCTAGGTATAATCTATGTACATTCCAAATTTCATCCGTTTAGCCGTTAAAGCGTGAAGAGGGAACAAACATACTTACACACTTACACACAAACTTTACGGATTTATAATATTAGTAGGATAATATTTTGTGGGTGGTACAGTTCATTGCACTGTAATGAAAACATTACATTACATTTTTTATTCAGCAGACGAGTGACTCGCTCGACTTAGTCTCTCAATAACGTTACAAATCAACGGGTTCCGATTGGTTTAAAAAAATGACATCTATAGTTTAAATAATGTGTTTTAATTAACAGAAATACTTTAACTTGGTGTGTATGTGTATCGTGCCAGGAATCGTCTGCCAGAGAACTAAAGTCGAAATTAGAGATAATTTTTCCATATAAAAATTATAAGATTTATTTTTCAATTATTTTTGACAACCCTACGGTTACATCTGTGGCGCGTGACCTTGACCTGTCACACGTCTAGGTCCAAATACTATGTGGTGTAGAACGGAACAGAAAACTTTAATTCGTCATAACTCAATATTCATGCTGCTGCCGCGAATTCAGTAGTTCCTGTTGGACTCCATACATGTAGCTAGATGTGTGACTTGAGTATTACTACACCTTTTTGTTACACATTGTATAATTATTTTTATTTACCTGGAAACTCTTTGGATCAGCTTTGCAGCCAAAGTTTTCAACTCTATCCGCACCTCCACAACTTCTTTACCGAAGTATAGTTTTCTTGTAGCGCATTTTTCCTTAAAGTCTCGTAGAAACCATTGTCTAAAACAAAGCATTATAAGTAGTTAGATATTCCTTTTTTTTATTACTCTTAGTATAAGATCCCGCTATACAACGACCTTCACCGAGATGCTTATTTAATGAAACGTATTTTATATTTAATTTAATATGTCACTAAATATAATACATATGGGTTGCCTAGCAAATTTCAGTCCAGAGTATGTTTAATTAATAATTAAAAATTTTTTTTTATACATTTCACCGGTATGATTATTATATAAATTCTATACCAATCGAAAGTATGAAGCCCATACAATATGCGAACGTTAGGTTGCCTATTCTTTTCCGGTCACAACTATCGGGTTGCCAGGTATAAACAGGTAAATCTATACTAGCATTTTGCAACGGTCTGTTTATTGAATGAAAATTAAATGAAATTAAAGATTATTTTATTCTGAACACGGTGGTATAGGGTTGCCTGCGAAAAATCAGTCCAGAATTGCGGTTGTCGAATTTTAAAAAGTAAAATATTGCTCCGAGTGAATGTGTACGACTGAGAGGTCCCAACCAACCATCCCATGCGATAGAAGAGGACACAGCATAGCAGCTGTTTAAAGTCCGCCTAATTAACCCTTTTTAGTCATCGAGATCGCGGATTTCTGAAAACATGATTATCCGGCGAAACTATGCGCGTGCGCGCGGCTTCGCTCGTTGCGTATTATTTTACACCTAGTGATAGATTAGTTATAGCTAGGCTGCTTTGAGTTAATTTATTTAAAAGGTATTGAAATAAGCTATAAGACAAATACTTGTTTTGTATTGTACTTTTATTTTATTTTACACAGACCTCTCTTTGTACAGAAAGTTGAAAAATAGTTGTAATTTAGAAAAAGTAGGTGTTTGTATAGAAAATAAATTGTTTTATGTATTCGTTTTTATGTTTTTATAAAAAGCTTTATATGTTTCTTCTAAAATAAAACTAAAATGTATATACTTTTATACTAATATTTTGATATTTTATCGGAATATACCCCTGAAATTGACGATGCACAGAAATTGCACGCGTTAGGGCCAAATAATAATAATCAAACTGTTGATTGCATTAATTGCACCGATTTAGCGTTGAAGTTGGGAATTAAATTATGCCAAAGTCTTCCCCTCTTCCATGCATTTACAGGTTGCGATTACACGGCACACTTTTACAACAAAGGGAAAGTAAAACATTTTCAGCTATTTTCAAAAAATGAAAAACATCAAACAGTTTTTACATCATTAACAGATGCTGCTGATATTTTAATTGATGAAAAAATGAAGACCGTTCAAGAATTTAGGGCTAGTATGTCCTCTCTTTCTTTAAATGGACGGACTTTAAACAGCTGCTATGCTGTGTCCTCTTCTATCGCATGGGATGGTTGGTTGGGACCTCTCAGCCGCACACATTCACTCGGAGCAATATTTTACTTTTTAAAATTCGACAACCGCAATTCTAGACTGATTTTTCGCAGGCAACCCTATACCACCGTGTTCAGGATAAAATAATCTTTAATTTCATTTAATTTTCATTCAATAAACAGACCGTTGCAAAATGCTAGTATAGATTTACCTGTTTATACCTGGCAACCCGATAGTTGTGACCGGAAAAGAATAGGCAACCTAACGTTCGCATATTGTATGGGCTTCATACTTTCGATTGGTATAGAATTTATATAATAATCATACCGGTGAAATGTTAAAAAAAAATTTTTTTTATTATTATTAATTAAACATACTCTGGACTGAAATTTGCTAGGCAACCCATATGCATTATATTTAGTGACATATTAAATTAAATATAAAATACGTTTCATTAAATAAGCATCTCGGTGAAGGTCGTTGTATAGCGGGATCTTAGACTATCTCTTTATATTAGCTTCACTTGAATGTTTGTATGTTCGTAACCGACTCCTTTTTGAATATCTTGATGAACTTCTAATTGGCCTCGTTACGGTTGTTTCGTGAATCTAGCAATTAAGAGTCATCTTTAATGAGTGCCTCTTTAGAGTAAAGATGGGCATTTTTGATATTGATTTTAACATTGTATCCTAAGTGCTAGCAACACACATACACATAATTATCCTAAATTGTTGCAGTGGAAATGATTTTAGTTTAACTTAATTTGAGGAAGACCAACAGCTTAATTTTGCGAATCTGGCAGAAGTGAGTGCCTCTTTGGGGCCAACGATTTTGATTTTGCTTACAAATCTAGTTATTTTAAGGTATAGTATAATACAATGAGACAATTAAAGGTCACGGTTAGAATAATGAAATAGAAAAAGAAAAAGAAAAGTATTTATTGTATAAACTGTGTACAGGGTTCTTACTAATAATACAAATGTATAAATAACGATTATAAATGATAATTTTATAAATGATGAACAATACAAATCAAACTTATGAACAGCTAGGAACATAGGTAAATATATTTGATCGTGCAAAACGAGATCTCTAAGTTGACTTTGGTTGTTCAGCACTTTGTTCGTCCATCCGTCCGTCTGTCAGAGGCATCTAGTGTCTAAACCATATTAGCGAATGACTTCAAATTCTCATAGAATATGTAAAATTACGACCCAAGGCCAGAAATGACATTTAAAATTATATAAATGAAAATATTAAGGGGGCTCCGTACATGTAAGTGGAAAGAAAAATATATATATATTTTTATTTTTTATCTACCCTTGTAGTTCTCATAGAATATGTAAAAGTACGTGTGATACTTTCCCACACGACCACGAAAGATAATAATGTTTTTTTTGTGGTACATATTCATAAAAAAATATGTACTTTAATGTACTTATGAATTTAAAAACAGTACCCTTCATTTGGGCATAGAAGTTGTGGTCGTGCTGTGAAGATGCTTTCTGGCACGACCACGCGTCATTTAAGATATTGAGATGATATTTATTATATAAAAATATACAAATTAATTGTACTTCAAATATAAATACATAATTTGAGGAATCCATAACTAGGTTTATGTAAAATTATATTGTTTTATATCCTAGCACATAACATAGCTAGAACACGATGATTACAAGAACTTATTATGCTAATAAAACTATGGCGGTTCAGTGGAATAAGGAATATTATTAGTTTTAGAAATTAGTATCGTTTAGTCGCAGAATGTCCAATTCGCAAAATGTCCAGTGGTAGCGAAACGTCCTATTTGCGGAATGTCGAATACGCGATATGTCCATTCCGCAGATTGCCCAATACGCAAAATGTCCAATACGTGGAATGTCCAATACGCGGAATGTCCAGGTTAGGCGGACTTCACACCAGGTCAACTGCTTAACTTGTACCAAGTACAAGACTGGTCATGGAGTACTGTCTAGCCGCCTTTGGGACGGATCGGCCAGATATCAACTGAAGGCTTTGGAATCTATCGAACGAAGAGGTAATAGACTCATTAATAACAATGCTTTAGTTCAGTCTCGACACAGTCTCGAGCATCGGCGAAAGGTAGCAAGCCTATCTTCTATAAATTTTTTTATTGCGTTACGGAGTGTGTTCAAGGGAAATTGCATGATCTAATTCCCGCATCACCGTTCTACTTCTGAACTTCTAGGTGACGGCAATGCGACTTTGTCTAATGGTTAGACCAAAAATAGAACGCCCTGCAGTCTAATGTTTTCCAAAATGTATATATGGGGTTGTTCAAGACGTGAGTGAATAGGTATTTACTGAGTAAGCGTGATCCATCTTCGACCACTACGTCGCTTTCCATCAGATGAGATTTCGGCCAAACGCTGGCTTAGTCACGATTAAAAAATAAACATCATTATCATCACAGTGGATGTAACCGGGCGGCGGTAATAAATAAAGAAAATATGAATAACTACAAACTTTTACAAGGGTCCGTACCACAAACGGAACAATTTTGTAAGTTACCGTGAATGTTGGATATTCTGCGAATCCGGATATTGGCCATTCCACGTATTGGACATTTTGCGTATTGGGCAATCTGCGGAATGGACATATCGCGTATTCGACATTCCGCAAATAGGACGTTTCGCTACCACTGGACATTTTGCGAATTGGACATTCTGCGACTAAACGATACTAATTTCTAAAACTAATAATATTCCTTATTCCACTGAACCGCCATAGTTTTATTAGCATAATAAGTTCTTGTAATCATCGTGTTCTAGCTATGTTATGTGCTAGGATATAAAACAATATAATTTTACATAAACCTAGTTATGGATTCCTCAAATTATGTATTTATATTTGAAGTACAATTAATTTGTATATTTTTATATAATAAATATCATCTCAATATCTTAAATGACGCGTGGTCGTGCCAGAAAGCATCTTCACAGCACGACCACAACTTCTATGCCCAAATGAAGGGTACTGTTTTTAAATTCATAAGTACATTAAAGTACATATTTTTTTATGAATATGTACCACAAAAAAAACATTATTATCTTTCGTGGTCGTGTGGGAAAGTATCACACAAAAGTACGGCCCAAACCCAGAAATGATATTTATATTTATATAAATTAAAATATGAAGGGGGCTCCAGTACATGTAAGTGGAGAGCAAAATTTTTTTTTTTGTTATCTACCCTTGTGGGGTATCGTTGAAAGGGGCTTGACAAGTAGAGTACAAAACCGGTTTAAAAAAAAGTCTATGTTGGAAAATAAATATTTGGTAGGCCAAAAGTTTTTCGACCCATTTAGTCCCGGAGTCTATCTCAAAAACGGCATCACACTGAACGATGAAACTTACGTATAATATCCGTTATATCCTGTACTTGAACAACAAATACAGAAACCAAACAATTATTAAATAGAAAAAAAGTTATAAGCAATTAACCTCAAAAGATTTTCTCTATGGGGCAAAATGTAGGCGCGAGATCTCAGTTCGGCGCGAACGACTAGTATTATAATTGTCATATTGTAATTACCAGCTGGTGTCCGCGACTTCGTCTGCGCAGGACTATAGTACTTCGAGTAGCTTATTTTCTTCTCCAAGGTCCTATCTATCTCTATCCATACATCTATTTTTAAAAGATAGATATATGTTGTCGCGAGCTTTTTTGTAGGACTATTTAAGATAAACATTTCCATTATACATTATATACGTATAGCTCTAACGGTTTTAGCAGCGCACGCCAGAATAGCTCGCAGATGGCAGATATTTTTCCTATTTACTTGACACTTATCGTAATATTTTGGACAATTCTCGCAATATCTTTATTAATTATAGCCATGTGTTATTCTGATGTATAAGCTATACTATTGTAAAGTTTCATTAAAATCAATTCATTAGTTTTTGGGTGAAAGAGTAACAAACATCCATACATACAAACTTTCGCGTTTATAATATTGGTAATAATAAGGATGATGATGATGATGATTATATTGATTGTACCTGCATCTCTCATGTTTCTGAATAATGTTTGCTTGAATATCAGCTTCTGTTATCACTATATCTGCAAATAAAAATAAACTTATATTATAATCTAAATGCGCCCCCCGGTTTTATCCGCGTAAGTCCCGGTCACGCGGAAATTCCGGGATAAAGTAGCGGAATAAATATTAAAACAACGAAAAATTCACGAAAAAAATATACTTATGAAAAAAAAAATTATGATTATAACTCGTCACTCGGACTTGGGTACTAGACAAACATAAACAGGAAGGGGGTAACAATTCAATCAATAAGTTTTCAGTATAGTGTTAAAGTACTACGCAAACATAAATGTGAAAGAGGTAAAATGCTGTTTTTTTACCGATTTCAAAAAAGAAGGAGGTTCTCAATTCGACTGTATTTTTTTCTATGTGTTTTTCCTCAGAACTTTTTTCTAGGCGAACCGATTTCGATGACGACCTTTTTTATTTGAAAACTGGTACTCTTCACTTAAATTTGATCAAAAACTGACCAGCAGTTTTTGAGGAATTCTCAATAATGAGTATTTAATTCATTTAAACTGATCAAGGGTTCCAAAGATAAAGCGGTGAAGTCAGGTTTTACACGCTTTTATTAGCTTCACTTGTATGTTTGTTTGTAACCGACTCCTTTGGAGTTTATTTTGACCCACTTCAAACCATCAGATTTGTTTTAAACTTCGTAGACTTATCGAGGACCGATGACAATACAAAAATAAGTATTTTTTAAGCTATTGCATAGCTTCTATCGCGGGCCTTGAGCGTGGAGACCGAATCCAGAAATTCCGTAACGAAAATAACCTAACATCCCCACCCCGACTGGCACAGCGGTGATACTTTTTAGTTTTGCCATCTATCGATGAATAGCAGAACTTTTAATGGCTTTTTTTGAAATATCACGCTTGTCTCTTTAGTTCAGCAACTCGCCTCTAGGTGGCATAAGTTGATAAAAATGCTATGCAATAGCTTTACCGCGGCAGTCCCCGAGTGCAACACGTCTTTTTTTTTATTTATAAAGCGTGTTTTTTAAACTATTAAAAATGTTTATGTTTTGTTTGCGTTTCTACCCTTACGTGACATTGTAACGCATGCCGGGTACTTACGAGTACAGCTAGTAAATTAATGAATAAATAACTCCTTATCATTATAACATGTGTAACATCTTTCCTCACGATTCGTGGGAGTGATTTCGTGAAAAGGGACGAAAATGTGTAACAGGAAGCAAGGAAACCGCACGCTATTTGATTTGACCAGTGAGCGCGCGCTGCAGCGGAGATATGGCTGTGAGATGGTACCGACTCATTTTGCGTGTGGTTGGTACCACAACGTACTGACGGCCAACACGTGGAGATCGAGTCAGTGGGGTAGTTCGTGGTTCGGATAGCTCGCGGCGTGTACGACCGCGCCGACAACGGACCACACCCCCACCTCTTCACACAACAATGCGCCTTTTAAACACGTCCGACCGCCGGACGTAACGACCTGGCGTGCACTCCCACGCGACATCGTCCCTAAGGGTGACGAAGAAGACGAGGGAGCAAGAGACGGCAAGAACTGATGACCGAAGACAGGAATTGGAAGACTTAATAGGGGTCCAAGCCAAGATAGGCTAAGAGCCCCTGCCAAGATTCCCCAGCCTAGGCAAAAGCGAGCATCACTGAGGCCTACACCTGACGCCAAGACAGGCTCAGATGCGCATACTACTACTACTACTACAGTGTATGCGTGTGTGTCGAGAAAGAGAAAGGGAAATAGACAAGGAGAAGACATCAGCTGTGCACTCATCTAAATTTATACAGTGTTGTGTATAAAATCAAAGGTTATATTTATATGTGTAAGCTGTATTAATAATTATCTTTACTATTAAGCGTCTGATAAAGTTCATCATTTAAATAAATTGATTTCACATATATTTCATCTCAATTTCATAGTAGGATAACATGTCACATGATACACATCATATGCACAGAAGTCACTGTAAGACTCGCTCGTTTTTTTTTTAATACCTATTCGTAAGTACCGCCGCGCCAGGTGAGGCACGACGGGGTGTGTCGGCCTTGAAACCAACTACTCCCACATCATCATCAGCCTGTATTCGTCCTCTGCTGGACATAGGCCTCTCCCAATGTATGCCACTGAGCTCGATCTTCAGCTCTTCTCTTCCAACCGCTGCCAGCCACTTTACGTATGTCGTCGCTCCACCTAGCCAGAGGGCGTCCTCGCGAACGTTTGCCGAGACGCGGTCTCCACTCTAGAACACGTCTACCCCATCGGTTATCAGTTCTACGGCAAATATGACCAGCCCACTGCCACTTCAGCTTGCTAATCCTGTGGGCTATGTCTATAACTTTAGTTCTTTGTCGGATCACTTCGTTTCGAATTCGATCCTTCAAAGAAACTCCGAGCATAGCCCTCTCCATAGCTCGCTGAGTGACTTTAAACTGGTGGATTAGTCTTACCGTGAGTGTCCACGTCTCAGCTCCGTACGTCAATACTGGCAAGACACTACTCCCACATATCAGGATAATTCAAACTTGGCATGACGTTAACTTCGAAGCTCAATTTTGGTTCATATATTGAGTCTAAAGCCCAATTGCAAAAAAGCTCGGTGTCCTGGCAAAGGTGAGACGATACTCCACCCCTGAACAGTTACTCAACCTATATTATGCACAAGTCCGTTCGTGTATGGAGTATTGTTCTCATCTTTGGGACGGTTCCGCTAGATATCAAATTGAGGCACTAGATACCATTGAGCGAAGAGCCAAAAGACTCATTAACAATGACCAGCTGTCAGATGCTAGACTTCAGAGCCTAGGACATCGTCGCAGGATTGCGAGCCTCTCGGTATTTTATCGGATACATTTGGAGAGTGTGCTATGGAATTATACGTTCTTATTCCTCCATCCCCATTCCATCATAGAACCACCAGACAGACTGCATTGCGACACCGATACATGGTGGATATTCCTCAAATGCGCACGAAGCGTTTTGCTTCCACTTTCATTATGCGCATTGCAAAGGAGTGGAACTCCTTGCCAGAGTCTGTGTTCCCAGATAAGTACAATCTGTCTTTAAGTCGAGCGTGAATAGGTATTTTCTAGGCAAGCGTGCTCCATCGTCGATCGCATCGTCACTTAACATCAGGTGAGATAGTGGTCAAATGTTTGTCTATCACAGATAAAAAAATTAAAAAAACGTTATTATATATGTACACTAGGTTTATTACTTTCTCTTCTCTTATTAAATTACGACCGTAAAAATCTATGGTAGGCAGTCAACTGGTCACCATGCCTCAATTCTCTATCTCCGTCGCCCCACTGCACCGGTCCGGTATCACATTTTGGCGGGTTTGATGGTGATTGGCTGGGCTCCGGCCAATCACAAATGCAAGCACCTTGATAGCGTGTAGTTGACACGCTATCTAGGTGCTTCCAGACCAAAGTAAATGTTGCAATTGTAAACTATTAAGTTATGGCAATTTAAAACGACCCAGTTGGCGCAGTGGACAAATTTCTTCCCAAGGGATATTTGTGCTTCTGGTTCTGGGTGTAATGTGTGTGTGATGTAAATGTTACCGGCACCCACGATACAAGTCTTTGAACTTAGTGAGGGCTGTGAGTGTGACACAAAGTACCGACTTAAACCACACGATGCTCCACGGGACGACTAAGTTTCCAGGTTTGTGTGTGTGTGTGTGTGTGTGTATGTATAATTACCTGCAGCAACTTCTCCAACACACATCACGTGGTTAATAGACGGGATACGGGTGTTTGACAGCCACTCCTCAGTTTGCATGCACACTGATATAGATTTTTTCTGCATCACAAGGTAAATACCATTTAATTTTAACCGAATTCAATACAAAAAACCATGAAGTATAGTATCGGGTTCGATTCCCGGCGGGAACACAAGTTTTCTCCCAAGGAAAATTTTTGTTTCTAGTTCTGGTTGTGATTGTGTGTGTGATCTGAATGTTTCCGGCACCCACGATACAAGTCATCGAACTTAATATGGGGCTGTGAGTGTGAAAGCGTTTCTGTTATTTAAGTTTATGTAAAGGTTTGGCAATTTGTCCAAAAGGGTCGTCGTAACGTCTAAAAACTGTTTCGGTTTATGACGTCACACGTTTTTTTTTTATACTCGATAGGCAAGCATTTGACCACTATACTTTTACCGTCCCCGTATGTCGTTAATAATAAGGAAAAGTCAAATATTTGCCTATTAAACATTTTAAAAATGGTGCACCACGATTCTATAGCAAGTCATAGAACTTAGTGTGGGGCTGTGAGTGTGAGTGCGTTTATTATATTATTTTAGTATACATACCACTAACGGAGCATCCTTCCTTTTCACGGCATCAGCACACATGGACTCCAGGAGTTGTTCCATGGAGTCAGATCTGGCTTCTCGAGGGAAATGATAAGGTACCACTATCTAAAAAAAAAGTCATATTATTATTTTCTACCGACTTCAAAGAAGGAGGTTCTCAATTCGACTGTATGTTTATTTTACATGTATGTTACGCGATATCTCCGCCAATTATGGATCGATTTTGATAATTTTTTGTTTGGTTATTACACTTCAGAGGTGGTCCTATATACATTTTATCGAAATCGATCAAGCCAAAAGCAAAATAAAAGCGATTAAATCGGTTTTTTTAAGCTTTGCTTGCGTTTAATAATAACATTTAATTAGGAATTGTGGTATTAACCGGCTATTAATCGCGTTGCTGTGTTGAATCCCGGTTCACCAGTTAGTATAGTAAAACAATTTTAAGTGTGAATGCACTTTTACCAAATTTGTCAAACGATCGAGTGACAAGTGTATGAAATTTGTCAAACAATTGAGTGTAAAATTTATGAAATTTGTCAAACGATCGAGTGACAAGTGTATGAAATTTGTCAAACAATTGAGTGTAAAATTTATGAAATTTATCAAACGATCGGGTGTCAAATTTATGAAATTTGTCAAACGATCGAGTGACAAGTGTATGAAATTTGTCAAACAATTGAGTGTAAAATTTATGAAATTTGTCAAACGATCGAGTGTCAAATTTATGAAATTTGTCAAACGATCGAGTGTCAAATGAATACAATTTGTCAAACGATCGAGTGTCAAATGTATGATTTTTGCATAGAGATAGGTTAGCTACAACATCCTTGGATTTTTGTTTGTGGAAGGGCATGTACATAAGTTTCTACTTTACCACAAGGAATAGTGATCGCGAAAGTTTTCTTAAGTAGGAATAATAAAGTGGTAATCAATGCATTCAAATCGTTGTATTTAGTGCATTTATTTAGGATGGATGGATTTCAATAGTTAAGTTATCGTTATATTGGTCTTTAAAACTTAAATGTCATTAGACAGGAGTTTAAAAAAATAATGGCGGATTGTTAGCGCGAAATAGTCTTCTTCTTAGCGTGTCGATGGCAACACTAACACCTTTTTTGCCCAATAGTCTTGCTGAGCATGATAATATATGAGCCATAGTTTGCGATTCATTCATTTTTTTATTACTATTTCGCGGAAATAGTAATACGTTAGTAATGAAAAATTGACTAAACCTATCGACTAGGGCAGGGGTCGGCAACATGCGGGTCGCGAGCCACATTCTGCTCTTTGGATGTGAAGTTGCGGCTCTTTAGTTCCATACGCAAAATATTATTTATTAAAAAGAAATGTTCTGAATCGATTAACGAGGATTAGGATTCTATCGAGCCATTAACAAGCCTCCGAAGGAAGCAAAAAAGTACATTTATACAGTTGAATATATATTAAAAAATTATGGGATGATTAGGTAGGTATAACGCGTGCATAGCGTTTTCTATACGATAAGTACAGTAGGTATTATTATTGGCATTAAGGATTATTGTAGGCAAGAAAAAAAAGGACTAGGGTATCAAAATTATAAGGGGATTCCATAAAGTTACAAAAAAGTAGGTTACCATTTTTGCAGTCGGGTTTTTAAATTTTTATTAGGTACATTGACTTGTTTGTTTATTAAGTAACGCCTGATTTACGTACCTCTATATCAAATGGCGTCATCAGTAACTGTGCTAGAGGTAAATCCACGTAAATATAATCGTTTATAATAAAGTTTACCAGCTCCTGTCGAATTTCATACATTCTGGAAGAAAAAGAAAGTTTGTACACTTAATTTTGTGTTGGACTGCCTGTTGGCTTAGTTGGGTGGCGTTCGCCTTCTAAGCAGGCAAATAATGAGTGTTGAAAAGCGTCTTTTGCGTCTTTTGAAATGAATTGCACACCAGATAAACGCTTTCACACTTACAGCCCCACACTAAGTTCGTTGACTTGTGTCGTAGGTGCCGGAAACATACACCTCACACACAATCACAACCAGGACCAGAAACACACATTTTCCTTGGGGAGAAGACATGTGTTCCCGCCGGGAATCGAACCAGAAACCCTGCTTAGAAGGCGAAAGCCACCCAACTAAACCAACGAGTTCAAGATATACCTTTTCGTAAGTACATTGATAATCTGCAAAATGTATGGCGCTCTCTGTATTTGTACATTGTTGAGGTAGACGTCATACATTTTGTTGATGAGAGTGCAGTATTGTGCGTAGAAACGGCCAAGGATTTCCGGTGGAACATGCCGTTCTTGAATGTATAGGCCTGTTGCTGCTGTTGCCTGTAAATGAAACATATTTAATAAAAAAATATAAAACGCAAGCAAAGCTTAAAAAAACCGACTTCACCGCTTTATCTTCGGAACATTGATCAGATTAGATGTACTAAGCACGCATTATTGAAGATATTTAAAGAACTACTGATCAGATCTTGATCAAATTTAAATGGGACATGGGACCAATTGGAAAGCAACATCTTAAGGAAAGTAATATCTTTCAACAAAAAAATAATTTCAGAATCGGTTCACGTGGAACGAAGTTATGAGGTAACACAAAAAAATACAGTCGACTTGAGTACCTACTTACCTCTTCCTTTTTTGTTGTGTAGTCGGTAGAAAATACAGACTTGAAAAAAGGAAGAGGTTCTCAATTCGACTGTATATTTTTATGCGTTGTTTACCTCATAACTTTTTTCTAGGTAAACTGATTTTGATGATTCTTTTTTTGTTTGAAAGCAGGTGCTTCCCATGTGGTCCCATTAATCGGTAGTTTTTGAGTTATCCTCAATAATGCGTATTTAATTCATTTAATCTGATCAAGGGTTCCGAAGATAAAGCGGTGAAGTCGGTTTTTTTAACGAAGTGTTTACCTCACATAAAAAGGTTGCGGTTTAGAATTTCAAAGCCCTCGCATAAAAAGTAATAATCAAGACGAACTTATTTGTATTTAATTATATTATGTTATCTGTAATCTGTTATAACGTTATAGTTATTAGTCAATAGTACACCCGACACTACTCCTTCTATCTGCATCTTGTCCATCCAAAGGTTGTCTGGAAGAGATCGCTTAAAGCGATAAGACCGCCCATTGTAGCCTTTCATGTAAAATTGTATTTTTTTTTGTACCAATTCTTTTAAGGTGTCAATAAAGAGTAATTGTATTGTATTGTATTGTCATCCATTTTTGTTTGATCTACCTCATATCCGCTCGAAGCGTTTTTCTTCTTCATTTATGATGATTACGGCGAAGGAGAGAACTCATTGCCCTCGTCTTTGTTCCCTGAACGGTATAATCTGGGAGCCTTCAAGTCAAGAGTGAATAGGTATGTTCTAGGAAAGCATGCTACATCTTCGGCCGCATCATCGCTTTCCATCAGGTGAGATAGTGATACTGGATAGATAGGTATCTAAGTAAGTTGTATTTATGACTATCATAATGTTTTTACACCACCGACCTCATTATATAAAATTATCCCTTTCTCCATCCAAAGGTT
Organism: Lomographa bimaculata; assembly: GCA_948107665.1. Taxonomy (NCBI): domain Eukaryota; kingdom Metazoa; phylum Arthropoda; class Insecta; order Lepidoptera; family Geometridae; genus Lomographa; species Lomographa bimaculata. Next base: position 7,804,643 of record OX403614.1, read on the forward strand.
GACTGGTAGAGATCGGTTTTAGTGATAAGACCGCTCATTGTACTTTCTTTTAAGATTACCTCTGTAACTAACATTATATGGTGTACAATAAAGTATTTTCTATTCTATAGAGGTCAAATGCTTGCCTATCGACGAAAAATTATTAAACGCAAGCAAAGCTTAAAAAAAACCGACTTCACCGCTTTATCTTCGGAACTTTGATTAGATTAGACGTACTAAACACGCATTATTGAAGATATTTCAAGAACTACTGATCAGATCTTGATCAAATTTAAATGGGACATGGGACCTATTGGAAAGCAACATCTATCCAACAAAAAAAATTTCAATCGGTTTACGTGGAACGAAGTTATGAGGTATAACACAATAAAAAAAAAATACATTCTACTTGAGTATCTCCTCCTTTTTGGTGAAGTCAGTAGAAAATAGTTTCTCTTCAACAAAATGATTTTTTCATAATTACCAAGACCTCGTCATCCTCGGCCGCTACGTTTTCAGCAAGTTTGAGCAAGTTCAACCATTTTGTATGAACATCCAAATTGAGGTTTGTATGTACCGGTACCTTTAGTAAATTAGGCATGTCTCTTGGCTAACTGAAAAAAAAATGCATTCACACTCACAGCCCTAAGTTCAAAGACTTGTATCGTGGGTGCCGGAAACATTCACATCACACACACATTACACAAGAACCAGAAGAACAAATATCCCTTGGGAAGGAATTTGTGCTCCTGCCGGGAATCGAACCCAGGACCCACGGCGCAGAGGGCGGATATATATCTTTAATAGTACTTAGAATGCATGTGTAGAGTATGGAAAGGGGTTTCTCTACGAGATCGAATCAGGAATGAGGAGATCCGTAGACGAACGAAAGTCACCGACATAGCTCGGCGGATTAGCAAGTTGAAGTGGCAATGGGCAGGGCACATAGTACGCAGAACTGATGGCCGATGGGACCGAAAGGTTCTGGAATGGAGGCCACGGACTGGCAAGCGCAGTGTCGGAAGACCGCCCACAAAGACTGACGACATAATGAAGGTCGCAGGAAGACGCTGGATGCAGGCCGCTAACAACCGTTATTTTTGAAGATCTTTGGGGGACGCCTATAACCAGCAGTGGACTTCTTGCGGCTGAGATGATGATGATGTGTAGTTCGGATCCCTCAAAAGCCTTATTGTGTATAAATATATATATTATATTTGTTGTAAATGAAAAAAGTACTCTCATTATGTGTATACATAAATAATATACTTATTGAAATGACACCAAAAAATAGAAGCAGAAAATTGAAAATTAAAAAAATAAACGCAAACATAAGCGCTTTCACATTCACAGCCCCACACTAAGTTCGATGAATTGAGAAGTGGGTGCCGGAAACATTCACTTTACACATACAATCACAACAAGAATCAGAAACAAATTTTCCTTGGGGAGAAAACTTGTGTTCCCGCCGGGAATCGAACCCCTGCTTAGAAGGCGAACCCTCACCCAACTGAGAGTATCGGGTTCGGGAGTTTTCTCCTCAAGTAACATTTGTGTTTCTGATTTCGGGTGTGATTTTGTGTGTGGTGTGAATGTTTCCGGCACACAAGACACAAGTCATTGAACTTAGTGTGGGGCTGTGAGTGTGAAAGCGTTTGTTAGGTTTATGTTTATAATGTTTCTGTATATATTTTTTTATAAAGAACAGCGCTATGTTTATTTACCGTGGCAGTATACCTCACAAACAATTTAGGTATGGTCGTTGGACTGTGGATTTTGGTTTATAAATATTGTATTAACATTAAAATTTAGTTTACAAAAATTTCCAACATTTTCACCAAAGAGAAAGAGAGAAATGTAATTTTGACAGCTTTGACAGTCGAATAATTTTTACACGTTCAGACCCAAGTTTGTATATTGTTTTCTATGGTTAGACCACTGCAATAAGCAATGATCCTACTAATATTATAAACTAGCTGTCCCGGCGACCTTCGTTCCGCCTAACAGTCAATGAATGTGCGTATTTAGGAAGCCATACCCGGCATGCGTTACAATGTCACGTGACTATATTATTACAACCTTCATGTTTATGTTTGCCTAGTACTTTACCAAATCCGAGTGACGTATGAGAAAATGAAAAGCATGTCGAAATGTAAAAAAAAATTTTAAAGAAATGTACGTTCTTAAAAAGTATCCTATGTCCTTCTGCTGGCTCTAAACTACCTCCCTGCCAATTTTCAGCTAAATCGGTTCAGCCGTTCTTGAGTTATAAGTGGAGTAACTAACACGACTTTCTTTTATATATATAGATTTGAAATTTTGTGTAAGTGTGTAAGTATGTTTGTTCCCTCTTCACACTTTAACGGCTGAACGGATTTGAATGAAATTTGGAATGTACATAGATTATACCTAGGATTACCACATAGGCTACTTTTTAACTTGATAATAGCGGGCGAAGCCGCGGGGTACGGCTAGTATTTATATAATTTTACTAGCTGCGCTCCACGGTTTTACACGTTTTATAAGTCCCGGACCCGCGGGAATTCCGGGATTAAATTTTCTTTCACAGGAACCTTCTCAACAAAAAAAGAATTGGCGAAATTGTTCCATCCGTTCACGCGTGATGCGATGACCAAGGGATATAGAGAATATTTTTATTTATATATATATTTTTTTTTTATTTATTTATGTATTACATATTAACTGTGAGAAGGCCTTAAAGTTTCCCAAATCGCCCCCTCCAGTACCCTAAATTTATACAAATTTTAACACAAAAAGTAAAACTAATTTAGTAAAAATTAAAATCAAAGAAGAAAAAAAAATTTTTTTTCTCACATCCCAGTCTAATAATTACGCATAAATAATATTTAAAAATAAAAATGCTTACAAATACATCAATTTTGAGGTAATTAATTCCATTGCTGCCTTGTAGAGCTCATTGCTGGGTGAGTGGAACAGATCCAGATATAGATTAGGTATATACCTAATAGTCTATTTAGTCTAAGCATATATTATTTGTATTTGCCCGTTCGAGGCAAACAGTTCCAGAGTTTAAATTCATATAATTTTTGAACGAATTTCTAGTAATTTTCTTTTATCGAGATAGGAGACAAACCTATTGTTTGTAGCTGCAAAATTCTTTGTAATTATATTACGTAAAGAAAAGACGTTTGTTCTGTGCTTTCGCGAAGAAGCGGTCGACGGTGGATCACGTTTGCCTAGAAGATGCTTATTTACTCGTGCCTTAAAGAACCACATTATTTAATTTTATCAGAAATAACAGACTCAGGCAAGGAGTTCCATTCCTTTGCGGTTCGCACAGTGAATGTGGAAGCAAATCGCTTCGTCCGCATTTGTAGTATGTCTACCATGTAGCTGTGTCCACCCAAGTCAATTCAGAGATCTCGCTTCGCTCTATCGATTAGTGTAGATATCTAAATCTCTCTCTACATAGTATAAAACAAAGTCGCTTACTGCGTCTGTCTGTCTGTTTACCCGATATCTCCTCCTAAACCACGCAACAGATTTTGATGCGGTTTTCACCATCAGATAAATAATTTTTCACGCAAGATTTGCATATATAATAAAATGTAATTAAGTGTATATGTAAATAGCACAGAAGGTAAATAGACTAGTCGTTCGCGAGGAACTGAGATCTCGCGGCTACATTTTGCCTCATACAGAAAAACTTTTGTGGTTACTTGCTTATAACTTTTATTCTATATAATATTTGTTTGATTTCTAAATTTGTTGTTCAATTACAGTATATATCGGATATTATACGTAAGTTTCAGCGTTCAGTGTGAAGCCGTTTTTGAGATAGACCCCGGGTCAAAATAGGTCTAAAAATAGTGACTTTGGTGGCCTACCAAATCGTTATTTTTTCAACATTTCTTTTTAAAACCGGTTTCGTACTCTACTTGTCAAGCCATTTACAGCAATACTCCACAAGGGTAGATAAAAAAATAAAAAATAATTTTGTTCCCCACTTACATGTATGGAGCCTCATTGATATTTTCATTCATATACTTTTAAATGTAATTTCTGTCTTTGGGCCGTAGTTTTACATATTCTATGAGAATTTAAAGTCATTCACTTATATGGTTTAGACGCTAGATGCCTCTGACAGACGGACCAAAAAATTAATTTACATGGCTGACTGACGCTAAACCTTGAGAGATTGGTACATAAAAATGATCAAATCAAAATCTAATCAAATCAAAAATATATTTATTGCCCATAAGTACAAAACTAGAAAAAAAAGAAGAAACACAAAGAAGAAATAATTTTCAAAATTCATGTGCATACATGGGGTCATATTCTAAAATAGGGCAAAAGGGGTAGATTCAGCATATGCTGTGCGTACATTTTCATTTTCATACAATCTACCCCTTATATCGGACAAAGATGGTAGCCGATGTATTTATGTGGAAGCGGATTACACAATTAATAATTTAACATATTATTATGCTATAAGTGCACAAAACAGCAACAGGTATTTTATAAATATATAATAATTTACAACATAAATATCTTGTATATCACCAGAATCTATAAATCAACAAAAAAAAACTATACATATACAAACAAACGCATTCACACTCACAGCCCCACACTAAGTTCAAATACTTGTATAGTGGGTGCCGGAAACATTCACATCACACACACATTACACCCAGAACCAGAAGCACAAATATCCCATGGAAAGGAATTTGTGCTCCTGCCGGGAATCGAACCCAGGACCCACGGCACAGAGGGCGGACACCTGTCCACTGCGCTAACTGGGTCGTCGATACAAATCACTGTGTGTTTGTGTGTGTATGTGTATGTGTATGTGTGTGTGTATGTGTATGTGCGTGTGTGTGCTGGCGTAGAATTTAACTATAATATCCGATGTACTAAAGAATTATAGTTCTTCTAAAATACTAAAGAAAACTCTGCAAAGCCATATCTCTATCTGTTACGGTTTCTGTACATTTATTTTATTATTCTTTTGCCTAAATTACACCCGAGTGGTGGTGGTTTCCGTCCCTTTGTTTTTCAACTGCAAAATTGAATAATATGTTTACGTTTTCAAAAATGTTGTTGATTTAATTAGTAATGCACTGTTTGTATTGATATTAAAATTAAAAAGCAAAAATCTATTTTTCTCCAAAAAGAATTCGTTCCAAGCGTCTTTGACGACCCAGTTGGCGCAGTGGACAGGTGTCTTCCCTCTGCGCCGTGGGTCCTGGGTTCAATTCCCGGCAGGAGCACAAATTCCTTCCCAAGGGATATTTGTGCTTCTGGTTCTGGGTGTAATGTGTGTGTGATGTGAATGTTTCCGGCACCCATGATACAAGTCTTTGAACTTAGTGCACTTTTTGGGATGGGTTAAAAATGTTAAACTCGCGTCAGAACACGTGACCTGATCGAAAATTCGTAAGACGGAGGGAGAGTAGACCGCCGGCGCGGCGTAGGAGAGGAAGTAATATCTCTATTTCTACCGCGCGGCGAAAATGTATGCCTGCTCCTGCTGCAACGTTAATGTTCAAGTTTTCACTTCTACTGGCACTCCCGGAGTGCAACCCGTTGTTTTTTACCGATTTCCCAAAAAAGGAGAAGGTACTCAAGTCGACTGTATTTTTTTTTTTATATGTGTGTTACCTCATAACATCTTCTCTCCACGTGAGCCGATTTAAAAAATTTTTTTTTTAGTTTAAAAGATGTTGTTTTCTAATTGGTCCCATTTAAATTTGATCAAGATCTGATCAGTAGTTTTTGAAATATCGACAATAATGCCTATTTTGTACGCCTACTTTGACGATGTTCTCGTTTACCCGACTTCAAAAGTTACCTTATAACTTCTTTAGTTGTGAGCCGATTTTGATGATTATTTTTTTATTTAAAAGCTGGTGCTTTTCATGAGGTCCCTGTGAAATTTGATCAAGTTCTGATTTCTAGTTTTTGAGTTATTGTCAATAATACATGTGCAATACATTAAATCTGATCAAAGTTCCTAATGTAAAGCGACGAAGTCGGTTTTTTAAGCTTTGCTTGCGTTTAATTATTTTTGACATAGCCTGGAATACTTGAATGCTTTAGTTAGGGAGTACCTATTCAATCTTTTTCTCATACATATAAAAATGAATTGCTGTTCGTTAGTCTCGCTAAAACTCGAGAATGGCTGTACCGATTTGGCTAATTTAGATCTTGAAATATTTGTGGAAGTTCAGGGAAGGTTTAAAAGGTGAGAAAATATAAAGAAATTGCAATAAAATTGGTAAAAAGTAGTATTTTATTTTCCCATACAAACTGTTCGTACCTGTCAAACAGGAGATGTTTCTGAATATTTGACCACAGACAATTGGCGGTATGAAGTTCGCCGGGTCAACTAGTTAAATATAAATATAAGTAACGAGCTAGTTGCTCGCCTGGTGGTAAACGTCACGCTTGTTCTGTGCCACACACAGTTTTGAACATAGGTCAAAATCCTGCTCGGCAAAGCACTGCGTTTGTCACCCTGAGATAGATGTTAAATGTCATGTCCTGTAATGTTCACTGTAAACATTGTCGTACAATCGTGCATACAGTAATGTTTGCACACTCCTGCTGGCGGTTTCATATCTGGCAATGTGTGGTACTGTCCCACGCGGACTCTGTAAACGATGCTAAGACTGCTCGTACAGACCTACATGTCTAAATAGGCACTTAATAATTAGGAACAATAATATGATATTTAATTATTATCTAAGTAGGTATATCAAAAGTGGTGAGCATTTAAACCATTTAAAAAGTACAGTCGGCATAAAAAGCCATACGAATTGTATTTTTTTTGTGTATGAGAATTAGAATTTTCATGAATTTTAACTTAAAAAAAGCAGAAGGAAATTATTTTATGTTTTTTGATTGCTAAGAGATTTTAGGGATTATTCACGTAATTTTTTATACACGTATTTTTTACATTATGTTTTAATTGATAGATACGACCATGAAGTGATTTATAAAGGTATCTTCTATCTAAACAACAGTCTGGAGTGAAGGTCGTCTGGTAGACATTGCTTTTAGCGATTTAGCGATATGACCACTGATTGCATACTTTTTCTTTCTAACTCTCTCTCTCTTCCTGAATAAATATCCCACATGGTGGTGGGGCAACCTTCCTGCTATTTACTTTCTACTTCGCTCTGTCCTGGACCTCCGTTTCGGATAGCTCACATTCCCTCATGTCCTTCTGCACTACTTCTCTCCTTCTTGTCTTTGGTCTACTTCTGAATCTTCAACCCATATCACCGATTGTATACTTTTATTCAGGGTATTAATTATTTTTAGTAATTGATGATCTCTAAGTTGACTTGAGTGGTTCAACACTTTGTCCGTCCGTCCGTCTGTCACAGGCATCTAGCGTCTAAACCATACATGTGATTATCTTCAAATTCTCAGAGAATATATAAAGTTATGGACTAAAGGCAGAAATGGCAATTAAAATTAAATAAATAAAAAAAAATGAGGGGGGGTGCCCATTGCCCGTAGGTGGAGAGCAAATTTTTTTTTGTCTATTGTGTTGCGTATTGTTGATAAGAGCTCTGCAAGTAGAGTACGAAACCAATTTATAAACATATCTATGTTTGAAAATAACAATTTGGTAGGCCACCAAAGTCACTGTTTTTAGACCTATTTTGTCCCGGAAGATTCCTTAAAACGCCTTCACATTTGAAGCTTAGACTTCCAGAAACAAAAAATCCTTGTGAGAAAATTTGTGTTTCTTCCAGAAATCGAACCCGATCCCCTGCTTAGAAGGCGAACGCTTACCCAACTAACCCAACGGCCAGTTCAAAAGTTTTTATTCATGACTGTACCTTCAAAACGTAGGTGTTGTTTTGGCAACATTCACTGTACTAGATATTGTTTGAATAACACGTTCTAATCATCCACAGTAGATATTTCAAAATATTTTTAATTATTGTCACGTCGGATACTCTGCGACTTGCGAAAACGTTCGCGATTGTACCCAATTAATTAGAAGGTAAATCTCTCGGGCGTAAAAAACATTGTTGTTAAAGGTTTATAAATGCATGGAATAACTTAGTTTTATTTAAATAGCAGTTGGGTAAGACGAGGAAGTGTTTGTGAATTAAACAAAACTTGGCAAAGCCCTAAAATAAATTAAAAGAAAACATTTTTTTTTTATATATTAAGAAATAAGGGTTTTTTATTTATTAGATACTCTTTAGTTTGTGAAGTGTTTAGAAGCAATTTACTTGCTATGTGACGGTAAGAAATAATTAATTAATGTATTAAATATCATATTTTTGATATACTTATGTAATGTTTGACATGTATATTAATTTCATTATAATTACTTGAAATTGATGTCCAGAATTTGTTATTTTCAACTGACTTCATAAAAAAAGGAGGAGATACTCAATTCGACTGTAATTTTTTTTTGTGTGTTACCTCATAACTTCTTTCCACGTGAACCGATTTCGTTTTTTTTTTTTGTTTGAAGGCTGTTGCTTTCCCATTGTTCCCATTTAAATTTGATCAAGATCCGACTAGTAGTTTTTGAGTTATCGTCAATAATGCGTGTTTAATAGATTTATTTTGATCAAGGTTCCGAAGGTAAAGCGGTGAAGTCGGTTTTTTTAAGCTTTGCTTGCGTTTAATTATTTACTATTATTCTTTTTAACACGAATCTTATTTAATTTTGAGATTTTGTTGTTTCGATCTCATTGATAATTAATAATATGTATGCACTGAATACGGTAGAATATTTCGGTCATTATATAATTATTTAAGAACTGTTCGAAATAATAAATTTCAAAAGGCCTGTTCTATTGACTAGTCTTAAAAAAAACATATTTTAATTTCAATTTCATTTATTTCATTTATTCATCATGGGGGCCGGAAAATTCACATCACAATCATAACCAGAACTGGAAATGCAATTTTCTCTTGAGGAGAAAACTTGTGTTTCCAACGGGAATCTAGCCCGATACCCGCTGACTAAGCAAACGGACAGTTCGTATATTAGTTTACTAGCCGTGCCCCGCGGCTTCGCCCGCTATTATCAAGTAATTAAAAAGTAGCCTATGTGTTAATCCTAGGTATAATCTATATACATTCCAAATTTCATTCAAATCCGTTCAGCCGTTAAAGCGTGAAGAGGGAACAAACATACTTACACACTTACACACAAACTTTCGGATATATAATACTAGCCGTGCCCCGCGGCTTCGCCCGCTATTATCAAGCTAAAAAGTAGCCTATGTGTTAATCCTAGGTATAATCTATGTACATTCCAAATTTCATCCAAATCCGTTCAGCCGTTAAAGCGTGAAGAGGGAACAAACATACTTACACACTTACACACAAACTTTCGGATTTATATTATTAGTAGGATATATCTATATGTATATATAATTCTTCTGGTACGTGTGTGTGTCACTAAACTCCTCCTAAACGGTCGGAACCATTTTGATGTTTTTTTTTGTGTTCAGGTGGATTCAAGAATGGTTCAGACTCACAATTCGATACCATAATATTAATGTTTTTTTATGCAAGCGGGAGATTATTTTTATCTATCTCTTGTGGGGTATCGTTAAAAAGGACTTAACAAGTATAGGACGAAATAGGTTTTAAAAAAAAATATGTTGGAAAATACGGATTTGGTAGGCCACCAAATTCACTGCTTTTAGACCTATTTTGTCCCGGGGTCTATCTCAAAAAAGGCTTCACACTGAACGCTGAAACTTACGTATAATATCCGTTATATCCTGTACTTGAACAACAAATACAGAAATCAAACAATTATTATATAAAAAAAAAGTTATAAGAATTTAACCTCAAACGTTTTTCTTTATTAGGTAAAATATAGGCGCGAGATCTCAGTTCGGTGCGAACGACTAACGAATACGAAATTTATATGAAATACTTTATTACTTGACACTGGCTAAATGCACTAGATTGCGGAGCCAAAATTAAAAGAGAAAAAATCAGATACATAACTGTTTATAGGCAAATTGTATCTCGTTTTAATAAAAAACAACAGAATTTAGTGATGTCTGTTAGATATCTCGAGTACTTCAGCATTTGTTAAACTGTGTTCCTTTTTATTTGTTTAACTGTGTTCCTAGCTGTTCATAAGCTTGATTTGTATTATTTATTTGTTTTCTGGTTGTGAGAACCTTTAATTGGCTCATTGTATTATGCTTAACCTGTAAATTGTTAGATTTATAAGCTGTTGGTCTTCCTCAATATGAATTAAATAAATAAATTTGATTACTATCTCACCTGACGGAAAGATATGGCCGAACATGTAACATGCTTGTCTAGAAGGTTTACTTCAAGGCTTCAGTTCTGTCCATCTGTCTGTCAGCAGCTAATAGCTTCTAAACCACTTAAATTGATTATCTGTATGTCTCCAAGTCTAGAGTGAAGCATGTTCCATCTTTGGCCGCATCGTGACATTCCATCAGATGAGATAGTGGTCAAATGATTCGCTATCCTGCATAAAAAAATTCTATCATTATACCTTATATGTGTTAAACATTAATTATTTTTTTAATAAATTAGTCCAAAACCGAAAAACGGGTTTCTTAAATTAATTTAATGGAAATAATAATATATTAGTTGTAAAACGATAATTAAAACGATGTCCCCGTGGTCCCCGGGTGGTGCTAATCAGGTGACATTTAAGAGGTGGTAGAGCATTTTGTGAGTTGCTCGCCTGGCTTGCTACCAAAGTAGCTTACCACCATCAAGTTGAAAGTCTGCCGCCAAGCCAAATACGGTGTTCCGGCAGTTATCCTTGAGAGCCTGCGTATTCCAGGTCTAGTGTGTTTACCAGCTTCGATCACATCGTCACTTACCATCAGGTGAGATAGTGGTCAAACACTAGCCTGTAACAAATAAAAAAAAAAAAAATACGATAACGATAATTTACCTAGCAGTCCTCCTCTCTTCTAAGATTATTACGGTGCCCCACAGGGTCTATATAGAACTGTAACCTAAAAAACACCTGTATAATACTATTATTATAAATTGCAATAAATGAATGAATATGAATATAAAAAGAAATCAACACAGACATATTTTTATTTTAGATCCTCAGTCTATGAGCATTTAGCCGAGCGGTGCATTATAATAAAATAACTCAAGTCATCAATAATTAAAAAAAACATCGATTAGCAAACCTACCTTTAAACTGTTAAAACATCACGTCTGCCCCAAATTAGCAAAGCACCTCGGATAAACAACGCAGAATAGAGAATTCTGAGCACACTTTGCAACACAATCGATTCGAGAGTTGGAAGACACTATAATGTTTAAACCACCGAGATAGAAAACAAACCTAAGTACTTTAGCTACAAAATCCTTGGTGCAAACGACATCACGTGTCACGTGTGCCGACAAAATAATACAAAAGACAACGTGAGTTGTAACGCATCTTATGCTTTAAATATGAACATATATTATGCAGGCAAAATGTACAATCGCCGACAGAAATGTTAAAGCGTTTATATCAGAATGTATCCTAAAACACCTGACTTCGTAACGGTTTTGCTCGGCAATCATAAAAGATACTGATAAGTAAAAATATTCGTTGGGATATGAATTATTAAACGCAAGCAAGGCTTTAAAAAATCGACTTCACCGCTTTATCTTCTGAACTTTGATCAGATTAGATGTACTAGACACGCATTATTGATGATATTTCAAGAACTACTGATCCTATCTTGATCAAATTTAAATGGGACCAAATGGAAAGCAACAACTTTTAAACAAAAAAAAAAATCAAAATCGGTTCACGTGGAACGAAGTTTTGAGGTAACATTTTAAATTTTGGCTCCGCTATCTGGTGCATTTAGCCAGTGTCAAGTAATAAAATATTTGTAGTAAATTTCATTCTAAATAATTATTAATTATGTCCTAGTCACAAGTCACTGTCAAGTAAAATATTCAAGGTCATAGTCAAGTCATGCCCTAATAAAGTGGTAGAAACTTTACTAGAACTTCTATTGGAATTTTGGAGCGAAAGCTTAAATCCCGTTTTTCAACTTTGTATGATTTGCGCGTTCACTAAGTTAATAATCCACCATTATTACGCATTAAAACTCGAAGAGTCACAATTTTTGGAAAATAATCCAATATCAACAACGCCATTTTTTTACTTTCGCTGCAAAACTCGTCGATTTTTGTTATCTAATCTAATTCTTACATCAAATCGAATACCTTTAAACGAGCAATTCTTCTATACATTATGCATATATATAATCTGAATCTCGGAAACGGCTCCTACGATTTTCATGAAATTTACTATGTAGGGGGTTTCTAATCGATCTAGCTAGGTCTCATTTTTAGAAAACGTTGCTTTATCCGTGTTTTCAGGCAATAAAAACTGCTACAATATCATTAGAATACAAAGGTAAATTTCACCACTATTACAAGGTTATAGGTCGGGGGAAGTCAGGCGGTCCCGAAACCAGAAGACTCATGTTCGAGTCTAGATGATTATTTTTTTACCAGAAAATAAAACCGACCAAGGCTCGGTCATCCAGGTACTATTTTTAAAACGTTAAATCTGCAATAAAAAATTTATATTATTGCAGATTGATAAACACTTTTGTCAACCATTATACTTTGAAGCGAAGAATTTTAGATTAGCTAACACTCAACATTTTAGACACTAAGTAGCTTTGTTTTGACATAAAAACGTTTTTAGCCGCTCGTGCGGCTGCGAACATTGATATACGAATTACGAATTGGTTAGTAAAAAAAAACTTAATGTGAACGGCCCGCTTAGTTAGTTGCACGCGTTCTAGTCAGCGTGTATCGGATTCGGATAACGAGAAAATTATCTCGCCAAGGGAAATTGGTGTTTCTGCTTCCGTTATAAATTGTGATGTGAATGACACTACGATACTAGTCTTTGATTATAGAGTTGGCCTGTGAGTGTGAAAGCATTTAATTTAATTTTATATTTGTGTTCGTCGGTTAAGTGTTTGTTTTTGGTGTTCCGTTAGTAATCTTGTAATAATTACTTTTATAACATTCTTGGTAAGTACCACCCTCGTCCACTTCATTAGGTATGATAGTGGTTAAATGCTTCCAGAGACAAACCTAGGGTACTTAATATTTATATAGGTATATATAATTCTTCTACGTGTGTATGTGACTATATATGCTCCCCCTAAACGTCTGAACGGTTTTGATTGAATTTTTTGTGTGTTTAGGTGGATTTCATAATGGCATAGATTCATAATTCCATGCGATAAATGTTTTTATGATGAGATTTTTGCCGCGAAAGTGAAAAAATGGCGTTGTTGATTTTGTAAATTTTTCCAAAACCTGTGTTTCTTCGAGTGTTAATGTGTAATAATGGTGGATTATTAACCGTTAATACTTAATGGACGTGCATAAGTGTAGGTAAATCATACAAAGTTGAAAAACGTGATTTTCACCTTCGCTCCAAAACTCCAATAGAAGTTCTAGTAAAGTTTCTACCACTTTACTAGAACATGACTTGACTACGACTGGTCCTTGACTCTTTTACTTGACTTTGACTGTGACTTGTGACTAGGACCTGTAATATGAAATACACTTGAAATATATTATCACTTGACACTGGCTAAATGCACAAGATTGCGAAGCCAAAACTAAGGAAAAAAAAATGCTAGCCTTCCAGAGACAAACCTAGGGTACTTAATATTTATATAGGTATATATAATTCTTCTACGTGTGTATGTGACTATATGTGCTCCCCCGATTTCATAATGGCTTAGATTTATAATTCCATGTGATAAATGTTTTTATGATGAGATTTTTGCCGCGAAAGTGAAAAAATGGCGATGTTGATTTTGTATAATTTTCCAAAACCTGTGATTTTTCGAGTGTTAATGTGTAATAATGGTGGATTATTAACCGTTAATACTAAATAAACGTGCATGAGTGTAGGCAAATCATACAATGTTAAACGTAATTTTCGCCTTAGCTCCAAAACTCCAATAGAAGTTCTAGTAACATTTCTACCACTTTATATAGGGCATGACTTGACTATGACTGACTACTAGACTTTCAATGTGACTTGTGACTAGGTCTTCTATTTAGAAATAAATAATTTGTAATTTTTGTTTAATATTTCGACTGAAGGACTATGCAACCATTGTCATCAAATAATAATAAAATAACAACGACGACCGTTTTTTCAACCGACTTCGAAAAAGGAAGTTCTCAATTCGAGTGTATGTTTTTTTATGTATGTTACGCGATATCTCCGCCAATTATGAATCGATTTTGATGTTTTTTTTTGTTTGGTAGGGTATACTTCAGTCCCATATAAATTTTATCGATATCGGTCAAGCCAAAACCGTAATATAAGCGACGAAGTCAGTTTTTTTTAGTTTAGCTTGCGTTTAATTATCGTCTAAAACAGTTTATCAATTAAAATCTTTTTTTTCTTTTCATGCCTAACTACGGGCCAATTGCCTATATTTCCTAAAACTAAACTAAAACTATGTACAGCAAAGAACTAAGTTACCTACAAGACATCGAGCTTATAGGTAACTCAAGTGCTCAAGCCCACAACCAGTGGGTAGCGTCCCCATCATGCTGGCGGCATTGCCTCTCACAGTTTTATTCTCAACTTTGTCGACAGTTGCAAAACACGATTTTATTTTGTACATAAAGTGGTTTTATTTACTTTTAAAATATTTAGGCCCACAGCTGTACAAATAACTGAGTGATAAAGTGGGGTAAACCACTTTAATATAAATTTAATTGGTAAGTATATATTACAATCAAATTGTTGAATTTTACTAAGAATGTTATTTCGCGAATCTGGCAGTAGAGTCATGGGGCCTTTGGGGCCCATTTGAACAAACGATTTTGATTTTGAATCTAAAGTGTTTCTTAAATATGTAACATGAGACACCAAAAGGCAATCATTTTAGGTTTATACATAAAATATTCACGATATAAAATTGCTTTTTTACCGACTTCCCAAAATAGGAGGAGGTACTCAAGTCGACTGTGTATATTTTTTTTATTTGTGCTATCTCATATCTTCTCTCCACGTGAACCGATTTGGAAAAAATTTGTTAGTTATTGCTTTCTAATTGGACCCATTAAAATGTGATCAAGATCTGATCAGTAGTTCTTGAAATATCGACAATAATGCCTATTTTGTGGACTACTTTGACGATGTTCTCGCTTACCCGACTTCAAAAGTTACCTCGTAACTTCTTTCGTTGTGATCCGATTTTGATGATTCTTTTTTTATTTGACAGCTAGTGCTTTTCATATGGGTCCATTGTTGATCAAGATCTGATGTCTAGTTTTTGAATTATCGTCAATAATGCGTGTTTAATACATTAAATCTGATCAAGGTTCCGAAGATAAAGCGGTGAAGTCGGTTTTTAAGCGTAGCTTGTGTTTTTGCATGCGGTTAATTATTTCAAGAGTTTTATTAATTTTTAGTGTAGAGTCTGGCCTGTTTCATGGTTCATAGTTCATAGTTCATAACCATCTTTCTGTTACTCTCGAATTTATTATTTAACGAGTTGGAAATTTTGTTTGTAACTCAATATTAAAGTTTTTCCTATTGAATCCTTAGAGGAGGCCTTTGTCGAAAGACAAGCTGTTAAGGGAAGAGATGAGCCGAATGCTGGGAATATGGATTAGTTAATTTAATTTATTGTTCTTTAATATTGTTATCATTTTCATATTTCCATTAGTATGTAATGTATAGTTAAATAAGTTAACAGCAATAAAGACTTATTTTTATTTTTTTATTAAAGTTTTTAGCATGCTGGTGAGGTCATGACAATATCTGCTCCGCTTTAGAGTGCTGAAATTCCAGTCTCCACAAAGGATGATTTTGAAAGAACGTTTTTAAATTCTTATTGAAAGTTGCTCCAAAGTACTATAAACTATCAACAAAAACACTTGGAACACTATTTGGAGTTCGGTATATATACGACATAATATATTTTATGCGATGTTAGCTCTACACCTGACCAGTAAAAACTATAATTACTTGTCAGATCATATATGTAGTTATATTATATTATTATGTTAGTACCTTTTTAAATTTATAATCTGTACCTAGTATATATGTATGAAGTGTTTTATTATTTTTTTAATGTTCGTTTGTATCTCTGTCCTGACGCGCGTGATGTCATGCATGGGTTCCGCCTGAAAATCAGTTACTGGGTAGGTAGGAGGGTCCTGCCCACCTACTTACCTAGTTATATGCTGAGTCGGGACCTCATTCGTGACATCACGCGGCGTTATATTGGTTTTTTCTTGTATTTTGTTTTGTGCTTTGTCTTGTTTTTTCTTATGTAAATAATGTAACGTCGCGTGTTGTCCCGAATAAATGTATTTTCTTTCTTTCTTTCTTTCTTTCATATGCTATTAAGGACTCTACCTATTTTACGTTATTTTTGACTCCTCTTGAATTATGAGAGAATTATGTAATTAATCTATATCCAGGAATGTTAAGCAACTGTTCTGTAATTGTTTCATAAAGGTTTCAGTCATATAAACATCCATTTCCTTAAAATTTTGGAAATATTTTGACAAAACAAAAATAATTTATTTTGTTTTGTAAATCGCCGTGGTGATACATTTAGTGAAAAATTGTTAATTCATGTTTACTTAGAGAGACGAAAAAACGTTGAACATTGTAGGTCCTCGCAAATTGAACTTTTTTTTTTTATTCGTGATAGGCAAACTTTTGACCACCATCTCACCTGATGGTAAGCGACAATGTGGTCGACGATGGAGCAAGCTTGCCTAGAAGATACCTATTCACTCGTGACTTGAAGACTCCCATTGTACTCATCAGGAAACACCGACTCGGGTAAGGAGTTCCATTCCTTTGCGGTTCGCACAGTGAATGTGGAGGCAAAACGCTTAGTGCGTAACTTTGAGCTACCATACATGACCTCCTTTAGATTTTTACCGACTCCAAAAAAGGAGTAGGTACTATGTTCGACGATGTTTTTTTTTTATGTATGTTCACCAATTTCTTCCCCATTTGTAGACTGATTCTCAAAATTCTTTTTTTGATTGGTAGATTATACTTCAGAGGTGGTCTCATATAAATTTTATCGAAATCGATCAAGCCAAAACCAAAATATAAGCGGTGAAATCGTTTTTTTTAAGCTTTGCTTACGTTTAAATTATTAGATTTTCTCTTCTACGCCTCATCTTTTCAGTTCCCGTCAAGGGCATGATCTCTGAAACAAAATAAGTCATCCGTCACATACTCGTAATAACATACTTTATTATTATTATGAATGTATGTTGAAATGAAGCAGATAACATAAACATAACAGATACATAACCTTGGTAACATTGGCCATACATTGTATTCACCTATGTCAACTGTTTAGTCAGCGTACGCCGATAAAGCGGCCAGTTAGCAAATTTTTCTCCGACTTGTCTTACGAATATTATTATTTCGAACTGATAACCAACTTCTATTCCAACAAAACATAGCCTATGACACTCAGTGATAGTGTAGCTATCTATTAGTGAAAGAATTTTCGGAATCGGATCAGTAGTTTCAGAGATTACTTTTTACATACAAACAAACAAACTAACTTTACCTCTTTATAATATTAGTATAGATTAATTTAATTATATATATTTTTTTTAATTTTGGCTCAACGTATTAGCATTGCAATTCAGAGAAGCAATCTGGCAGAGGGAACGCTACCCACTGGTAGTGGGCTTGGGCACTTGAGTTACCTATATGCTCGATGTCTTGTAGGTAACTTAGTTCTTTGCTGTATATAATTTTAGTTTAGTTTTAGGAAATATAGGCAATTGGCTCGTAGATAGATCAAGGTATTTTATATTTATATTATTTTTTAGAACTTATCAGTACTAACTTTTATCCAAACAAAACAGCCTATAGCCTATGACACTCAGTGATAGTGTAGCTATTTATTAGTGAAAGAATATTCAGAATCGGATCAGTAGTTTCAGAGATTACCTTTTACATACAAACAAACAAACAAACAAACTTTACCTCTGTATATTATTAGTATGAACTTAATGTTTTATAGGTGTACGAGTAATTTATTTTCAAATTTAAATGAAAGGCCAAGAAATTATTGTATAGACAGTTTTATTATATTTTTTTACAATGTTTTCTGCACCACCTATTTTTTGCAGAATGTCTAGAAGTAAAACCTATTGTAGCATTAAGTCCTTCTTGTACTGTCTTGTGTAAAAGTAATAGATAAATATAAACAAGAAATGAATAGAAATTTCTATGTAACTATGATAATATGATAAACTGCGTATTCCAGGTCTAGTGTGTTTAACAGCTTCGATCACATCGTCACTTACCATCAGGTGAGATAGTGGTCAAACACTAGCCTGTCACAAATAAAAAAAATAAAATAAAAAAAATAAGTATAACATACGAAAAAGGCTAGGCGTTATCACATATTCCACTAATCCTAAATATTTCTTACGTTTCAGGTACATAACATCAAAATGCACACGCATGCATTAAAAAAATTTAAGTCGCGAATAGTAAAAACGAAGACATAGAAAAATCAACTTCTTTGTAAGTTGAATCGTTAGAATCTGACAGCATATCAGTTGATGAGGACAGTTCAACTATGGACGAATTACAAGAAATTGTTCTATGTGACATTACAGCAAAGGCCAATCGCAAATCGAGTGTTGATTTAGTCCAGTATGTTGACAATCAAGTCTCGCTAGATGTAAATTTTGGAGAATCTGAAAACAAACTGATTGTTGTAGATAGTGTCAATTTCTCTAATATCATTTATGGAATTGTAATGACACAAGATACCGATTATAATAATGTAGTTTATGATGACACAAACATCTTTCCAAAGGAGGAAGATACATACAATCATAAAACATGTGACGATTTGTCTAATTCACATAAAATTAATGATTCAGCGGACAACTTTGAGCAAAACACTATGATGGATTCAAAGAAAGTTTTATTGATAGCTGCATTAAGTAATAATGCTTCAGATTCAAAAGAACTGACATCAAATTTGATACAAAAAAATTATCAGTTGCATGAAAATGAAAGTAATATAGAAGATATTCAAACAAAAGTTGATTTTAATACAAAAATAAGTAGAAATGTAGCAGACCTTAAACATTTTGAAGAACGTATGTTTGGATATAAAAAAGACGATAAGGTTACAACGAAAAATATCTTAAAAAATGCACAAATTTCAAACGAAAGTAGTGATTCAAAAAATAACAACGGCTTCAAC
The DNA here is from genome assembly GCA_948107665.1 of Lomographa bimaculata. Lineage (NCBI taxonomy): Eukaryota > Metazoa > Arthropoda > Insecta > Lepidoptera > Geometridae > Lomographa > Lomographa bimaculata. The sequence goes on from OX403614.1 coordinate 7,823,881, forward strand.
AACGAAAAAGTGGTAATAAATGATCGAAATTGTATCAAAGATAACACGAAAGCTCGAAGCAGTAGCATGACTAGCGAAATAGATGACAATGTATATAACAGTGATTTTACCTATTTAAATGTGAAAGAAAATGCTGAATTGAATAATAACATGCCTAAATTTAGAGAGAACGACGTGGTTTATAAGTTTGCCGGTGAAGCCTTCAGCAGTTTTAGAGACAAACCTAATAAACGTGGATGGCGGAGGCAGTCACTTCCATTATTTGATAAAAGACTGTGAGTACCTTACTTATTATTGCTTTCATTTATGAACATCTAATTCATGAAAAGAAACGTGAATTTACTAACTGCAACCGTGGATTGCACGTTTTGTAACTAAGCCAGCGCTTAGTAGGCCACACTCTCCTGATGGAGAGCAATTATGCTGTCCAAGATGGAGCACCTTTGCTCAAATACCTATTCACTCTCTTCTTGAACAGCCCGATATTACTAGTGGATGTACTCTGAGCAGAAGGCCTCGCGTAATTTCGAAATGATTGAAATCTGTTTTTTTTTAAGAAAAAGGGAAGATTTTAATACTTGCATGCTAGCGCCATCTAGTTAGTACGAATTGAACTAAAACATTAATCTCTTGTGTTACAACGATAGCGCGTTTTATCTTGCATTTAACGCCATCTAGTTAGTACGAATGGAACTAACATATTAATCGCTTGTGTTACAACGATAGCGCGTTTTATCTTGGATCTTATGCCATCTAGTAACTAATCCTAGTTATTAGACGGCAGTACCAAATTCCATTAACAAAGAAAAAACATGCGTGGCAGTCTTTGGGGACTGCCGATGGAAGTGAAAACTAAGTAATAGGATCAAGAGTGAATTGGTATCTTCTAGGCAAGTCACATCTTCGGCCGCATCGTCACTTTCCATCAGGTGAGATAGTAGTCAAATGCTTGCCAATTTTGCATAAAAAAATTAAAAAAGTTTTGATTTTTATCGTCGAGCTATTTGATTATTATATTGGAATTATTTTTGGTTTTTATAGAAGAGTTAATCATCAAGGATTGTGAGTTATTGTAACTTCCCAAATTAAATGAACTAAACCTTATATTAGGTAAAAATATTGTAATATGACTAAAAGAATTTCCTTTTTTTCTTATTATTTATTAAAAAAATTATATTGAAAGCAAAAAGAAAAACATAACAGACTGTATAAAAACACGTGATGTACTTCGTGAGCTATGTATTCATGCTTTTATTTCATGCTTTTTTTTTTCACTCAAAAAGTACACATATATACACAGTATACATACAGCTCATGGAAAGCTTTCGGTGACGATGACGCGAGTTCCATGATTTTTGTTCACCCAAAAACTGCTCAACGCGCCTAAAGAAGAACTTGTGTATTATATGGAATTGTGAGGTATCGAGTAAACTTAATATAACTATTATAACTTGATCCCTGATCGTGAGCAATATGTATTGCGCGTTGTGCTCAACAAATATTGGCCGTCGGTGACGATGACACGAGTTCCATGATTTTTTTCACCCAAAAAGTGCTCAACGCGCCTAAAGAAGTTTTCACTTCAAATAACTGAAATTGCCCGAATGTGGCATCGTCTGAATATACCGAAGCGTTCCACTTTCATTAAAATAACTGCAAAAGAATGGTACGTACTGCCGTCTACTGTTTCCCGAAGAGTATATTTGACCGCGCACGAGCGTGTCCGTTTCAGCTTGGGTAAAATTGCTTTCGTGTGTCCGGCGGATTTCCGTTTGTTCTCCTCTACAGGTCGCTTTTCTCAACCGATTCTCGCGAAATTTTGTGAGCGATAATTCGATTCAGTAGGTTTATTCTGGTCATAAAACTATGATTGTTCGAATTGATGCGACGTCGATACGACAGTCGATCGGTTGAAAGTTCAGTCCATTCGATGGTTCAAAAGAAAAGATAATTAAACGCAAGCAAAGCTTAAAAAACCGACTTCACCGCTTTATCTTCGAAACTTTGATCAGATTAGATGTACTAAACACATATTATTGAAGATATTTCAAGAACTTCTAATCAGATCTTGATCAAATTTAAATGGGACCAATTGGAAAGCAATATCATTCAAACAAATTTTTTTTTCAAAATCGGTGCACGTGGAATTAGGGGCCGTTCAAGTATTTGTTTTGCTTATTTTTGATGACATGGGGGGTAGGGGGGTCTAGATGATGATTACGTCATCCGTAGTTATTTACTTTTTTACACATATGGCAACTCACACATTGTCTATATTTGAAAACGAAACGCATTTTCGGGGACTCCCACGAATAATGTATTCATATATTATAGGTTTCAGTATTTTCTTATTTCTAGAATTAAGTAATAAATTAATAACTTCTGCTCATGAATCAATAAAAAAACACACAGTAAGTAAATAATAGGTAATAGAAAAATGTTTACGTAAGCATGGGTGGGAGTAAGAACTTTGTTTACTTTTGCTGACAAGGGGGATGGGGGGGGGGTAAATAAATGTAATAAATATGCTTACGTAATAATTGAACGGCCCCTTATGAGGTAACACACATACAAAAAATACAGTCGACTTGAGTACCTCCTCCTTTATTGTGAAGTCGGTAGAAAATCGTTCGATTTCAACGTCGATGTAAAGATAATTATGTAGAATTTTTTGTCGATGCAATTATTAATTTGTTTTCAAATTTGCGGAGTTATGGGGGTAATTAGCCGATTTGAAAAATACGCGAGTTCGTCAATTCACAGAGCCACTAGTTTTTTATCACGGCGGAGGCGCTGTATTTAAATAAACGTAACATTTTACAAGAGAGCGACGTTAGTTCCATCTTTTTCCGCATGCCATGCTAGGTCGGTCGCTCTGTACTACGTTAGGCAGTACGAAAAAAGACGCCTTATAAAAACTCAATAGCAATTGCGTTTAAGCTTACAAAGAACGTATATAGCAACGTTTAAACATTACCAGATATAACAATTATGAATTGACTGCGTAGGTGAGTTCAATTTTTTCGAGCATATACCTATGACTAGCCGTGCCACGCGGCTTTGCCCGCGTTTATAAGCTATTTGTTAAAAACTTTTTAAAACAAGCATTTAGAAGTCTGCCATATTGGATTTAGAGTGTGGTCACTTTATTTTTCGAGTTATTTTCAGCAAGCCCTTTCATTTGATACCCATATTGTAGGAGTGCAATAAAAATAACTTGTCCGTCTGGGTGCTCCGCCATGTTGGATATAGAATGACGTCACACAGCTAACCATGCATTGTCATCCAAACTAAACGTGAATAGAAAATTTCAGCTCAATCGGTTGAAGATATCTGCTTCAAATTAAGCTGCAAGATTCCACCCGAACAAACATACATACATTATCATACATATGTGGCAACCTCCGCCATTTGTACAGCGCCATCTGCCTTACTGTTGCAGAACTACATAGTGATTGGAAAAACTAATAGATCACCGACTAGCTCGGCCAATGCAAGTTAAATACTTAAAAGCATGTAAAAAGCAGCTTATTAGATGCCACGAAATCGCTATGTAAATTCCAAATTTCATCCAAATCCGTTCAGCCGTTAAAGCGTGAAGAGGGAACAAACATGTTTACACACTAACACACAAACTTTCGGATTTATGACATTAGTAGGAGTAGGATTGGCCCGTAGATAGAAAATTGTAGTTCTCCTAAACTCCTAATGATAACTCTACAATACCATATCTCTGTCTGGTACGGTTCGGTTGGCTCACAGTAACCATTTCTCTATTTTTACCGACTTCCCAAAAAAGGAGATACTCAAGTCGACTGTTTTTTTTTTTTTTTTTATGTGTGTTAACTCATAACTTCTAACTCATAACTTCTCTCCACGTGAGCCGATTTCGAATTTTTATTTTAGTTTGATAAATGTTGCTTTCTAATTGGTCCCATTTAAATTTGATCAAGATCTGATCAGTAGTTCTTGAATATTGTCAATAATGTCTATTTTGTGACGAATAATGCGTACTTTGACGATGTTCTCGTGAACCCGACTTCAAAAGTTACCTCATAACTTCTTTCGTTGTGAGCCGATTTTGATGATTATTTTTTTATTCGAAAGCTGGTGTTTAACATGTGGTCCCATTGAAATTTGGTCAAGATCTGATCAGTAGTACTTGAGATATCGTCAATAATGTGTGTTTAGTACATCTAATCTGATCAAAGTTCCGAAGATAAAGCGGTGAATTCGGTTTTTTTAAGCTTTGCTTGCGTTTAATTATCTTGTCTCAATTGGTTTTCAGTGTTCGGTCCCATGTGAAGCCGGGGCGGGTCGCTAGTAGCTACTTAAAACCCTCATAAAATGTTAATAGCATTTATATGGCTGCTTATGATCTGTTTATTTACACAGGTGTGTCCATTATGAATGTCTTATGTTACAAAATATTATACGTCAGTTTCATCTGCATTCGCCAGGCTGATAATAACTTATGATATAAACATAAACATAAACTCTTTCACACTCGCAGCCCCACAATAAGTTCGATGACTTGAGTCGCGGGTGCCGGAAGCATTTACATCAAACACAAAATTACAACCAGAATTTTAGAATTTTCCTTGGGGAGAAAACTTGTGTTCCTGCTGGGAATCGAACCCGTCACTACTGCTTAGAAGGCAAACGCTATATTAACTAAGCCAAAGGATAGTTCAAAGAAATAAGTACTATAGTGCTTCTGTAAGCTGAAGATCTCGCGTATATTTCAAAATGGATGCATACATATTATTAGAAACATAAACAAACAACATAACCATAAACGCTTTCACACTCACAGCCCTAAACTATGTTCAATGACTTGTGTCGTGGGTGCCGGAAAAATTCACACACGCAATCACAACCAGAACCAGAATCACAAATTTTCCTTGGTGAGAAAACTTGTGGTCCCGCCGGGAATCGAACCCGATACCCCTGCTTAGAAGGCGAACGCTCACTCAACTAAGGCAATGGGCAGTTATAGTCACGCCTCTTTCCCATCGGGGTAGGGAGAGACCACATCTCTCCACCTGCTACGATCCTGACTCACATCTTTTGCTTCTCCTACATTCATGAGTCTTTTGCATACATGCTCGTTGGTTGCGGGTACTTTTGAGCTGTCGTTGTTAGAAATTTCGATCTGGTCAAGATAAGTTTATCTTTTTTTTGGGGGGGAATATTTTTTTCACTTCCCTTTCTTCCCAGGGTGAAGGGAATCGTGTGGCTCGAACCCACTAAAAACTTCCCCGTGAGCAGTCCCTCGTCGAAGTGGGGCAAGATAGGGTCGCGCTAGCAGTCACTATCTTGCCCCGGTGGTAGGCCCGAATACAAACCGGGCCACTGCACCCATGGAGGGGTAACCTTGCTCACCAAGGCCCCCATACGTTCACCTAGATCGACTTACTAACTTGGCCATTTATACTCACCTTATAAATTTGCTTCGTCAATCTACTGTCGTCCATCCTCTCTACATGTCCAAACCATCTAAGCATCCCTTTCTCAATCTTTGTCACTACATCTTCTACTACGCCGCAATCTTACGTAATCACAATTAATCACATATTTCAAAATGGATGAAAAATGATTTTTTATGTATATCCGCCATTTTGAAACCTTTCCAAAATTTATCGACAAAACAATCGATATAACTATCGAAACTGTTCTCAATATTTCAAGAAAGTGTTAAAAAATAATTAAAACTCAAGCAAAGCTTAAAAAAACCGACTTCATCGCTTATATTTCGGTTTTGGCATGATCGATTACGACCATTTTTTTATGAGACCACCCCTGAAGTATATCTAATATATAAAATTCTCGTGTCACAGTTTTCGTTGCCATACTCCTCCGAAACGGCTTGACCGATTTTGATGAAATTTTTTGTGCTTATCCGGTATCTATGAGAATCGGCCAACATCTATTTTTCATCATCATCATCATCACTTTTCATCATTATCAACGCGGGTGAAACCGCGGGGCGCAGCTAGTCTTATATATAAAATTCTCGTGTCACAGTTTTCGTTGCCATACTCCTCCGAAACGGCTTGACCGATTTTGATGAAATTTTTTGTGCTTATCCGGTATCTATGAGAATCGGCCAACATCTATTTTTCATCATCATCATCATCATCACTTTTCATCATTATCAACGCGGGTGAAACCGCGGGGCGCAGCTAGTAGTAGTATATATTCATAATTGGCGAAGATACCGCGTAACAAACAAAAAAAAACAGAGACTATGTTTTTTTTTTGTTTTGACTACGACTTCAAAAAAGGCGGTTCTCAATTGAAAACCTCCTTTTTTGAAGTCGTAGTCGGTTGAAAAGAGTTGCGAACTTAACTCTAAGTGGCATTTTACTGCCATGGGTAAGCGTGACGTGAGCTATCTTCAGGCGAGCGAATTGCTCGTCTCGTCTCCCAATACATTAACAAAGACTGGGATCTCAGATGGTAGAGCTCGTCCAAGCTGAAATGACGCGCCCCACTACTTAATTAGTTTATTTAGATGTGTGAGTGCAAATATTAATGACGACACTTCATCTGTATGGGAGCGTCGATTGTTCAGTGAACAATGGATCTGCACGTGTACAAGACGGTCGACTAGTCGGGTGATAAATCCGACCGCGCTTGTCTGCGTAAATGCGAAGGTGGGGCGCGTCATTTCAGCTTAGACAATCTCTAACTTTATACGAGCTATCTTCTATTATATAAAAATAAGTCGGGTTTTCTTTCCTGACGCTATAACTCCAGAACGCACGAACCGATTTCCACGGTTTTGCATTCGTTGGAAAGGTCTCGGGCTCCGTGAGGTTTATAGTGGCGAAACGGAGTTCGCCGGGTTTGCTAGTTCTTGTATATATATATATGTATAATCAGGATCTCGGAAACGGCTCCAACGATTTTCATGAAATTTTGTTTGCAGGTGGGTTTCGGGGCGATAAATCGATCTAGCCAGGTTTCAATTTTAGAAAACGTCGTTTTATCCGTGTTTTCAGCAGAGCAAAGCTCGGTCATCCGGGTACTATGTTAGTATCAGCTAGAAATGTGTAGCCGTCTTTGAGATACACCTGGGACAAATTAGGTCTATAACAGTGACTTTGGTGTCCTACCAAATTGTTGTTTTCCAATTAGGACAAATTTCGCTCGGATTTGAACCACAGCGTCTTAAAAATCAACCTAACAGAACTAGAGCAAACAGCGCAAAGCCAAACTATAGTAGAAACAAAATTGTTTCTACTGTGGCCCAACTCCCGAACGAGGGGAAAAATTCTGTATTTTAAGTAGAGATTGTCTAAGCTGAAATGACGCGCCCCACCACGCTGCTCCATAGAGCGAGCGTGGTCGGATTTATCACCCGACTAGTCGACCGTCTTGTACACGTGCAGATCTATTGTTCACTGAACAATCGACGCTCCCATACAGATGAAGAGTCGTCATTAATATTTGCACTCACACATCTAAATAAACTAATTAAGTAGTGGGGCGCGTCATTTCAGCTTGGACGAGCTCTATTAGATTAGATAATATCTGATATATCCTGAACTTGAACAACGGACACAAAAATCAAACAATTCATATGAAGAAAAAAAAGTTATAAGGAATTAACCTCAAAAGATTTTCTCTATAAGGTGAAATGTAGACACGAGGTTTCAGTTCAGAGCGAACGACTAGTATTGTATTATATTTGAGTCCAAAACTAAATAATTGGCAACGTAACTAAAACTATTGTTATGAATGCCAACCACTATAAATAAAACAATGAAAAACGTTTGAAGATAAGTATGTGTAAATATATCAATGCCATTTAAATATTTTTAATTAATACACAGCTGTATCCACAAACAATTCAAATAAAATCAAACAACATAATTAATAAGCAAATCATTTCCCATTAGGAAATGGAATGATAATCACGGAAAAAGTTAACGTCATTGATAAAACTGTTATTGTTTGACAAGCCAGTTGCAACGCGGACGCTCGACGCCGCAGACGTGTTATGAGAAAAAAAAGTATACAAAACAAGTGTCAAGTCGATTCCCGCGCTATTTTCAGCGGGATAATGTTTTCTTTTTCCTAGTGGCCAGTGAGAAGTGTTAAGATTAAAAAGTGTTTATTGCGTTACATTGTGAAATTGCCAAGTTTTTATAGTGGAATTGCCAGAATCTGTATGTAAATGCTATTTTTACTATTTTATTATTCGTACGAGTTTTAGCTTGTGTTGGTGACTTGGGACTTACTTTTTATTCGTTTTTGGTACGTTTGAAGGTTGATAGCAAAGACCTACGGCTTTTATAGCATTGGTAATAAACATAGCATACATGTATCTGAAACCGTTATCATATGAGCTATAAATCTCAATTTAATTGTGTGATAAAATTGTAAAATCATTTGACGGTCATTTAATTAGTTAGGATCAATATAGATACCTATTTATTATACCTAACTATGTTAATACAACTATAATGAACTGACTATACTGGGCATATCTAATTATTAAAACTTGCGTTTCTGGTTGTGATTGTGTGTGATGTGAATGTTTCCGGCACGACACAAGTTTTCAAACTTAGTGTGGGGCTGTGAGTGTGAAACCGTTTATGTTTTATGGTTATTGTCAGGGTTCAACGCCGTTTTTGCTGTTCCGTGGTATTTATTGTTTTTACAAAAAATGGGGTTTTAAGTAATATTGCAAATTATACACTAATTAGAAAAAACATTATTATCTAAATAGAGAAACGGTTGACCACTATCTCATCTGATGTTAAGTGACGATGCGGTCGACGATGTAGCATAGTTATAGTTACACTATCCCATTGTTGTGATAGGTAGTCCAGTTTTTTCCTACAGCTATTTTTTAACAACTTTTAACAACCACAGCCCCACACTAAATTTAATGATTTATTTCGAGCATACCAGATTCACATCACAGACACAATTCACACCCAAATTCACCCAATACCAGAAAACCGCTACGTGCTCCATCGCCGACAGCGTTGTCGTTTACCATCACGTGAGATGTGTAGTCAAACGTTTGTCTATCTAAAATAAAAAAAACAACGAATTTCCCAATCTGAGAAACCTTGGCCTGGTTTATATGAATTGAAAAAATTTTCCTCGATAAGAAATCATCAAGTATAACTGAAACGCAAGCTAAGCTTAAAAAACCGACTTCATCGCTTATATTTCGTTTTTGGCTTGACCGATTTCGATAAAATGTATATGGGACCACCTCTGAATTATACTCTACCAAACATAAACAAAATCATCAAAATTGATTCATAATTGGCGGAGATATCGCGTGAAATACATACAAAAAAAAACATACAGTGGAATTGAGAACCTCCTTTTTTGAAGTCGGTTGCAAATTAGCTAAGACGTATATTTTTTTATGCCCGATAAGACCAAAATCTTGCCTGATGGAAAGTGATGATGCGGCTGAAAATGTAGATAGATAGATAAACTTTTTATTGAACACCATATTAGTGATAAAACAGAATAGAAAATAATGACTTACAAAATAAGTGTAACAATATGCGGTCTTATCACTAAAAGCGATCTCTTCCAGACAACCTTTGGGTGGAGAGGAATTACGCAACAAAGTTGGAAGTCTGTGTTTTAACATAAGAAAATTTAGAAAGGAGCAAGATTGAAAGAAAAAATATTAATATACCTACAAAATTATAAATAATGAAAAATAACAATTAAAATACATCCTACTATCCTACTAATATTATAAATCCGTAAGTTTGTGTCTAAGTGTGTAAGTATGTTTGTTCCTTCTTCACGCTTTAACGGCTGAACGGATTTGGATGAAATTTGGAATGTACATAGATTATACCTAGGATTAACACATAGGCCGTTTTTAGCTTGATAATAGCGGGCGGAGCCGCGGGGAACGGCTAGTTATTATATATACCAATGTACAATTATGTAGCATGCTTGTCGAGAAATATATGTATAAAAATACATACATTTGTTATTATAATCATTACAAACAACGATATTGCACCACGTGTTCTTGACCTACATAACATTAGTGGAAATTATTTTATCTCCTCGATACGTTTGGTTAGTTCGTTGACTTATTGTTACTAATTATAATATAAATATAAATAAATATTTTATTTAATTCATCATCATTTTAATGCTATGAAACTAGCCAAAATACGTTACGCGAACAAAGAAGTTATGAGGTAACACACATAAAAAAAAAAACAAAATTTAAAAAGACAATATTAAAAAAAAAAAGTTATTTTAAAAAGACGTGTGGCACTCGGGGACTGCCGTGGTAAAGCTATTGCATAGCATTTTTTATCAACTTATGCAATTATAATTATTTATTTATTTTATTAATGCAGTATTTTTTTCCTGCCACCTAGAGGCGAGTTGCTGAACTAAAGAGACAAGCGTGATATTTAAAAAAGTCATTAAAAGTTCTGCTATTCATCGATAGATGGCAAAACTAAAAAGTATCACCGCTGTGCAGGTCGGAGTGGGGGGTGTTAGGTTATTTTCGTTACGGAATTTCTGGATTCGGTCTCCACGCTCAAGGCCCGCGATAGAAGCTATGCAATAGCTTAAAAATACAGTCAGTACAGTGAAGTCGGTAAAAAATGGGGGGTGGAGGGTGAACAATACATATGTAAAAAATTAGTTATTGTGACAATAACTACAATAGTTGGACGTATGGTCTGAAGTTTTTTGTAGATATTGATATTATTAGGTTCTGGGCTTGAGCACTTGAGTTACCTATAAGCTCGCTGCCTTGTAGGTAACTTAGGGTCTTGCTGTACAAATTTTCCTACACTTACGTTAATACTCCACCATTATTACACACTCGAAGAATCTAGAAAAAAACGTACTCAATGATATTTTTCCACTTTTGCGACAAAACTCTGGGCAGCCCTCCGTAGGCGCAGTGGCCCGGTATGTATTCGAGTCTACCGCCCGCCCGCGCGCCCGGGGTAAGATAGTGACTGCTAGCGCGACCCTATCTTGCCCCACCTCGGCGAGGCCCGAGGGTCTGCTCACGGGGGGGTTTGTAGTGGGTCCGAGCCCCACACACCCCTTTCCTTCACCCCTGGGAAGGAAAGGAAGTGCAAGGCATCTTTCCCCACAAAAAAAATAAAACGGGTCTTGCTGTACAGATTTGCCTACACTTACGTTAATAATCCACCATTATTACACACTCGAAGAATCTAGAAAAATACATACTCAATGACATTTTTCACTTTTGCGTCAAAAATCTGGGCAGGTGTTTCAAAGAATGACAAGAGGATAGTATGTATTCGTTCATGGTATAATTGATCCACTATAGCACGTATATATAGCTTATGGTAATATGTAGTTACTTATATAATATACTGGTTAAACACGTGATGTGTGTATGAAACAATTCAGTGCGTTTCATCTAACATGTCATTATCATCATCATTTTGTTTGAAGCACCCGATTGCACGTATATATTGACCACGTTAATCACATTTAGGTAAGAGCAAAAAAAAAGTAAAGTTTGAACAACAACTTTTTTAAGTTTTTTGGACTATATAGTTAATTAATTTACAATCATATTCATTTTATATAAGCCGTGCACCGCGACTTCGCCCGCTATTATCAAGTTACGATAATTTTACGTGATAACGAACTAAGCGTTGTCGCTTAGTTTATTATTTATAATTAGCTTATTTTTTTTAATCTTTTTACTCTACAACAAAAATAAACTGTGCTCTAATTCTGTACTTCATCTGATCGTAGTTATACTATACAGAGACTTATCATATAATATAGTATATATTATCATACTTATATTATTTCAAGGTTAATGTTAAGTGTAGAATTAATTACACTATCACATGTACACCATTATTTACCTTAATTTATACAGTTTGGTAGGTAAATATAGAACTATTGAGTCATTCTTATACAGTATTCTATTGTTATGATACAGAATAGATAAGAGCAGAAGGTAAACTCGGTATAGCATGTTAGCTATCATGGTTACGCACACAGACGCACGCGTTGATACGAGCGCAGCATTTCTGGCCATTACGAAAAAGGTGGTTCTCAATTCGACTGTATGTTGTTTTTTATAAAAAAAAATATTATTTTTTTATGACAGATAGGTAAGCACTTGGCCGCTATCTTACCTGATGGAAAGTGACGATGCGGCCGAAGATGAAGCATGCTTACCTACTAAGGTACCTATTCACTCTAGACTTGAAGACTCCCAGATTATACTGTTCGGGGCACAAGGAAGCGGGCAGTGAGTTCCACGCCTTCGCCGTACGGATAACAAATGTTGAAGCAAAACGCTTTGACCGGATATGAGGTATTTCAACCATATATGGATGACGTTGGTTTACGTATGTATGTGATGCGATATTTCCGCCAATTTTGAATCGATTTGGCTGATTCTTTTTTGTTTGGTAGATGTAAAATTAAATTCTTCAGAGGTGGTCCCATATTTTCTTTAAAATTGATTCAGCCTTTTGAGAAAATCTATAAAAGAAAATCACACGCGGCGAAGTTGGTTTTTTTAAGCTTTGCTTGCGTTAAAATTATTAGGGAACAGAGACGCGGTCTTTTACGTTATTGGTTATCTTTTCACCTTAGTGTGTGTGACAGAGTTACCCTACTGCATGTTTTTTCCACTGTGACATAGACAAGGCTTTGTGATATGGAGGTGGTCTTTTTATAATTATACTCAAACATGTGATGACGGCCACATACCTATTATTATGTTTTAAATGTAAATTTTCTGTAATACTAGCCGTGCCCCGCGGCTTCGCCCGCTATTATCAAGTTAAAAAGTAGCCTATGTGTTAATCCTAGGTATAATCTATGTACATTCCAAATTTCATCCAAATCCGTTCAGCCGTTAAAGCGTGAAGAGGGAACAAGCATACTTACACACTTACCCACAAACTTTCGGATTTATAATATTAGCTGCGCCCCGCGGTTTTACCCGCGTAAGTCCCGAAAATAATCTTTGATCAATTAGATTGTAATAAATAATCTGGGGATTCGAGCTGCTCACTTGCAAAGATGGATGTGTTGTAATTTTTCTCGAAGTTTCCATGTTTGGATGTTGGTTTTTTTTTTTTATTATTGATAGGCAAGCATTTAACCACTATCTCACTTGATTTAAATTGAAGATGCAGCCGAAGATGTGACATGCTTGCCTAGAAGATACTCACTCAAGATATTCACTCTAGACTTGAAGACACCCAGATTGTACTGTTCGGGAAACAAAGATGCGGGCAATGAGTTACACTCCCTAGCTGTACGGATGATAAACGTAGAAGCAAAACGCTTCGAGCGAACCGGAGGTACGTCTTATTTTCCATTCCGTCAAAATTAGACTAAACTCGCATGATTGCAATATTGTCAACTTCTTGTATGCTCATAAAGGGAGCTTTTGGTACCTCTCGGTTTTTTATCGGATACATTTCGGAGAGTGTGCCAAGGAACTGCACGATCTAGTTTCCCCATCCCCGTTCTATCATCGGACAAGCAGACAAACTGCTAAGCGACACCGCTATATGGTAGACATTCCACAAATGCGCACGAAGCGTTTTGCTTCCACATTCATTGTGCGAATTGCAAAGGAATGGAACTCCTTGCCTGAGTCGGTGTTTCCTGATGAGTACAATATGGGAGTCTTCAAGTCTCGAGTGAATAGGTATCTAGGCAAGCTTGCTCCATCGTCGACCACTTCGTCGCTTACCATCAGGTGAGATTGTGGTTATAAGTTTGCCTAAATTGAATTTTAAAAAAACCTCTTTGTATTTGTATAAAATCTCTTTATCTGAACCAATATGAGGCAACAACAACGCCCCTCTGCAAATGTCAGTGAAGTGCCACAAATTCCTTAACGCACTGTAACTTAATCTGTTGCTTTGACGGCCATACATCGAGATAGGAAACAAACCTACGATTACTTTAGCTACAACATCCTTGCGGCCATATTAGTCGATAGGCCATACATGTCACGCATGTCAATCACAGTCTTACTTATAAACTCCTCTTAATTTTTAATCAATTGCTTAGCTACAATTTAGCAAAAAATTCACTCATAAACGCGATTTAGCGTTAAATAATGCTTAAATAGTTGTCAAAATTGCACCGCCATTGCCTAGTTTAAAACTTGCTAAGAGGTAAGATGGCGGGATTTATATCTTTCAATAATGTCAAAACTTTTTACGTAAGGCCTAAATGCACGGTAGAATACCGATAAGCTTGCGACCTTACGTCGATGACCGAGACTCTGCAACTTGGACTCGACTAGCTTACATGGCCAATGAGCCTTTTTGCTCGCCGGTCGATGGACTCAAGAGCTTCAAGCTGGTACTTAGCGGATCCATCCCACAGGTGGCCGCAGTACTCCATACACGATCGGACTTGAGCTTGATACAAATTAAGAAGCTGCCCCGGTGTGAAGTACTGCCTAACCTTTGCGAGGATACCCAGTTTCTTAGCGGCGAGCTGAGTTTTGGCTTCGATGTAGGTACCAAAGTTAAGGTTCGGTGACAAGGAAACGCCAAGAAGCTCAAGTTTATTAGCTACCGGTATTATATTATATAAAGTAAAGGTACAACTGGAATGGGAGCAGCGTGTGAAACCGGTTTGTTTTCTTGCTTGCAATCCTACACCTTCTCAGCTTAGTGCAGCGGTGCATAGCGCGTGGCCGTGACCTAGTGCCGGTTCATAGCCCTTGCTTTGTCGTAGTAATTTTATAAGCAGTACCTGGTTGACCGAGGCAAGTTAGATAAGACGACGTTTTCTAAAAATGAAACCTAGCTTGATCGATATATCGCCTCAGAAACCCCCTGCATACTACATTTTATTTTCATTTTTCGTCATCCATATGGTTGACATACCTTCCAGTTCGCTCGAAGCGTTTCGCTTCTATGTTTATCATCCGTACAGCGAAGGAGTGGAACTCATTGCCCTCGCCTTTGTTCCCCGAACGGTATAATCTGGGAGTCTTCAAGTCAAGAGTGAATAGGTACCTTCTAGGCACGCATGCTACATCTTCGGCCGCATCATTGCTTTCCATCAGGTGAGATTGTGGTCAAACGCTTGCATATCGTACATAAAAAAAATGAAAATTGTTGGAGCCGTTTTGTCGTTTAAATTGTTCATTGAAAGGTACGTGTGATATATCCCCAAACTAAGTTTTTCTGTTTTCTTTTTTAATTAAGTTCAATTACTTGTGTCGTGGTTGCCGGAAACATTCAAATTACACACACAATCACAACCAGAACCACAAACACATATTTCTCTTGAGGAGAAAATTTGTGTTCTCACCGGGAACTGAACCTGGAAAACGCGGACCCAACTAAGCCAACAGGCAGTTCAATGTTATTGAAATCTATGTACAATGGGCGGACTTATAGCTAAGTGTAATCTCTTCCAGACAACCTTTTATTGCTGACTCATTTTCAACAGTAGTTCATTATTTTCGCAGATATTAATTAACAATCAAATATTAATTTACTTAACATAACCACAATGACCCGTTTGTCCTTTCATTACCATCATTACCTTTGTTCTGTACAATCAGTGTAAATAACACTAATGCACCGAGCTAGATAATAATCATATATGTTATACAGAGTGATTCATAAATATAATATCTTTAAACGAGCAATTCTTGTTTTGTATATATATAACTAGCTGCGCCCCGCGGCTTTGCCCGCGTAAGTCCCGGACCAGCCAGAATTCGGGGTTAAAAAGTAGCCGTCCTTTCTCAGGCTCTAGATTATCTGTGTACCAAATTTCGTTTAAATCGGTTCAGTAGTTTTAGCGTGAAAGCGTAACAGACAGACAGACAGAGTTACTTTCGGATTTATAATATTATAAGTATATATAAGTATAATAAGTAAGGAAGGATGTGTGTGTAATCAGGATCTCGGAAACGGCTCCAACGATTTTCATGAAAGTTACAGATTAGGGGTTTTTCGACCCAAGGAATCGATTTATCAACGTTCCAGGTCCGAGAAATGCTCCGTTCCCAAACTGCATTTGAAAAACCGGGTTTAAGAAACTATCAGCGCCACCTATTACGCCGTGACCGATGTAAAAAACTGTTTCTACTCGACATTAGATGGAGCTTTCTGAGGCTACAAATTCAAACACATTCTACCAAAAACAAAAAACCGAGCAAAGCTCGGTCATCCGGATATTGTCTATTAGAGGAGAACGGGCGGAATGGTCAAAATGGCGTCGGCTGATGAAACCTGGTTCAGTTTGTAGTTCATATATTTTTAGGATATTTTTTTTACTATGGGCACCAAAAGATTGGCCCATGTAGAAAAAGTTAGTTTGTTTTTTTTGTTTTGTTTGACGACTCAGTTGACGCAGTGGACAGATACCCTCTGCGTCATGGGTCCTGGGCTCGAATCCCGGCAGGAGCACAAATTGCTTCCCAAGGGATATTTGTGCTTCTGGTTCTGGGTGTAATGTGTGTGTGATATGAATGTTTCCGGCACCCACGATACAAGTCTTTGAACTTAGTGTGGGGCTGTGCGTGTGAATGCGTTTGTTTGTTGTTATATAATCCAGAAAAATGCGTTTTGTCAAACAGTTAATGATCACATGACAAATAATTATTTTTACTATTTATGTTGTATTATTCAAATAATTAAAAGCAAGCGAAGCTTAAAAAAACCGACTTCACCTCTTTATCTTTGGAACCTTGATCAGATTTAATGTATTAAACACGCATTATTGACTATAACTCAAAAACTAGAGATCAGATCTTGATCAAATTTCAATGGGACCAAATAAAAAGCACCAGCTTTCAAATAAAAAAATAATCATCAAAATCGGCGAACAACGAAAGAAGTTATGAGGTTACTTTTGAAGTCATTTAAATGAGAACATCGTCAAAGTAGTCCACAAAATAGGCATTATTGACGATATTTCAAGAACTACTGATCAGATCTCGATCAAATTTAAATGGGACTAATTAGAAAGCAACAACTATCAAACTAAAAAAAATTTTCGAAATCCGCTCACCAGAAGCTATGAGGTAAAAAAAAATACAGTCGACTTGAGTACCTCCTCCTTTTTTGGGAAGTCGGTAAAAAGAAAGAAAGAGATAGCTACTATAGACGGTTAAGGGGTGAAATGGTAGAATACGAGCGGCGGAGGTGATGTGCTCGCGTCACATGCTTTGATTTGTTTACTTAACTTGGTGAGTTATTCGCAATTACTCGAGGTCATTGTTTTGTTTCATAAGAGAAACAAAACGATGACCTCACTTGCTTATTCTCACAGGCTTTCTTTCTGAACATTATTTGGTTAATTTTTTTTTGTTTAAGCGTTTGGTCGAAGCAACTCGTGACCAAAATGCTGGCAAATATTTTGGACAGAGATTGAGTATTGCCATTCAACGTGGCAATGCTGCCAGCATTTTGGGTACTTTGCCAACTGGTAGCGGTCTATTAGATAAAGTTTTGTACATATTTACTCGTATATCTAATTCTAGTTTTTTTTGTTTAAATTTAATTTAGTTTTTAGTTTAATGTATTATATGTTGTTGATTATACTAGTTTGGTTAATTTACCTATTCGATTTCTTTGGCGCGTCTAAACGGACTTGTTATATTGCATTTGGATTGGCATATTCTGTGGACTACATTGACGATGTTTTCGTTTTTAACCGACTTCAAAAGTTACCTCATAATTTCTTTAATTGTGCGCCGATTTTGATGATTATTTTTTTATTTGAAAGCTGATGCTTTTCATGTGGTCCCATTTAAATTTGCTCAAGATCTGATCAGTAGTTTTTGAGTTATTGTCAATAATGAGTGTTTAATACGTTGAATCTGATCAAGGTTCCGAAGATAAAGCGGTGAAGTCGGTTTTTTTAAGCTTTGCTTGCGTTTAATTATTTTACTAATGATCCTGTATAAATATAAATACATAGTCATTTCTCATAACATCCTGTATATTATTTAACTACGTAACCTATTCAAGTAAATTGCTTAGTAACAGAACAAATTGTTCCTTATCTCTATCTGCACATCAGCTTTAACACGTGTAGCACATTTACCATCGATATACTAAAAATACAGATACTACGCCCGGTACATAGAGTTGAAGCATAAAAAGCGGATACCACTCTTTTTTTTTTTTTTTATGCATAATAGGCAAGCATTTGACCACTATCTCACCTGATGGAAAGTGATAGTCTCTCTACTGATAGTCCTTTCCTATATCAGTAAAACGAATGATTTTGGTAACATGACGACTCGGTTGGCGCGGTAGACTACTCTGCCCTCTGTGCCGTGGGTCCTGAGCTCAATTCCCGGCTGGAGAACAACTTTCCTTCCCAAGGGAGATCTGTGCTTCTGGTTCTGGATGTGATTGTGTGTGTGCTAATTTCCAGCATCTACTATACAAGTCTTTGAACTTAGTGTGGGGCTGAGAGTGTGAATTCTTTAAAAAAAACTGAAAAAACTCAGTTGACGCAGTGGGCAGGGCACACTCTGTCTTTTGTACCATAGGTATTGGAATCTATTCCCGGCAGGAGCACAATTTTCTTTCCCAAAGGGCATTTGCGCTTCTGGTTCTGGGTGTGTGATGTAAATGTTTTCTTCACCCACGATACCAGTCTTTGAACTTAGTGTGGGTCTGTGTCGTAGTCAAGGCGAAGTCCGCCAAGTACGATACCCAGTTCTAACTGGAAATTAGCAAAGCCTATGTTGCCGTATATACCATGAATAAGTGCTGTCACGAGATTAGTACAATGCCATTATGTGTTACTAGAGAGAGAGAGACATGTCGTCGGAGAAACCTTCAATATTAATAGATATCTAATACAATCTATATATCTATCTATTACCTTTAAACGAGCAATTCTTGTATATATGTTTAACATCACCATCATCAGCCTGTATCGACCCACTGCAGGTATAAGCCTCCTCACTGTGCCACTCTCCTCTGTTTTGCGTTGATCGCATAGGTCTTTCCTGCGATCACCACCATATCGTCGACCCATCGAGCAGCTGGTTTGCCAACGGCTCGCTTGCCTTTTCTCGGTATCCACTCAGTCAGGGCTCTGCTCCACCTACCATCACCTCGCCTTACCATGTGTCCAGTCCATCGCCGTTAGTCTTGAAATGCGTTGTATATGTTTATATATAATCTGAATTTCGGAAATGGCTCCAATGCTTTCATGAAATTTTGTATGCAGGGGGTTTCGGGGGCGATAAATCGATCTAGCTAGGTTTCATCTTTAGGAAACGTCGTTTACCTAAAAAAAAAAACAAGCAATGCTCGGTCATTCAGGTACTTAATATCTTTAAACAAGCAATTTTTGTGTATATATATATTTATATATATAATCTAAATCTCGGACGGCTCCAACGATTTTCATAAAATTTAGTATCCAGGGGGCTTCGGGGGTGATAAATCGATCTAGCATCTAGCTAGGTCTCATTTTCAGAAAACGTCGTTATATCCGTATTTTCAGGCAATAAAAACTGCTACAATGTCATTAGAATACAAAGGCAAATTTTGCCAATATAAAAAAAAAGGTTATAATAGCTCAGGTGGGAAAGCAGGCGGTCCCGAAACCAGAAGACCGGAGTCTTCTGTCCAGATGATTACTTTTTCAAATTATTTTTTATATCATTTTTTTACCAAAAAAAAACCGACCAAAGCTCTGTCATCCAGGTACTTATTCTGGTTATTATTATATATATATATTTTTTATTTGTGACAGGCTAGTGTTTGACCACTATCTCACCTGATGGTAAGTGACGATGTGATCGAAGCTGGTAAACACACTAGACCTGGAATACGCAGGCTCTCAAAGATAACTGCCGGAACACCGTATTTGGCTTGGCGGCAGACTTTCAACTTGATGGTGGTAAGCTACTTTGGTAGCAAGCCAGGCGAGCAACTCACAAAATGCTCTACCACCTCTCAAATGTCACCTGATTAGCACCACCCGGGGACCACGTGTAGGGAGTCAGACTTAAGGGGTGTCCTCCTACGGACGTGGGTGACTCAGCCCCCAAAATATA
This sequence comes from Lomographa bimaculata, assembly GCA_948107665.1. NCBI lineage: Eukaryota > Metazoa > Arthropoda > Insecta > Lepidoptera > Geometridae > Lomographa > Lomographa bimaculata. Next base: position 7,843,928 of record OX403614.1, read on the forward strand.
TCCAGGTATTATAGGTTTAAAGCTGAGTTGGAGCTGTGCTGTGCGTTGTGCTGGCTTTGAGAAGAACAGTAGTTGTAGTCATTGAAAAATGCCGTTGCTGTAATGACCCAAAGCCAAAAACGGCAATTAAAATGATAAAAGCATCCATACATCCTTACATACACACTGTCGCGTTTATAATATTAGTAATTATGGTTTTGATAGGTTATTATTGAGCAAGTTGTTTGAGTCAGGCCTGACCACATTTTAGATCGAAGGTACCTAAATGAATGTGGTCTCACTAAAAACAAAAATCCCCTAGCATTATAGGTAAAGGCATTTTTTTTTATGACAGATAGGTAAGCACTTGGCCGCTATCTAGCATTGAGAGTTGTTTAGAAAATAATATTTTTTTTAATCTACAACCGCAAACTGCTTTGGTTATGTTATAGTCGTATTATTGTATAGAAATAGGTACCTACTGAATTCAATCATAATACACACTTATTCACGTTTTGATGAAAACAACTTATTTGTTATGTTGTTGATTCAGATAAAATAGGTTCTTATTAAAAAAATAGGTTTACAGTTTTTTTAAACAAATATTTTGTCATTCGTCATCAGATAATTTAAACGCAAGCAAAGCTTAAAAAACCGACTTCACTGCTTTATCTTCGGAACGTTGATCAGATTTAATGTATTAAACACGCATTATTGACGATAACTCAAAAACTAGATATCAGATCTTGATCAAATTTCAATGGGACCACATGAAAAGCACCAGCTTTCAAATAATAAAATAATCATCAAAATCGGCGCACAAAGAAAGAAGTTATAAGGTAACTTTTGAAGTCGGTTAAACGAGAACATCGTCAAAGTAGTCAACAAAATATGCATTATTGACGATATTTCAAGAACTACTGATCAGATCTTGATCAAATTTAAATGGGACCAATAGGAAAGCAACATCTATCAAAAAAAAACAAAATCGGTTCAGGTGGAACGAAGTTATGAGGTAACAAACATAATAAAAAATATATATACAGTCGACTTGAGTACCTCCTCCTTTCATGTGAAGTCGGTAGAAAATACACAACACTGTAAAAGTCGATAATTTATTTTTTTAATCACATAACCTTGTCAGTTCGTCGACCTAGATACTCAATATTTATCGATAACGTATCGATAGTCGATGGGTCGTAATCACTGTGGTGGTAGTGTCGTAATTGTTGACTTAAGGGCCGTTCAAGTATTACGTAAGCAGATTTATTACTGTAATTTACCCCCCCATCCCCCTTGTCAGCAAAAGTAAGCAAAGCTCTTACCCCTCCCCCCCATGCTTACGTAAACATTTTTCTATTACCTACTTACTGTATTGTTTTTTTTATTGATTCATGAGCAGAAGTTATTTATTTATTACTTAATTCTAGAAATAATAAAATACCTAAGCCTTTAGGTACATTATTCGTGGGAATCCCCGAAAATGTGTTTCGTTTTCAAACATAGACAATGTGTGGGTTGCCATATGTGTAAAAAAGTAAATAACTACGGATGACGTAATCATCACCTAGACCCCCCTACCCCCCATGTCATCAAAAATAAGCAAATCTAAGAAATATAGTGCTTACGTAATACTTGAACGGCCCCTTAGGCAATTCAGCACTTTGTCCGTCCGTCCGTCTATCAGAGGCATTAAGCGTCTAAACATTACAAGCGAATGACTTCAAAGTCTCAGAGAATATGTAAAGCTATCGCCCAAAGCCAGAAATGGCAATTAAAGTGATATAAATGAAAATATTAAGGGGACAATACAAGTAAGTGGGTAGCAAGCAAGTAGGTAGGTAATTATTTTGAATTTTTTAGCTCAAAGCTCCAGAATTTAGTTCGCTCGAAGCGTTTTGTTTCTACGTTTATAATGTGTACAGCGAAGGATCATTACCAGCTTCTTGATTCCCCGAAACAATCTGGGTGTCCTTTATTATTTTGAATTTTTTAGCTCAAAGCTCCAGAATTTAGTTCGCTCGAAGCGTTTTGTTTCTACGTTTATAATGTGTACAGCGAAAGATCATTACCAGCTTCTTGTTTCCCCGAAACAATCTGGGTGTCCAATAGGGCGAATAAGTATCTTCTAGGTAAGCATGCAGATTCGGCCGCATCTTCACTTTTCATCAGATGAGACAGTGAAATGGTTGCCTATTCTGAATTCAAAACAATTCTACACTTAGCCTGTTTTACGATTTAATAAGTTTTACTCTATGGATTTTTTCGTCAAAGATAACAATGCCTGCTTATACGCCGCCAAACGCGCCTCTATGAGCTACGGCATGCGCTGTTTTATCGCCCGAGATGACAATCATGCTCGGGCTGAAGTGCAAGATTCAAGATTCAAGATTCAAGAAACATTTATTGAAAGACTGAGTATACAATATTTTATGCTAGGTGTTATTGCAAAACATAGTTATGTCAGTCTACCCACATTGGGCATTCAATGTTCAGCATCTATGGTCATATAACAGCAAATTAAAATACATTCTTTATTATCAATCAAATAAGCATGCTTGCCTATATTTTAAATAATTTGTAATTCCCATTACACATATTATCAATAAAATTTAAAAATTAAATATAGATAATGTCATAAATATAATAAAATACAATATTCTGTCTAGGAAATAATTATTGATAATCATATAACTAATTACAAATTATTTTACATGTGTATCTATGCTATATCAATATTAAAATTAAATGTCAGTAGATTTATATCTATTTAAAAATTCTCTGATATTATAAAATACTTACCAAGAAATATGCTAACTGCTCTTAACAAGTAATATGGTAACATTTCAGTAAAATATTTGAATACAAGGTTATCCGACACGCTCTCTATGTTCTTAAGATATACTTCAAAAGCCATTGGTTCCATGAGCTCCTACACTTTGATTGTTATTCATCAAAGATAATGTAATCACTCCGTTTAGTTATTCATGTGCAAAATACAATATTTTCACGCCTTACGTCAAAACCACTTGTATTTTAAATTTTAGCTCCGCAAATTGTAAGGATTTTGCCAGTGTCAAGTAACAAATAATTTTATGTTACGTATGTTTATCTTCGTATCGTTGAGCACTTTGTCCGTCCGTCTGTCAGAGGCATTCAGCGTCTAAACCCTAAAGCGATTGACTTCAATTTCTAAGATAATATGTAAAATTGTGGCTAAAGCCATGGAAATTATTAAAATGATAAAAATAATTAAAAAATATTAAGGGGGCACTCGAAAATGTAAGTGGAGGGCATGATTTTTCTACCAACTTCATTAAGAAGGAGGAGGTAGGTACTCAAGTCGACTGTATTTTTTAATTTTTTTATGTGTTTACCTCATAACTTCGTTCCACGTGAACCGATTTTGAATTTTTTTTCGTTTGAAAGCTGGTGCTTTCCAATTGGTCCCATGTAAATTTGATCAATATCTGATCAGTAGTTCTTGAAATATTGTCAATAATGCCTATTTTGTGGACCTCTTTGACGATGTTCTCGTTTATCCGACTTCAAAAGTTACCTCATAACTTCTTTCGTTGTGAGCCCATTTTGATGTTTTTTTTTTTATTTGCTTGCGTTAAAATATACTAGTTACAATCACGATCATTAAGTCCCGGGTTTACACGGTAAAGGCGTAAAAAACATGTAAACGTGTTAATGACCTATAATCAGGAGGTATCGGTACATCTAGGACCAAGGTTTTGAATGTAGGTACAGATGTGATCAAAAGGGTTTGAAATTAAATTTAACTCGTAAGAGTAAATCTCGCGTAATTGAAAGCAAACGACGAAAATATGGTAAACCTAAGCAGTGGTTACATATTTGAGCTATTTGGTGTTGAGACACTGGGACCGTGGGGACCGGGAGCTCAATTTATTTTCAAAAATCTATCAGAGCGCCTGATTGATGCGACGCGTTATCAAAATGCTTACACTTATTTGGCTCAACGTATTAGCATTGCAATTCAGAGGGAGATATTGGCTCGCATAAAATCTGAAATCATAATTGAAAGTGGCATAACAACTTTTGTCCCACGCATCAATACGACACATGATGTTAAGCATAACGTTTTAGGCATAAAAATGTTCCGCATAACAATATTGGGCATAATGATAAAGTGGCCTAAAACGAATGTACATAACTATATAAATTACATTTTATTTTAGTCCTGGCGCTTCGCCGGCCGCTGCCGAGGCACGCTCGCTACGCTCGCTCGGCTCGCGCGTTTTTGTGGTCACCAGTAACCTAACGCTCCTCCTCGCTTCGCTCGTCGTCGCACCTTTATATAACTCCAACAATTCAAATATTATGCTCTGCAAGGATATGCCTAAAACATTAGGCCAACAAATAGTTATGCTAAAATAAACGGAATGCCCTAACATTATTATGCCAAATCATGAATATGCCAAAACTTGTTATGCGAAACATTTTCAGCCAAATGAAACTAGGAACTGGAAAATTATGCGAGTCAATAGGCACCCATTCAGAGAGGCAATGCCGCCTGCATGATGGGTACGCACCCACTGGTAGTGGGCTTGAGCACTTGAGTTACCTATAAGCTCGATGTCTTGTAGGTAACTTAGTTCTTTGCTGTATATAGTTTTAGGAAATATAGGCAATTGGCCCGTGAATAGCTTGCATCTAAATAAGTTTGCTGCGCAAGATTTTGACTTATACCAGTTCAAAATTTTGGGTGGCACTAAACTGTAAAGGGAAAGCGTGACGCTTACCATCAGGCGAGAGACTTGCTCGTCTTTCAATTACATAAAAAGCTAAAGTCTCAATAATCCGAAATATTGTGAATTTTAGTATTAAAAAAAATTTTACGAAGATTCTTTGCGTCGAAGCATACAAGTGTGTACGGAGCGAGTCACTCTTCTAGACGTGCCCGGTTTTTGTTCTAGTTGACATTAATTTGCTACCTTTTTCGGTGGTCGCTGAAAACTAAAGAAACAAATGGCGAATTCTTTTCTAAATCCTCAATATCTCATTTACATACGAACGTAATTTTATTTAAATGTATACTTTTACAGTCTCGGTTGACAGTATTGCATAATAACATTTAAAATTACATAACCTACGTAAATTATGTGACGCAACGCTAAGTCGAGACAAAAGAAGATGGAAAATTTCTTAAATAATACGGTGTTTGCTAAATTTGCTTACAATATGTGTAAAATATTATCTTTTGTATTATCAGTACTAATATCTACCTAAAACTAAACTAAAACTATATACAGCAAAGACCTAAGCTACCTACAAGACCAGCGGGTAGCGTTCTCATCATGCTGGCGGTATTGCCTCTCTGAATTGCAAAGCTAATGATTCTGATGTACAGTCACTAAATTAAATTAAAACTATCCCTGTCTCTTACAAAATAGAAACACAAGACAGAGATAGCATACATTTTAGTGCTGTCAAGCTAGTTTATCAGTTAAAATATGAACAGCAGAAGCAGAAAGGCGCGTGTTTTTAGTCAACACCAATAACATACTCGTTAGTTCTGACTAACTTGACAACACTAAAATGTATGCTATCTCTGTCTTGTGTTCCTATTTTGTAAAAGACAGGAATAGTTTAAATTTAAGTGTGTCATCAGAATCGAGGCCAATATCAGTTATAGTTATTATAATTATAAACAATTTTTCTTTACATAAATAAGTAGCTTACTTTATAGTACTGCATATGGAGTGCAATAAGATCCACTTCAATAGTATGTGCAACTGTCTTACATGACACTTTTACTTATATTTAAGTTTCAACCAAAGAGAAGTTATTTTTCACATATATAACAGCATAGAAAGAATACAGATTAGCCAATTAAATGAGCAAAAAAGAGAAACAATGCTGCGTTTTGAGAAATTCCTTCATTTTGAAACTGGTAAATTTTGTTTACATCTGTACCCGACAGTCTCAAAGTTTCAGGTCCTAACCGACGCTCCCGCCATTACAATATTCGCGCGCTTTCTCTTTCGTTATTTCTTTATACTCTGTGCGGTTTAAGGTGTGGTTTTATTTGAACAACAAAGATTTATTTTTCATGTATTGTTTAATTTTATAACCGATTTCAACTTATCCGCTTACGAAAATTGATTTTACTAAAGATTTAAGGACGTTTTATACCTTTTTAAATATTTTTTTAGTTGTTATGATGATTGAGTAGGTACTCAACTGTTGGTAAGTGATGATGTGGTTGAGCGTGTGGTTGCTATGCACAGTGGGGCTTAGGGGGATAGATCTTAAGGATAGAGCCTGATCAGCACGACAGATCACCTTTTTAATAGATAATATTGAGGATTGTATTTAACCGTATATAGAGTGTACGAGTATACCTGGCCCTTAATTGCAGCAACTGAATTTAAATTATTAATTGTTTACACGATTACACGCCCACATTGTAATTATTTTTATAATATTTTATTTAACAATTATAATTAATCGTTATTTTTAATTATAAATTATATTAAATACCTATGTTTTAATATATATGTTCAAACATAAATTATTTGTAAAAATATTTTTTTAAATAACACAAATTTTAACAAACCAATATATACATCGCCTAGTTTGGGAATCGCAAGAATCACCAACATACTACGGGTCCATATTGGCTCGCATAAAATCTAAAGTTATAATTTAAAGTGGCATAACAACTTTTCGCCCACGCATTCATACGCCACATGATAATAAGCATAACGTTTAAGGCATAAAAAAAATCCGCATAACAATATTGAGCATAATGATAAAGTGGCCGAAAACGAATGTGCATAAGTAAATCCAGGCCATTCCTGGCGCTTCGCCGGCCGCTGCCGAGGCACGCTCGCTACGCTCGCTCGGCTCGCGCGTTTTTGTGGTCACCAGTACCCTAACGCTCCTCCTCGCTTCGCTCGTCGTCGCACCTATATATGACTTAGCCAACAATTCAAACATTAGGCCAACAAATAGTTATGCAAAAATAAATGGTATGCCCTAACATTATTATGCCAAATCATGAATATGCCAAAACTTGTTATGCGAAGCATTTTCGGCCAAATTAAACTAGGAACTGGAATATTATGCGAGTCAATAGGCAACCACATACTGCATGTGTTTTGATTAATAAATAATTCATTGAATCCGAATGAATACTGCTCGGTAATATCGTATTAATAAACATTTATGCACAAGCCGTTCCCCGCGACGTCATCCACGCTAGATTTATTCTTGCCCCCCCTACCAAAGTATATTACCCTCAATATGTCACCCTGAGTCACCCACGTCCGTAGGAGGATACCCCTTAAGTCTGACTCCCTACACGTGGTCCCCGGGTGGTGCTAATCAGGTGACATTTGAGAGGTGGTAGAGCGTTTTGTGAGTTGCTCGCCTGGCTTGCTACCAGAGGCAGACTTTCAACTTGATGGTGGTAAGCTACTTAGCTTACCACCATCAAGTTGAAAGTCTGCCGCCAAGCCAAATACGGTGTTCCGGCAGTTATCCATGAGAGCCTGCGTATTCCAGGTCTAGTGTGTTTACCAGCTTCGATTACATCTTCACTTACCATCAGGTGAGATGGTGGTCAAACACTAGCCTGTCACAAATAACGTCTTTATCGCCTCTGGTTTAGGCTGTAAGTTTTTTGTCAGTCAGTCAATCATGGACATAATGATGGTTTTATCAATTATACTAGATGTTGCCCACGTCTCGATGGAATTCCTCTTTTAGTGCTCCTCTACCAAAAGGAAGCTACCCTGTAAATGTAACGTCTCTATCACTTCTCGTTAAGGTTGTGTTTTGATTCTTAGTCAGTCATTAAACGACGAGTTTCCCTATATCACCTATGGTTTAGTCTATGCTTTGATTGTCAGCCAGTCTATAATCGACACGACAAACTTATTATATTTATTTATTGTTGTTCGCGATTTTAATGTTATTGTTTCTTACTGCTTACACTCTAAAGGAAACTGCCCTGTAAATGTAACATCTCTATCACATCATCATCTCTGGTTTAGGCTATGTCTTAAATGTCAGTCAGTTTGCGACGCGACAGTTATTTAACCGACTTTAAAAAAAGGAGGAGGTTCTCAATTCGACTGTATTTTTTTATGTATAACACACATAAAAAAATACCGTCGAATTGAGAACCTCATTTCTTCTTTTGTTGAGCTGATTTTGATGATACATTTTTTATTTGAAAGCTGGTGCTCTCCATGTGGTCCTATTTAAATTTGGTCAAGATCTGACCAGTAGTTTTCGAGTTATCCTCAATAATGCGTATTCTGTAGACTACATTGATAATGTTCTCGTTTTTAACCGACTTCAAAAGTTACCTCATAACTTCTTTCGTTGTGAGCCGATTTTGATGATTATTTTTTTATTTGAAAGCTGGTGCTTTCCACGTGGTCCCATTTAAATTTGATCAAGATCTGATCTCTAGTTTTTGAGTTATCGTTAATAATGCGTGTTTAATATATTCAATCTGATCAAGGTTCCGAAGATAAAGCGGTGAAGTCGGTGTTTTTAAGCTTTGCTTGCGTTTAATTATGTATACTTATAGATATTGACATGCAACGAAGGTGCATTTCTTGAGTCGTATTGTATGTTTAGTATTATAGGTATTGAACATGAACTGAATAATATTCTTCAATGAATAATAATACTATTGTGTTAGACCACATGAATAGGTAGGAAAATACCTTATACGATGTTATTGTTTTACTCAAGGGCACACGTGGAATTTTCTTATAGTTACTAGGTGCTTTTAAATTCTCTGTAATAAAATCCTTTAAACGATGACATAAAAATAGTTAATGTTATTAATAAATAATTCAGTAAGTACCAACTTAAAGTTCTTGAGACCATCGAATTTCAAGCAAAAATAATCATTGGCGATGATAAAATAAAAAAAAAACGTTTATTCACATGGGCCCCAAAGAGGCACTCGTGAAAGTTAATGAATCCATTGCCAGATTCGCAAAATTACAGCCATCTCGAGAAGAACCTGGCAAGAAACTCGGCGGCGCATTTTTTTTCATTATTTTTTTTAAAAAACATTCTTAATTTCTAATACATAATTTTCTTAACCTAGGTGTTAGTATGGTAGTCGCTAGAAAGAGCCTGTGCAGTTTGCTTCCATGCATCCTTGTCATTAATATAGATAAGCTAGTCGAGTCCAAATTGCAGTCTCGGGCCCTGATATGTAAGGTCGCGAGCTTATCTTTTCTGTTTGCATTTTGAAGAGTGTGCGCAGGAATTACACGAGCTGATTTTTCATATTTCTTCATTTATATCAAGCTCAATTCCGATCGTGTATGGAGTACTGCTGCCACCTTTGGGATGGATCAGCCAAGTACCAGCTTGAAGCTCTTGACTCCATCGACCGACGAGCAAAAAGACTTTTTTTTATTATTTTTTTTATTTGTGACAGGCTAGTGTTTGACCACTATCTCACCTGATGGTAAGTGACGATGTGATCGAAGCTGGTAAATACACTAGACCTGGAATACGCAGGCTCTCAAGGATAACTGCCGGAACACCGTATTTGGCTTGGCGGCAGACTTTCAACTTGATGGTGGTAAGCTACTTTGGTAGCAAGCCAGGCGAGCAACTCACAAAATGCTCTACCACCTCTCAAATGTCACCTGATTAGCATCACCCGGGGACCACGTGTAGGGAGTCAGACTTAAGGGGTATCCTCCTACGGACGTGGGTGACTCAGCCCCCAAGACTCATTGGCGATGATAATCTAATTGAGTCCAAATTACAGTCTCGGCCCGGTGGCCGAGACTGTAATTTGGATGGGATTGGCGACCTTACGTCGGTACGTAAGGTCGCAAGCCTATTGGAATTTATCGCTTACATTTTGGAGAGTGTGCGCTGGAATTACATGAGTTAATTCCCCCATGCCCGTTTCACTATCGAACAACTAGACAAACTGTCAAACCTCATCCATATATGGTTGTTCGCTCGAAGCGTTTCGATTCTACGTTTATCTTACGTACTGCGGAGGAGTGGAACTCATTGCCTTCGTCTCTGTTCCCCAAACGGTATAATCTGTGAGTCTTTAAGTCAATAGTGAATAGGTGTCTTCTAGGCAAGCATACTATATCTTCGGCAGTAATTTCCATCAGGTGAGATTGTGGTCAATGCTTGCCAATACTATTCGAACGGCGCAGTGATCCAAAGTGAGTCTTGGCCTCCGATACTAAAAGTCGCCACTTCAGACGGTCTTAGGCCACATCTTGCCAAGTTGTGACTTTGAGCTGCCGCATGTCTTTGTCCACTTCATCTCTCAAATGCTTAAGAGGCCGGGGAGTCTGTGAAACGATCTATAGGCTGTCTCTGTTTAATGGCGTTTAACTGGCAAACTGTGCCCATGCTTGACGCGATAGCACTACCGATGGAACTAATTATGATAGGTGCCGTAATACCAACAATTATGAATGAAAATGTAATGTTTAGCCATTGTTTTTTGCATTAATAGTACATTGAAATGATAATCTATGTTCCTGTTGTAATGACAAAAGAAATGTGTTAGTTTTTAATACAAAACGAATAAATTAAAGATGCGACATTTACGTCGTAATAATGTGTGAAAATCAATTGGTTTATATTTCGTTTGAGGTAATTATTTTGGAATTAAAACTATCCAGGAACCTAGATTAATATGTTTTTAATCTGAATAACAGCACAGTATGGTGGTAATATGCTTGAATTATAAATAATTTCGGTATTACGATTGTATGGGCAAATCAAACTCCGCAGGCCCCTTAATGCTTGCCTATCGGGCAAAATAAAATAAAATAGCCACAAAACAGTCGCTAGGGCCGAAATCGGCCAGGAAGCATCATCATCATCATCATCGGGCAAAGAAAATCTTGATAAGTAGTAGTATATCACGTTGTGAAAACTGGTATCGGAAGTAAGTTTTCTAAGTATTACACGTCTTATGGATTACCCGTGACAGGAACAAAACTAAATGTATCTCAGATGAACGTAGCTTGCAGTTGTCAAAAAGGTTGGGTCATATAATGTTTAGGACGTCGCCATTGTTCCTAAAATCCTACTAATATTATAAATACGAAAATGTGTGTGGGTGTGAATGTTTGTTACCACATATCTCCGTAACGAATAAACCGATTTTGAAGAAATTTTGAATGTAGATAGTTTAGGTTACGGAATTACACATTATGCTACATTTTTATTTAATTAACGCGAGCGAAGCCGCGGGCATGGCTAGTTGTAACGTATACCTGAGTCGGTGTTTCCTGATGAGTACAACATGGGAGTCTTGAAGTTGCGAGTGAATAGGTATCTTCTAGGCAAGCTTGCTCCATCGTCGACCACATCGTCGCTTACCATCAGGTGAGATGGTGGTCAAAAGTTTGCCTATCTTAAAGAAATAAAAAAAATGTTTTTTTAAGGTTTTGTTTTTTTAAACAAATATTAATTTTATTTAAACTCTATTTCAGACAAAAAACTTTTCTAAATGTTAATGCATACAGTACCAACGATATTTTACGTAAATTAATTTGCTGCAGAGAGGTTTAAATAAATAAAAAAAGCTATTAATTACAAGACAACGCCACATTAACAATAATTACCGTAGAATATTATCTACACAAATAAAAGAAACGGATGATATAAAATAAATAGGTGCAATAATTAGTGGCAGTTAAAATCGGTTTTTAGTAAATAAAAACAATACAAGGATCTTAATGGTCGTGGCATGCAAATAATGTGTATTTTCTCTTTGCATGCTACGTTAATTTCAATATTTGTATTTTTGTATAATGTATGTCACATATTGATCAATAATACCAGACCTTTATACCGGAAATATCAGTACCCAAATATAGTGTTTGTAAATATGCAAGAATACATTGAATTCGACGCTATTTCTACTATATCAGATGAGTATGTTTATATTTATATGTATATAATGAAATATTTTTTAAATAACAAAATAATATCTACATTTTATGTGTGAAAAGAACCTTAATCAAAATCGATTCACAATTGGCGGAGATATCGCGTAACATACATACAAAAAAAAACCTTTTTTGAAGTCAGTTGAAAGTATAGATATTATGTGTATATAAGAATTTTTACTAGGTTAAGATTTTTTTTTTATTTGTGACAGGCTAGTGTTTGCCCACTATCTCACCTGATGGTAAGTGACGATGTGATCGAAGCTGGTAAACACACTAGACCTGGAATACATTTTGATAGCTGGTGCTTCCCATGTGTTACCGTTTAAATTGATCAAGACTGGTCGGACAGTTGTTTTTGAGTTATCCTCAACAATGCGTATTTACTTAATTAATTTAATCTGATCAAGGGTTCTGAAGAAAAAACAGTGAAGTTGGTTTTTACCGACTTCACAAAAAAGGAGGAGATACTCAAGTCGACTGTATTTTTTTATATTTTTTTTTATTTGTGTTACCTCATAACTTCGTTCCACGTGAACCGATTTTGAACATTTTTTTTCGTTTGATAGATGTTGCTTTCCAACTGGTCCCATTTAAATTTGATCAAGTTCTGGCTAGTAGTTTTTGAGTTATCCTCAATAATACGTATTCTGTGGACTGCGTTGACGATGTTTTGTTTTTAACCGACTTCATAAGTTACCTCATAACTTCTTTCTTTGTGCGTCGATTTTGATGATTATATTTGAAAGCTGGTGCTTTTCTTGTGGTCCCATTTAAATTTGGTCAAGATCTGATCTCTAGTTTTTGAGATATTGACAATAATGCGTGTTTAATACGTTAGATCTGATCAAGTTTCCGAAGATAAAGCGGTGAAGTCGATTTTTTAAGCTTTACTTGCGTTTAATTATTTAAGCTTCGTTTAAATTATTCTATACACAGACCTCATTTCAGTGTCTCCATAACATATAAAAGTTTGCATTGATAATGTTATTGTCTACGTCTCCATTATTTACATTTAATTACGTCATGTTATCAAAATTAAGCAAATACGGAAGGGAGGATTTATTTGTGGGTTCCGTGATAATTTTTATAACGATGTTTGTAAGTGTTCTTATTTTTCGTCGAAAAGTCCGCGGGTTTAGTTTGTTATGTGTTTTGTCTTGTTTTGAGTAAATAATGTAACTTTGCATGTTGTCATGAATACGTGTATTTTCTTTCTTTCTTTTGTGGGAATTTTTGAGAAATATGCGATATTTGAAAGATAGTTTAAGGAGTTTTGCCGCGAAAGTGAAAAAATGGCGTTGTTGATTTTGTATGATTTTCAAAAACCTGTGATTCTTCGAGTGTTAATGTGTAATAATGGCGAATTAATAACCGGTAATACTTAGTAAACGTGCATAAGTCTAGGCAAATCATACAAAGTTGAAAAACGTGATTTTCGCCTTCGCTCCAAAACTCCAATACAAGTTATAGTAAAGTTTCCACCACTTTACTAGGGCATGACTTGATTATGTCCGAACCGAATTCTTTTACTTGACTTTCACTTTGACTTGTGACTAAGACTATTAATACGAAATACACTTAAAATATGTTACTACTTGACACTAACTAAATGCACAAGACTACGAAGCCAAAACTAAAAAAAAAAAAAATTTCAAAAGTATAATTAATAGATAGTTTATATAAAAATTAAATATAAAAATAGTTTTTTTTTATACAGGGCTTTTTCATGTTTCTGGTTATCTAAACTCCAGTACTCGTAGTAACACCAGTGTGAATAACAGGTTATTTTTCTTGATTGTCACACTGTTATTATTACTCCACCATTTATAACGCAATTATTGGTCACATGTCAAAACAGAGCCTGAAACGTCAAACTGTGTTCGTTAACCACAGACTGAACCCCAAAAACAACCAAAAAAACAACAACAATTTAAACGCTTGTACATCCTACACAAAATAAATTCTTTGAACACATTAGCAAGCTTTAAAATGTCCGTAGATGAGTCATATAGTAAACAATGAGGTAAATAACATTATCAGTTATGGTATTATAGCAGTTAGTGTCTGATCTTTATAGCATACAGATGTTGTTTTTGGTGCAATGACTATAAAATAGTGATATTATTAATTTATATGTGTTTCTGGTTCTGGTTGTGATTGTGTGTATGATGTGAATGTTTTCGGCACCCACCACACAAGACGTCGAACTTAGTGTAGGGCTGTGTGTGGTAAATCGTTTATGTTTATATCTGAACAAGTCCTTTATTAAGTCTGATAATTGTAAATAATAGTGGATTTTAGCTAATAGATGATATAACGTAAAATTTTATTTCAGATCAAGTCCTGTCGTTTTAGTAATTAATATATATATTATTATAGAAATAAATCAGGAGTTTTGCCGCCAAAGCGATAGTAATGTATAATTTTCCAAAACTTGTGATATTTCGTTTATTGTTAAAAATAGTGAATTTTGAACCGACTTCAAAATAGGAGGTTCTCTATTCGACTGTATGTTGCGCGATATCTCCGCCAGTTATGAATAGATTTTGATGTTTTTTTTTTGTTTGATAGATTATACTTCAGGTGGTCCCATATAAATTTTATCGAAATCGGTCACACCAAAATATAAGCGGTGAAGTCGGTTTTTTTTAAGCTATTGCGTTTCATTTATAAACGTTAATGGTTCGTAATTTTGCATAAGTAGATAAATCATACAAAATAAATAAAAATGATTATTGCTTTCGCTCCAAAACTCCAACAGAAGTTCTATAAACATTCTAACACTTTACTAGGGCATGACTTGACTATGACTGGAACTTTAAATTGAGTTTGATTGTGACTAGGATATGATGGTTATATCAAATACTTAACTAAATAATTTTGAAAAATATTTATTACTTGACTCTGGTTAATTGCTCAAAAATTACGAAGCCAAAATATAAAAAATAACATTACTTATTAGGTTTAATACAATCGTGTAGAGTATCTAGAAAAATAGTTTTAGTGAGAGCATATACATATAATTTTCTTTAAAAAAAAACATATTATATTTTATTTAAAATTACTTCGGAATTAGTAAAAATTTTAGGTTTACAAAGTTATACATATATTGTTTATGTTTTCACTTATATTAAATTATTTAAAAACTTGGCAATTTACTCAGTGCAACCTCAGTGTTTAATAATAACAATAATTCGTAATAACGTGTGTTTCTGCTTAAAAGAGCGAATCAAAGAAAATGTGAATTAGTGGTAGAACCTCAATTTTAATTAATTAATTTTATTGCAGTGTAATTGACTTAAAATAATGAGTACAAAAAACAATCATAAAAAAATGAGTGAAATTCTATTAATCTGAAATAGATAGTACAAAAATAATTAAATAGTACTTATTATTATAAATATACAGAAAAAATAAGTGATTTTGATTATTTATCGTATAAGCCAGAAAAATAAGACAATGGTGCCGATTCTGTTGTCCAGAATTAGACTAAACTAGCCTAAAATTAGTTTTAGTCCTGCTTTAGTCCAAAACCTATTCAGAAAATGCAAGATTAGACTAAAATTAAGTTTGACAGGACTAAGTTAGTTTAGTTACTCTATTTAGTGAAAATGACCAAATTCTTATTCTGATGTACATGTTTTACGTCAAATTAAGACTAAAAATAAAAAAAATTAGTCTGCATGAAAAGGATCTGGATTATTTTTAATGTGATCTTATACTTGAAAGAATAGCGTTTAGGTATTCTTTGACTAAAATTAGTTCATTTTTAGTTTAGTTTAGGTTAGTTCGGTGCTTAAAATTAGTTTATTTTTAGTTTAGTTTAGGTTAGTTCGGTTTATTTTTAGTTTAGTTTAGGTTAGTTCGGTGCTCAACAGAATTAGCACCATTATGATACAAGACTTTTAATAAAACTAAATATTTTTGGAAGTGTTTTTTTAATCTGAGAAATTAAATAAAATACCTGTCTCCAAAAGTGTGATGACCTGATGATGGAGAAGCTGATATCGTCTGTAAAACAATGGAGTGATTCCAGGTTAGTATGTTTTTTAGGGTTACGTACCCAAAGGGTAAAACGGGACCCTATTACCAAGACTTCGCTGTCTGTCCGTCTGTCACCAAGCTGTATCTCATCAACCGTGATAGTTAGACAGTTGAAATTTTCACAGATGATGTATTTCTGTTGCCGCTATAACAACAAATACTAAAACACAGAATAAAATTAATATTTCTCGATGTTGATAACGAAATCAGGTAGACGCTTGAAATATTCACATAATATTAAGTTATATATTCACTTTAAAAATAAGTAGTTAAATTATAATAAGACAAATATCTAAGAGGGGCCCGTACAACAGATTTTACTGATAATGGTACGGAACCATTCGTGCGCGAGTCCGACTCGCACTTGGCCGGTTTTTATTTGTCCATGACAGGCTAGCGTTTGACTACAATATACAGGATGTTGAACCTGGATGTTGAATGAATGGATAACCCTATATATATACCTACAGATATGTAAATCATGATGGTCCAGAAAATAAAATCCGAAAAATAAAATAAAATAAAAATAAATCCGCATCGTCACTTTCCATCAGGTGAGATAGCGGTCAAATGTTTGCCTATCTAGTATAAAAAAAAAAAAAAAAAGAAATGTGACTATTGAAAGTCTCACAGTTTTCGAGATAATCGTCATTGATAATCACCTATACGGGGTACGTGATCTTAGTTTACTTATATGTGTATACAGGGTGGTATTTTGAGAGGGGCGGTGATGGCCAAGTCCGAAACCACGACAGTTAGAGAAAAGTCGTGAGAGGAGTCATGCCCTCAATGCTTTTATGTGGTTGGTTTAACTGTGTGTCTAATAAATGAAATGAAATTTATGAGAAAATTGTATAAATAATAAATATCATATTTAGTTTTTTTTAATCTTTTACTTTTGACAGAAATCGACCCAAACAATAAAAAAAGACACCCTTTATTATCGACATAATGGATTTGGTTGCTGATAAGGGTCAATTTTGCAAAGAGATATATTACAAAAAAAATTAAATCTCAAAAAAAAAACACTAAAGTCGGTTTACGGACGATAATTTTACGTGTCATAAGACCGCTTGGCCGATCGTGCCTCTCTATCGCTTGTTCCGCGCTCTCGCTTGCACGCTCGGCTCAGGCGGAATGTGACACTTTCGTGCGTGCAGCCGGTGTTCATCGATTTATAAGACGTTATCACGTCAAAACTTCTTTTAAAGAGAACATCTCCCCCCCATTAAAAAAGGGTATATGTAGAGTTGTACAAACATAGCAGAAAATTGTCGCGTTTGTTTTGTACATTTTAAAATACCTACCGGCATAAAACCGGTCACGAAAGGTCAGATCCAGACGTAGTAGAAACTATTATTAAAACGCCTGGTACATATACTAATTAGATATAGTACCTAATTAGTGTAATGAGTTTATTATGACTAAGGAGAGGCAGTACTTCACTCCGGGGCAGCTTCTTGTTTTATATCAAGCTCAAGTCCGATCGTGTATGGAGTACTGTGGCCACCTTTGGGATGGATCCGCTAAGTACCAGCTTGAAGCTCTTGAGTCTATTGACCGGCGAGCCAAAAGACTCATTGGCGATAGTAAGCTAGTTGAATCAAAACTGCAGTCTTGGTCACCGACGTAAGGCAGCAAGCCTATCGGTATTCTCTCGCTTACATTTTGGAGAGTGTGCACAGGAATTACATGATATAATTCCTCCATGCACTTTTTACCAACAACACGAAAAACTGTTTTACGTCATCCATTAACAGTTGATATACTTCCAGTTCGCTCGAAGCATTTCGCTTCTGCGTTTATCATCCGTACAGCGAATGAGTGGAACTTATTGCCTGCGTCTTTGTTCCCTGAACGGTACAATCTGGGTGTCTTGAAGTCTAGAGTGAATAGGTACCTTCTAGGCTAGCATGTTCCATCTTCGACCGCGTCGTCACTTTCCATCAGGTGAGATAGCGGTCGAACGCTTGTATATCTAGCATAAAAAAAGACCGTCGTTTTTATCACTAATTTAAATAAATATAATCAAAGTGGTTTTTTTTTAGTTCAAAACAATAGTTTTTTTATAAATGCATATCAAAGTATAATATATGATACTAATAGCAATTTTTAAAAATGTCTGTCTGTCTGTTTGTTGGTAGTTCATAACAATTATTGAAATTACAACAACAACAACCCAGTCGGCGCAGTGGACAGGTCTCCGCCCTCTGCGCCATGAGTCTTGGGTTCGATTCCCGGCAGGAGCAAAACATTAATTCCCTAGGGATATTTGTGCTTCTGATTCTGGTGTAATGTGTATGTGATGCGAATGTTTCCGGCACCCACGATACAAGTCTGAACTTGTGGGGCTGTGCGTGTGAATGCGTTTGATTGTTGTTAAGTTGGAGCGGAATAAAATCACATCTGCATATAAAAAAAATCTTTATTAATAAAAAAATAGGGTGCGTCGTAAAGACAAACGATAGAAGTGAAACTTTTGTATTATAGGGAAACATTTCAATATTTCATCACAGGGTTAACCCCCACTTTTCATCACGCAAAAAGGTTGCGGTTCAGATTTTTTTTTTTTTTATGTACGATAGGCAAGCGTTTGACCACAACCTGATGGAAAGTGACGGTGCGGCCGAAGATTTAGCATGCTTGCCTAGAAGGTACCTATTCACTCTTGACTTGAAGACTCCTAGATTATACTGTTCGGGGAACAAAGACGAGGGCAATGAGTTCCACTCCTTCGCTGTACGGATGATAAACTTAGAAGCGAAACGCTTCGAGCGAACTGGAGGTATGTCAACCATATATGGATGACGTTTGACAGTTTGTCTTGTTGTTAGATGGTAAAACGGGTATGGGGGAATTAGTTCGTGTAATTCCTGCGCACACTCTCCAAAGTGTAAACGGTAGAATACCGATAGACTTGCGACCTTACGTCGTCGGTGACCGAGACTCTGCAATTTGGACTCGACTAGCTTATCATCGCCAATGAGTCTTTTTGCTCGCCTTCAAAGCCCATAAGAAGTTTCACTTCAAAAAATCCTTTTTTCTTCTAAAATAACATCACCAATTCCAGAAAACCTCAAGCTGAACTGTCCAGGAGTCAGTACTCCCTGGTGTCCTGCAATGACCTCACCGCTGGAGCTGTGCAACTGTGGATGGGGCTTCCGGAGGAGGTCAAGTTCGACCCAGCACTTGCGCCCTTTCGGCAGTTCTATGAGAAGGAGCATGGTGAGCAGATTGTTTTTAGGGTTACGTACCCAAAGGGTAAAAATGGGACCCTATTACTGAGACTTCGCTGTCCGTCCGTCCGTCTGTCACCAGGCTGTATCTCAAGAACGGTGATAGCTAGACAGTTGAAATTTTCACAGATGATGTATTTCTATTGCCGCTATAACAACAAATACTAAAAATAAAATAAATATTTAAGGGGTGCTCCCATACAACAAACTTTATTTTTTATAGATAATGGTACGGAACCCTTCGTGCGCGAGTCCGACTCGCACTTGGCCGGTTTTTTTTGTCTTTAAGGTTTAAAGATGAGGGTTTTACCGCGAAAGTAAAAAAAATGGCTTTGTTGATTTTGTATATTTTCCAAAAACTATAATTCTTCGAGTGTTAATGTGTAATAATGGTGGATTATTAACCTTTAATACTTAGTGAACGTGCATAAGTGTAGGCAAGTTATTATACAAAGTTGAAAAATTGAAAATACGTGATTTTCGCCTTCGCTCTAAAGCTCCAATAGAAGTTCTAGTGAAGTGTTTACCACTTTACTAGGGTATGACTTGACTAAAACTGGACCTTGACTCTTTTACTTGACTTTGGCTGTGATTTGTGACTAGGAATTTAATATGAAATATATTATTACTTGACACTGGCTAAATGCACAAATAATGGCTTAGTTTGGTGGCGTTCGCCTTCTAAGCAAGGGGGGGTATCGGGTTCGATTCCCGACTGAAACTCAAGTTTGGTCCCCAAAGAAAATGTGTGTTTCTGGTTCTGGTTGTGATTGGCACCCACGACACAAGTCATCGAAGTTTGGGTTTGTGAGTGTGAGAGCGTTTTTTTTTTTGTTTTCTACCGACACAAAAACGGAGGAAGTATTCAAGTCGACTGTTTTTTTTATGTGTGTTACCTCATAACTTCGTTCCACGTGAACTTTTTCTTTGTTTGAAAGATGTTGCTTTCCAATTGGTCCCATTTAAATTTGATCAAGATCTGATCAGTAGTTCTTGAAATATCGTCAATAATGCGTGTTTAGTACATCTAATCCGATCAAGGTTCCGAAGATATCCCAAGTCGGTTTTTTTAAGCTTTGCTAGCGTTTAATTTTTTTGTCACAAGAGACACAAGAAATCTTTTTTTTGTTTTTTTTTATTCGTGATAGGCAAACTTGACTACTATCTCACCCGATGGTAAGCGACGATGTGGTCGACGATGGAGCAAGCTTGCCTAGAAGATACCTATTCACTCGTGACTTGAAGGCTCCCATATTGTACAGGAAACACCGACTCAGGTAAGGAGCTCCATTCCTTTGCGGTTCGCACAATGAATGTGGAGGCAAAACGCTTAGTGCGCATATATAGATCACATTAGAAGACACGGATGTCTGCTTACGATGGATGTTTACATCTAAACGTTTGCAGTTGGCATCGGTCCATGCACCTCGGATTCTGATGTTAATAATAAACCAGTTCAAACCGGTTACGAAAGTTGTATCTATACAACTTGTATGTATATGCTTGTCTGGGTTTTAGGGTTATGCTGACGGAGAATTATATATATTTAACTGCTCTATTTTTTTTTTATGTTGAATAGGCAAGCATTTGACCACTACCTCACCTGATGGTAAGTGACGATGTGATCGAAGCTGGTAAACACACTAGACCTGGAATACGCAGGCTCTCAAGGATAACTGCCGGAACACCGTATTTGGCTTGGCGGCAGACTTTCAACTTGATGGTGGTAAGCTACTTTGGTAGCAAGCCAGGCGAGCAACTCACAAAATGCTCTACCACCTCTCAAATGTCACCTGATTAGCACCACCCGGAGACCACGTGTAGGGAGTCAGACTTAAGGGGTATCCTCCTACGGACGTGGGTGACTCAGCCCCCTAAAAGCCCTCCATTTTTTTTTTTTTTTTATATTGAATAGGCAAGCATTTGACCACTATCTCACTTGATGGAAAGTGATGATGCGGCCGGAGGTGTGACATGGTTTCCTAGAAGATACCTATTCACTTGAGACTTGAAGACTCCCAGATTATACCGTTCGGGGAACAAAGACGCGGGCAATGAGTTCCACTCCTTCGCTGTTTTTTCTACCGACTTCACAAGAAAGGAGGTGGTACTCAAGTCGACTGTATTTTTTATTTGTGTTAACTCATATCTTAGTTCCACGAACCGATTTGAACGTGATTTTTTTTTTGTTTTAATGTGTTTGCTTTCCAATTGGTCCCAAATGGTCAAATTTGATCAAGATATGATCAGTTGTTCTTGAAATATCGTCAATAATTCGTGTTTATTACATCTAATCTGATCAAAGTTCCGAAGATAAAGCGGTGAAGTCGATTTTTTTAAGCTTTGCTTGCGTTTAATTATTTGAACTGCTCGTTGGCTTAGTTGGGTGGCGTTCGCCTTCTAAACAGGGGTATCGGGTTCGATTTGAAACTCAAGATTTCTCCCAAAGGAAAAATTGTGTTTTTGGTTTTTGTTGTGATGTGAATGTTTCTGGCACCCACGACACAAGGCATCGAACTTAGTGTGGGGTTGTGAGTGTGAAAGCGTTTATGTTTATGTTTTAACCCGATCGCGCGACGCTAATGGGTTTAATGTTTGTGTCAACCTGATTATGTATGTTTTATCCTTTGTAGCGCTCTAGAGAAAACGCGTGGACCGATTTTGATGATTCTTTCGTCAATCGATTGTTCTTAATCTTGCGAGTATTACTGACATGCAGTTATCAAAATTTAATCTGAATTAGGTATTTAAAATGTAGACTACGTTAAACCTAGACAAACATGTCACATCTTCGGCCGCATCATCACATTCCATCCAGTGAGATGGTGAACAAATGTTTGTCTATACAGTATAAAAAAAAACTTCGCAACAACGGATCCCGACTGTTATAGTCGTATCGATATTCGGCATTAGAATATGCTATCATACTAATATTATAAATTCGACAGTTTGTGTGTAAGTATGTTTTCCCTTCACGCTGTAATGGCTGAACGGATTTGGATGAAATTTTGAATATTCATAGCTTATACCTAGGATTACATAGGGCATTTTCAACTTGATCAACGTGCCTAAGTATTAAACTTTTGTTTTCTTGACAACCCTATGAAGATCGTCCAATGCTATGAAGTACCTGTGATTCTTCGAGGGTTTATATGTAATTATTAATCGTTAATACTTAGTAAACGTGCATGAGTGTAGGCAAATCATACAAAGTTGAAAAACGTGATTTTCGCCTTCGCTCCAAATCTGCAATACTTAGGTCTAGTTTTATTTTATGGAAAATAGGCTTGTATTTGACCGCCATCTCACCTGATGGTAAGCGACGATGCGGTCGACGGTGGGACATGCTTGCCTAGAAGGTACTTGTTTACTCTTGACTTGAAGGGGCCCAAGTTATACTTTTCGGGAAACAAGAACGAAGGCAGGGTATTCCACTCTAGTAAAGTTACCACTTTACTAGGATGGAATACACGACTCGACTACGACTGGACCTCAAATCTTTTACTTGATTTGTTGTGATCGTGTGATGTAAATGTTACTGACACTCACTATATAATTGATTTTGTTTAAATAGCTTGTCCTAAACTAAAGTAGTAAATTTAGAATGAAAAAAATATCGCTTAAGACGGGGATTAAACCCGCGGCCATAGGGTAACATTTCTTGTTTTGCTGTAAACGCTGAGCTACTCAAGCCCTGCCTCAATCGACGAAATTATCCTTGTCACACGTCCCCATGATACGTTAATAATAAGGAAACGTCGCCGAGGATTGACTCCTCGCCTGAAGCGAGAATTTTTCATTATCCTTGTCACAAGTCCCCATGACACGTTAATAATAAGGAAACGTCGTCGAGGATTGACGCCTCGCCTGAAGCGAGAATTTTTCATTATCCTTGTCACACGTCCCCATGACACGTTAATAATAAGGAAACGTCGTCGAGGATTGAATCCTAGCCTTAAGCGAATTTTTCTTTTCTAAATTTACTACTTTAGTTTATTACTCACGATATAAGTATTCAAACTTTGTGTGGAGTTGTAAAAGTGAAAGCGTTTGTTTGTATGTAGGCGTATTTATTAGTAAAGTATATGTAGTAAGTAATATCGTACTATCCGTAGATGGATAGATATAGGTAACATTACGTACAATGTTTTTGTCGTTAACTACAATATTTTCATGGCCCTAAGTTATTTTGAATGACATAATACGACAAGTGCTTCCTGATATCCAATTTAGGTATTTTGTAAACATAAGTACAAATTGGACATCATTAGTCCTGCAGAGGGTCAGTCCAAAAGTGGATAACACTTAGGCCGTGGTCTCGACCACAGCCGGTAGCGGAGCGAGGGTACTTCCTAACGGATCATAGTATCAGATTTTCACATTAACCGATCATAACTGTTGTTCCCATCTGATCTCAAGATCAGTTGCACTAAAATAAATTATATATTACTAGTTGACCCGGCGAACTTCATGCCAATTGTCTGTGGTCAAATATTCAGAAACATCTCCTGTTTGACAGGTACGAACAGTTTGTATAGGAAAATAAAATACTACTTTTTACTAATTTTATTGCAATTTATTTTCTCACCTTTTAAACCTTCCCTGAACTTCCACAAATATTTCAAGATCAAAATTAGCCAAATCGGTCCAGCCATTCTCGAGTTTTAGCAAGACTAACGAACAGCAATTAATTTTTATATTTAAGAAGAAGATTGGTCTCAACTTATAAGATCAGTTGCAACCAATATGAATTATCTATTATTGTTCTTGTGCCTTATTTGGTGTCTTATCCTTATAAGGCGCTGGAGTATTGCAGACAATAAAACGAATATATAATCTCTGTGACACGTCTGTTTATTCCTTTGGCTATTACAATACTAATGTGCTGTAGGCACATTCTCAACTGATCTTGAAATCAGATGGGAACAACAGTTATGATCAGTTAATTTAAAAATCTGATACTATGATCCGTTGGGAAGTACTCCGGGTCGACAGCGGTGGCGAAAGCGGTGGCTATACAGTATATTATTTATTCTGCGACAATATCCATAGTGTCTAAACAGACTATGCCGAATTTACGTGACCAAACTTTGGCGTGATTACGCCTGCAATGCTATTTCAATTAGTAGCAACACATTTGCCGAAATTACGTCACGTTTTGGCGTACAACCGAACTTCGATCGGGCGTAAGTTCGGCGGGAACGTATTCTACTATATAGCAAGTATAGCAACACATCATACGCTATTACTGCAAAATTATCCATTGTTTAGACAACATGACACGACACCACGACAGCGCTCAGGACACGGAATTCACACAACGTTGCGGAATCGAATTTCAGTCGCGCATTTTCCGCACTTATGGTCTGTCATATCAGCCGAATACGTCGGAACGTAAAATCAAGCGCGAAACTTCGGTCGCGTTTCTTCGGCATAGTCTGTTTAGACACTTAGTCGCTAGCGCTGCCGCCTCACTCTGTGGTCGAGTCCAAGGCCTTGAGCAAATGGCAGCCTTCATTTGAATTTACATTGTTGGTATTATATGTAACCTTTTTACCCGACTGCGGGAAACAAAGGAGGGTAAATTGTTTATCAGCTTATGTATGTATGTTTGTTCTTTTGTGGTACTCTAAAGACCAAACGCGAGAGCTGATTTTGATTGTATTTACGTCAATCTATTTGTCTTAATTGTATGAGTGTCACTAAAGACATGCCAGTAATCAAAATTCAAACTGGCGACCGCCTGCAAGCAAAGCTTAAAAAAACCGACTTCACCGCTTTATCTTCGGAACCTTGATCAGATTGAATCTATTAAACACGCATTATTGACGATAACTCAAAAACTACTGATCTGATCTTGATAAAATTTAAATGGGACCAAACGGAAAACCAGCTTTGAAACAATAAAAAACATCAAAAATGGTTCACTAGGAAAGAAGTTATGAGGTAACAATCATAAAAAAAATATAGTCGATTGAGTATGTATGTGTGGACTGAGTGACCATTTTGTGAAATCGGTAAAAATACAGGTTCACATTTTTCGTAGTGAAATTTTTGGTACATTCAAAGTACCAAATATTTATTTTGACTGCGAAAAATGTGAACCTACTTTTTACTAACAAGTGTTAGTAAACATCACTACTTACAAAGTGTCCATCATGAAGCCTCAAGAAGGTCTATGTCCAAAATTGGATAGCACTAATTATTTAAACCGAGTAGGAAGCCTTTATTTGAGTTTACATTGTAATGGTATGTTTCTATAGCGAGTATGGTAAAGGTACTTAAGGTTGTTTTTTTAAGCTGTCATGGTCACTAATAACAAGATTCTTCCACGAACACTTGACATCTTGCGAATCTGACATTCTGCAACTAAACCATTATCATCACAGTGGATGTAACCGCGTGGTGGTGATAAATTTACACGAGACTAATAACTACTTTTACAAGGTTTCATGCCTCAAACGGAACCATTTTGTTAGCTAGGTACCGTGAATGTTGGACATTCTGCGAATTAGAAGTTCCGCATATTGGACATTCCACGTATTGGACATTTCGCATATTGGAGATTTTGCGTATTTGACTTGCCGCGGATTGTAAATTCTGCGAATTGGACATTCCAGAAATTGGATATTTCGAGAATTGGACATTCTGTGACCACTGGACATTTACCGAATTTGACATTCTGCGAATACACGCTACGTTATTCTACAGAATATAAGATTTTTAGCCGACTTTTATAAAATGTCTTATCTAGTACTACTACTATATACCTATATATAAAAGCAATGAATGCTGTGAAAAACTAACTAATAAAGTAACTAGTCATTCGCACCGAAATGAGACCTCGCGCTTACATTTTGCTTAATTAAGAAACAATTTTTGAGGTATATAGCTAGTAACTTTTAAATTTAAATATAACGGATATTGGCCTCGATTCTGATGTCACACACTAAATTAATCGTGTCTTTTACAAAATAGGAACACAAGACAGAGATAGCATACTGCTGTGCTGTCAAGTTACTCAGAACTTAGATGTCTAAGCAAGCTTAGTCGAGTATGCTATTGGTGTTGACTAAAAACACGCGCCTTTCTGCTTCTGCTATTCATATTTTAATTGATAAACTAGCTTGACAGCACTAAAATGTATGCTCTCTCTGTCTTGTGTTTCTATTTTGTAAGAGATAGGGATAGTTTAAATTTAATTTAGTGTGTGACATCATAATCGAGGCCAATTATACGTAAGTATCAGCTTTGAATGTGTATCCATTGTTAAGATACGGGACAAAATAGGTGCGATAACAATTATTTTGGTGGCCTACCAAATTGTTATTTTTCAACATAGATTTTTTATAACAAACGGTTTTGTACTCTTCTTGTCAAGCTCTTTTGACCAATCCCCACATGGGTAGAAAAAAAATGATTTGCTCGCCGCTGATGTACATATGAGTGCCCCCTTATTATTTTCAACTGATTTTAAGAAAGAAGGTTCTCAATTCGACTGTATGTTTTTTTTGTGTTTGTATGTTACGCAATATCTCCGCCAATTATGAATCGATTTTGATGTTTTTTTTATGTTTATGTGTATATAAATTTTATCGAAATTAATCAAGCCAAAACCAAAATATAAGTGGTCAAGTCAAGGATTTTAAACTTTGCTTGCGTTTAATTATCATTTATATAATTTAAATGGCCATATCTGGCTGAGAATTTTAAGTTATTCGCTTGTATGGTTTAGACGATAGATGCCTTTGACAGACGAACGGACGGACGGACGTGCTGAACCACCCAAGTTAACTTAGAGATCTCTCTTCGTTCGATTAATTAGGCTATTTGCGTAGCACTTTTCGTGTGAAATACTTAATGTGATTATTTTATTTCTCAGGAAAATTGCAAGAAGAAAAACGCAATAGTTCCGCGACAAAGAAACGTCTGCCCTCCGTGAACTCCGCTCCTCACCTGAACAATAACCACCACATCGTGAGAGATGAACCGTTCAGTAACCTCGAGAAACAAAATGAGAAGTCTGAAAAAATGTAAGTGGCAAAAACATCGAGCATGTAACCATCGATATCGATAAAATTTGTATGTCACGTCCCAACAGTTTAATACAAGAAATAATTTAAACACAAGCAAAGCTTAAAAAACCGACTTCACCGCTTTATCTTTGGAACCATTGATCAGATTAAATTAATTAAATACGCATTATTGAGGATAACCCAAAAACTACTGGTCTGATCTTGATCAAATTTAAATGGGCTCACGTGGAAAGCACCAGCTTTGAAATAAAAATAAAATCATTAAAATCAGTTCACCTAGAAGGAAGTTATCAGGTAACACACAAAAAAAGTAGAGTAGAATTGAGAACCTCCTCCTTTTTTGAATTCGGTTAAAAATAAAAATTACTCTCGCCTCGCCGGTACTATGGATGGTCTGATGATGGAGACGGAAGATGGCCATAGGAACATCTGAACTAAACGAAATAAACCCATCGAGTTTGGGCTCGTTCGATTCGTTTTGACAAGTTCTCTGGTTATATAACTTTTTAGTCCTTGTTTTTAATAGTAACTGGTAAAAGTTTAATTTTTATTATTTTTTTAATAGGTACTTTGTTTTTAAGGTTTGTTTCTTTTAATTAGAAAAGAAAAAGATAAAAAGTTATTTATTCGGGAAGAACAGTGTTTGGTACATTTTGATTTAGCATACAATATTTATGTGAATAATAATTACGATATTACGTACCTTTGTGATTCTCTCTCCCCAGTCCAAATTAATTATTCATTTCCTTTAATTATTAACCTTCAAGCGGGCGCGCGTAGTCGAATCGACCGCGCTCAGTACATTTTCGTTTATATTATTATTATTACGCATCACATTTATTTCTCATTTCTAGTAGCCTGTCGCTATGTCATTGGGAGTAAAATAAAGAATAAACCGTCGCTCGGGGCGCTTCCCCCACTCCACAGATCGCAATTGTTTTAGTCCCGGTGCAGTCGTCGAAAAGACTACACGCGCCTGTCGTCGAAAAGGTTACGCGCGACGCTCAACGCGGCATACCCTCGTTCACGCTCGTAGTAGTTCTTCGGCCATCATTCAATATTATCGAATTAAGCTTGGATTTTTTTATATAAAATGAGTCGTAGACGGTTACCACAAAGTGCAATACTCGAGTAATTACTAAGAGAAGACGAAGAAGAGAGTGAATCAGAGCATAGCGACCAATGCTCTGAAACTTCCGACCACATCGTTGCAACTAATTTTTATTCTTATTTTGTAATTTTTAATATTAACTAGGTATATAAACTAGTCTGAGAGATGTAAAAGGGTTTTGTGTTCCTAATTTTTGTTTAGATTCAAAGAATATTTGAGTTATGTTATTTATTTATAATTGTTTCTTTTTCATACTTTTAATTACTTTTTTGACAAATCAGACTTTAAAGACAATGATAATATATCTGAGTACAGATAAATAAATAAATATTGAATAATTAGTGCTTTATTTCTCTTATTCATCCCATAGGTCTTTTCGGTTACGCGCGCCCGCTCCCGTTACAAATGACCGCGCGCCCGCTTGAAGGTTTATTAACTTTTCATATAATATGTTTTGTGTATAATTTGTTCACAGTCTGGAGGGTCATGACGCCATGCAAAAAAAATCTCTGGTAAGATTACTATTTAATGTTTAAATACTGGACTTGCCACTGGATGACTTAAAGCGCATTACTACCTTGTAGGTTACTATGCTGATTAACAGCTACTATTGTATAAGTGTCGAAACATACTATGCCGAAGAAACGCGACCGAAGTTCCGCGGCTGATTTTACGTTCCGACGTAT
Organism: Lomographa bimaculata; assembly: GCA_948107665.1. Taxonomy (NCBI): domain Eukaryota; kingdom Metazoa; phylum Arthropoda; class Insecta; order Lepidoptera; family Geometridae; genus Lomographa; species Lomographa bimaculata. The sequence continues at coordinate 7,872,968 of OX403614.1, forward strand.
TCGGCTGATATGACAGACCGTAAGTGCGGAAATTACGCGACTGAAATTCGGTTCCGAAACGTTGTGTGAATTCAGTGTCCCGAGCGCTGTCGTGGTGTCGTGTTGTGTTGACTAAACAATGGATCTATATACACTAATAGCGATTGCAGAGGCTTTAGAAGAGATAAATACAAGTAAGAATTTTGGATGCACCCATTGAATTCTACAAGATGGCCAGTTTCAACGTTATGCAAAGTATGGAGCATATTCTGTAATTTTTTTATGTATTTTCACATGACAGTACTGTTATTCGAGGAACTTTTATTTCTCATTGGTAACAATGTTTTAAGAAAAGAACTGCCATCCGTCCCCCGTGCATCCCCGCCAGCCGAATCGAACTTCCGTCGCGTATGATATGTTGCTATATTTGCTATGCAGTAAAATACGTTCCTGCCTAACCTACGCCCGACCGAAGTTCGGTTGTATGCCAAAACGTAACGTAATTTCGGCAAATGTGTTGCTTCTAATTGAAATAGTATTGCAGGCGTAATCACGCCGATGTTCGGTCACGTAAATTCGGCATAATATGCTTAGACACTTCCACTCTAAATTTTACAACTACCTACATTTATTAATATTAGACATAAGTGAGTAAGTCTAAAATTGATTTGTCTCGTATTTGTGTGATGTTCGGTTTATATTTTAAAAATATAATATCTAAAGTATTATAGTTAATGTTCAGTTTTAGGAAATATAGGCAATTGGGCCGTAGACGAATTATTTCCGGAAAAGAAACATATGTTAATATATTCTCCATCGTCGACCGCATCGTCACATACCATCAGGTGAGATGGCGGTCAAACGTTTGCCTATCTAGAATTAAAAAAAAAACTCGTTTTTTATATATCACTAGCAGTGCCCGTGACTTCGTCCGCGTGATTATTGGACTTTTAGTAAGGATCCCTAATTTTATTGAAAATATAATATAGCCTATAGCCTTCCTCGATAAATGTACTATCCAACACTGAAGGAATTTTTCAAATCGGACCAGCGGATCCTGAGATTAGCGCGTTCAAACAAACAAACAAACTATTCAGCTTTATAATATTAGTATAGATTGAGTAACGAGACCATCCAGTCGTTTGCCTGATGGTAAGCGTCACGCTTGTCTATTACAGATGGAAACATATAATTTTTTTTTTCTAGTTCCAACTAGCCCAGCACTACACCAAGATGTCTCTGCTGCTGGCCTGCTGGGTCTTCTTCACGGCTGCTTTTCTGATGTACAACGAGAAAGAAACTATCACTAGGAACTCCTCCGTCGCGCCTTTCGAAATCAAAAGTAAGCTTTGTAGTAAAAAAGTTGGGCAGTCTTAGTGTGAGGAATTTTCAGGCATACGACATGGCTTAACGACTGTTGTCTAACGACTAACAACAGCAATCGACAGCTTAATGTGCCCTCTCAAGCACGGTGAAGCTACGTTGAAAATCCTACTAAACAGACTGGGTCACAATAGACTGGGTGACTATTTAGCCTTCTAAGCAGTGGGTATCGGCATAATAGAAATATATAAGTAAGTTGACTTCATAGAGTGGTACCAAACGCGGCGTGTATGTGTGCACGGCCGTACGCACGTGCCTCAGCACGCACACTATGACAACAAACAGAACGGCGAAGACGACACGAGCCGGGGTCGCCCCCGCGCTCGTCGACGCGGTCGACGGCATTTCGCCGTATTCGAGCCATTCGCCACGGGCCGCGCCGCGCAGACGGATGTCGCGTGCCGTTTATATTTTGTAAACAGATAGGTAAAGTTCATATACCTACTTATAGTGTAACCTACTTTAAGTGTTTATTCAATTTATATAGGTTTTTAAAGTGAAAACTTCTATAGGCGCGTTGAGCACTTTTTGGGTGAACAAAAATCATGGAACTCGCGTCATCGTCACCGACGGCCAATATTATTGATTTATTGAAGCCTACTTAGCTATATTAGTTTTCCTTTTAACTTCGTTATATGTACTACTACCGTGATTTCTTTTCACATATGCAAAACAATATTTTTTTCAAGATTTTTTTTGACTCTGTCGGCGGCTAATATGCAAATGAAATCGTATCTATTTTACCACCACATTTTATACAATTTTATTGTACCTAACTTGTTGTTTTGTTAAAATGTACATTTTACCTATAGATACCTTTAAAAGTCGGAGATAGTGACAACCCTGCGTATTCGGCTAGAGTAGGCATTTGAATCTCCTACGGGCCTCGAGTCATCTTACTTATATATTTCTACTATGGTATCGGTTTCGATTCCCGGTGGAAACACAAATTCGTGTTTCTGGTTCCGAGTGTGGTTGTGTGTATGATGTTAGTGTTTCCGGCATCCACGATACAATTCGTTGAATTCATTATGTGAATTTTGTTACCCAGGTTACCAGATCTCCAGCTCGTCTCCGAGCTTTTCCATCCTCCTCCAGCTATCAGGCCCGTTCCTGTCAGAAACTGCAGAAATGAAACTCAACGCCTCTGATTCTATAGCCGCTAAGAAGATGGAGGTCTGGCTGGAAAGGCTGCAGAGTAAGGGGAACGAGATCATCCAGGTAACTGCTTCTTGGTGTTCTCTTCTTTATTGGTAACTTGAAGCTTACATCTTCGCCCGCATCTTCACTTTCCATCAGGTGAGATTGGTCAAATGCTGGCCGGTCTAGCATAAAAAGATCTTTTTTAATTTCACACTGGACGCATTTGGTCAGAGTGGAAGGCGTACAGGGACAAGGCCGCGGTCGCCTCCTCAGTATCGGTGCCGGTTGCTAAAGTAGCAGTTAATATACTAGCCGTGCCTTGTGGCTTCGACTGCGCGACTTGCGACTGCCTATGTGTTAATTCTAGATACGAATCATGTACGTTCCAAATTTTATTCCAATACATTCAGCCATTCGCATAATGAACGTAAAAGCAAAACGCTTCGTGCGCATTTAGAAATCAGTGCAGTCTGATGGTCTTATGATGGAATGGGGATGGAGGAATTAGATCGTGTAATTCCATGGCACACTCTTCGAAATGTGTCAGATAGAATACCGAGAGACTCGCAGCGCTATACTGCGACGATGTCCTAGGTTCTGAAGTCTAGCATCTGTCAGCTGGTCATTGTTAATGAGTCTCTTGGCACTTCATCCAATGGTCTCTAGTGCCTCAAGTTGAACCACCCCAAAGATGAGAACAATACGCCATACACGAACGGACTTACGTATGGAGTCCATGCCTGGAAAAACTAGATAGATAGATAGATAAACACTTTATTGAACACCTTAACAAATACATGACAAGGAATAATAGTCTAGAAAATAAGTGTAACAAAAGGCGGTCTTATCGCTAAGAGCGATCTCTTCCAGACAACCTTTGGATAGAGAGCAGTAAGCAGTGAAATGATGTTGTACTTGAGTTAAAATTTGCACATTACCAATGGAAAAGTTTAAATCTGTAGTTAAAAGTGTATTGATAAAGAAAGTTTGTTAAAAAATCAATGATTATGTTAATGACAATGATGCATAGAGGTAAACTGCACAAGCGCTTTCTGTTGTCGGCAAAATGTAAATAAACGTATGTATTTCAGAAGTAAGTTTTTATAATATATACGAGAAAACTAATAACCAAATTCAATCGCAAATATATATATCCGAAGCTCTTAAATCGATATCAGACCGTTAGTTTTGAGTTATCCTCAATAATGCGTATTTAAATAATTTCAATCTGATCAATGGTTCCGAAGATAAAGCGGTGAAGGCGGTTTTTTGAAGCTTTGCTTGCGTTTAAAGTATTATATCTTTTGACAGACATCTGAGATCTGGAATCTGGTCCTCCAAGATGAGGCCGACCTGGACTTCAGCGAAGGGGAACCTCGGTCTTTCAAGTTGAAGTTGGCATCTCATGCTGAGTTAGAGGACAATTCTACCAGCAGTATCTTGTTGAGGATCAGGTGAGACAGAAAGAGAGAAAGATGTATACAAACTGTAACAAAAAGATGTAGCAATACTTGGTGGTGTGTATGAGTGTCTTGCCAGGAATCGTCTGCCAGACAACGAAAGTCGATATTGGAAATATTTTTTTCCAAACATAAATTAAAAATTATATTTTTGAAATATTTTGACAACCCTACGGTTACATCTGCGGCGCGTGACCTTGACCTTTGTTATGGCTGCCTGTCAGACGTCTAGGTCCAAATACTATGTGGTGTAGAACGGCAGCTGTTTAGAAACTTTAATTCATCATAACTTAATATTCCTTCTGCTGCCGCGTATTCAGAAGTTCCTGTTAGACTCCATACATGTGGCTTGAGTATTACTACACCTTTCTGTTACACATAGCATTAACCATGATAGGCAGAGCTATATAATAGTAGTCAATTTAGAAGGGAAAGGAAAGGATAATTTCGTCGCTGTCGGCAGGGCTTGAGTAGCTCAGCGGTAAGAGCAGTAGAGCATGACACCCTATGTTTCAATCCCCGTCTCAAGCAATAACTTTTCCTTTCTAAATTTATCACAAAATTTTTCAGTGTTGTTAAGTTGTTCTTTGTTTCCCCAGAACAACAGCAAACAACACAACGCCTTTTTCGATGAGCTACACTCTTCACCCTCTGGATCTCCACACTGGAGTCATATACGCGAGCGTCTTGCTGTGTGGTCTTTACGTGCTCATTATATTTGAGGTAAGACAGATAAGTTTCAGGGGAGAAGCACATTACAGTGCCACGCGGGATTTTAACCGACTTACAAAAAAGTTTTTTTGTGTCTCATAGCTTCTTTTTAGGCTTTGCTTGCTTTTAATTATGTAACATTAAAATTATTGCTGTGATAACATTAATTTATAATCGCGTAATAAGTCTTATTATTGTAAAATACATTTTAAAAAATCCGAATTTTCACATAAATTCTAATGCAGAACGTAGTTTTTTGCTAATCATTTGTATGTTATTTGTTTTTTTATTAAATTCAATGTCTAAATAATTTGATGTGACTCGGTACTAAGTGAATGTAGTCTTTTCCAATAATTGTGATGACAGTTAGCATGCAAATTTTATACCTTGTCCGTCCGTCCGTCTGTCAGAGGCATCTAGCGTCTAAACTATATAAGCGAATGACTTCAAATTCTCAAAGAATATGTAAAACTACGGCCCAAAGCCAGAAATGACAATTATATAATATTTGATATAACATTTAAAATTATATAAATGAATACATTAAGGGGGTATACATGTATGTGGGGCGCAAAATATTTTTTTTTTTTATCTACCCTTGTGGGTAGATAAAAAAATAAATAATATGTCGTTGAAAAGGGCTTGACAAGTAGAGTACGAAACCGGCTTAAAAAAAATCTATGTTGCAAAATAACGATTTGGTACACAAAAATCACAGTTTTTAGACCTATTTGTCCCGGGGTCTATCTCAAATACGGTTTTACACTGATCGCTGAAACTTACGTATAATATCCGTTATATCCTGTACTTGAACAACAAATACAGAAATCAAACAATTATTATATAGAAAAAAGTTAAAAGCAAGTAACCTCAAAAGTTTTTCTCTATGAGGCAAAATGTAGGCGCGAGATCTCAGTTCGGCGCGAACGACTAGTATATTTTGTTATGATTGTAATAATAGGGTACATTAATATGTAGGTGTTCGATTATTAATTGATAAATGAGTAGAGACTTTAATTGCAGTCGCGACTCGTAAAAAATCTAGACCGGCTCAAATCTTTCTAATAATGACTGACTGTTAAAGTCACTATGTTCAGCATTAGAATTTATTTTTAACCGACTCCAAAAAAGAGGTTCTCGACTGTATGTTTTTTTTGTATGTAAGTTGCGATACCTCCGCCAATTATGAATCGAATTTGATGTTTTTTGTTTGGTAGAGTATACTTCAGAGGTGGTCCCATATTTTTTTCGAAATCTGTCAAGCGAAAACCGAAATATAAGCGATGAAGTCGGTTTTTTGTGCTTTGTTTGCGTTTACTTGTTTTTTGTAGTAATTTTTTTTATGATAGATATGTAAGGGAAGGGTTTTTTATTAATTAATTAATGTTTTACTATCTGCACCCCCCGGTTTTACCCGCATAATCGGACCCGCGGGCATTCCGAGATTAAACGCTGTATTAATCCAGGGCGTCAGCTACCTCCGTACCAAATTTCATCAAAACTGGCCCAGCCGTGTAAGCGTGAAAGAGTAACAAACATACAAACACACTCACAAACTTTCGCCTTTATAATATGAGTGTGATGTGATTATGTAATGTCTATCATGCAAAGAGGTTCTCAGAATTACAAGATGACTCTTACTCTGGTCTATTCAAAGAAATCTCATAAAGATAACTATCGAAAGGTTGATAGATCATATTATTATTATATTATATATACGTACTTATCTATGAGATATCTATGATTTTATCTTCCGACCTTTGAACGAGCTGGGCAATTCATTATATATTTAAAGTAATTAAATAGTATATAATAATATATAAATCATTATTATATTCCATTGAAGAAAGAAGTCACGTGTAGGAATATAGTTATAACTGATACAAAACGTCTGCTCGTTGTTGTTTTTTTTTTATTCAAGACTAGCTTTTGCCCGCGGCTTCGCTCGCGTTAAGAAGTATTATTTTAAAATTGCAAACTTTCATTCCCCTATTTTATCCCCTTGGGGGTAGAATTAATCAAAATCCTTTCTTAGCGGATGCCTACGTCATAACATCTACCTGCATGCCAAATTTCAGCCTGATCCGTCCAGTGGTTTGGGCTGTGCGTTGATAGATCACTATGTCAGTCAGTCAGTCACCTTTGAGTTATATATATTTAGAAGATAGGTAAACGTTTGACCGCCACCTCACCTGATGGTAAGTGACGATGCGGTCGACGATGGAGCACGTTTACCTAGAAGATGCCCAGACACAGGTAAGGAATTCCATTCTTTTGCAGTTCGCATAATGAATGTGGAGGCAAAACGCTTCGTCCGCATTTGTGGAATATCTACCATATAGCGGTGTCGCTTAAGAGTCTGTCTCGACGTCCGGCTAGTAATTATATATACTAATATGACATCTTTCCCAGGTTATAAACCGGACCATGGCAGCTATCCTAGTTGCGACAACAGCGCTGGCGACTCTAGCAATAGTCGGAGAGCGTCCCACCCTGCCCGAGATCATATCTTGGCTGGACACGGAGACTCTCCTGCTGCTGTTCAGCATGATGCTGCTGGTCGCCATCATGGCTGAGACGGGGATGTTCGACTTCTTGGCTGTTTTCACTTTCGAGGTAAGATTTGTCGATGAGGAATAGTTTATGAAGCTTTCTGCAAAAGATGTTGTCACAAGTAAAGTAAAAGGTCGACTACAAAGTAAGTCGAAATTTTCGTGTTTTAAACCGGATATTGAAACATAATGTAAAAGGGTTAATTTTTTTTGTTAGCACCACATATTATGAGCATTTAGCCAGTGTCAAGTAATAAATATTGTTCAAGTATTTTATAACATTTGTCACTGTCAAAGTCAAGTAAAAGAGCCATGATCCCGTCATAGTCTTGGAATCTATTGAACGACGAGTTAAGAGACTCATCAATAGCTATGCATTAGTTTTAGTTTTTTCCGGCTCGACAACTATCTTAGCTCGAGTAAAGGATATGCTGAAAACCAGCCATGCGTAAGCTATTATATTTAGTTTACGCAAAAAAGTACTATTATTTGTGTCTATAACTATGTATGTAACTATTTTATAACTGTATCTTATTTAGCTGTATAATTTAATTGTTTTTCGTTATATTATATTGTAGAATATAAGAAAAAATGTTTCTGGTGTCTGGCAATAAATACTTTTTTATTTTATTTATTTATTTTTAGTTGAGTCTCGACTACAGAGTCTCGATCATCGGCGAAAAAGTAGCAAGACTCTCAATTATCTACAAATTGCACTACGGAGAGTGTTCAAAGGAATTGCATGATCTTATTCCCGCATCACCGTTCTACTACCGAACATCTAGGCAGACGGAAATGCGGCATCCGCTGGTAAAAATACCGACCTTTCGCACAGAGCGTTTCGCTTCCACTTTCATTATGAGAACTGCCAAGGAGTGGAACGCCCTGCCGTCTACTGTGTTTCCTGAAAAGTATAATATGGGGTTGTTCAAGAAGAGAGTGAATAGGTATTTACTGAGCAAGCGTGCTCCATCTTCGACCGTATCATCGCTTTCCATCCGATGAGATTGTGGTCGAACGCTAGCTTATTCTCAAATAGAAAATATAATAAAAAAATCAAGTCATGTCCTAGTGTAGTAGTAGAAACTTAACTAGAACTTCTATTTTAGTTTTGGAGCGAAGGCGAAAATCACGATTTTAACTTTGTATGACTTGCCTACACTTATGCACGTTTAGTAAGTATTGGCGGTTAATACTATCTTCAAAATTGTCTTGTCACCACAATTGCATAAAAAGACATACATCATTATTTTTAGGTCACAAAAGGCAAGCTGTGGCCCTTGATCAGCCTCCTCTGCGCCATCACAGCTGTCCTGTCGACTTTCCTGGACAACGTGACCACTGTCTTACTGATGACGCCAGTTACTATCAGGTATGAACATTTCCATTCAAGAGTGATATAACCAGCCAGGTAAGAGGAAATGTCCAAGAGCCATGTATTTGATCTTGATGTTACCTTCATTGGATGCTCATTGCAAGATTTGTTTTTTTTTTTTGTAATTGAGGGACGAGACGAGCCAGTCGCTCACCTTCAAAATCAAAATCAAAATCGTTTATTCACACGGGCCCCAAAGAGGCACTCATGAAAGTTAATGAATCTTTTGCCAGATTCGCAAAATTACAGCCATCTCCAAAGGACCTGGCAAGAAACTCGGCGGCGCATGTTTTTTTAATTTTTTTTTTTTTAAAACATTCTTAATTTCTAATACATAATTTGATTTTTGCCGAAGATGTGACATGCTTGCCTAGAAGATACCTATTCACTCGAGACTTGAAGACTCCCAGATTATACCGTTCGGAGAACAAAGATTCAGGCAATGAGTTCCACTCCTTCGCTGTACGGATGATGAACGTAGAAGCAAAACGCTTTGAGCGAACTGGAAAACTGGAACTTTTCTTGCCAGGTTTTTCTCGAGATGGCTGTAATTTTGCGATTCTTGCAGTAGAATCAATTAGCGTTCATCAGACGTTATCATGTTAAATTATCGTTCGTAAACCGATTTTACAGCCAACCATAAAATTTTTAGTATTTAAAATGGACGTGCAAGGCTTACAAGGCTAAATCCTAAAGGTGGTAATTAAAGCATTTTACGATAAGAGTTTGCACGATCTTATCGTAAAATACTATTCAACATAATATGTATTGTCAGTGCCGGATTAAGGTGGCGATACCAGAATTTCAACTAAAATGCGTTGTTTTGTAACCGTTTTACTCGGTATTCATAATAAAACCAGATAAATAAAAATATTTGTCGTAATCTGTGTGATACGATAAGTGATGCCTTCTTCTTAGAATATTCATAACGTTCGTAAATATAAAGGAAATAAATATCAAATCTCATGCAAATAACATCAATCTGTGTTTTTGTAACCATTTCGTTCCGCCTTTTTATATCAAAACACTGTAAAAGTTATTTCATATACGGATATTTACTAGACGAATGGTGTCTTCAGCTTATTTTTTTTTATTTAAGGCGCATTTTAACGAAATTTGAATAAAACCATTAAAAATCAAAGATGGCCACGCGTGACCTTGCGTCACCGCCACGATGTAATTCACGCAATATACACCATTATGTGTAAAAGTATAAGGGGAATAATTGGCTGTGGTTAAAAAAGGTGCTCGGATTGACGTATACCAGCCCCTTAAGCGAACGCGGATCCCGTAGCAAATTCTTTTAAAGAGCTCTTGATCTGCTGTGGTGCTTAAGGCGACGTGGTATCGAGTTGACGGACTGGAGCCAAACTGTAGCCTTGTAGAATTGCCTGCATAGGCAGCGTGCGCGCTTTCATATATTTTTTAAAATTAATCTTACCCTTTTACAAAAAAATTGAGTTCACAACGAGGTTTGAATGTTTTTTGGGATTGCACCCAATATTTTTTGTAAAAAATATCTTTTATAGAAACAGAATAAAGTTAATTCATTCCACTGACGGGAACGGGAAATTTGGTGTTTTTTAGTAAAGTTTAATGTTTTTTTCTATCGAGCCAAATTTATTCAATCGTGTATCGCTGAACATATCCAAATAAAATATTTTGTGAACATTTATTACACATAAAAAAATGCTGTTAATCGACCGTTTTTGAAGGTCAAATCTTTAATATTCGGGAGGATGAATCGTCCAATTTGGAGCCTACTTCACCTTAAGGGGCAGGTATACGTCAATGCGAGCACCTTTTTTAACCACAGCCAATTATCCCCCTTACACTTTTGCACGTAAAGGTGTATATTGCGTGAATTACATCGTGGCGGTTACGCTAGGTCGCGCGTGGCGATCTTTGATTTTTAATGGTTTTATTCAAATTTCGTGAAAACGCGCCTCAAATAAAATAAAATAAGCTGAAGACATTATTTGTCTAGTAAATGTGCGTATGTGAAATAACTTTCACAGTGTTTTGATATAAAATGATCGAACGAAATGGTTACAAAAATACAACTTGATGCTATTTGCATGAGATTCAATATTTATTTCCTTTATATTTACGAACGTTATGAATATTCAGAGAAGAAGGCATCATTTATCGTATCACACAGATTACGACGAATATTTTTATTTATCTAGTTTTATTATGAATGCCGAGTAAAATGGTTACAAAAACAAGCGTTTTAGATGAAATTCTGGTATCGCCACCTTAAGTATAAAGTGGTAAAAAAACAATTCAATGCTCAATACGTTTATTTGCGATCTATAGATTACAATCCTACTAATATTATAAATCCGAAAGTTTGTGTGTAAGTGTGTAAGTATGTTTGTTCCCTCTTCACGCTTTAAAGGCTGAACGGATTTGGATGAAATTTGAAATGTACATAGATTATACCTAGGATTAACACATAGGCTACTTTTTAACTTGATAGGTATTAGCGGGCGAAGCCGCGGGGCACGGCTAGTTTTGTATAAATATTTCGATTTTATTTAATGCTAGATTGCTAAGCATTTTACTACTATCTTATTTGATGGAAAGTGAAGATGCGGCCGAATTTACCACTTTACATGCTTGCCTAGAAGATGCCTATCACTCTAGACTCCCAGATTATACCGTTCTTGAAAATGCAGGCAATGCGTTCCACTCCTTTGCCGTACTTCGTTTGTCTTGTTGTTAGATGGTAAAACGGGCATGGGGGAGTTAACTAATATAATAATTATAATATATATATATGTCGTTTATAGGTACATAAAAAGGCATTGTATTAACTCATGTAATTTCTGCGCTCGCTCTGCGAAATATGAACAATAATAATTACTTGTTAAAAACTTTTTTGAAGACAAGCTTTTAGAATTCCGCCATATTGGATTTAAAGTGACGTCACTTTATTTGAGTTATCAGCAAACCCTTTCATTTGATACCCATTTTGTAGAAGTGCATTAAAAAATACTTGTCCGCCATTTGATGTGTTCCGCCATGTTGGACTTAGAATGACGTTACACAGCTAACCATGCTTTGTCATCCAAACTAAACGTGAATACAAAAATTTCAGCTCAATCGGTTGAAGATATCTGCTTCAAAATTGAGTTGCAAGATTCTACCCGGACAAACATACATACATTGCAAGTTAAATAAAAGCTTGTAAAAATAGTTATTGGAAGGTCCATCCATTGTTTCTATAGTGTTAAGGAGTTTAAGTATTTTTAGTAAATTAGTCTAGATATTGTAGTAGACATAGACATTATCATTTGCACGTCTGCTTGCAGACTGAATATATTGTGTCACTTATTAAGATCTTATGTACCTACATGTATTCTGGCAAATCAACTATTTGTTTTCATTAGATTTGTGCATTTTTTTTTATTACACTCACAGCCCCACACTAAGTTTAAAGACTTGTATCGTGGGTGCCGGAAACATTCACAACACACACATTACAACCAGAAGCACAAATGTCCTAATAATAAATTTGTGCTCCTGCCAGGAATCCAACCCAGGACCCACGGCGCAGAAGGCGGACACCTGTCCACTGCGCCAACTGGGTCGTCTGGATTTCTATTTGATATTCGATTAAATATACAATCTTATCTCCGTAGCTGTCATTTTAGTTAAATATGATAATGTTTCACCTTATCGTTATCAGATAAGGTAATCCAGTTGGAGTGACATTAGAGTGGACAGAGGAAACAAGACAATCAGTGATAACACTTTAGTTGTTCAACAAAGAGCTGTGAATAGACTAAATATCATGACGTCAATTGACACCCGTCACCTGAGTTGTTTTCTTACCGGAAGTTTAACACTTTTAAACATTCGCGATTCGAACACATAGTTTAGGCTACATATTTGGTCGCAGAGGCATAAAAAAACAGAACTTAGGTAAAATTATCTCAGGACACGTTCCCTGTTCATGACTCCAATTGAAGCCATTGGGTCTGTAAGCTGAACCTTGCGTATGTTTCAAAATAGATTAATTATGATTTTTACGTTTTCAACTATTTTGATAAATTTCCAAATACGATATCAACAAAAAATTCTATATTATTATTTTCAATTCTTCAATAATTTTTTTATTTTATATTTTTAAAAATAATTATATTGAAAAATTTTGAAATTAATAGTATTATCTCAATAATAATTAATGCATTAATATTAATCAAAAATAGGAGCTGCCCCATTCCATTTTTGATTCCCCAATATTGTTGAAGGTTTATCTTGATTTAATAATTTTATTTTAATGAACCTGTTATAAAATTTAACGAGAATCGGTTGAGAAATGCGACCTGTAGAGGAACAACCGGAAATCCGGACAGACGAAAGCAATTTTGCTCAAGCTGAAACGGAGCAGCTTCGCTCGCGCTGCGCGCTCACTCTTTCAATTATTATTAACTAGCCGTGCCCCGCGGCTTCGCCCGCTATTATCAAGTTAAAAAGTAGCCTATGTGCTAATCCTAGGTATAAGCTATGTACATTCCAAATTGGGTCGTTCAGCACTTTGTCCGTCCGTTTGTCGGTCCTTCTGTCAGAGGCATAGTAGAAATAAATGGTATAGTAGAAATAAAATAAATTTATTTCTACTATGCATCTAGCGTCTAAACCATATAAGCGAATGATTTCAAATTGTCATAGAATATGTAAAATTACGGCCCAAAGCCAGAAATGACATTTAAAATTAAAATATTTAGGGGGCTCCCATACATGGAAGTGGGGAGAATATATTTTTTATTTTTTATCTACCCTTGTGGGGTATCTTTGAATAGGGCTTGACAAGTTGAGTACGAAACCGGTTTTAAAAAAATCTATGTTGGAAAATAATGATTTGGTAGGCCACCAAAGTCACTGTCTTTAGTCCGATTTTGTCCCGGGGTCTAACTCAAAAACGGCTTGACACTGAACGCTGAAATGTACCTTTATATCCTATACTTGAACAACAAATACAGAAATCAAACAACTTTTATAAAAAAAAAAATGTTTAAGAAAGTAACCAAGAGGTTAGTTTTAATGCTTCTAAGACTCAGACGTGTCTATTCTCTGCTAAAAAAAGCCAGTTTCTTTTAGCTCCCGTCTTCTGTAATGTGCCGATCCAGATAGGAAATCAAATAGAACTATTGGGTGTCAGTTTGGCATCCAACCTCAACTTTGGTTCGTATATCGAATCTAAGGCCAAAGTAGCTGCAAAAAAACTTGATATTTTGTCGAAGGTCAGGCGGTACTTCACACCGGGATAGTTTTTAAACTTGTATCAAGCGCAGGTCCGGTCGTGTATGGAGTACTGTCACCTGTGGGATGGTTCTGCCAAGTATCAGCTGCGGGCTTTGGATTCAATAGAGCGACGCGCAAAGAGGCTAATTAACAATGACGCTTTAATTGAAGCCAGATTGCAAAGTCTTGAACATCGGCGTAAAGTTGCTAGCCTGTCGGTATTATATAAAATACATTACGGTGAATGTGCTCAGGAACTACACAACCTTGTTCCTGCTTCACTTTTTTTCCACCTTACATCTAGAAGAACGGCGTCGCGTCACCCATTTATGGTTGAGCTACCGTTCATTCGCACGAAACGTTTCGCGTCTTCGTTCATTTATAGAACAGCAAAAGAATGGAACGCTTTGCCGTCGTCTGTGTTACCCGAAAGGTACAATTTGGGTGTGTTCAAAAGTAAAGTGAATAGGTATTTACTGAGCAAGCGTCCATCTTAGACTACTTCGTCACTTTCCATCAGGTGTGATTGTGGTCAAACGTTTGCTTAGTGTGTAATGAAAAAAAAAGTTTTCTTTATTAGGCAAAATTCGGCGCGAAAGACTAGTATTATACATATAACATAATTTTATTTCTCAAGGTTACTGTACACAATATATTTGTTAAGTGCGTAGAAGATTGTTATCTGGATGCTTCCTTATTGTACCAGTGCTTCAAATTTACTCATACTGTCTTATCTACTTTGGTCTACATACTTCACGGAAACAATCACACTTAGGGCCGATTTTTCAATCCTCTGATAAACACACAAACATAATTTATTCCTCTAACAATGAAAAAAGGAGGTTCTCAATTTGACTTTACCTCATAACTTTCTATGTGAACCGATTTTGATGTTTTTTTTTAAAGCTGGTGCTTTCCTTCCCCCATTTAAATTTGACTAAGATCTGACCAGTAGTTTTTGACATATCTTCAATAATGCGTATTTCATTCATTCAATTTGATCAAGGTGAAGCCGATATTTTCAAGCTTAGCTTGCTTTAATTTTTTTTTTTAACGCGGCCTTTTTCCGACCCTTGTTTTTCTACAGTACAGTGTAATAAGCAAAACTTATTTGACATAGATATTTTTAATTAAGCTCAGTCCAAAATGAGTTAGAAGGTAGATCATAATTATTATGTAAGATTTTCGTTTGCATTTCGGAGTGTGTGCGCATAGTATAGCGCAGGAATTACTCGGTTTGATGCCCCTATGCCCCTTTTAAAAGAAAAAATGTCAAACGTCATCCATTAATGGTTGACATACTTTCAGTTCGCCCGAAGCGTTTTGCTTCTACTTTTATCATCCGTACTGCGAAGGAGTGGAACTCATTGCCGCGTCTTTGTTCCCCGAACGGTATAATCTGGGAGTCTCCATTTCGAGACTGAATTAGATATCTTCTAGGCAAGCATGCTATATCTTCGGCCGCATCATCACTTTCCATCAGGTGAGATAGGGGCCAAATGCCAAATGCTTGCCTATCTATATAAATAAGGGAAAAGTGTTAGTTACACTATTTATAACTCATGTTCGGCTGAACCGATTTGGCTGAAAATTGGTGGGGAGGTAGCTTAGAACCAGGAGACGGACATAGGATATTTTTTAGGAACGTCAATTTTTTTTTATAGGCGTATAAAAATCATTTTCTCATACGTCACTCGGATTTTGTAAAGTACTTGGCAAACATAAACATGAAGGAGGTAATAATATAGTCACGTGGCATTGTAACGCATGCCGGGTATGGCTTCCTAAATATGCACATTCATTGACTGTTAGGCGTCTTACGTCTGGCGGATAGTCTTTTATATATAAAAATGAATTGCTGTTCGTTAGTCTCGCTAAAACTCGAGAATGGCTGGACCGATTTGGCTAATTTTGATCTTGAAATATTTGTGGAAGTTCGGGGAAGGTTTAAAAGGTGAGAAAATATAAAGAAATTGCAATAAAATTAGTAAAACGTAGTATTTTATTTTCCCATACAAACTGTTCGTACCTGTCAAACAGTAGATGATTCTGAATATTTGACCACAGACAATGGGCGGTATGAAGTTTGCCGGGTCAACTAGTCGAACATAAAAAAAAGCGTTAAAAAAGGCGTTAAAAATTCTCTTTTCAATTTTATTTGGTCTTCATTAAAGTTTTAATATACAGACTCTGCGAAGTTATGGACCTGGATCCCATACCTGTTCTGATGTCGATGGTGCTGTTCAGCAACATTGGAGGCACGGCCACTCCCGTGGGTGACCCCCCCAACGTCATCATCGCCTCCAACAAAGCGGTGGTACAAGCTGTAAGTATATTTAGCCGACTTCAAAAAATGAAGGAAGTTCTTAATTCGACTGGTAATTTTTTTGTTACCTCATAACTTATCGGCTCGTTGTGACCGTGTTCCATCTTCGGCCGCATCGTCACTTTCCATCAGGTGATATAGTGGTGAAATTATTGCATATCTACCATAAAACACTGGCAACTTTGATCTTTCTACCAGAACCAATCCTTCATGTAAAGTGTTCAATTTTTTTTTCAGGGCGTCAACTTCACTAACTTCACTCTGCACATGACGATGGGCATCCTCCTAGTTTGCGTACAGACATACATACAGTTGCGCTTTATATATAGAGACACGAGCAAGCTGCGTTTGAACGAGCCTAGAGATATCAAGGGTGAGACACCAGTCATTCTAGCACTTTTACCTTATTTTGTGTTTTGCCCGTTGTCTAAGTTGGAGAGCGTCCGCCTTCTTAGCAAGAGTATCGAAACCCCTGCTTAGAAAGCGGACGCTTACCCAATTTAGCCAACAAGCAGTTCTACATTATGTATACTTGTATTAACACCCCCGTTTCACCGAATTATTTAAAATCTTCTCTATCTAAAGGTTGTCTGGAAGAGATTGCTTTTAGCGATAAGACCGCCGATTGTACACTATAATTTAAGTTTTGTTATTTTGAGTGATTTATGTAAGGTGTGACAATAAAGCGTTATCTATGTATCTATATTTAGATAAAATAGTAGCCTATGTGTTAATCCTAGGTATAATCTATGTACATTCCAAATTTCATCCAAATCCGTTCAGCCGTTACAGCGTGAAGAGGGAACAAACATACTTACACACTTACACAAAAACTTTCAGATTTATAATATTAGTAGGATGATGTTGTATTTAGATGGATAGATACATTCTTTATTTGCTCACCAAAAAGAACACTTACAAATAAATCTTAAATATAACATAGGAGCACAAAGGGCGAACTTATAGCTCAAAGCGATTTCTTCCAGACAACCAAAGGGAGATGATAAAAATATTACAAACAGGGACAAAGTACCTCAACACTTATTTCAAAGAATAAATAAAATAAATATGTATTACAATATAAACATCACCAGACCTCCGGCACCAAATTTCAATATGGCGTCGCGCGGCGGAGTCCCTGCCGCACATGTCACGTGATGAACACGTGGTCAGGGAGAGGCTGGAGCGGAAGGTGAAAAAGTTGACCGTACAGCTGGACGCCATGGTCAAGGAGAGCCACAAGAGGGCTATACCTAAAGACACTTTTAGAAGTACGCTCGCTGAAATGAAGGAAAAGGTGAGGCTGAAACCAGTAATATGTACTTTAAAAACGTTTCATAAAATCAAGCTTTAATCAGTTGTAAATATTTAATTAAACGCTAGCTTAAAAAACCGACTTCACCGCTTTATCTTCGGAACTTTGATCAGATGAGATGTACTAAACACGCATTATTGAAGATATTTCAAGAACTACTGATCAGATCTTGATCAAATTTTAATGGGACCAATTGGATAGCAACATCTTTCAAACAAAATAAAATTTCAAAATCGGTTCAAGTATAACGAAGTTATGAGGTTACACACATAAAAACAAGTACAGTTGATTTGAGTTCGTCCTCCTTTTTTGTGAAGTCGGTAGAAAAATAAAAATTCCCTTTAGAGCTGCAAATTCAGGTCAAATGGGATTTTGACGTTAAAAGTATCCAAATCCCCTTTAAGGGGGATTTCTAAAGGGGATTTTGCCACTTACCCCCTTTTTCTTCATTTGCAGTACAAGATTCGAGACAAAATGCTGCTCGTCAAGTCTTCCGTTGCCATTGGATTTGTTGTTGCCGTCTTCTTCTTGCATTCCATTCCGGAACTCAGTAAGTACATCTCAATATTAAAAGTAACAAGTGGAAAAATGAAATAATACCGGCCAAGTGCGAGTTGGACTCGCGCACGTAGGGTTTCCTACCATTATCGATAAAAACGCAAAAAATTCATGTCTTTTGTATGAGAGCACCCCTTAAACAGTTTTATTTTAATTTTATTATTTATTTTTAAAGTGAATGTATAATTAAATATTCTGTAAATATAGCAAACGTCTACCTGTTGCCGTTATCAATATCGAGCAAAAAAATCACGTAAGTTGTATGGGAGCCCCCTTAAATATTTATTTTATTCCGTTTTTTAGTATTTGTTGTTATAGCGGCAACATAAATACGTCATCTGTGAAAATTTCAATTGACTAACTATCACGGTTCATGAGATACAGCCTGGTGACAGACGGACAGACAGACGCACGGACAGCGGAGTCTTATTAATAGGACCCCGTTTTACGCTTTGGGTACGGAACCCTAATAAAAAGCCGTATCTTCATCGGTCCAGCCGTTGTGGAGTCATATGAGAAGATTCTTTACGCAGTGAATGTGTGGTGACTTCTGAATGATGTTCTACCAAATAGATGCCTTAAATTTTTTTTATATAATTGACCGAGCGAGCGCGATTCACGAGCGAAGCGTCTCTGTTTCTGTTTCGGTAAAATTGCTTTCGTATGTCCGGATGTCCGGTTGTTCTCCTCTACAGATCGCATTTCTCAACCGATTCGCGTGAAATTTTGTTAGCAGGTTCGATAATTTATATATAAAAAAAAAGTCGAGTAAGTTTTTGTTTATCTCTTTTTCCATCCAAAGGTTGACTGGAAGAGATCGTTTTTAGCGATAAGTCCGCCCATTGTACTTAGATATAATTGTTTTCATGTTATTTTATTTGGTGCAATAAAGTGTTTTGTATTGTATTGTATTTTTGTTTTTTTTTAATGACGGAAATACGGGGTTGATAACGTAAAAAAAAACACATTTTAAAAAAATACGCCCGGTCATCATCTCACATAGCCACTAGGAAAACAAAAGTTGTGTTTTATCATACTAATATTATAAATCTGAAAGTGCGTATGTATGTTCCTGTATATGATGTTTGTTCGGCTGAACGGATTAGGATGAAATTTGGAATGTACATAGCTTATACCTTGGATTAACACATAGGCTACTATTTAACTTGATCAACGCGAGTGAGGCCACGGGGCACGGGTAGTGCTTTATAGGCATTTGAACACTATTTCATTTGGAAAGTGACGATGCGGCCGAATATATGACGTAAATGTAAATGTTATTACAGATCGTATATCCCTTGGCTGGACGGCACTTCTAGGCGCTATTCTTCTGATCACGCTAGCAGACCGAGAAGACCTGGAGCCTATACTGCATAGAGTTGAATGGTCTACTCTGTTGTTCTTCGCGGCGCTTTTTGTTCTCATGGAGGTAAGAATATGGCGTCTGATTGTCACCATCCTACTAATATTATAAATCTGAAAGTTCGTGTGTAAGTGTGTATGTATGTTTGTTCCCTCTTCACGCTTTAACGGCTGAACGGATTTGGATGAAATTTGGAATGTACATAGCTTATACTAGGATAAGCATATAGGATGTTAATCCATAGGCATTCTTATAGCGGGCGAAGCCGCAGGGCACGGCTAGTGTTGAATAAATAAGAATAATGCCTAGTCTTCCCTCTAGAAAATCGTTCACAAGTCATTGAACTTAGTGTGGGGCCGTGAGTGTGAAATTGTTTATGTTTACGTTTATTTAATGTTTCTTGCCAGGTTGTTCTCGAGATGGCTGTAATTTTGCGAATCTGGCATAAGAATCATTAACTTTCATGAGTGCCTCTTTAGAGCCCATGTGAATAAACGATTTTGATTTTGATTTTGAATGTTTCCAGCATCCACGACACAAGTCACCGAACTTTTTGTGGGGCTGTGAGTGTGAAAACGTTTTTTTTTTGCATTTATGATAATTTTGTTTTTTTTTTCAGGCGTTATCTAAGCTCGGTTTGATAGAATACATCGGTGGACTGACGGAGTCGGTTATTTTATCTGTGGACGAGAGTGCGAGACTAGCTGTGGCTATTCTTCTCATGCTGTGGGTAAGTAGTTCGCTCGAAGCGTTTCGGTTCTACGTTTATCACCCCATTAATCTAGGTTTTTCAAATCTAGAGTGTGTTTTGAGCAGGCATGCTAAGTACATCTATGGCCGCATCATCACTTTCTTTCAGGTGAGATAGTGGTCAAATGCTTGCCACTCCGGCGTAAAAAAGGTATTGTCTTTTTTTTAACAAATTTAAAAAATGGAGGAGGTTTTCAATTTGATTGTTTTTTTAAGAGGCCGTGGACTTAGTGATACGAGTCGATTGCAAAACTCCGTCGCAACCGTCGCTCCGTCCGTCAAACTGTGCCCATGCTTGAACTGAGCTAGGTTTCTTACTAATATAATAAATGCGAAAGTTTGTGTGTGTGAAAGTTTGTTACCACGTATCTCCGCAACTACTTAAACGATTTTAATGAAATTTAAAATGTAGGTAGCTTACACTCTGGATTAGGAGATAAGCTACTTTAATCATCATCGTCATTAGCAGAGCTGCAGTGCTCAACTAGTTATATTATAATTATGTAATTTTCTATGGATAATTTTAATTATTCATCCTACTTCCTTTCGTCTTCCTTTCTCATTTTGATGCACGCCTACACCCCTGTTCTCGTCTACCATGTGTGGTTGACTGGTAGAGAATGCCAAAAAGGTGGACTTGATGCCAGATCAAAGTCCACCTTTTGTACTTTTTATGTAATAAAAAATGAAATGAATAAACAACCTGTAACAAAAAGGTGTAGTAATACTTGTTGGTGTGTATGTGTATCGTGCCAGGAATTATCTGCCAGAAAACGAAAGTCGAAAACGGACATATTTTTTTCCGAACAAAAATTAAAAATAGTATTTTTCAAATACTTTTGACAACCCTACAGTTACGAGTGCGGCAATCGGATATATTTGTTTCGTACAAAAATTAAAAAATATTTTTTTGCCAACCCTACGATTAAATCTGTGGCGCGTGACCTTGACCTTTGCTATGGCCACCACTGTCAGATGTCTAGGTCAGACATCTGATCAGACTCTATACATTTAGCTAGATGTGTAACTTGAGTATTACTACACCTTTCTGTTACACATTGTATAACTATGTACAAATCTATTCAGGTATCGGGAATAACGTCAGCCTTTGTCGACAACATCCCCCTTACGACGATGATGGTGCGCGTGGTGACGTCACTGGGTTCGAACCCCAATCTGAACCTGCCGATGATGCCGCTCATCTGGGCGCTATCTTTCGGAGCTTGTCTTGGAGGTATGTCTCACACGTTTGCTCTTACATACATAAAAATAAATTTCACTATAAAAATAATTTCTAAACCGGCACTCACTCAAATACATGTTATTGTCGAAGAAAAATGCTCCGACTGGGTTTCGGACGTATCCGACGTCCTTCTTAGCTACGTTCACAGGTCGCAGCACGTGTCTAGCTTCAAAACGCAACGTGGTTCATCATCTAACTTCAAAACGCAACGTGGTTCAGATTCTAGCTTCGAAACGCAACGTGGTTCAGATTACAGCTTCAAAACGCAACGTGGTTCAGATTACAACTTCAAAACGCAACTTGGTTTATCGTCTAGCTTCAAAACGCAACGTGGTTCAGATTCTAGCTTCGAAACGCAACGTGGTTCATCGTCTAGCTTCACAACGCAACGTGGTTCATCATCTAACTTCAAAACGCAACGTGGTTCATCGACTATAGCTTCAAAACGCAACTTGGTTCAGTTTCTAGCTTCAAAACGCAACGTGGTTCAGCGTCTCGCTTCAAAAGGACATCGGATATGTCCGGAAACTCGTGGGTGCCGAAAACATTACTCACACAATTACACACAGAACCTAAAATACAAAAAACTTGTTTCCATCGGGAATCGAACCCGATACCCGCTGCTTAGAAGGGGCTGTATTTACTAATCATTGTTTTTTGACAGGTAACGGTACATTGATAGGCGCAAGTGCTAACGTGGTTTGCGCAGGTGTGGCCGAGCAGCACGGATACAAGTTCTCCTTCATGCAGTTCTTCAAAATAGGCTTCCCGATGATGATAGGCCACCTCATTGTAGCCTCTGGATACCTCATGTTCTGTCATTGTCTCTTCACTTGGCATTAAGGTTCAAAATGGGACAAAATTGTACCATAGAGTTAACATGATTGAATTTTACAATGTATTGAGAGTGAAATTGTGAAATCCTAAAAATGTGTGTAATATTTAAGAATGATTATTATTACGGCTGCGCCCTGCGGTTTTACCCGCGTAAGTCCCGGGCCCGCGGGAATCCCGGGATAAAAAGTAGCCTTTGTTAACCCAGGATATCAGCTACCTCCATACCAAATTTCATCCAAATCCGTTCAGCCGTTACAACGTGAAGAGAGAACAAACATACTTACACAATTACACATTAACTTTTTTTGGTTCCACACACACACAAGTCCTGAACACACTATGTTATAATCCTGTCATCCCATCACCTGTACACTGAGCTGTTTGATACTTACAAATATCCTTTTTTGATTATTTATTTATATTTCGTAATAATTTATATTTTTTTAATAATTTATATAATTATTAGAAACTACTGTGTCGACCACACAGGATCAGTCTGACACATTTTTTTGTTAATTTATTAGAAAGTATTATTTACTTTCAATTCGTCATTGTATTTTAAATTTTTTTTTCAGTACGTTTTAAAAAATCTGCTTTTAGTCTGATGCAATTGAGAACGCAACAATTACTGCACTATTTATAAGTGAAGTAGTTACATTAAAATATAATGATTATATATTAAAATGTGCTCATTAGAGGGCGTGTAGATGCCTCTTGATTTGTATCTAATACGATTCACGACTAAGCCTATTAATTTATTAAAAACGAACTAAAGGTCAATCTTAATTAGTAAACAATTTATGAACTGCTTATTAGCTTATTCGCCTTCTAAGCACTCCCAAACAGGTATATTGGGGTATCGGGTTCGATTCCCGGCGGAAAAACGAGTTTTCTCCTCATGGAAAATTTGTGTTTCTGGTTCTGGTTGTGATGTCAATGTTTCCGGCACCCACGACACAAGTCATCGTACTTAGTGTGGGACTGTGAGGGTGAAAGATTGATATAAGCAGTGTTAGTTTACCACCATCGAGTAATAAATAAAATGTTGATTTAGTTCCGGTTGTAGTCACGTTATTTTTAATTTAATCGAGAAACTCGACCGGTGTTCTGTCGAGTTTCTCGATTAAATTTCGAGTTTCGAGATTACGCGCGCTGGAACGCAGTACGCGCCAGGCTCTCGTTGCCGCTACAGCGCATGCTCCCGAGGATGAGCGTCTATATCGCTCGAACACCGGTCGAGTTTCTCGATTAAATAAAAAATAACGTGAGTACAACCGGAACTAAATCAACATGAATACGACTCACGATAGTTTTAATAATAAATAAAATGTCGCTAAATACCATCAGTAGGTGTTGCAGCTTCTTTCTAGAGTTTATAATTTAAATTTAGCGTTCTTACCTCGTTAGCATAATTAATTAGCAACAGACGAGATAGTGTTTTAGAAGGTAGTCTAAAATAATAAAAGTGTATAATTTAGACGTCCACCAAAAATTCTAAACGGTTACCAAAATGGATAAATGGTCACCAAATTACGTTTCCTAAAATAAAATTTCCTGTGACAGAACCGAATCGGAAAACAGTAGGTTAAGGTTATTTTTTTTTATAAATAATACATAAATATTTATAATACGAAAAAATTGATTTATTTCATAATATTTTAGGAAACGTAATTTGGTGAACATTTATCCAACGTAATTTGGTG
Organism: Lomographa bimaculata; assembly: GCA_948107665.1. Classification (NCBI taxonomy): domain Eukaryota; kingdom Metazoa; phylum Arthropoda; class Insecta; order Lepidoptera; family Geometridae; genus Lomographa; species Lomographa bimaculata. The sequence continues at coordinate 7,896,919 of OX403614.1, forward strand.
ACCATTTATACATTTTGGTAACCGTTTAGAATTTTTTTGGTAGTAAAATAGATATTTTTTGGGCGGTGTTTAAACACAAGCCATAATAAAATGTACTAATATATTATAATAATAAACTTTAAAATAAACACGTTTCTTTGTTACAAACGTACAAATAAAAATGTGATAATGTGTAGTTGCAGTATTCTAGTTATAATTAATTAATATTTTTAATTATTAGCATAAAAATAGCAACGGATTGTTAAATAAGAATAAATTTACATTTATATTTTAAATTGGTAATTGTTATGCTTAAGCACGGTTAGGTACTAAAATACTGTCATCACATTTACCTACAACTTAAGAAACAAATATCAAAATGTTGACGTATTTTTTGTTCGGACTTGCCTTAGCTTAGAAAAAAAAGACTGTATATATCAAAAATAAAATCGTTTTATATAGTATTATGTATTTTGTACTATTTTTTTTATTATTAATGATACAAAATTACAAAAATGACTAAAAAACAATATTTTCAAAAAATGTATACGTCTAAATGCGTGATATACATTATTTTATTTATATAGGTACTTACTGTTAATCTGTAAATATATGAAAATGTCAAGGATGTTGTAGCTAAAGTAATAGGATGGCTAACTGACAAACTTACAGTGCCAAATATCAAACATGCATGGAATCTTATCACAACTGACTTAAAGCGTATTTACAATGTCAAATCGTTTTATCAATTGCATAAAGAACCAATCGTGGTTGCGGTCCCGATGAAATCGGGTGAAAGGTTAGAAAAGACCCCTGTGTCCCTCTCGCACAAGAACGACTAGTTCTAAAAAAGTTTCCAAGTGGTAGAAATTGTAGTCTGTAGTAATAATAAGATCTTATCTGTCGTGATTATTTGTTTAATCGAAACCTTACAGAATATGTTTCTAAATGCCCTACGTACTATCAAACTATTCTCAATAAACCGTTTTTTTTTCCTAATAGCATGAGGTTTTATGATATTATTTTTGTTATATGGGTATACAAGCCAAGCTACACAACTACATCCGCCATTTATAAACATATTTTGTAAAAACAAAATAAAGTTATCCTACTATCATACTTCCTACTAATATTATCAAGGCAAAAGTTTGTGAGTGTGTTTGTAGTTTGTTCCTTCTTGATGCTCAATTATGATTATATTAATTAATACATTTGTAAATATGGAATATGCATACATTTTTATTCGATTGTTGCCGTTAATACATTGCCGGAAAGAAAATTTTCCTCCATAACAATACATCTCATATCGAAATAAATAAGCATTGGGAAATGCAATCAGGTTTTTTTTTATTCAAGTAGGCAAACTTTTGACCACTATCTCACCTGATGGTAAGCGACGATGTGGTCGACGATGGAGCAAGCTTGCCTAGAAGATACCTATTCACTCGCGACTTGATGACTCCCATATTGTACTCATCAGGAAACACCGACTCAGGTAAGGAGTTCTATTCCTTTGCGGTTCGCACAATGAATGTAGAGGCTAAACGCTTAGTGCGCATTTGTGGAATGTCCACCATATAGCGGTGTCGCTTAGCAGTTTGTCTGCTTGTCCGACGATAGAACGGGGATGGGGGAACTAGATCGTGCAGTTCCTTAGCACACTCACCAAAATGTATCCGATAAAAACCGAGAGACTAGCTACCATGCGGCGCGGCGATGACCCAAGCTCTGAAACTTTGAATTAGTCAGCTGCTCGCTACCAATGTGTCTCTTGGGTCTCCACTCAATGGTGTCAAGAGTCTCAAGCTGGTACTTAGCTGAACCGTCCCAAAGATGAGAACAGTACTCCATACATGATCGGACTTGTGCTTGATACAAATTGAGCAACTGTCCCGGTGTGAAGTATCGTCTCACCTTTGCAAGGATTCCCAGCTTTTTTGCAGCTAGTTGGGTTTTTGACTCGATGGAAGTACCAAAATTGAGCTTTGAAGTTGGAGTCAAACCGAGTAACTCGAGATGGTCAGTTACTGGTAGGGATACATTTCGGAAAGTTGGAGTCAGTTCAAATTGACTCCGTATAGCGGAGAAAAAAAGTTTAGCAAATTTAAACACAGCGATTTAAAAAAAACAAATAGAATTAAAGGAAAGTTGACCAATCAGTGACCTCAAAAATGTGTAACTTAGTCACGATCAGCTTAGCCAATAGCGAGCGTTTTGCTATTTTGAAGTTCCCATCCATTTTATTTATTAAAACTCCTAATAAAAAGCAATTAAAGAAGAAAATCATATTATGGGTGTTATTTTATAAAAATAAAGATTAAAAAAAAATACTTGACCTGTATGTAAATTGTATGCTTATTTCCTATTGATAATTTATAGCGTTGTTATATTTTTCTTATATAACTATTATAGGCCAAAATGTTTGCTTGGAGATGAGTTGATTGGCTTGAAGAATTTAGTAATTTTTAATTTTGCATTGGGTCACACTCTACGACAATAATTTGTACACAACAATTTGTGTCAGTAAGGTGTCATAAAAGTTAGGGTTTACCTTCATTGGATTTTTTATGGATATATTGATGATCAAGCCGTGCCGCCCCGCAGCTTTGTCTGCGTTTATCTAGTTAAATAGCAGCCTATTTGTTAATCCTAGGCATAAGCTACGTACATTCCAAATTTATCAAAATTAATTCAGCCGTTGCCGCGTGAAGAGAAAATAGACATACTTAAATAATGCCACAATTACACACAAACTTTCGGATGCATAAATTAGTTTGATGTAAGTATGTAATAATAATATTTACCAAGATTCTGACATATCAATGTAGTAATAATATCTGTCATCGATTTATGGATTATCTTTATTCTAGGATACAAATTTAAAGATGGGTTGTAAATGTATCTAGAAGCTTATTACAACAATTTTACAGCACATATCTCCGCCATTTTGAAAAATATCGAACCTGCTCTTATAGTCGGATAAGCAGACGAAGCCGCGGATAGATACTAGTAAATATATATAATGTTAATTAAATATAAATGCATTTTGAAACATCAGTGTGGATTTTAATCACGCATATAGTGTATTTAAGTTTATCTTTATGAATGACATAATAATATTTTTATTAGATATCATATTGTAGCATAATTACACAGTTAAATATCATTCAAGTAGAACATAATTCAAATGGCTCAAAAGGTTATCCCACAAATCTCAAAATCAGGGTTACCCTAAAGAAAAGGGACACAGAGGTTTTTTGTGACCTCTCACTAGGACACAGATTTTCGGCGGAGTCGTCCCTCCTTTTACAAACCGTAGGTTTGTTTCCTATCTCGATGGAAAATGTACATTAAATATAATTTCTAGTTGTTAATGGCAACTCTCGTGGCAGTCGAAAAAAAAACGCAGGACATTATCTACGGTAGGTAGATTAATAATGCTCTACGTATTTTTTCCGATCGGACTACATGCTGCTGGATGTGAGTAGACTCTATCGGATGCATGTTCTATAATTCTATCGGATCCTTTTAATTTTTAACCCAGATTTAAAAAGTGATTTTCCCTCTACTTTAAACATTTGTTGTAGCTGTTTACCACCATAGTGAGTTACGATTAATTTAGCTTCAAAAACAGCAGTTTTTGAGGATAAAGTGGTCGTGACCGCGTAGCCATTAGAATGATCTAGAGAGGAGGCAAACATAAGTCATGATAACTTTTAGCATATTTACATTATGAGGCACCAAGCAAGTTTTGAATCATGTCTGATTACTCTTGCAAGTGTCGTGATTAAAAAAATCATGTTTTGATAATATGCTAAAAAGTATAGGATATAGCGCGTGCCCTTGCGGTATACCGTAACTAACAAAGAATTGTTAATTTTGGAATCTATATATATAAAAATCAATGCCACTTTTCGTTGTTATTTTATAACTCAAGAACGGGCTCACCTTACCAAACCAAATGTTTAGGCTTTGTTTGGACTATTTAGTAGATGGTTTATGTGAAGTTTGCACAAAATCGGTCGAGAGGTTCTTCATTTATCACACCGGGCGAAGCCGGGGCGGATCGCTAGTACTTAATATAAAAGGAGTGCCGAATTCTAAATCCATATTAATACAAAAAATATTACAATTTTGTTGAATTTTTGTAAGACAATTGTCATATGTTTGATATATATTTATTGAAAGTATACAAATAAACACTAATAAAATATGCAATAAACAGAAAGCTGCTACTAAAAAAGTAAAAATGTCAATATCAAAAACAAAACAAGTGTCTATACACTTCTTTTTAAAGAACATGGTATGTATATTAAAAAGGATAGGACATAGCGCGCTACCTTGTGTAACTCCTACTGAACTAATTAGTGTTTTGGAGTATAAAAAATTATAAATACTATTAGTTTCCTTGCCGCCTAAATTTAACAAAACAAGTATCATATTTAAAATATATTCATTCATATTATATAAAATTAAACTACCACTGATTCACTCATTGACAGAATTGTTCTCCCAGAAGGAGTCGCGGGGGGTATAGAGAATGTTCAGAAGAAGTGTAGGAAAAAATCCCGAGACCTCGGGAAAAATCCCTGATCTTCGAAAAGTCGACTCCTGACACATGATGAGGAGCATATCTCGGAAACGGCTGGATGAAAAAATTTCGGTCTCGAACTAACTTCGAAGAGGACCCTGAGACGCTCCACGACCCGGTCGAAAAAATTCAAAATGGCCGAAAACAAGATGGCCGCCATACAAAATTGAACGCTTTATATCTCGGAAACTATAACAGGTGGGTATAGGGCGTTCGAACTAAAGTCGCTAAGGGTCCGGACGCGCTTCGGAAGAAAAGGTCAAAGTTGACCTCCGACGTGACCTTGACCGAAAGTTTTTCCGATCGACGCGAAATTCGGTATAGGGGGGTTAGGGGGGCCCCAGAGTCCGGCAAAAATAGTGAAAAAATTCTGAAAAAATTTTTCGACCCGGCCGCCATACAAATTTTATTCCGAAGTCACCGAACCGGCCCAAAATCGGCGTCCGGGGGTTTCCGGGGGTGCCGGTGACGATCCCGGGGACGAAACGGAGGTGCGCGCGGGCCGAAGGCCCGCGTGCTCCTCCGTGAGTCACCGGGATCGTCACCGGCGCCCCCGGAAACCGTCGGACGCCGATTTGGGACGGAACCGCGCGGCATCGACGCGCTCGCGGGCGCCCTCCGTGCTGAAATCGACGTCCGGGGGTATTCGTGGGTGCCGCTGACGATTCCGGGGACGAGATGGAGCGGCGCGCGGGCCGAAGGCCCGCGTGCCGCTCCGTCGAGTCACCGAGAATCGTCAGCGGCGCCCGCGAATACCGTCGGACGTCGATTTCGGGACGGAACCGCGCGGCTCGCTCTCCCGCCCCCGTTTGGCTCAAGGTCGGCGTCCGGGGGTATTCGGGTGTGACGATGACGAATCCGGGGACGAAATGGAGGGGCGCGCGGGCCGAAGGCCCGCGTGTCCCTCCGTTGAGTCACCGAGATTCGTCATCGTCACGGCCGAATACCCTCGGACGTCGATCTTGGGCACAAAAGTCACAAGTCGCTGACTAAAGTCCAATGCCACCGGAGCCCCGCGTCGCCTTTCCGTGGGCCCGTAGGGCCCACGCCGCGCGGATACTAGTCTTTTATATAACTTTCATTATGAAAGATTTGTTTGTTTATTACAATTTTGAAAAAAATATTACTTAGTTTACTAATAAAAAGTGAAGTCTGCTAATTATAAAACTTAATATAAGGTCAATAACCCTAAAAATTTGAGTAATTATTTAATTAAATAGGGTATTGATGTATATTTTTTAATAGTATATTGCAAGAAATGGAATGTTATAATTATTCATACTGATTTGTACCTTATTAACTAGAATTACAGGGTGCATAACTGAGTAGGTTGGTAGAGTGGCGTGGCTTGCTGACGTCACATGGATTGATTCAGTTATTCGCTGTCCCTGTAATCAATTTGTTTGGTTGGCTAATTAGTAAGCTTAGGATTAGTTAGTTGACTAAGGATAGTTTTTTAATCAATAGACAATAGTCAGTTATAAATGTATCTGTTCATTTTAGTACTGAATATACTTTTTCATTGCTCTGTTATCGATCTGTTATTTTCATGTAACTATCTTCACGAGATTAAACGGCCTTGATAGAGGCGATAGCAAAAACGGTCGAATGCATGATAAAAAAAAAATACATTAAAATGTATCACAATTTTTATGTTCTACATTTTTTTTTTTTATTGTGTATTGCTAAATCTATCTACGGGTCAATTGCCTATATTTCCTAAAACTAAACTAAAACTATATAGCAAAGAAGCAAGTTACCTACAAGACATCGAGCCTATAGTTAACTCAAGTGCTCAAGCCCACTACCAGTGGGTAGCGTTCCCATTATGCTGGCGGCATTGCCTCTCTGAATTGCATTATTGGAACAATAGAATCCGAGACAATTGCGAAAAACTGTTTTTTCATGCTGGATAGGCAAGCATTTGACCACTATCTCACCTGATGGAAAGTGAAGATGCTACCGAAGATGTAATATGCTTGCCTAAAAGATACATATTCACTCTAAACTCGAATAAACCCAGATTGTACCGTTCAGGGAACAAAGACGCAGGCAATTAGTTCCACTCCCTCGCTGTACGAATGATAAACGTTGAAGCAAAACGCTTTGAGCAAACCGGAGGCATGTCAACCATATAAAGATGACGTTTGAATAATAAAGTAATGCAATATTTTATGAAGTAAATACAAATTATTTATTATCTTTTTAAAGTAATGTAGGGTATAAGTTAGGAATAAATATATAACATAATAGTATTAGAATTATTATTTATATTCCCATTATATATAGTTTATTTTGTATAACCTACTTAAATGTTTATCCATGCCTATTTATTTATTAAATGATAGATTGCAAAATGTGATTTGATATTTTACTTATAGTAACCCCAAGTAAGTTTAAAAAAATTGAATTCTATTATATATTCTATATAAATTTACCTATTATTTATAGGCAAGCCTTGACCACTATCTCACCTGATGGAAAGTGAAGATGCAGCCGAAGATGTTAGAGTGATGACCTTGAAGATACCTATTTAGATTTTATATTATATTTGCTATTAAAGTTTTCGTGAGTTTGACACATTATACTTTATATAAATGAAACGGCTTGACTCACGATTTAAGGTCGACTCTTGCGATCGGACATCCCCGAAACCTAGGTCGTAAGAGTCGACCTTAAATCGTGAGTCAAGCCGTCCATCTTTGCTGTTTACTATAGACTTGAAGACACCCAGATTGTACCGTTCAAGAAACAAACGCTGGCAACGAGTTCTACTCCTTCGCTGTACGGATGATAAACGTGGAAGTAAAACGCTTTAAATTTAAATGCACCCTTGGAATATAAATAAATAAACACAGTGTTAAGTAATACATATTTTTATAACAAATAATACATATTAGACATTCCTTTTCCTACTGATTGCTTTTGTAAGTGAAAACCTACTGGTACTACAATGTTGTAGTACATATTATAAACATAAAAAATCCAGTCATTTCCTACATACAGATTCTTAAAAAAAAATTAGCACCAAACCATAGGTTATTTTAATTTTGCAATGGCAACACGCAATAGCTAAACATGCTGCCTTTATAAATACCACAGATAAAAATGGATTCAATGTCATTTGTGATTACTTATTGACTCAGTCGCTTGTTATTTGTTTGGTAGAATACGCGTACGCGCAGCGCATTTGCATTATGTTTTAAAAAGTTATCAGTGAATTCACGCCAAATATTAACCCTGTCAGGTGTGCCGGTGATTTTTTTTCGCCTTTTGACGTTTGGAGGTTGGTTGTTTACAAATAATGTAAATAAATCTTGTCGTCAAGGAAACTGCATTGCTAATTAATTTAAGTGTACATTTTATATATTTATATGTAGATATAGTTATATGTGGTTTATTTGGATGTTATCCAAAGTGAGATGGTGGTTTAGGAGAATGATCTTAAAGATTTTTTAATTGTCTGTAAATGAACAAATCTCAATACTGAGTAGATTTTTGGCGGCCATGTCAATAAACATATTAATTTGATTGGTTTATTCTCGAATTATTCAAGACTAGTAGTTAGGAATTTACATATTCATTATATTTTTTACAGACTTTACAAAAAAGGAGGAGGTACTCAAGTCGACTGATTTTTTTATTTTTTATTTGTGTTACCTCTCTACTCCGTTCCAAGTGAACCAATAAAAAAAATTTTTTTTTCAAAGATGTTTTTTTCCAATTGGTCACATTATGTGATCAAGATCTGATCTGTAGTTCTTAAAATATCGTCAATAATGCTTGTTTAGTACATCTAATCTGATCAAAGTTCCGAAGATAAAGCGGTGAAGTCGGTTTTTACCAACTACCCAAAAAGGAGGAGGTACTCAAGTCCACTGTATTTTTTAATTTTTTTTTTATGTTGAAAGATGTTGCTTTTCATTTGGTCCCATTGAAATTTGATTAAGAACTGATCAGTAGTTCTTGAAATATCGTCAATAATGCGTATTGATACATCTATTTTGATCAAAGTTCCGAAGATGAAGCGGTGAAGTCGGTTTTTTTAAGCTTTGCTTGCGTTTAATTATTGTAGATGCACTTTCTTTTTATAGAGAGAGCTCTCTTGAACCTTGTTATCTTTAATGTCATAATTATTTTATATGTTGCATGTTACATATATACTAATATAAGTACGACTATATCCAGTAGGTACATTTGATACGATTGCAAACAGAAGGTTAAAATGTTTAGTAACATGATTCATACTAATAATATAAACTCGAAATTTTGTATAGTTTGTTTGTGAGTGTTATTATTAGTAGGTATATTTAAGGGTACACATTAACTATAAATTTTAAATAGCTGGACAGATTTGGATAACATTTGATTATAACAATAGGACATAAAAATTTATTTTATTTTTTTTGACGTGATAACGTCTTATAAATCGATGAACACCGGCTGCACGCACGAAAATGTGTCACGTTCCGCCTGAGCCGAGCGTGCAAGCGAGAGCGCGGAACAAGCGATAGAGAGGCACGATCGGCCTAAGCGTTGTCTTATGACGTTATCACGTAAAGACCAGACAACCATTTATTTTATCTATATGAGCAAAGCCTAGCGACGCAGCTAGTAGTCTAAAAAAATATATTTTTTATTACGATACATCTTTTGAGGACTATTTCATTATATCAAATCGTTCATTGTATATTAAATCAAAATCGTTTATTCACATGGGCCCCAAAGAGTCACTCATGAAGGTTAATGATTTTACTGCCAGATTCTCTCGTGATTGCTGTAATTTTGCGAATCTGCCAGTAGAGTTATTAACTTTCATGAGTGCCTCTTTAGGGCACATGTGAATAAACGATTTTGATTTAAAAATATACCTTATTCATGATAGTTGTCACATCGCACACACACACACAATCGCACCTAGTTCGTTTCCCAGTTGCATAAAAGAAAATATATAGTTTTTATAAAGAATTTCGTGATATAGATAGATAGATAATACTTTATTGATCCACTTTACAAGATGAGATAAAACAAAGGCAACAAACAAGCTTATACGTAAAGTATCACAACAGGCGGCCTTATCACTAATAGCGATCTCTACCAGGCAACCTTCTATATATAAACTACTAGCCGTGCCTCGCGTCTTTGCCTGCGTTTATTATGTTAAAAAGTAGCCTATGTGTTAATCCGAAACATAAACTACCTGAATTCAAAATTTTATCAAAATCTCTTTATACTTTCCGGAGATAAAATAAAATAAAAAAGCCTTTATTCATTTGCTATTCTAGAACATTCTTTTTATATAATTTCATATATCACTAAATAGCAATAGTCGCCTTCGCGGCGTAGGCCTCCCCTAAATTCTTCCATACGCCCCTTTCTCTTGCCGTCCTCATCCACTACTGTCCACATGCGTAAAAATATTCCTCCATCTCATTTTCGGTGTTCCTTGTGTCCGTTTTCCTTGCCGTGGAACCCATTCTGTCTCCCATTCTTCCGTTTTGTCCACCTATCACTTTGCAGTCTTCAGACATGCCCTGCCCACTTCGTTCCGAAGATATGTGGTGACAAACATTTACACACACAATCTGTCGCATATATAATTAGTAGGAAGGATTGATGATTAGTTCTGCCCAGCTTAGCTAACTTATATACAAAACAGATTATACTCATTTTAGATTTAGTTATTCCTACCTATTGTATGTATTAAATTGTGTGAAACAAAATTTTTGAAACGTGACGACCAAATCTATATATAGTTTCTATATAACGTTCTTAACGCTGTAACTAGGTAACATATAAACTATGAAAAGTATAACATTTTAAATTTCAATTTTTTATATTGATAACTTTTATAAGGAAAAATTATAGCTTGAGTTATAAATAATTGTTTTAGATGATAATAAGGTAAGGAAAATTTCGTCGCTTCAGACAGGGCTTGAGTAGCTCAGCGGTTAGAGCAATACGGCATGACACCCTGTGGCCGCAGGTTCAAACCCCGCCGCCCGAGAACGATATTTTTTTTCCTTTCTAAATTTATAAACATAGTTCTGCCTAGCATGGCTACTGCTATTATAAACAAAATAAAAAGTTTTTTTTGATAAAAAGATCCGATTGCATATTATTATTAATTATTTATTTATTAATTGAACGCAGCTCGCAATCCAACAAGCATAAAAAAAACTTATAATTTTTAATTAGTGGCCTACCAAATCGTTATTTTCCAACAAAAAATCGAATCACTTCTCCTGAGGGTTGTACTTCACTTACCGTAAAACCATGTTTTTTTTTTATTTTGGCGTCAAAATCAAAATCTTGTATTCACATTGGCCCCAAAGAGGCACTCATGAAAGTTAATGACTCTACAGCCAGATTCGCAAAATTACAGCCATCTCGAAAATATCCTGGCAACAAACTCTCGTGACTCTACATTCTGTAGTCGTTAGAAATCGCTTGTGCAGTTTGCCTCCATGCATCCTTGTCCCAAACGGCAACAATGTTAATTTATGTCACAAATTAAATATGTTTTAAGATAATTAAGAGAGTCATGTTCACAGCTAAATCATGCCCTAGTACAGTGGTAGAGACTTGACTAGAACTTTTACTGGAGTTCTGGAGTGAAAGCGAAAATTACATTTTTAGGGTTCCATACCCAAAGGGTAAAAACGGGACCCTATTACTGAGACTTCGCTGTCCGTCCATCCGTCGGTTTGTCACCAGGCTGTATCTCAAGAACGGTGATAGCTAGACAGTTGAAATTTCACAGATGTATTTCTATTGCCGCTATAACAAAAAATACTAAAAATAAAATAAAATAAATATTTAACAGGGGCCCCCATACAACAAACTAAATTTTTTATAGATAATGGTACGGAACCCTTCGTGCGCGAGTCCGACTCGCACTTGGCCGGTTTTATTCAACTTATGATTTACCTACATTCGTGCATTTTCAACTTATTATACATGAACAATGGAAGAATTATAAGTTTTGGAACATAATACAAAATCGACTACGACATATTTCACCTTCGCGCCTAAACTTCATTATAGCCATGAATTTACTAATAATTACTAATAATAGTTGTATGACTTGTATGTAAAAAGACAAGTGATGGACAGCCTGACAGATCATTGTATACACGACTATTTACATAATTATATACAAGTACTAGATGTACCCGGCATGCGTTGTAATGCCTCGCTTAGAAAAACTGTTCTAGCTCTGTCACGTTTATGGTCGCCTAGTACTTTTATTCCATTAAAAACTTTCTGGATATTGTTCATACAAAAATAAACCATTAAAAAAAGGAAGGTGAGAGGGGAGGAAGGTGAAAGATATTTTACGACCTACTCTCATATCTATCAAATATACAAAAATAATAATAATTAAAATCGGTCGAGCCGTTTCGGAGGAGTTCGACCACAAACTCCGGGACCGTGAGACGCGATTATTATATACTAGCCGTGCCCCGCGGCTTCGCCCGCTATTATCAAGTTAAAAGTAGCCTATGTGTTAACCCTAGATATAATCTATGTATATTCCAAATTTCATCCAAATCCGTTCAGCCGTTAAAGCGTGAAGAGGGAACAAAAATACTTACACACTTACACACACACTTTCGGATTTATAATATTAGTAGGATTACACGAAGAAGATACACATTTACAGTTTTTAGAAGACTGATGTTGTCTAAGGACGACAATATTATGCATAAGAAATTCTTTTTACAAGCTTTTATTTAGTTCCACTCTTCTGCGATCTTCGTCTGTAATCAAATCTTGCAAGCTAAATTAGACCCACTTCCCGATGACCGATTGGCGTCAAATTTGGTGTACTTATGTATCTTCGGTGACAATACAATGATATGGTACCATCTGATGATGGAGACGGAAGATGGCCATAGGGATTTCTGAATTAAACAAGATAAACCCATCGAGTTTGGGCTCGTTTGATTCTTTCTCTGGTTGTATATAACTTTTTAGTCCTTTTTTGTTTACAACTTGTAAAAGCTTGATTTTAAAAAACTTTTTTGTATTGCTTGTTTGTTATCTACAATAATTGAACGCAAGCAAAGCTTTAAAAGACCGACTTCACCGCTTTATCATCGGAACCTTGATCAGATTTGATATATAAACACGCATTTTTGACTATAACTCAAAAAATGGAGATCAGACCTTAATCAAATTTCAATGGGACTACATCAAAAGCACCATCTTTCAAATAAAAAAAGAATCATCAAAATCGGCTCACAACGAAAGAAGTTATGAGGTAACTTTTGAAGTCGGGTAAACGAGAACATCGTCAAAGTACGCAATATTCGTCATAAAATAGGCATTATTGACGATATTTCAAGAACTACTGATCAGATCTTGATCAAATTTTAATGGGACCAATTAAAAAGCAAAATCGGCCCGAGAATTTGGTCTCTAGAATGCCACAAAGGTACAAACATACTACATACATAATACAGGATGCCAGGTTCTTCTCAAGATGGCTGTCATTTTGCGAATCTGGCAGTAGAGTATCTATTTAGAGAATCTGGCAGTAGAGAACTTTCATGAGTGCCGCTATGGGGTCCATGTGAATAAACAATTTTCATTTTGATTTTGATAAATACATTTCCCTCCTTTGCGTCAAGCATTCGGGTAATAAGTTTTAAGATGAGTTTTAAATATACAAGGTTACTTTGAATTAGCGCTCCGTACTCCACAGGGGTATATTGGTGCATGCGAACAATAACAGCTGCTTTAGTTGTATTGTTTTTTATTTTTGAGTTTACTAGTTGGATAATTGGTTTTAATCGTAGCTCGGTACTTTACAAACTTACCAAAAAAATAAAAATAAAAGTTTTTTTATATATTTTTTGTGTTGCATTGTCGATACCCGACCCCCCTGTGGAGTATAGAGCGCTAATTCAAAGTAACCTTCCTTGTATTTGTTTGTCCCCAGGCTCTACAGACCATGTGAACTGGGACCAAAATGAGTAACCTATGGCAAAGTGTTAAAGAATGGACCGGATTATCGAAGAAGGTACCGGACAGTGAACTCAAGAGGTACGTATAAACGGTACACGTTATTAAGCGAGTAAAGCGAAATCTCTAAGTTGACTTGGGTGATTCAGCACTTTGTCCGTCCGTTCGTCTGTCAGAGGCATCTAGCGTCTAAACCATACAAGCAAATAGCTTCAAACTTTAAGAGAATATGTAAAGCTATTAAATAAATCCTACTAATATTATAAATCCGAAAGTTTGTGTGTAAGTGTGTAAGTATGTTTGTTCCCTCTTCACGCTTTAACGGCTGAACGGATTTGGATGAAATTTGGAATGTACATAGCTTATACCTAGGATTAACACATAAGCTACTTTTTAACTTGATAATAGCGGGCGAAGCCGCGGGGCACGGCTAGTGATTATATAAATGTACATACTTAGGGAGCATTCATAGACGCTAGTGGGGAGCAAGATACTTTTTTTATTTTATATTCTGCCCGTTTGTGATCGTTGAAGAGAACTCTACAAAAATATAGTACAAAACCGTTTCTAAAAATGTATATGTTGGTAAATAAAGTTTGGTAGGAAATCACAATCATTGTTTTAGACCTATTTTATCCCTTCGAAGCAGCGGGTATTGGGTTCGATTCCCGATGAGAACACAAGTTTTCTCTCCAAGGAAAATGTTTGTTTTAGGTTATGGTTGTAATTGTGTTTGTAATGTAAATGTTTTCGGTACCCACGACACAAGTTCGAACTTATTGTGGTTCTGTGAGTGTGAAAGCGTATCCAAATCTATCTCTTTATCTCATAGACGAGACTTTTATGCGGGACAGAGATAGCGTATGTTTATAAAATGGTGTCAATTCTATTAGAAGGGATCTATATCGGGAGAAAGTGTCGGGCAGAATGTATTGTTTATATTCATATTCCATATATGTCACAGGACCATATCTATACTAATCTATACTAATTATAAAGAGGTAAAGTTTGTTTGTTTGTTTGTTTGTTTGTTTGTTTGTATGTAAAAGGTAATCTCTGAAACTACTGATCCGATTCTGAAAATTCTTTCACCAATAGATAGCTACACTATCACTGAGTGTCATAGGCTATGTTTTGTCGGGATAGAAGTTAGTTATCAGTTCGAAATAATAATATTCGTAAGACAAGTCGGAGAAAAATTTGCTAACTTTCCGCTTTATCGGCGTACGCTGACTAAACGGTAAGACATAGTTGAATACAATGTATGGCAAAAATGTTGGCCTTCATGAGTTTTACAAAAAAGTCCGCGACAGCATATATCTAACATGTATGTATAGCTCAGAAAAATTACTTTTCTTTGTTAAAAATCTGAAAAAAAAGCGGCCTCTGTTTAGTTGGCTTTTTGAGACATTCAGTATTAATCCTTATCAAAATAAACTATTTCATCGTCTTACGTAGTTCATGTAGATACATTTTGCTTTTTACTGCATATGATTTGGATAAATAGTCTATGAGAAATCGTGAAATTGGTTTCACGGGAGCCCGCCCGTGAACGGGACGGGTCAGAAATGTACAGAAACGTACTACGAATTCCTGCACTAAAAAATAGCGGCTTCTATTTCGTTGGCTTTTTTAAGTATTTAATATTAATTCTTATCAAAAAAACCTATTTCATCGGCTTACTTAGTTCAGGTAGATGCAATTTGCTTTTTACTGCACATAATTTGAACCCATAGTCTAGGAGAAATCGTTAAGTTTATTTGAGGGTGAAAACGGTGGATCACAGAATGGAACAGTTACTGCGTAATCCGGCATACGTCTATGTTTTGAACCGACTAACATAAGAAGGGGGATATGAATTCGACTGTTTTTTTTTTGTTTAGTCTTATCTTTGAAGTTTGAACTGCCCGCTAGCGTAGTTAGGTGGGCATTTGCCTTTAAAGCACCGGGTTTGATGCCCGGTGGGAACACAGGTGTTTTCCCACGGGAATTTGTGTTTCTGGTTTTGAGTATGTTGTGAATGTTGTGTGAATCTTGGATGTTTACAGCCCCTTGATACAAGTCATTGAACTTAGTGTGGGGTTGTGAATGTGAAAGCGTTTATGGGTATGTTTTTTAATATTTACTACCCGGCCGACGACGCCGGGCGGGTCGTTCCTGAACTTTGAATTGCTCGCTGGCGTAAATGGGTGCGCGTTCGCCTTCAAAGCAGCGGGTTCGATTACCGGTGATAATTTACCTAAAAAAATTATCTCCACGATAAATTTGTGTTCCTGGTTTTGAGTATGTTGTGAATACTTTGTGAATCTTAGATGTTTACGGCCCCCCGATACAAGTCATTGAACTTAGTGTTGGGCTGTGAATGTGGAAGTGTGTTTATTTGTATTATTATTTTTTAACCGGGCGACGCCGGGCGGGTCATCTTTTGAACTATCTACTCGCGTAAATGGGTGCGCGTTTGCCTTCAAAGCAGCGGGATCGATTCGCGGTGGTAACGGAAGTTTTCTCCCTACGGGAAATTTGTGTTCCTGGTTTTTAATATGTTGTGAATCTTGGATGTTTACGGCTCCACGCTACAAGTCACTGAACTTAGTGTGGGGCTGTGAATGTGGAAGTGTTTATGTGTAGATTTTTTAACCGGGCGGCGCAGGGTGGGGAATCTTTGAACTTTGAACTACCCACTGGCGTAGATGAGTGCGCGTTCGTCTTTAAAGCAGCGGGTTCGAATCTCGGTGGGAACACAATTACAAAAGTTTTTTCCCCACGGGCAGTTTATGTTTCTGGTTCTGGGTACGACGTGAATGTTGTGTGTGTGGTGTTAATTGTTTACGGCCCCACGACACAACTTATAGTACTTTTACAGTGGGGCTGTGAGTGAGAAAGCGTTTATATGTAAGCTTTTGTTTACCCGGGCAACGCCGGGCGGGTCAGCTAGTTACTCATATTATGCATCATAAACATAGATATTCAATAATAATAAACGCTTTCACACTCACAGTCCCACACTAAGTTCATTGACTTGTGTTGTGGGTGTTGGAAAGAGATAAATATGTTGAGAAAAAAGGACTTGCTGAGAGGTCCTTGAAAAGTGTCTATATATATATTTCAATTATATTATTTCCTTGTTTACTTTTTAAGTTTTATAAATGGCTTTATTATTTATTATTTAACTGCTTGTTGGCTTAGTTGGTTGGCGTTCGTCATCTAATCAGGGGTATCGGGTTCGATTCCCGGCGGGAACACAAGTTTTCTCACCAAGGAAAATGTGTGTTTCTGGTTCTGGTTGTGATTGTGTGTGTTATGTCAATGTTTCCGGCACCCACGATACAAGTAGTCGAAATTAATGTGGGGCTGTGAGTGTGAAAGCGTTTATTATTATTTACTAATTTATTTCGTCTCGGAGTAACTTATATACTCCGGTAGGATGAAGAGAACTGGCCTAGCCCAAGTAAGCTTTATTTTCTATATCAATTTGGTAGATCTGGTCTTTTTTTAAGAATTTACGAACGAAAGCGATACGTAGATATTTTAAATTGCTGCTTCATTATTATTATTCAAGTATTTATTTTAACTCGCGAGTCTATGCCCGGACCTTTGTTAGGCATTAGCGGAGTCGTAGCCAACGCTAGGAAGCGCATTGGTACAATTACATTTTGATAATGATATATCAGGCGTGTCCAAACATAAGACGGAGATCATATTAGAAATTGACGTCGTTTTAATTTTGCATACGCCTCTACAGTAATTATAAACATATCATAACATAAACGCTTTCACCCCGGGTTTCATGTAGGTGCCGAAAAAAATCACATCACACAAACAATCACATCCAGAACCAGAATCATAATTTTTCCTAGGGAGAAAACCTGTGTTCCCGCCAGGAATCGAACCCGATACCCCTGCTTAGAAGGCTTAATTAGGAATAAAGGAGTATTTATTATAGTGATAAATTTAGAAAGGAAAAATTATCGCTTGAGGCGGGATTTGAACCCGCGGCCATAGGCTGTCATGCCCTATTGCTCTAACCGCTGAGCTACTCAAGTCCCGCCTGAAGCGACGAAATTAACCTTTCCTTATTATTAACGTCTTACGGGGGGCGATAACTTTTCCTTTCTAAATTTATCACTATAGTTCTGCCGAGCATGGCTAATGCTATATAAATAAAATCAGTATTAATTATATTCTATAAACTATTTTATTATTATTATATGTGACAGGAGTCTGTATTCTCTCGTGTCATGCGGGGAACTGACAGCTGACACCCTCCAGCTGTGGATGGACCTTCCAGAAGAAGTCAAAAATGATCCAGATCTTGCGCCGTTCAAGCAGAAATATGAGAAGGAACATGGTATGACGTTTTGTATACATTTTTTTTCTTTTAATTTTGGCCTCGCAATCTTGCACATTTATCCAGTGTCAAATAATAATATATTTAAAGTGTATTTCATATTAAAAGTTCTAGTCACAGTCAAAGTCAAGTAAAAGCGTCAAGTTTAATTTTAAAACTATCGTGAGTATTACACATTATGTTTCAATGTTATATTCGGCGTTAATTTGTCCGAAACTAGTTGACTACAAAGTAAGTCGAAATTTTCGTGTTTTAAGCCGAATATAACATTGAAACATAAAAGAGTCAAGGTCCAGTCAAGTTATGCCCTAGTAAAGTGGTAGAAACTTTACTATAACTTCTATTGGAGTTTTGGAGCGAAGGCGAAAATTGCGTTTTTAAACTTGGTATCGTTTGCCTACACTTGTGCACGTTTACTAAGTATTAACGGGTAATAATCTAGCATTCAAGTGGGTTTTTTAAACCTTTGCTTG
Source organism: Lomographa bimaculata (assembly GCA_948107665.1). Classification (NCBI taxonomy): domain Eukaryota; kingdom Metazoa; phylum Arthropoda; class Insecta; order Lepidoptera; family Geometridae; genus Lomographa; species Lomographa bimaculata. Next base: position 7,915,280 of record OX403614.1, read on the forward strand.
CGTTTAAATTCTCTCTAGTCTAGAACAATCTATGACATCAAAATACTAAAATATAACCATAAATTCCTCATAACTTTACGACATCCTTGAGGCTATTTCGGCAGAGAACAAATTGTTGGTAAATTAATTAGAGCGTGTCTAAAAAAGGTATTTTTATCACTTCAGATAGATCTCACATTATTTGACTCGACTAAAGAGGTTTGCGTTAGTTTTTTTTGTCACATCTCATCATATATAGGTTTTATTTATTTCACAGGATGTTGACGATATGGGGTCCTTTTTTAGGGTTCCGTATCTCAAAAGGAAAAACGGAACCCTTATAGGAACACTTTGTTGTCCGTCTGTCAAGACCCTTTTTCTCAGGAATGCGTTGAGGTATCAAAATGAAATTCATATCAAATACTCAGGTCTACTGTCCCTTGAAGCTGTGAAAAAATCAAACTTCTAAGCCAACGCAATCAAAAGATACAGCCGTTTATGCTGCAAATGTTTCGACACTCGCAAAGGAATCAAAACCTACAGAGACTTACCGTGAACTCAGAATCTTGAAATTTGGTACGAAGCAACGTCTTATAGCACAGATAAAGGAAAAATTGTGAAAAGCATAAATTTTTTAGTTACAGTACATCATATAATAATTTCATTTAGCAATAAAAATACCATAACTTTTACTTATATACCTACAGGTGTGTACGGTACCCTCGGTGCGCGAGTCCGACTCGTACTTGGCCGGTTTTTTAAAACAGGATGTATATTCGATTAATTTTGCTTTAGAGCCAAAGTACCTAAATAAGTTTTACTGCGCAAGCCAAAAATGGGTTGTCGATTTTGTATTATTAAATTAGTCAATGGCCTCGATTCTGATGTCACACACTAAATTAAATTTAAACTATTCCTGTCTTTTACAAAATAGGAACACAAGACAGAGAAAGCATACTGCTGTGTTGTCGAGTTAGTCAGAACTTAGATGTCTATGCAAGCTTAGTCGAGTATGTTATTGGTGTTGACTAAAAATACGCGCCTTTCTGCTTCTTCAGTTCATATTTTAATTGATAAACTAGCGTGACAGCACTAAAATGCATACTATCTCCGTCTTGTGGTCCATTTTGTAAGAGACAGGGATAGTTTTAATTTAATTTAGTGAGTGTACATCAGAATCGAGGCCAATGTATTATTTATCTTGAACAAATTTAGATGGGACCACACAAGCTTTCAAAAAAATACCATCAAAATCGGTTCACCTATAGAAAGGAGTAATGAGGTAGCACTCATAAAAAAATGCAGTTGAATTGGAAACCTCCTACATTTTGAACTCAGTTTAAAAATTATTGAGGTTTAGTGAGATTCGTTTTTTCTTCTAAGTATTTGCTTTGTCACGAGGTTAAAGTAAAAAAATGGTTTAACACTTACCAACAGGTGATACAGTGGTCAAACGCTGACCTATAAGATATAAAAATATAAATAACATAAACATAAGCGCTTTCACACTCACAGCCCTACACTAAGTTCGTGACTTGTGTCGTGGTTGCCGGAAACTTTCGCATCACACACACAATCACAACCAGAACCAGAAACACAAATTTTCCTTGAGGAGAAAATTTGTGTTCCCGCCAGGAATCGAACCTGCTTAGAAGGCGAACGCCCACCCAACAGGCAGATTTCAGCTAACACTTTTTGGTAAAATAAAAAGTAAAACATGAAAATTTTCAAATATTGTAAGTATCAAAATTTGTCTTATTTTAGGAACTCTTCAATGACAAACTTAAAAAAAATAACACTCGAAAACAAAACTAAAAAATCTCGAAAAAAATCCCGTAGAAAATTGTCAAATAATATAGGTTTTTTTCTAAATTAAACCAATAAAGAGAAGCAATACATCCGCTATTAATTCTAATGACTTATTTTAGGAACTCTACAAACAAACAGAGAACCCCAGAAAGCAAAGACGATCCACCCGGTCAACTCAGCACCTGCTTTGGGCACTCAAGTGTTCGAAGAATTGGAATTCCTGAACGGGAAAAAACATAACTTTGACTTCATTGAAGAGCAAAATGAAAAGGAAAGTGAAACGTAAGTAAATAGAAATAAGGTGTACGTTTAAATTGTTTCTAACGTAATAAAGATAAAATTATCTTGTTTTATAGCGTCTATATTATTATGCAATAGTACTTTGACGATTATTATCCTATGTATAATATATAATGGATAACAAAAAGGTGTAGTTATACTCAAGCCACGCATCTAGCTACATGTATGGAGTCTAACATTAACTTCTGAATTCGCGGCAGCACCATGAATATTGAGTTATAATGAATAAAAGTTTCTAAAAAATATGTCATTAGCAACCCTTTTGCATCAGCTACCGTTCTACACCACATAGTCTTTGGACCTAAACGTCTGACAGTGGCGGCCGTAACAAGGTCAAGGTCACGCGCCACAGATGTAGGGTTGTCAAGATAATTTGAAAAATATATTTTTGTTTAAAATATAAACGCTTACACACTCACTGCCCCACACGATGACTTGTGTAATGGGTGCCGGAAACATTCACATTACACATACAACCAGAACCAGAAACACATTTTTTTCTTGAAGAGAAAAGCTTGTGTTTCAGTTGGGAATCGAACCCAATAGTGTTAGTGCTTAGAAGTCGAAGGCCACTCATCTAGGCCAACGAGCAGTTCATGTGTATGGAAAAAATCTCCGATTTCGACTTTCGTTCTCTGGCAGACGATTCCCGACACGATACATATACACACCACCAAGTATCACTACACCTTTTTATTACAGGGTATGTATCTAAATATATATAACTCAAAGGTGACTGACTGACTGACATAGTGATCTATCAACGCACAGCCCAAACCACTGGACGGATCGGGCTGAAATTTGGCATGCAGGTAGATGTTATGACGTAGGCATCCGCTAAGAAAGGATTTTGATTAATTCTACCCCCAAGGGGAAAAAATAGGGGATGAAAGTTTGTATGAAACTTTGTCAATTTTATAATAATACTTTTAACGCGAGCGAAGCCGGGGCAAAAGCTAGTGTTATTATAATTCCTGTATTAGTCATTTAACAATGTTTAAATAAAAATATGAAAAAGTGCGCCGTCGCGTAGGTATTCTATTAAAATAAATGCTTTCCAAACAGACTTTAAAGTACACAACAAAGGTTTCAAATTTTGGTTTCTGGCTAGAGGGGCAGTACATCGTTTTGTTTTGCCACACCCTGTTTTACTTTGCAAAACAACTATTGGCCTCGATTCTGATGTCACACACTAAATTAAATTTAAACTATTCCTGTCTTTTACAAAATAGGAACACAAGACAGAGATAGTATACTGCTGTGCTGTCAAGTTAGTCAGAACTTAGATGTCTATGCAAGCTTAGTCGATTATGTTTTGTATTGGTGTTGACTTAAAACAAGCGCCTTTCTGCTTCTGCTGTTCATATTTTAATTGATAAACTAGCGTGACAGCACTAAAATGCATGCTATCTCTGTCTTGTGTTTTATCTTGTAAGAGACAGGGATAGTTCAAATTTAATTTAGTGAGTGTACATCAGAATCGAGGCCAATGGCCTCGATTCTGATGTCTCGATTCGATGACTTACAACGGGACTTTACGATTGTCTCATGACTTACAACGGGACGGATGGGAACACGTGGCATCAAGGCAATAAGTACTTACCAAGTTCAACAAATGATTCGCATTAGAGCGTAGCTAAATTATTTTAATTAGTTAATAACCTTCTCTATTATAATTAGGTATGTAAATGGTACCCATATCATTAGACCATATCAAATGAATAACTAGCCATATCCCGCGGCTTATCACTACTATTATTGAACTGCCAATTGGCTTAGTTGGTTGAACGTTCGCCTTCTAAGCAGGGGTATCGGGTTCGATTCCCGGCGGGAACACAAGTTTTCTTCCCATGGTAAATTTGTGTTTCTGGTTCTGGTTGTGATGCTGTTTGTTGTGTTCACGACACAAGTCAACGAACTTAGTGTGGGGCTGTGAGTGTGAAAGCATTTATGTTTATATGTTTATATTTGTCAAGTTAAAAAGTAGCGTATGTTGATTCTAGGTATACACTATGTACATTCCAAATTTCAGCCGTTACAGCGTGAAGAGAAAACAAACGTACTTACACATTTACACACAAACTTTCGGATTTATAATATTAGATAATATATAGTGTGATAGTGAGCTTCGAAGCCATTTTGTCTGTACAAAATGCATAGTCCTTTTAAGTTTTTTTTTCTTTTAGTATTGGTTTTGAAATCTTTTGTATTAAGCCCAAATGAAGGCAGTGTCAAGTAATAATATATTTCAAGTGTATTTCACATTAAAAGTCCTAGTGACAAGTCACAGTCAAAGTCAAGAAAAAGAGTCAAGGTCCAGTCATAGTCAAGTCATGCCCCTGTAAAGTGGTAGAAACTTTACTAGAACTTCTATTGGAGTTTTGGAGTGAAGGCGAAATTCATGTTTTTCAACTTTGTATGATTTGCCTACACTTACGCACGGTTCCTGTTAGTATTAACGGTTAAAACCACCATTATTACACATTAACACTCGAATAATCACAGGTTTTGGAAAATTATACAAAATCAACAACGCCATTTTTTCATTTTCGCGGCAAAACTTCTGCTTTTAAGTTACCGACTCGCCGCGGATCGGACGCACCGGACCGGACGTGTCTGCGCTACCACGGACGATACTCTTCCCATGGTGCGTCGATGCGAGCTGGTCCGCGTCCGTCCGCAGTATCTTAAGATGACGAATTCATAGCGGCTAAAAAAATAACATGTAGCGTCTTAACAAATAAACGAATAAAAAATAATTATACCTACCTAAGTCATAGATCTGCAGATAAGAAAATAATAAAGATCATTTATTAATGACGCAGGTATAAACGTTTCCGTACCGTTGATTACGATCATGTGACTAATAATTACAATAATTCTACGACTGTTATGATTACTTTCATTCCGTGCCCTCGATGTTTATGGGTGGACTGGACTGGAAATGACCCAGTTGGCGTAGTGGATAAGTCCCTGCCCTTTGCGCCGTCGGTTTTGGGTTCAATTCCTGGTAGGAATTATTCCACAATTTTTCGGCATTTGTGCTTCTGTTTCTGGTTATGACTGTGATGTGAATGACACAAGTCATCGAACTTAGTGTTTAGGGCTGTGAGTGTGAAAGCGTTTTTGTTTATACTATCAATTTCGCGGCAAAACTGATAATACAATTTTTCCTAAAATATTACTTATATACAATTTTTTTTCAGCACACGCAACACTACCCCTCCGATTAAAAATAAAAAAAATGAAAAGGTATGTTTACTAATAACTTTCAATGTTTCTTTGTATATTAAGACGTAATAAATGAATATGAAAGCCTTTCTACTTAGTGTGGGGCTGTGATTGCTTTTTTTATGCTGAATAGGCAAGCATTCGACCGCTATCTCACCTGATGGAAAGTGACGATGCAGCCGAAGATGATACATGATTGCCTAGAAGGCACCTACCTATTCACTGTAGACTTGAAGCCACTCAGATTGTACCGTTCAGGGAACAAAGACGCAGGCAATGAGTTCCACTCCTTCGCTGTACGGATGATAAACGTAGAAGCGAAATGCTTCGAGCGAACTGGAGGTATGTCAACCATAAACGGATGATGTTTGACAGTTTGTCTTGTTGATAGATGGTAAAAAGGGTATGGAGGAAATTTGAAAGCGTTTAATTTTAATTTTTGAATTATTATTAGACTAGCTACGCCCGCGGCTTCGCCCGCTATTATCAAGTTAAAAAGTAGCCTATGCGTTAATCGTAGGCATAAGCTATGTACATTCCAATTTTCATACAAATCCGTTCAGCCGTTAAAGCGTGAAGAGAGAACAAACATACACACTTACACAAAAACTTTCGGATTTATAATATTAGTAGGATTTTAAACTGTTTTAATTTGCAGTTGTCACAGGCTAAGTACTACGCTAAAATGGCAGTCCTCCTGGGCGGCTGGGTGATGTTCACAGCTGTCTTCATGGCATATGGGGAAGAAGAAGAAACCAAGCTCATATCTGCAATCAGTAGAGAAGAAGAAAGAAGTAAGATATATTTATAATATACAGAGTTATTTGTAAAATTCTAGAAAAATCTTAATTCCCGACTTATATGCTAACCCTAAGCTCATTTAAATTAATAACCGCTTTCACACTCACAGCCCCACATTAAATTCGAAGATCTGTGTAGTGGCTGCCGACAACATTCACATCATACTCACAAACTCAACCAGAAACTCTTGACAACTCAAAGACTTCTCAACTCTTGAGAGGTGGTAGAGCATTTTGTGAGTTGCTCGCCTGGCTTGCTACCAAAGTAGCTTACCACCATCAAGTTGAAAGTCTGCCGCCAAGCCAAATACGGTGTTCCGGCAGTTATCCTTGAGAGCCTGCGTATTCCAGGTCTAGTGTGTTTACCAGCTTCGATCACATCGTCACTTACCATCAGGTGAGATAGTGGTCAAACACTAGCCTGTCACAAATTATAAAAAAAAAAAGAATACCAGAAACAAAAAAAATCCTTGGGGAGAAAACTTGTGTTCCAGCCGGGAATCGAACCCGGTACCATGCTTAGTAAGCGAACGCCGCTCAACTAAGTCAACGTGCATTTAGTTCTACAACTTTCATCTGAGTGCTTTTTTTTTTTTTATGTACGATAAGGCAAGCGTTTGACCACAATCTCACCTGATGGTAAGCGACGATGCGGCCGAAGATGTAGCATGCTTGCCTAAAAGGTACCTATTCACTCTTGACTTGAAGACTCCCAGATTATACTGTTCGGGGAACAAAGACGAGGGCAATGAGTTCCACTTCACCATTTCCTGTGATAATTAGACGATTTACTCTATACAATCTATAATTACATAATAATTGTTTAAATTATTGCAATTGCAAGTAATATGCACGACAACGTCAGTTGACACTTGACACATCTATCTTATATCTTTAAACGAGCAATTCTTGTAAATATATATATATGTGTAATCAGGATCTCGGAAACGGCTCCAACGATTTTCATGAAAGTTACAGATTAGGGGTTTTTCGGCCCAAGGAATCGATTTATCAACGTTCCAGGTCCGAGAAATGCTCGGTTCCCAAACTGCATTTGAAAAACCGGGCTTAAGAAACTATCAGCGCCATTACGCCATGACCGATGTAAAAAACTGTTTCTACTCGACACTAGATGGAGCTTTCTGAGGCTACAAATTCAAACACATTCTACCAAAAACAAAAAACCGAGCAAAGCTCGGTCATCCGGATATTTAGACTTAACAGAGATAATAAATTATATTTTAAAATTTGTTTGAAAAATCATACAACAGAATTTGCAATACTGCCGTTATGAGGAAAAAAGACGTATATGCGTTTTTGACACTAACCGTACCACTATATAACTTTGGTCTTAATGGTTGGAAAGATTTCTGTTAATTTACAATTTACCCTGTACCTGATAGGCTATCATTTGCCCACTATCTCGCCACAGACAAAATAGCCAGTCGACTGCTATATTCTTTTGTCTACTTATTTTGGCTTCGCAAATCACGTTTATCAACGTTTTTCTTTCACGGCCAAGATGGCTGGTAGAGAATGCTATTTGGCATTAGGCCATTCCCTGTACTCTGATTTGTGCAAAATTATTAAATAAATAAATAAAATTAAATAAAACATTCCATTGCAAAATATTGCATAAATTGACAGGACTATTTTTTTGCAGTTTACCCTCTAGTGGAAAATCAGCCATCCTTCACAGTAAGGATATCAGGTCCTTTTCTAACTAAGCAGGCTGAGATGAAGCTGAACTCCTCGGAGTATGATGATGCTGAAAAATTGCAAGTGTGGCTGGCAACCGGAAATGAGGTAAGAATTAACTTATTAAACTATGATGATGATGATTATTATTATTCCCAGCATGATGGGAACGCTACCCACTGGTAGTGGGCAAGTGCTCAACACTTGAGTTACCTATAGGCTCGATGTCTTGTAGGTAACTTGTTTCTTTGCTGTATATAGTTTTATTTTAGTTTTAGGAAATATAGGCAATTGGCCCGTAGATAGATATCAGTTAATCAGTTACTTATTAAACTAAACTAAATATACCTATATAAAAAAAAACGAATAATAATAAAGCAAAATTAAAAATATACATCCTTCTAATATTATAAATGCGAAAGTTTGTGTGAGTGTATATGTGAATGTTTGCAATCACGTATCTCCGTAACGAATGAACGTTTTTGATAAAATTTTGAATGTAGATAGTTAAGGAATAACACATAGGCTACTTTTAACTTAGTTAACGTTGGCCAAGCCGCGGGGCACGGCTAGTATCCTACTAATATTGAAAAGTAGTTTGTGAGTGTGTTTGTATGTTTGTTACTTCTTCACTCATAATCGGCTAGAATAATTTAGATGAAATTTGGTATGGAGGTAGCTGACACCCTGGCGGAAAAATGGAAGCCTCGGCAGTAAGTAGAGATATTTTTGAGCCGTTTGGTGTTTCAATACCAAACGGTAGGGCCCGTGGGGACCTAGAGCTCATTCTATTTTTTAAAAATCTATCAGTGCGCCTGGTTGAGGCGACGCGTGACCAAAATGCTGGTACTTATTTGACTCAACGCATTAGCATTGCAATTCAGGGAGGCAATGCCGCTTCATGATGGGAACACTACCCACTGGTAGTGGGCTTGAGCACTTAAGCTCGATGCCTTGTCGGTAACTTAGGTCTTTGTTGTATAGTTATGTATTTTATATGCATTAGAGCTTATTAGGTATAACAACTGACTAAAACAGGATATTATTATTATAACATCATATTATAAGTAAACGACATCCGACACCAGTCTATTTGTAGGATGTTTACAATTTAAACTTGAATCATATTTCATTTAGATATAATTAGTTTAAATAGGTATTGGTCATGCATCCTTATTTAACCATTCCATACCCGCGCCAAATTTAATTACACTTATACCCGCGCACGGTCTCGTAGACCGAGCGATTGGGACCCTATTTATTTCTGTTTTTACAAATTAAACCTACATAGATATTATTTTTCTTAAAACTAAAGAATCTAATTTAATGACTATATTATTAGTTATTTCTAAGACTACCAGTCTGTTTTTTTTTATGTACGATAGGCAATCGTTTGACCACAATCTCATCGGCGACGATGCGGCCGAAGATGTAGCATGCTTGCCTAGAAGGTACCTATTCACTCTTGACTTGAAGACTTCCAGATTATACTGTTCGGGGAACAAAGACGAGGGCAATGAGTCCTTCGCTGTACGGATGATAAACGTAGAAGCGAAACGCTTCGAGCGAGCTGGAGGTATGTCAACCATATATTCATGACGTTTGACAGTTTGTCTTGTTGTTAGATGGTAAAACGGGCATGGGAGAATTAGCTCGTGTAATTCCTGCGCACACTCTCCAAAGTGTAAACGGTAGAATACCGATAGACTTGCGACCTTACGTTGGTGACCGAGACTCTGCAATTTGGATTCGACTAGCTTATCATCGCCAATGAGTCTTTTTGCTCGCCTGTCGATGGACTCAAGAGCTTTAAGCTGGTACTTAGCGGATCCATCCCACAGGTGGCCGCAGTACTCCATACACGATCGGACTTGAGCTTAATATACCGGTCGTGTAGTCCTTCCACGTGGCCTCTATTGCCGTGGTGGGAATATGGCCTTCTGGTTTTACCAGTCTGCCTGGGCTGGGCGCTGGGAGCAGTTACTCCCAGGGAATGTGTCGAGCGCGTCGATGGTGGTCGTCGCGCTCTGGTGGGGTCCGGTGTTTAGGGAGGGGGAACGAGCTTGGGCTGGGCTTGAGCCATCTTGCTCCGAGCTGGCCCCCCTTGCGTGGTCTTGTTTGATCCTCCTCTGTCCGTACTGGGCCGGAGTCAACCTCAGGGCTTGTTCGTGCCTATCAGGCGCGGGTGTGAAGCCCGAGGGTCTCACGGCCTTTCCTGGGTCGGGTCGGTGGTCGCGTGTCTCGTCCGGTATTGGGTCTCATCTTCAGTTGCCGTCACTTGCCCTCTCGTTGTCGTCGTCCTTGGGGATGATGTCTCGAGGGAGTGCACTCCATGCCGTTACGTCAGGTGGCCGGGCGTGGTGCGGCGCAATGTTCCTTAGGTGGGGGTGGGGTCCGTTGTCTGCGTGGTCGTAAATGCCGCGCGCCAGACGAACCACGAACTCCCCCACCTGTTCCATCTTGACGTCCCGTGCTATCACGTCATTGCGGACGTAACGGCCGGCTCCTGTGCACTGCCTTAGGACGACGTTCTGCACGACCTGCAGTCGTTTCTTCTGCGACTCCGAACATAGTGCATACCATGCGGGGGCAGCGTAGGTTAGCCTGGTTCTTATGTAAGTTTTGTAAATTCCTAGTTTTGTCCTCAGAGGAAGCTTGGAGGAGAGGACCGGTCGGAGCATGGCGCGGGCCGCCTTCGCCGTGCGTACGGCGTGGTCCACGTGCGGCTTCATGCTCAACGACCGATCTATGTGGACACCCAGGTACTTGACAGTGCTTTCCCACGCGATGTCTTCACCTCTCAGCTTCAGCTGAGGAGGGATTTTCCTACGCTGCCGGCCTGTCAGCAGCGCGGCCGTCTTTCCCACATTGACGGCCATCCGCCACTTGTCCAGCCATTCTGGCAGTGTGTCTAATAGCCGCTGCATTCTGCGAGCGGCTATCACGGCGCTTGTGGACGAGGCCAGGTATGCACTATCGTCTGCAAAGAGGGCAAGTGTGACCTCCCGTTCTCCTGGTAGCCGCTGGTCTTCCTCAAGAGTCGGGATGTCATCGGTGTAGACGGCGTAGAGAGCTGGTGAGAGGCAGCTCCCCTGGGGCACCCCCGCGGCGATCGTACGGTGACCGGAGTTGACGCCCTCGACGGTCACGTAGAAGCTTCGCTCGGCGAGGAACGATGCCACCACGCTTAGCAGCGCCGGCGGCAGCGTCTTCTGTGCTAATTTGAAGATGAGACCTTCGTGCCACACCCTGTCGAAAGCCTTTTCCACGTCTAAGAAGACGGCGACTGTTGTCCTACCAGCGTTCTTCTCGACTGTCATCTGGTGTAGTACTCGCGTCAGCTGGAGCGTTGTTGAGTGCCGCGTGCGAAAGCCGAACTGCTCCTCACGGGGAACAAGGTGAGGGCGCAGCCTTCGCAACAGCAGCCGCTCAAACAGCTTGGCGATTGATGACAGGAGGGTGATCGGACGGTAGCTGGCGGCTTGGCGCTTGTCTTTGCCTGGCTTTGGTAGGACAATGACTCTTCCCATCTTCCAGGACGAGGGGAAGTGGCCAGTGCGTAGGATGCCATTGAATAGTCTGGCCAGGCATGTCAGACCCCTTGGAGGCATCCATCTCAGTGCGGAATTAGATATAGCGTCGTCACCGGGGGCCTTTTTCGACTGCAGACTCCTCGCGGCCCGGGCTACCTCGGCTGGGGAAATGAAATCGTCACCTCCCAGCGGCGGGGCCGGGGTCTGCAGGATTTTGGCCACTTCCTTCTGTACTTCGTCATGGTGGTCGCGTGTGGCTTTCGTTGCGTCGATGGGGACAGGGTGTGGCTGGAACTGACCTGCCAAGTGGTCAGCGAGTAGCTCTGCCCTCTCTAGAGCAGAGTAACGTCGTGTGCCCGTACTATCCAGCAACGGACACACGGCCGCTTTAGCTCGGGTCAGGTGGCGGTTGAGGGTATGCAGGTCGGTATTGTTCTCGGCGACATGGGAGATGTGCGCATCCCATGTCGAGCCCCTCCAGGCTCTTACCTCTTCTGCAAACCTCTCGGATAAGGCGTTTAGCTCCCTCTTGGCGCGAGGACAGCGGGAGTGGGCCCACAGTTTCCTCAGCCGGCGTTTCTTGACGCGCATCGCTTGCAGCCTCAAGGGGAGCTCTTCACGCCTGTTGGACTTCGGCATGGGGGAGGAAGCCGTCGCAGTGGCTGTCTTGATGTAGTCCGTCAGCGCTATCGCACACGACTCAACCTCTGTGGCCGTGGACAGCTGGCTGACGGACATCGACTGTACTTCCCTCTGGTATTTGTTCCAGTCGATTTTCATTCTCGGGGTTCGGGACAGCGAGCAGACTGCGGAACCTCCTACCGTGATAAGAAGCGGCAGGTGGTTCTCATCCAGGTCGTACAGGACTTCGATGCTGACTGGAGCCTGTATCTTTTGCTTCACTACGATATCCAGTACGTCTGCGTAGTGAAGCGGGTTGGTGGGGATGTGAGTAGGGGAGTCCGGGCCGATTACCTCGTATCCTCTTGCTTCGGAATCCGTTTGGAGTCGGCGGCCGGCCGGGTTGATCACTCTTGAACCCCACGCTAGGTGTTTGGCATTGAGGTCCGCCGCCATCAGCGTGGGGGTCTTCTGGTCCATGATGGTCTTCAGGTCGTGGGTGTCTAGGGAGGAGGTGGGGGGGCGGTACCCGGCGAGAACGCGGGTCTCGACGCCTGCCAACTTTACCTTCACTCCCTTGGTCCTTATTTGGTGGAAGTCAATGTCGTCCATTTCTTCGTGTATTACGTCCCTCCGCACCAGGGCGGCCGTTCCACGGTAGGCCATGCCCTGGGGAGAGATCTCGTCGCGGTGATACACGAAGAAGTTGGGCAGTTTCAGAGGTTGAGTTGGGGTGAGCTTGGTCTCGCCCAGGAGGACAATATGGATGTCCTGCGACTGGGCGAGGAGTCGGAGGGCGGAGACCTTGTCCCTGACGCCTCCCGGGTTCCAGTAGAGGATGCGCAGCTGGCCTCTATCCATAAAGGCACCCGTTCAGTGAGGCCAGTCCGCGCATCGCTGCCACCTGGAGGTTCTCCCCGGCGGCGATGGCAGTGAGAAGGTCCACCAGCGCTCCCATTATAGCGAAAATGGGTTCGCTGGTGGGTCTCACCTGTTGTGGTTGTTGGTGCTGGTGCTGCTGCGCCCTTGGGTAGGCGCCGGCAGGGGGGAAAGGCCCCATGCCTGGAGGGGGGGCGAGGGGGCCCCTGCTGGTTTGGTAGGTGGTACGGGGAGCGCCTGTGTTACTCGACCCGTACTGCTGTCCTCCTTGGTAGGGTGCACCGTAACCGGTGCGTCCGGGATGAGGAGTGGTTGGGGTGGTCGTTGACATCGGGCGTGATGTCGCTCCGGGGGTGGGTGCTGCGCGCGTGACCGGCGCGAAGTGGACCCTGGGGTCGGGGCGGTGTGGCTGTTGGCCCCAGGCGATTGGCACGGTGGATGTCAATCGACCGGGGTAGTAGGGGGTCGGGGGGGGCATAAATGGATATGGCTCTCCTTGGGGCCCGGCATCTGGGAGCCGGCGCTTGCGATTGGCGCGCCGGCCCCTGTGCCTGGGTCTCTTCAGCGGGGGGGGTCCGGCATACTCGCACTCGTCTGCGTGCGCTTGTACTTCGGACGTCGCTGCTGGGGCAGTAGGTGGCGGCTCATGGGGGTGGAGCTTCGTGGTGGAGGTCGGGGGCGCCTCGCTTTGCGGTTGGTTCGCATGGGGCGCTCCCGACTCTGTGTGGGCCCACTCTCTTCGCGGGGGGTCGCGGGAGGTGGACGGGGCTGCCAGTGTTTCGGCTGGGGCTGCTGAGGGTGGGGGGGCAGTGTCGGGTGGAGGGGCGCTGCTGGTGGGCACCGGGGTTGAGGACGCTACGGGTGCTGCTTCCTTCTTCGTCTTGCGCTTCCTTCTCTGCCTCTTTCTTTTCCCCCCCCCCGCAAAGTGTGCGGGGTGAGGGCCGGGGAGGTTAGCTGGGGGGCACAACGTTGTTGGCATGTAGTGGCCTCCATACTGCGCGGTCCTCCAGGGCCAGCTGGAGTATTGTTGCGATTGGGCGGGCAAGTGTGGTTGGGCGGGCGGTTGTAGTTGGGCGGGCGGTTGGTATGGGGTGGCCTGGGAGGGGCGAGCGGGCGCGTGAGTCCCTCTTCTGTTGGGGCGGTTGTCGGGGGAGGCCTCGCGGCCCATCGGCTTCTGCTTCCGCTCGCCTGAGATGGCGCGGTACGCACCAGGGATGCGGATGTCACGCTTCCGCGCCTCCCGTCGGTATACCGCGCACGTGCGGCTGTTGGCTGCGTGCTGTTGCTGGCAGTTGGCGCAGTTCAGCGGGTCGCTGTCGGTGCGGGGGCATTCACTCCCGAAGTGGGGGCCGGCGCACTTCACACACTTCTGCGGCCTGTGGCAGTTTTTGGATGAGTGCCCAAATGCCTGGCATCTGTGGCATTGGGGCATGGTTGTGGCGCCTCTCCAAGCCTCTATGGTGATGTTGGGCATCCCCAGAAGTTCCTTGGTGGCGTAAAGTTGGTCCAGCTGTTCCTTCGACATGTGGTCGAGCTGGACGTGGTAGACGCACTTGTTGGTGTTTCGGCGCGTCGGCAGGGCTCTGGCGAATCGGGCCGGGAATTCCTTGGTTTGGAGGTCCTCCACTATGGCCTCCACATCCGTATCCTGGGGAAGTCCCCAAAGAGCCACCTTCTGGGGGAGTTCCTCCTGGACACTGTAGCAGTACCAAGAGATTCCTGGTGACCTGGCCGACTCTTCAATTAGGTATCTTTGGGTGACCCTAAACTCGTTCCCTGTTTTGGGTTAAAATTTTACCCCTTTATTGAAGGGGCGGGCATTGGGTAGGTGGCCCAATCTCGCGCGCAGTTCGCGCAGGTGGGCTGGCCAGTTTGGTAGGGCTTCCACCATAATCGGGGGGTAGCCCTTATCCTTGGTTGGAGCTGTTTGGGCTGACTGCGGTCGGTCATGGTGCATGACCGTGGGCGGCTGGACCGGCGTGGGCGGGCGGGACACCGGAGGAGAAGCTAGTGTCGCGGCGTAGGTCGCTGCGGCAGTGGGGGAGGGGGTGCTCATCGATGGCATCGGGGCGTGGTCGAGGGGAACTGATTCTATTCCCCTATATGACGTCCCGGCATAAGACATTTCCGCCTCTAATACTGCGTCGTCATTACTCGCCGCGGGCGAGCTCGCGGCCGAACGATTCATCGCTGGCGCAGATAGCTTGCCCGATGACGACGTAGTGGCGGAGGAGTGGGTTATGTTTTCCGCCGGATCGGGTGATTTAGTGACGGGGCGGCATAGCGGAACCGCGTCAGGGGAGGCGGGGGGGTCCGTGGAGAAGGAGCGCATTGTGCGTCTCCCCCTCTGTGGCTGTGGGGCCAGGACTTGCCCTTTTTGGGGTGCGGCAGTAGTTGTTATTTTAGGCACTGGTACCTTGTTTGTTTCCGTCGGAGGCGGTGTAGGAGGAGAGGCTGACTTGTACCTAAGTCGCTTCTCATCCCCCTCTTCGTCTCCTGACGACGGAACACGCTTGCGCGGCTGCGCAGCGCGCTCGGACGAGCGTCCGGCTGTTTTGTCCCGACGGGGAATGGACTTTCCCCTCGAGGCACCTCTTCCGGCTGCTGCCTCGGCCGAGCGCGGCCGGGGAGCACGGCGCAGGCCGATGGTGGATGCCGGAACAATCACCGATTGTTCCGGGAAGAAAAGGCTTCTCGCGACGATCATCTCGCCGGCTGATAGTTCCAACTCGGGGTTGGGGGAGGCGGGGCGTGAGCCCGAAGACTCGGAATCGCCCTTCTCCGCCATGGCGGATTAGGGCTGCTGCAGTTTTTCTGGAGTGTTTGTGTACTAGGTGTCCCGCGGTTACCAACTTGCCAGAGGCGATACAGCCCCCACCGGGTGAGATCCTTTCGGAAGGCCGGGTGAGGACGATCAGCACAACTAGCGGTCGGAGGTCGGGGGCAGCACTAATACACTGTGGTTCTCCGCACTTCGTACTGCACTGGTGTTTCACAAGAAACACCTAGCGAGTCACTAGGTGTCAAAAGATTTGGGGCGCACTTCACTCGCGAACAAGAAGAAGCAAACACGACGAAATCGCACCGAACGGAACGCGGCGGTTCAGTGAGTAGCGACCTCGACGCGAAAGCGGAGGTCGGCCAATCACTGGGCACGCGGACGCACGGAGCTGTGAGCTCGGAACGTAGTTGAGCGAGGGGCGCGGCGAGGTGCGGGAGGGAACTCAGACCGACACAAAGACGCGCGACGCGGCTGAACTACGACGAACTACATGAGCTTAATATAAATTAAGAAGCTGCCCGGTGTGAAGTACTGCCTAACCTTTGCGAGGACACCTAGTTTTTTAGTGGCCAGCTGAGCTCTGGCTTCGATGAAAGTGACGAAGTTAAGGTTAAGGTTTATTTGTTTATTTGATTTACCAACAGTAGATACACAAATACTTTTATACTAAACAATTATATTTATGTGCACAACCAATTAGAGGTAAACACAGTACGCACTACTAAATTAAACTATACAAATAACAATAATAACACATACGGTGACCGTTTATACGGTTAATGATAGCTAAAAGTTTATGTAAATTAAAATTGTACATCAATAAATGACAATAAACTAAACTAAGCCCAATTTGCACCTGTTAAAAAAAAAATATTGTGTAAGAGCTACTCAGTCTGTTACAAAATAGCCGTCAACATTGAGATTTTAACTTAGGTAAGCACTACAATAAAAATCCAAAAAAAAATCTTATAAAAAACGAATATAAACTTCTAAATATTTTATAAGTTTATAAGAAGACTTATATATATATGGAAATTGAGTGACTTTATTTCTAACTTGTCACCTTACTGGATTCAAAGCAGGAGTTTTGTTCTCACGTACCGATTCGGGCCAAGTGCAACCACACTGACATATCCCACGAATGCGCGGTGTACACTAAATTAAAGCTAGCAACAAATCTGGCAGCTAGCAAAACACTCTGCTTCCCAGCATTTTTTAGAAAATAAATATATACGAAAAGATGTTCCGTCGGTCCCACAGACCAACGCGCGGGTATAGGATGGTTAAGAGTATGAAAGCAGAGGTTGTCTATTCTAAGTATGTACGACTCTCTGGCGAACTTCTCATTTAATTGACACTCAATATTCGTGGATTTGATATCGTTTTTTTTTTAATTTTAGCTTATTGACATGTTTCAAATAAGTTAAAGAAAGAGGTTCTCAATTCGGCTCTATTTTTTATGTGTGTTATCCCAGAACTTTTTCTAGGTGAACAGATTTTGATGATTATTTATACATTTGAAAGCTGGTGCTTCCCATTTAAATTTGGTTAAGATTTGATCAGTAGTTTTAGAGATAATGCGTTTTTAATTCATTTAATCTGTTCATGGGTTCCGAAGATAAAACGGTGAAGTTTTTTTTTTAAATATTGTTAGTTTTTTTTAAATCTAAGTAGTGTACTGACGTTTTTTACTGAGTTCTTGTGTCTCTCTTAGTTCGATGCAAAGCCTCCAAATTTATCCTCACCTCTTCATCTTTGGCTCTGACAGACGGACGAACGGACGGATGGTTGGACTGACGGATGTCAATTCATTTTATGGTCCTTTTTAACACACTTTTATTAGCTTCACCTGTATGTATGTGTGTTTGTTTGTAACTCCTTTGGGCTTGATTTTGACCCACTCCAAACCGTCAGATTTCATTTAAACTTCGTAGACTTATCGAGGACCGATAGCAATACATAAATATGTATTTTTTTATTATTTATAAAGCGTGTTTTTGAGTTTTTTTTAACTATTATATTTATTTTATTTATTTATCCTTATCCTTACTAATATTATAAATGCGAAAGTAACTCTGTCTGTCTGTCTGTTACGCTTTCACGCTAAAACTACTGAACCGAATTAAACGAAATTTGGTACACAGATAGTCTAGAGCCTGAGAAAGGACATAGGCTACTTTTTAACCCCGAATTCTGGCTGGTCCGGGACTTACGCGGGCAAAGCCGCGGGGCGCAGCTAGTAACTGATAAAAGCATGAGTTCAAAAAACTTTTTAAAGTATTACTTGTTTCTTTCTACCTTTTCCTTCCGTTCTTTTCTTTACCAGTGTAATCTTCTATTCCAGAAATCCAAACCATGGATCATCCTAATCCAGAACACCACTGACACCCTGGAACAGGTGTCAACCAAGATGACATTAGAAGATATTACCAAAGGAAATGTCTCCATACACATCCGGTCATCTTTACAAGTAGCATTTGTTCTGAGTTACTCACCTTCGGTTATAGATGGCGCCACAGGAGCGGTGTACGCTTGTGTATTGCTGTGCGCGTTGTATGTGCTGATCATTTTTGAAGTAAGTTGGTTCGATTGGAACACAGAGCAGGAAACATGCGAAGCACGTTTGGGGACTGAGTCACCCACGTCCGTAGGAGGATACCCCTTAAGTCTGACTCCCTACACGTGGTCCCCGGGTGGTGCTAATCAGGTGACATTTGAGAGGTGGTAGAGCATTTTGTGAGTTGCTCGCCTGGCTTGCTACCAAAGTAGCGTACCACCATCAAGTTGAAAGTCTGCCGCCAAGCCAAATACGGTGTTCCGGCAGTTATCCTTGAGAGCCTGCGTATTCCAGGTCTAGTGTGTTTACCAGCTTCGATCACATCGTCACTTACCATCAGGTGAGATAGTGGTCAAACACTAGCCTGTCACAAATAAAAAAAAAAAAAAAAAGCACGAGCTATATGCTCTGTGGATTGCAATGATTTATTATAACAAATATCTTATTCAATTTGTACTTCAATAATTTAATTACTTTATGGAAAGTGACGATGCATCGCGATGCGAAGATGTAACATACGTGCCTAGAAAATATAACGCTTTCTTCAGATTTGTCAGCTGCTTCTTACCTGCATGTTTTTTTTATTTTTTTATTATTCATTGTTTTTTTAATTTTTTGTTTGTCTCTTTTCTTAGAAACGCCTAGAAGAAGCGAAATGTAATAACCACATATAATTACTATTTTTTTTGAGCTTTACTTGCTGTCTGTACTTAATAAGTACGACGTAAGGTCGCAAGCCTATCGGTATTCTATCGTTACATTTTGGCGAGTGTGCGCAGGAATTACACTAATTAATTCCCCCATGCCCGTTTTACAAAACAACAAGACAAACTGGCAAACGACATCCATTTATGGTTGACATACCTTCGGTTCGCTCGAAGCGTGTTGCTTCTACGTTTATCATCCGTACTGCGAAGGGTGGAATTCATTGCCCGCGTCTTTGTTCCCCGAACGGTATAATCTGGGAGTCTTCAAGTCAAGAGTGAATAGGTATCTTCTAGGCAAGCATGCTACATCTTCGGCCGCATCATCACTTTCCATCAGGTGAGATAGTGGTCAAATGCTTGCCTATCAAGTATAAAAAAGAAACTCGTGGAGCGCAGTGGAAGAAGCTTTTAAAATGTCTTAACTTGTTATTTAGCTCACCGAGATTGCAAAGTTACAAACAAGCAATTTGAAACCTTCGTAGATAGATAGATAGATAGATAAATTCTTTATTTGCACACCAAAAAATAACACTTACAAAGAAATCTTAAATATAACTTAGGAGCACAAAGGGCGGTCTTATCGCTCAAAGCGATTTCTTCCAGACAACCAAAGGGAGATGATAAAAATATTACAAACAGGGACGGTGATGTACCTCAACACGTATTTAAATTAATAAATGTACTTACACATACTTATTAATATAAGATACATAATGTACATACAAAAACCTACACAAATAATAATAATATATTATAAACATACACAAACTAATATATATTATCATACATATATATATATGACTAATAAAGGACATTCATAGCTTTAACTTAATTCGTACACAAGTTTTAAAGTCTGTTTGGAAAGCGTTTGTTTTGATAGAATAGAGACAAAGCGTTTTGGATTTTAGCTAGGGGGACTTCAAGCTGGGACTTGGCAGAGCCATCCCAAAGGTGACCACAGTAAATATCTTTCCAGATTATTAACAGAACAATGGCAGCCATTATAGTCTCAACCATGTCTCTAGCAGTGCTAGCTCTAACTGGTCAACGTCCATCACTCCCCGAGGTGATATCCTGGCTGGATGAGGAGACCCTGCTGCTGCTCTTCAGCATGATGATCCTTGTGGCTATCATGGCTGAAACTGGGATTTTTGACTTCTTAGCCGTTTTTACTTTTGAGGTAAGAAATAATAGATACCATTGTCTGTATCCTTAGAGGCTGGGTGGTAAGGAAGGATCCTTGGGGAGTGACGTGGTCGAGGTTGGTAAACTTGTTAGGTTTACGTGACTGAGAAAAATGCTTTTTAAGGTTCCGTACCCAAAGGTTAAAACGGGACCCTATTACTAAGACTAAGCTGTCCGTCCGTCTGTCACCTGGCTGTATCTCATGAATCGTGATAGTTAGACAGTTGACATATTTATAGATAATGTATTTCTGTTGCCGCTATAGAATAAGTACTAAAATACAGAATAATATAAATATTTAAGGGGGCTCCCATACAATAAACGTGATTTACCACTGGGAAAGTTCAAATCTGTAATAAAACATGCATTAATTAAGAAAGCTTACTATAAAACGATTGACTACATTAAAGACAAGGATGCATGGAGGCAAACTGCACAAGCGCTTTCTAGCGACTACCATAATAACACCTAGGTTAATAAAATTACATATTAAGAACGTTTTTGAAAAAAAATTATGAAAAAAAATGCGCCGCCGAGATTCTTGCCAGGTTCTTCTCGAGATGGCTGTAATTTTGCGAATCTGGCAATAGAATCATTAACTTTAATGAGTGCCTCTTTGGGGCACATGTGAATAAACGATTTTGATTTGATTTTTTTGCTCGTTTTTGCTCGATATTGATAACGGCCGGTAGACGCTTGAAATATTCACAGATATGCTTATATTTTAGGTGACCAAAGGCAAGTTATGGCCTCTTATCTTCCTGTTGTGTGGAATCACAGCGGTCCTCTCCACGTTTCTGGACAACGTGACCACTGTGTTGTTGATGTCTCCAGTTACTATCAGGTAAGAACTAGAATAGAAAATAATTATTTATTAATAATAAAAAGGGAGTCTCTAGGGACTGCCGATAGATGGTAAAACTCTATATAATATACACAGTATACATATAGCTCATGACGATGACGCGAGTTCCATGATTTTTGTTCACCCAAAAACTGCTCAACGCGTCTAAAGAAGAACTTGTTTATTATATGGAATTGTGAGGTATCGAGTAATCTTAATATAACTATTATAAGTTGATCCCTGATCGTCAGCAATATGTATTGCGCGTAGAGCTCAACAAATATTGGCCGTCGGTGACGATGACGCGAGTTCCATGATTTTTGTTCACCCAAAAAGTGCTCAACGCGTCTAAAGAAGAACTTGTTTATTATATGGAATTGTGAGGTATCGAGTAATCTTAATATAACTATTATAAGTTGATCCCTGATCGTCAGCAATATGTATTGCGCGTAGAGCTCAACAAATATTGGCCGTCGGTGACGATGACGCGAGTTCCATGATTTTTGTTCACCCAAAAAGTGCTCAACGCGCATAAATAAGTTTTCTCTTCAATAACTCCTAATAATAGATTGATACACTGAGCAAGTCATATTGTTACAAATATCAAATAAAATTTATGGAATTTTGCCGCGTAAGTGAAAAAATGACGTTGTTGATTTTGTATATTCTCCAATTCTTCGAGTGTTCATGTGTAATAATCGTGGATAATCGTGGCAAATCATACAAAGAAGAAGAACGTGATTTTCGCCTTCGCTCCAAAACTCCAAAAGAAGTTCTAGTAAAGTTTCTACCACTTTACTAGGGTATGACTTGACTAAGACTGGAACTTGACTCTTTTACTTGACTTTGACTTGTGACTAGGACTTTTAATATGAATTCATTAACTTCACCTTAGATAAAGCTATCTTCCGAACCCTTGATAAGAATAAATACGCATTTTTGAGCATAACTAAAAATTACTGGCTAGATCTTGATCAAATTTAAATGAGACCACATGGGAAGCACCAGCTTCCAAATAAAAAAGAATCATATGAATCGGTTCACCTAGAAAAAAAGTTCTGAGGTAACACATAAACCTCCTTCCTTTTTTGAAATCAATAAAAAAAAATGCAAGTAATGTTTTTGATTTTTCAGGCTCTGTGAAGTAATGGATTTAGATCCAGTTCCTATACTGATGCTGATGGCCATTTACAGTAACGTTGGTGGAACTGCCACCCCAGTAGGGGATCCCCCTAATGTCATAGTAGTGTCGAACAAGGTTGTGGCACAGTCGGTAAGTGAATAGACCTACTTATTCTGCATGAATGTTGGCTTTTATCTTTAGCTAAAAAAATCACAAAAACGCAATGTTTGGTGTCTTGTCCTCGCTGATTGATGGGTTCAAGCCCTGGCTTAACAGGTTCAAACCCCGCTGTCTACAATCACAGCCCCACACTTAGTTCAATGACGTGTGAAATATTATATTTCTTTCTATATTTACTACTTTATTTGATTGATTATTAAGACTTATATACTATGGAAACAATAAACAAACTTAAAAAAATAACCAACTTTAATAAATAATTTACATATT
Organism: Lomographa bimaculata; assembly: GCA_948107665.1. NCBI lineage: Eukaryota > Metazoa > Arthropoda > Insecta > Lepidoptera > Geometridae > Lomographa > Lomographa bimaculata. The sequence goes on from OX403614.1 coordinate 7,937,778, forward strand.
TGATTTACAAATCAAAATACTTAGCCGATTTTGATGTTATTTCTATGGACCAATCTGAAAGTACGTCCTTTCAAATAATAAAACAGTTTTTCAAATTAGTTTATAAATGATGGAGTTCAAAGGTAACAAACAAACAAAACATGAATTGAGAACCTCCTGTTTTTGAAGTCAGTTATAAAATGGCAACTATTTCTCCTTCCAGGGTATCCACTTCATGAACTTCACTGCACACATGGGGCTGGGCATCATTCTGGTCTTCATTCAAACCTGTCTCCAAGTCAGGTATATCTTCAGAGACACCAATAATCTAAGGCTGGCAATACCAAGAGATATCCAAGGTTAGTTTCTTATTTATCCCTATTTTTAGAGACGAGACAAGCAAGTCAATTTTTTCTCGAATGCGCGGCGTAAAGGAGGGTAATGTGTTTATCAGCATATGAATGTATGTTTGTTCTTTGTGACATTTTAGATACCAAACGCGTGTACTCATTTAAATGAATACAATCATCGTTGATTCGACTTTGTGCGACTGTCACTTAAGATATGACAGTTATAAAAATTCAATATGGCTACCAGACACCATATTGTGAAAAAATATAACTATCATCTCACCTGACGAAAACTGAAGATGCGGCCGAAGATGTAGCATGCTTGGCTAGAAGATACTAGTCGTTCGCGCTGGACTGAGATCTCGCGCATACATTTTGCTTCATAGAGAAAAAAAATTGAGGTTACTTGCTTATAACTTTTTTTTCTATATAATAATTGTTTGATTTCTGTATTTGATGTTCAAGTACAGGATATAACAGATATTATACGTAATTTTCAGCGTTCAGTGTGAAGCTTTTTTTGAGATAGACTCCGGGACAAAATAGGTCTAAAAATAGTGAATTTGGTGGTCTACCAAATCGCTATTTTCCAACATAGATTTTTTTACCATTGTTGTGCTCTACTTGTCAAGCCCTTTTCAACGATACCCCACAAGGGTAGATAAAAATTTAAAAAATATTTTGCTTTCGGGAGTCCCTTAATATTTTCATTTATATAATTTTAAGTGTCATTTGGGCATTCACTTATATGGCTGAGACGATAGATGCCTCTGACAGACGGACGGACGGACAAAGTGCTGAACGACCCAAGGCAACTTTGAGATCTCGCTTCGCTCGATCAACCAACAAACCTTAAATAGAAAATCTCCTATGTCCAAAACATATATTTCTTTCTTCTTCTTCTATCTTTCCAGATCTAACTCGTCAAATTTCAATATGGCGTCGGGCAGTAGACTCCCTCCCGCACTTGAGTCAAGACGTGCACATAGTAAGAGAAAGACTAGAGAGGAAGATCACAAAGCTCACCGCAAAGTTGCACAGTTTGAAGAAGAGTGCACATAAGAGAGCGTGTCCAAAGGACACCTTCCAGAGCACTCTAATTGAGTTGAAGGAAAAGGTAAATAGGGAAAAAAAACAGTTGTGTTTATCAGGTTATGTATGTATGTACGTATGTATGTATGTATGTTTGTTCCTTTGTGGTGCTCTAGAGACCACGTGGACCACTTACATGTATGGGAGCCCCCTTAATATTAATCCTACTAATGTTATAAATCCGAAAGTTTGTACCAATACATGGCTATAAACTAAGAAAAAAATCCAACAATAAAAAAATATGTTTTTTAACAATATGCTAAAATTTAATGCTACATTGAAATAAATTATTAAGCATAGACAACAAATTAAAAAAACATAGACAATACCACCATAGATAATACTATTGTAACTCGCTGAGCAAACTGTTTTCTTTCTTCTATGTCACACTAATAATCCTACTAATATTATAAATCCGAAAGTTTGTGTGTAAGTGTGTAAGTATGTTTGTTCCCTCTTCACGCTTTAACGGCTGAACGGATTTGGATGAAACTTGGAATGTACTTAGATTATACCTAGCATTAACACATAGGCTACTTTTTAACTTGATAATAGCGGGCGAGGCCGCGGGGCACGGCTAGTTAGATATAAATATGTACAAAACTTAATCTAATAGACCGCTACCAGTAGGCAAAGTACCCAAAATGCTGGCAGCATTGCCAAAAAAAAGACTGAACTTATTTTATCTAATACCTTTAAACGAGCAATTGTTATATATACATATATATGTCCTACTATAATATTATAAATCCGAAAGTTAGTTTGTAAGTGTGTAAGTATGTTTGTTCCCTCTTCACGCTTTAACGGCTGAACGGATTCGGATGAAATTTGGTATGTGCATAGATTATACATAGGATTAACACATTGGCTACTTTTAAACTTGATAATAGCGGGCGAAGCCGCGGGGCACGGCTAGTATATGTATATGTGTGTGTAATCAGGATCTCGGAAACGGCTCCAACGATTTTCATGAATTTTTTTTATGCAGGGGGTTTCGGGGGCTATAAATCGATCTAGCTAGGTTTCAATTTTATAAAACGTCGTTTCATCCGTGTTTTAGCCGAGCAAAGCTCGGTCATCCGGGTACTTTATCTAAAACCTGAAAAAATTAGACGTATAATTTAACTATACCCTATTGCCAAAAAGTTAAGCCTTGAGCAAAAAGAAACTCTTTTTTTAAGGAAGTACATTTTTGGAGTTTGATAGAATAGAATAGAATTTTATTGCGTTAACTGTGTACATAAGATGGAAAATATATATATATTTTTTTTTTTTTTTTATGATAGATAGGCAAGCATTTGACCTCTATTCCACCTGATGGGAAGTGGAGACAAAAAAAAAAAAGTAAAAAAAAAAAGTAGATTTAGAAGTAAAGTTGTTCCTTTAACAACAGTTTAACCATTTCGGGTGTACAATAAGGCGTGTACGGTATCTCCCTCTTTTTAAGGAGGATCTCCTTCTTTAAGGAGGATGACTTGAAATCTTCGCTCTTGGCGATAAGTCCGCCCATTTATTATAGATTCAAATTGATACAATATAATTTGCTTACTTACTTTTACTTTGTTGCATAATTCCTCTCCATCCAAAGGTAGTCTAGAAGAGATCGCTTTTAGCGATAAGACCGCCTATTGTTACACTTATTTTGTAAGTCATTATTTCCTATTCTGTTTTGTCACAAATATGGTGTTCAATAAAGAGTTTATCTATCTATCTATCTATAATTGTTTTTTTCTGTTTCAGTACAAAATCCGCGACAAACCTTTGCTGGTCAAGAGTGTAATAGCAATAGTTTTTGTTGTTACTGTCTTCTTTCTTCACGCCCTTCCGGAAATGAGTAAGAATAAGTTTAATCTATATATATACTAGCTGCGCCCCGCGGTTTCACCCGCGTTGATAATGATGAAAAGTGATGATGATGATGATGAAGAAAAATAGATGTTGGCCGATTCTCATAGATACCGGATAAGCACAAAAAATTTCATCAAAATCGGTCAAGCCGTTTCGGAGGAGTATAGCAACGAAAACTGTGACACGAGAATTTTATATATTAGAAAAATCAATGCCACTTTTCTATTGTTATTTTATAACACAAGAACGGGCTCACCTATCCAAACCAAATGTTTAGACTTTGTTCGGACTATTTAGTAGATGGTTTATGTGAAGTTTGCACAAAATCGGTCGAGCGGTTCTTTATTTATCACACCCGGGCGAAGCCGGGGCGGATCGCTAGTCTATTCTATTAATTTTTTAACCGACTTTTAAAAAAGGAGGAGGATCTCAATTCGACTGTATTTCGGTGAACCGATTTTGATGTTTCTTTTTATATTTGTAAGTTGGTGCTTCCGTGTAGTTTCATTTAAATTTGATCAAGATCTGACCAGTAAGTTTTGAGGTATATGCAAGCATTTGACCGCTCTCTTACCTGATAGAAAGTGACGATGCGGCAGAAGATGGGACATGCTTGCCTAAAAGATACACATTCACTCTAGATTTGAAGACGCTCAGATTGTTCCGTTCAGAGAAAAAGGACGCAGACAATGAGTTCCACTTCTTCGCCGTACGGATGATCATCGCTTTCCATCAGGTGAGATAGTGGTCCAATGCCTGCCTATCGAACATTAAAACTAATATCCGGATGACCGAGCTTTGCTCGGTTTTTTGTTTTTGGTAGAATGTGTTTGAATTTGTAGCCTCAGAAAGCTCCATCTAGTGTCGAGTAGAAACAGTTTTTTACATCGGTCATGGCGTAATAGATGGCGCTGATAGTCTCTTAAACCCGGTTTTTCAAATGCAGTTTGAGCATTTCTCGGACCTGGAACGTTGATAAATCGATTCCTTGGGCCGAAAAACCCCAAATCTATAACTTTCATGAAAATCGTTGGAGCCGTTTCCGAGATCCTGATTACACATATAATATATATATATATATATGTGTACAAGAATTGCTCGTTTAAAGGTATTAGATATTAAAAAAAAATTACTCTACGCAATCGGTTTTTTTTGATTTTAGACAAAGACATAAATTTATTTGTGGTAAAAAGAAATAAAATCAAATTTATATGGAACCAATTAGAAAGCAACATCATTCAAGAAAAAAAATATTGAAATCGGCTCACGTCGAGAGAAGTTATGAGGTAACACACATAATAATAATAATACAGTCGACTTGAGTACCTCCTCCATTTTTGGGAAGTCGGTAAAAACCGACTTCATCGCTTAAATTTCGGTTTTGGCTTGACCGATTTCGATGAAATTTATATGGGACGACCAACGAAAAAAAAACATCAAAATCGATTCATAATTGGCGGAAATATCACGTAGCACTGAGTACGGGCCAATTGCCTATATTTCCTCAAAACTAAACTAAAATTATATACATCTATACAGCAAAGACCCAAGTTACCTAGTATGTATGTTACTTGTTTTCTTCTTATATTCCTTATTGTACACACATTGATAAACAATTTAAAAATAATGCCATGACGAGAGATATACAAAGGCGAGATTAACCCTTAACAAAAAAAAAATTGCCAACCCTACGATTACATCTGTGGCGCGTGACCTTGACCTTTGTTATGGCCACCACAGTCACACGTCTAGGTCCAAAGGCTATGTGATGTAGAACGGTAGCTGATGAAATAGGGTTGCAAACGACATATTTTTTTATAAACTTTAATTCATCATAACTCAATATTAATGGTGCTGCCGCGAATGCAGAAGTTCCTGTTAGACTCCATACATGTAGCTAGATGCGTGACTTGAGTATTACTACACCTTTCTGTTACACATTGTATTGTCTTGTATTAATTAACATTTCGTAATTGCAGATCGTATTTCCCTAGCCTGGACTGCTCTTCTCGGCGCCATTCTTCTCCTGACCCTGGCTGACAGAGTAGACATAGAACCAATTCTCCACCGAGTAGAATGGTCTACTCTGCTATTCTTCGCAGCACTCTTCGTTCTTATGGAGGTAAAAGAATAAACACTTGAAGTTTGTGACTTTACTATAAATCTATACATATAAAAACCGGCCAAATGCGAGTCGGACTCGCGCACGAATGGTTCCGTACCATTATCTATAAAAACGGCAAAAAAACACGATTGTTGTATGGGAGGCCTCCTTAAATAGTTGTTTTATTTTTATTATCTATTTGTAAAGTGAATATATAACTAAATATTATGTGAATATTTCAAGCGTCTACTTGTTGCCGTTATCAATATCAAGCAAAAACTAGCAAAAAAATCACGTTTGTTGTATGGAATCCCTCTTAAACATTTATTTTATTCTGTTTTTTAAGCTATTGCATAGCTTCTATCGCGGGCCTTGAGCGTGGAGACCGAATCCAGAAATTCTGTAACGAAAATAACCTAACACCCCCCACTCCGACCGGCACAGCGGTGATACTTTTTAGTTTAGCCATCTATCGATGAATAGCAGAACTTTAAATGACTTTTTTGAAATATCACACTTGTCTCTTTAGTTCAGCAACTCGCCTCTAGGTGGCAGGAAAAAAATATTGCATAAATCAAATAAATAATTATCATTGCATAAGTTGATAAAAAAATGCTATGCAATAGCTTTACATATAGCGGCAACATAAATACATCATCTGTGAAAATTTCAACTGTCTAACTATCACGGTTCATGAGATACAGCCTGGTGACAGACGGACAGACAGACAGATGGACAGCGGAGTCTTAGTAATAGGGACCCGTTTTTACCTTTTGGGTACGGAACCCTAAAAATCTATTGAAGTTTGTTAGTCTCACAAAAACTCAAGAACGGGTAGACCGATTGATTTTTCTTTTGCTGTGTTCGAAATTGTCAAAGCAAGGATTGTATGTAAATTTTTTTTTAATCCACTGGAAATTGCACCCGGGCGAAGCCGGGGCGATTCGCTAAAGAACAATAGAAAAAATATTTGTTTACTTGCAACGATAAAATACGTCTGCACAAACTCAGGAAAAAACAATTTATGTAACCGATATTATCCGAAACTAGCAAACAATCCGAAAGAAATTAATATCCGCAACTGTATCTGAAACAGGTAACATTATTTTATATCCGAATCCGTATTCAAAATTTGATATCCATAACATCCCTATTATCAACAATAAATTGATGATGTATAAGTTTTTAAAATGAATCAAACTGTCAAACTTCATCCATACCTCCAGTTCGCTCGAAGCGGTTCGCTTCTACGTTTATCATCCGTAAGGAGAAGAACTCATTGCCTGTATATTTGTTCCCCGAACGGTATAATCTGGGGGCGTCTTCAAGTCAAGAGTGAAAAGGTATCTTCTAGGCAAGCGTGCTACATCTTTGGCTGCATTTTCACTTTCCTCTAGGTGAGATAGTGGTCAAGTGCTTGTCTATAGAGAATAAAAAAAAAACATAATCATACCTGAAACCGGTATAATTTTATTCTTATATCCGTATCCGTATCCGAAATGTTATATGCATAACATCCCTACTATCACACTAATATTATTAAGGCGAAGTTTGTATGTTTGTAACTTGTTCACGCTCAAACGGCTGGACCAATTTTGATGACATTTGGTATGGAGGTAGCCACCCTGGATTAACACATAATCTTTATATCCATTCCCGCGGGTCCGGGACTTACGCGGGTAAAACCGCGGGGCGCAGCTATAGTTGACAATAAATGGCTATCATTTTAGTTTTTTAAATGAACGATGTTTAATCATAGCTTTCCCTATGAACCTAGGCTCTTTCGAAACTCGGCCTGATCCTGTACATCGGTGGACTGATGGAGCAGCTCATCTTGAAGGTCGATGAGGAGTACAGATTGGCTGCAGCTCTAATGCTCATCATATGGGTATGATCTTATCTTTTTATCCGACTGCGTCAGAAGGAGGGTAATATTTTTCGAGCGTATGTAGATGTCAATTTCTTTGGCAAGTCCTACAGCCCTAACGGCTGGACGGTTTTTGATATATGAGGTGTCGGTGAATTCGTCAGAATTGAGGTAGTGACATAGAATATAATAATATAATCATTTATTCAAGTAACAAAGACTCATATACACAATTTAATTTACAGTAGTCACATTGTCATGATATATTTCATTAATAATTAAACATTTAATTTACAATAATAAAGTTTAAAAGGATATATTATAAATTATAATTATATATAACATAGGATTACATTATAAACTTAGAAAATGGCAAATGAAAAAACCGGCCAAGTGCGAGTCGGACTCGCGCACGAAGGGTTCCCTACCATTATCTATAAAAACGGCAAAAAAATCATGTCTGTTTTATATGTTGTATTAAATCAAATAAAACAAATATTTAGCCTTAAATATTTGTTTTATTTTAATTTAATTATTATTATAAGTTCAAAACTCCGAGTGGCACTGAACTGCAAGCTGCCTAGTTGCGTTCGCCTTCGAAACAGGAGTATCGGGTTCGATTCCCGGCGGGAACACAAGGTTTCTCCATAAGGGAAATTTGTGTTTCTGGTTCTGGGTGGGTTTGTGTGTGCGATGTGAATGTTTCCGGCAACCACGACACAAGTCATTGAACTTAATGTGGGGTTGCGTGTGTAAAAATAAATGCAATAAATAGTTTCTTTCACAATTTTCATATCATTCATAATTGTCATATAATTTCTCATCAATACATTCCATAAAGCTGTATCTTCTTCTCTATACATTACTAGCGATCCGCCCCGGCTTCGCCCGGGTGTGATAAATGAAGAACCGCTCGACCGATTTTGTGCAAACTTCACATAAACCATCACTAAATAGTCCGAACAAAGACTAAACATTTGGTTTGGATAGGTGAGCCCGTTCTTGAGTTATAAAATTATAACGAAAAGTGGCATTTAATTATATATATATAGAAGATAGTATAGGATTTATCACCCCAAGTCCCCAACTCAAAATTGAACCGTATTCTTTAGGTGACAGGAGTGATATCAGCGTTCTTGGACAACATACCACTGACGACGATGATGGTACGCGTGGTGGTAGCTATTGGAGCCAACCCCCACCTGAACCTGCCACTGCAGCCTTTGATATGGGCGCTGCTGTATGGAGCTTGCCTCGGAGGTAAATAAATGTTGCTAGTGGCTCCGTGACCTGAAGACCTTGTGAATGTTTCCGGCACCCACGATACAAGTCTTTGAACTTAGTGTGGGGCTGTGAGTGTGAATGCGTTTGTTTGTTTATTTTTCGAAATTGCTGAACAGCAATTTTTTTACGTTTACAACCCCCTTATATCCGCCATTTTGAAGAATTACAAAAAACGAAATCGACTAAAATAAGTTTATGTAGTTATCGAACCTGCTCACAAAATTTCACGAGAATCGGTTGATAAATGCGACCTGTAGAGGAGAACAACCGGAAATCCGGACATACGGACGTACGAAAGCAATTCTGCCCAAGCTGTAACGGAGACGCTTCGCGCTTGCTCGGTCTATTATTATAAGCTAGCGAGCTATTAGGGCGAATTTCCAAAGAAAAGTCACACATACCTGACAATAATGTAACAAAAAAAAAACAGCCTAGTCGGTCGACCCGATTACACCTCGACCGGAAATATTAACTTCACACATGATGTGAATGTGGGTAAAATTCCGGCACCCACAGCACAAGTCAACTTATTGTGGGGTTGTGAGAGTGAAAGCGTTTGTAGAAATAAGTTAAGATTCGACGATAAGGTAACCAAGATGCTCAAGTTCGTTTGCTTTTGGTACATCACACTTAGACAAACAAGATCAAAATTAAGAACGAATCAGGGATGTTATGGTTATATAATTTCGGATCCGGATATGGATATGGATATTGGTAAAATATAATATCGGTTTCGGTTACGGTTATGGATATTAAATTATTTCGGATTATCCGATAGTTTCGGTTACGGATATTATTTTTTTAAGGAATTGTAAAATTAAATACAAATTAGATTATATTCGACTTTAATTGTACCTTGTAGGTTAGCGGGAGAGGTAATTCGTACGAGTGTAGTATTTAGTAAGACTCCGCCCTATCCGAAACTATCCAAAACTTTTATTTCGGATTCGGTTACGGTTACGGATATTTTTTTATTTCGGATATCCGATAGTTTCGGTTACGGATATGGATATCCATAACAACACTAGAACGAATGATGAACAAATCAAGATATATTGAAAAGTCTCAGTATGGTTAACACCTGTTTTGGACACGTTAAATAAATGAATAATTAAATGAATAATGTAGCTTAATACATTACCAATTTGGCAAGCATATATATGTATAGAAGTAGGTACTAACTAAATTGTACAATAATAATTAAACGCAAGCAAAGCTTAAAAAAACCGACTTCACCGCTTTATCTTCGGAACCTTGATCAGATTTAATGTATTAAACACGCATTATTGACGATAACTCAAAAACTAGAGATCAGATCTTGAAAAAATGGGACCACATGAAAAGCACCAGCTTTCAAATAAAAAAATAATCATCAAAATCGGCTCACAACGAAAGAAGTTATGAGGTAACTTTTACAGTCGGTTAAACGAGAACATCGTCAAAGTAGTCCACAAAATAGGCATTATTGACGATATTTCAAGAACTACTGATTAGATCTTGATCAAATTTAAATGGAACCAATTAGAAAACAACATATTTCAAACTAAAAAAAAAATCGAAATCGAAAAAACACATAAAAAAAATTCAGTCGACTTGAGTACCTCCTCCTTTTTTGGGAAATCGGTAGAAAAGGACACCAGAATGCACAATATTAAATCGTCAATGTTGAAAATAAATGTCAGAAATGTTTTAAGTTAAGAAACTCATTTACCGAATAGAAACATAGTAGTATATCTAGTAGTCACGACCCTTGGGTATATATCTTATTTATCTCTGGTCACGACAGTATTATCTTCCTAAACAATCTAAGTGGTAAGTCTAAAAATAATCTTTATCATGTTTTTTTTTTCAATTTGCAGGTAACGGCAACCTCATCGGCGCAAGCGCAAACGTGGTGTGCGCGGGGGTGGCGGAACAACACGGCTACAAATTCACATTCCTACGATTCTTTATGATAGGGTTCCCGATCATGGTCGGCCATCTTGTCGTCGCGTCTGTTTACCTGTTGATATGTCATTGTGTATTTACTTGGCATTAGAACATAGTATCATCGAGATATGAAACACCTACGACTTTAGCGCAAAATCCTTGCATTGTATATAGTGCGACAAGGTTCTTGTAGCAATTGATTGGCATTTGCAGGGGCGTTGTTGTTGCCTCACAAAGAAGTTGTTTCGTCATGCAAAGAGGTTGTTACTAAAGGGTCGCCAGCTAATAAAATCTTTTCTTAATGAGAATATAAAAAGCTTACAATATTGCATTTGAGTTTTGGCTAATTTTGACGGAATGGAAAATTGGGAATTACCAACATCACTTAAAAGCTGGTAACCCTATTTAAATCCATAAATGGACTGACAGATTTGTCGAAAAGTGACACTTCACAAGATGGCGGCGTTAGTTCCGAACCCGACCGAGTGCCAGGTCGTTGTCGCATTGTAATAGTTGTAAAGTAGGCAGTTGTCCAAACTCAATAACAGATGGCGTTCACTCCGTGCGGATAAAACTATCAAATAAAGAACAACATCACCAAAGAGTTAAATAACCATAGAGAATAAATAATATACAGAATAGCAATTTTTATGCAAAAAGAATGTGATGCATTCCCATTACTTTCCAAAATTTTAGGTTCAGTTAGGTATTTATTGTAAAGAGCTCGATTTTTTTTATATTATCTATGTGAAACTACGTTTTAACATATTCTTAGTTTAATTTAATAGGAAATATGCATAACATTGACATAACAATATATCAAGTATAATCTTTATAACTAAAGTACCTATACAATTAAATATACTTATAACAGTATTATCTATAGATGCTTTTAATTGGGAATTTTATTAAATAAAAAGTGTTAATAATGCATAGGAAATTAAAAATAATGAAACGCACGCCATGTCCAAACAGATTCGTGACGTCTGTTCAAACATTTTTGATGTCTATGATTGGTCAACTTTCCTTGACGGTGATGGGATTGTGGATGTCACAAAGAAAACGTCAAAATGGCCGCGTTTAAAATTGCGAACGTGCTCGCATTTTCATTTATTAAAGCATAAAATAAATTGTGCATATTATTATCTATTTAATAGTGCTTGCAATTTTGATCGTGACTAAGGATTTTTATGCCTGATAGGCACGCATTTGGCCACAATCTCACCTGATGGAAAGGATAACAATGTAATTTTATCCACAATGTAGGTACGAAAGGTACTTATTAATAAAATATACTGTAAGTACGTATGTACAATTTAAGATAATAATAATAATAATAATCATTTATTTCGAGTAACAAGGACTCATAATTTTACGACACAATAAACAAATTATTAGATAACACACAAATTATTAGATATTAAAAGGACAAGACAAATTAACAAAATTAAATTAAATTGAAATTAAATAATCGAAACATAATAACATATAATAAACATGACATCAAAACTTAAGTACAATGTTGTAATAATACAAAGTGCCTTCTAACAAATTTTAAATTTTAAAAATAATTTAAACGCAAGCAAAGCTTTAGAAAACCGACTTCACCGCATCACCTCCGAAACCCTTGATCAGATCTTGAGCTTGACACCTTACCCTTTCAAATAAAAAAAGAATCATCAAAATCGGTTCACCTAGATAAATATTGTCAAAATTAAAATGTTGAAAATACCCCCGAAAATATCCCTCTATCTGAAAAGCAGCAGCACTATTTTTAATCAAACATAGCTAAGAACAGTCCCGACTAATTCACCTTTTAAACAAAAAAACAAAATCAAAATCGGTTCATCCGTTCGGGCATTACGATGCTACAGACAGACACACACACCCAGACACGTCAAACTTATAACACCCCGTCGTTTTTGCGTCGCGGGTAAAAAAATACAGTCCAATTGAGAACCCTCTTCTTTTTTTGAAGTTGGTTAAAAATTTATGTAAATACAATTGTTATTGTAAGTTTTTCTATAAAATTAACCACTAAGGTAACTACATTTTAGAAAGGGACTAGTGACAAAATAAACTTTGAAAAATACTTCCGACGTTCTATCTGAAAAAACGGCTGCACCGATTTTCATCAAACATAGATAAGAACACTCGATCAGGTAACCTATCAAACAGAAAAAACTAAATCGTAATCGGTCCAGCCGTTTGGGAGCTACGATGCCACAAACAGACAACAGATGCACCCCTTTTGAGTCGGGGTTGAAAAATATCGGTTGAGACGGGGTTTTGAACCCGATAGGGTGTTAAGCTTTATTGCTCTAACCGCCGAGCTATTCAAGCCCAAGTGAATTTCTCAAATTTACTTGATTTTTTTTTTTCTATATCTTTTTTAAATGCCTTAGTTCTGCTATGAAAAAAAATATGCATGGAATCACTTATGGTCGAATCTGTCTGTCCGTCTGTTATGCAGTTATAAATATGTATTATATAGTTATTAATTACAAGCATAATAAAACTTTTATTTTAATCTGTTTGTTTATTACGTTGTGCCTATTGTATACTCCGATAAGTAAGGGTAAGTTTTCCTTTAAATAATTAAACGCAAGCAAAGCTTAAAAAAAACCTGCTTCACCGCTTTATCTTCGAAACCTTGATCAGATTTAATGTATTAAACACGCATTATTGACGATAACTCAAAAACTAGAGATCAGATCTTGAAAAAAATTTTATGGGACCAATTGAAAAGCAACATTATTTATACAAAAAAAAAACAAAATCAGTTCAAGTGGAAAGAAATTATGACGTAACACAAACATAAAAAAAATACTGTCGACTTGAGTACCTCCTCCTTTTTTGTGAAGTCGGTACAAAAAGATAGGGTGTGTCGTAAAGACACACGATAGCAGTGATACTTTTGTATTACAGGGAAACATTTTAATTATTCATCACAGTGTTTACTCCCACCAGTTTTCGTCACACAAAAAGGTTGCGGATCAGAATTTCAAAACCCTCCCATAGAGAGGTTCTCTTAAAAAAATTAGTACATGTTAAAATGACATAAGGCCTTTTTGATCCACTTATCTAATACCTTTAAACGAGCAATTCTTGGATATACATATGTATAATCAGGATCTCGGAAACGGCTCCAACGATTTTCATGAAAGTTACAGATTAGGGGTTTTTCGGCCCAAGGAATCGATTTATCAACGTTCCAGGTCCGAGAAATGCTCGGTTCCCAAACTGCATTTGAAAAACCGGGTTTAAGAAACTATTACGCCATGACCGATGTAAAAAACTATTTCTACTCGACACTAGATGGAGCTTTCTGAGGCTACAAATTCAAACACATTCTACCAAAAACAAAAAACCGAGCTAAGCTCGGTCATCCGGATATTAGTGTTTAAACAGACTATGCCGAATTTACGTGACCGAACTTCGGCGTGATTACGCCTGCAACACTATTTCAATTAGTCAAAACAACGTACATAATCCAAATTAGTTTCAAATAAAAATGCAAGCATGTTCCATCTTCGGCTGCATCGTCGCTTTCCATCAGGTGAGATTGTGGTTAAATGCATAAACGTAAACGCTTTCACACTCACAGCCTCTCTAAGCTTGATGACATGCGTCTTGGGTGCTGGTAACAAACAACACACACAATAACACTCAGACTCACAAATGTTGGGATCTTGGGAAGGAAAATTGTGCTCCTGCCGGGAATCGAACCCAGGACCCACGGCGCTGAGGACAGAGACCTGCCCACCGCGCCAACTTAAGAAGTGTAAAGTAAGAATATTTTAAACGCAATGCAATAAATCCGACTTCACCACTTTATCTTCGGAACCCGTAATCAGATTAAATAAATTTCAGATTAAAAAAACGAAGATAACTCAAAAACTACTGATCAGATCTTGATAAAATTTAAACGTGACCATGTGGGAGAAATAAAAATAGAATCATCTAAATCGGTTCACCTAGAAAAAAATCTTAGGTAAACACGTATATATATATATGCTTCGCCTTTTTCTGGTGTCGGTTAATAAAAAACTAAGATTATTTTTCTCAGTCCGAGAAATGCGCGAACTGAGTCTTCAGATTTTTTTTTATTTAACTTCCCTACCCTGTGAATTTAGCCAGTGTCAAGTAATAATATATTTCAAGTTTATTTCAAATTAAATGTCCTAGTCACAAGTCAAAGTCAAGTAAAAGAGTCAAGGTCCAGTCATAGTCAAGTCATGCCCTAGTAAATTGGTAGAAACTTTAATAGAACTTCTATTGGAGTTTTGGAGCGAAGGCGAAAATCACGTTTTTGAACTTTGTATGATTTGCCTACACTTATGCACGTTTGCTAAGTATTAACAGTTAATAATCCACCATTATCACATATTAACACTCGAAGAATCACAGGTTTTGGAAAATTATACAAAATCAACAACGCCATTTTTTCACTTTTGCGGCAAAACTCGAATCCTCGGAATTCGTCATCGGCGAATTACCCTCGGACATTGACCTTGACTCCAAACTGGTCGTCCTCACGCGCGGCTTTGTTGTTTTTTGTTTCTGCCAAATTTGTTTTTCCCTATACGTTTTGACCCCGTGCCTTTAGGTCAATATTTTAGCGATTATTTCGGCAGATCTACCTACCTTAGCTGTCCCCGTATGAAAAAGGCTGTTTTTTTACAAGCTTTTATTTAACTTGCAATGTATGTATGTTTGTTCGGGTAGAATCTTGCAACTCAATTTGAAATCAGTTATGTTTAACCGATTGAGTTGAAATTTGGTATACACGCTAATCTTGGATGACAATGCATGGTTAGCTGTGTGATGTCATTCTAAATCCAACATGGCGGAGCACCCAAAATGGCGGACAAGTTTAATGCACTACTACAATATGGGTATCAAATGAAAGGGCTTGCTGAGAACAACTCGAAAAACGGTGACGTCACTCTAAATCCAATATGGCGGACTTCTAAAATCATGTTTTCAAAAAAGTTTTTAACATGTAGCTTATTTTACATGAGACTAAGTCAGCGTTTGACCACACTCACAAGATGGAGCAAGCTTGCTCAGTAAATCCCTTCTTGAACAACCTCGGCAGAACGTTTCATTCTTTTGCAATTCTCATAATGAAAGCGAAACACTCGCAAAATGAAGATAAGTCGATTGACTTACCTAAGTGCGCAGGCTGATTCTGATGATACTTAAATAACATCAAAATCGGCCCGCGCGTTTGGTCTCTAGGACACCACAAAGGAACAAACATAGATACACATAAACATAGGCTGATAAACATATTACCCTTCTTTGCGTCGCGCTGTCGGGTAAAAATACATAGTCCCGAGAACCGGCCGCGACCCAGGAAAGGCCGTGGGACCTTCGGGCTTCACACTCGCGCCAGACTAGCACGAACAAGCCCTGAAGTTGACGGCCCAGTACGGACTGAGGAGGACAAAATACGGCCACGCAAGGGGTAGTTCGGAGCATGATGGCTTAAGCCTAGGGATGTCAAAAAGTAATCGATTTTTATTTAAATCGATTATTATTTTCTTATAATCGATGTTTTGTTATCGATTTTTATAGTTTTATTAATCGATTTTTATTAAATCGATTATATACATATTTATAGATTATATAATAGTACTAAAATTTGTATCAATAATGCTATTTGGTTTCCTAATTCCTTACCTTGAAATATTATAGGAACATTGCCTTTGATTATTAGTTTTGAATTGGTTATTTTTTTATTCATATATAATTTTATTTGATTTTTGATATGATAAATTGTTAATTTGAATCTCTTCGGTTTATTATTGGAATATGAAAGCATGTACTTTTAAATAACAAAAATAAAATAGTTTTTTTCGCAGAAATAGATAATTTTTATTAAAATCGATTTTCTACAAATCGATTAGATTTTAATAAAGAAAAATCGATACTTAATTAATCGATTCTTTTAAAATTAATCTCACATCCCTAAGCCTAGCCCGAACTCGTCCCCCCCTTAAAACACTGGACCTCACCAGAGCGCGACGGACATCACCGACGCGCTCTAGACACTCCCTGGGAGTAGCTGCTTCCAGCGCCCAGCCCAGGCAGACTGGATAATCCAGAAGGCCAGATACCCACCACGGCAATAGAGGCCAAGTGGAAGGACTACATAATGACCGGTCGCGGTATGCGCGAACTCAGTTATAGGTATTATCAATATTTTAGATTAGATCGTTTTTATGATTCGATTAATTTTAGATTATTTCGGCATATCTATCTACCTCTTTACCTAAACATATTTTCGTGCAGGCACACAGTCTTTGCTAGATCTCTATCTAATCCAAATAATCACACTTAACACTAATACTAGTCGTTCGCGCCGAACTGAGATCTCGCGCCTACATTTTGCCTCATAGAGAAAATCTTTTGAGGTTACTTGCTTATAACTTTTTTTCTATATAATAATTGTTTGATTTCAGTATTTGTTGTTCAAGTACAGGATATAACGGATATTATACGTAAGTTTCAGCGTTCAGTGTGAAGCCGTTTTTGAGATAGACCCCGAGACAAAATTGGTCTAAAAACAGTGACTTTGGTGGCCTACCAAATCATTACTTTCCAACATAGATTTTTTTTAAAACCGATTTCGTACTCTACTTGTCAAGCCCCTTTCAACCATACCCCACAAGGGTAAATAAAAAAATAAAAATATTTTGCTCCTCACTTAGGTACACGTACGGGAGCCCCCTTAATATTTTCATTTACATTATTTTAAGTGTCATTTCTGGCTTTGGGCCATAGTTTTACATATTCCTTGAGAATTTGAAATCATTCGCTCATATGGTTAAGATGCTAGATGCCTCTGACAGACGAACGGACGGACGGACGGACAACGACTCAAGTCAACTTAGAGATTTCGCTTCGCTCGATCAATTATTAATCCGAAAAATTGTGTAAATATGTGTAAGTATGTTTGTTTTCTCTTCACACTGCTAGCTAGCTACTGGCTGAACGAATTTGGATGAAATTTGGTATGGAGGTAGCTGATACCCTGGATTAACACATATCCTACTTTTAATCCGAAAATGCCCGCAATCCGGGACTTCGCGGGTAAAGCCGCAGGGCGTAGCAAGTGTTACATATTTTAGAAGGCTTACAAGGTAATGGCAAAGTGAGTACCACATTGGTGTAATAAAACGAGAAACGGCGAAACATGGCTATTAAATTTACATAAAGATTTACGACACCACGCAGTAGGACTGTTTTCACTAAGAAATAGTCTAAATAGGTAAAAATAACGCAATCACACACACAGCCCCACACTAGCTTCAAAAACTCGTATCGTGGGCGTCGGATTATTTTAATATCGCACACACAGTCACACCCTAGCACAAATGTCACTTGGGAAGGAAAATGTGCTCCTGCCGGGAATCGAACCCAGGACCCTTTGCGCAGAGAGCAGAAACTTGCCCACCACGCCGGCGGCAACTGGGTCGTCAAGCTCTCGCCCTGTGACCAAAACATAAACATAAAAAAATTGCTGCACACACAAAGTTCGAAGACTTGTGTCGTGGGTGCCGAAAACATTAATATAAAAAATGCTGCAATGTTCAAAACGTCGGGAATATATGTGGCCTGCAGCTTCGGCCGCATAGTCGGAACGAGGGCTTACTCGCAAAACGTCCGATTCTCGGAACCCGTCCCGTTCTCCAAAGGTCCCATTCTCAAATCATCCTGCTCGTAAAATGTTCCATTCTAAAAGCAACATATTCGCAGAAAGTCCCAAACGCAAAATATCCTGTCTAATTTGCAGAATAATGGGATCGGCCCACTGGTAGTGGGTTTGAGCACTTGAGTTACCTATAAGCTCGATGTCTTGTAGGTAACTTAGGTCTTTGTTGAATATAGTTTTAGTTTAGTTTTAGGAAATATAGGCAACTAGCCGTGCCCCGCGACTTCGCCCGCTATTATCAAGTTAAAAAGAAGCCTATGTGTTAATCATAGGTATAATCTATGTACATTCCAAATTTCATCCAAATCCGTTCAGCCGTTAAAGCGTGAAGAGGGAACAAACATACTTACACACAAACTTTTGGATTTATAATATTAGTAGGATTGGTAAATATTTTCAGAATGTCCTATTCTCAAAACATCCCATTCGCAGAATGGTTCATTCTCAAAACATCTTAATTCTCTCATATGTTATACTAAATAAATAATTTGTTATGTAACTTATTATGAGAGTTCTCTACCTCAAAAGAAACATAGGGACCCTTATAGGATCACTTAGTTGTCCGTATGTCTGTCAGAACCCTTTTACTCAGGAACGGTATCAAGTAAAAATTAATATTACTTGCTCCCTTGGAGCTGCAAAAATATCAAGCTTCTGAGTCAACGCAATAAAAAAATACAAAAATGTGTAATATGGACACGCGCAAATAAATCAAAACCTACATGTTATCTCCTTAAACAATCATGAAAGGCAAGAAGAAAGGCTTTACAGCACAATAAAGTATTGTAAAAAATAAAAAAAAAAGAAAATAACGGGCAAAAAGTCAGTCCTAAAAATTAAAAAAACCCGACTGCAAAAAAAGATTATTTTTCTTTTATGTACGATAGGCTCGCGTTTGACCACAATCTCACCTGATGGAAAGCGATGATGCGGCCGAAGATGTAGCATGCTTGCCTAGAAGGTACCAATTCACTCTTGACTTGAAGACTCCCAGATTATACTGTTCGGGGAACAAAGACGTGTGAACCATTTTTTTTTATAGTTTACACATTTTCGTTAATAGGATAGAACCTATTATGTGATTATGTATATGAATATAGAGTTCCTTAACAAAGTTATTAAAAAACGTCGAAACTCACCAATATTGACTTCACCACCATGTGAATGTCGAAGCCATCCAGCTGCTCGACCACACGGATATACTGAGAAGACTAAAAAGATCAGAAGACTAAAAAGAACTACTGTGGTGTTAATGTGATAGTGACCTACTACCTTATACAACACATGAACCAAGTGTCTTAATAGAAACACTAAGAAAAGTGCCAATGAACACATTCTTAGTTATTGATAACTCTAGCAATCTAAGTTAAATTAAAATGACTCATTAGCCAAATACAGGCTAGATTGTAATTACATTATGAAACATGCTTATAGACGCCTTTTGGGGGCTGAGTCACCCCCGTCCGTAGGAGGATACCCATTAAGTCTGACTCCCTACACGTGGTCCCCGGGTGGTGCTAATCAGGTGACATTTGAGAGGTGGTAGAGCATTTTGTGAGTTGCTCGCCTGGCTTGCTACCAAAGTAGCTTACCACCATCAAGTTGAAAGTCTGCCGCCAAGCCAAATACGGTGTTCCGGCAGTTATCCTTGAGAGCCTGCGTATTCCAGGTCTAGTGTGTTTACCAGCTTCGATCACATCGTCACTTACCATCAGGTGAGATAGTGGTCAAACAATAGCCTGTCACAAATAAAAAAAAAAAAAAAAAAGAACAGAAAAAGAAAAAAAACATGTGATTTTATAAGAACTTTGTTACTTACAGCTTTATAGTAAGCTGGTTCCTAAACGAAATGAAACAATGATATAAGAAATATAAAGATGGAGTTTTGCCGCGAAAGTGAAAAAATGGCGTTGTTGATTTTGTAAAATTTTCCAAAACCTGTGATTCTTCGAATGTTAATGTGTAATAATGGTGGATTATTAACCGTTAATACTTAGTGAACGTGCATAAGTGTAGGCAAATCATACAAAGTTGAAAAACGTGATTTTCACCTTCGCTCCAAAACTCCAATAGAAGTTCTAGTAAAGTTTCTACCACTTTACTAGGGCATGACTTGACTACGACTGGACCTTGACTCTTTTACTTGACTTTGACTGTGACTTGTGACTAGGACCTATAATATGAAATACACTTGAAATATATTATCAATTGACACTGGCTAAATGCACAAGAATTTTTTTTTCTTAGTTTTGGCTTCGCAAACCAAGGAAAAAAAAAAATATAAAGATAATTTTAATACCTATTCAACGATACCCCACTTTACACAGTACGTCGAATTAAATTTTTTATTTAATATATATCGATTGACGTTAGAGTCATCAAAATAGAGTCTAGAGTGCCACAAAAGAACAAACATATATATGCATATTCCTCAGATGGACGATACCACATACTTACAAGTTTGTATGGAACCCTCGGTGCATTCAGACACTCACTTACCGGATTTATTATTAACTTGAAATATACCGGCAATCCTTGAAGAAACATCTTTTTGCACTAAGCAAATTATCCTTCATAACAAAAACAAGTCAAACTGCTTTAACAATAGAAAAAAAACAAAATTCAATCGACCAAATCGTTTAATATCACCTCGAAGTCTTTCCAAGGGCAGAAACCATTTTTATCTGTTATACATTCTTTCAAATACATCGTTATATTCTTCGGGGGATTATTTAAATTCAATTTTTCAGCATTTCTCAGTTGACTAGTAGACTGGTACACGAATTCTACTTTCAGAAAGTCGTTTACGCCATCTGTCCATTTTTGGAATACCAATTTACTGCCGATTGGCGTGAGTTCAAATTGCTCGGGCAATGTGAAATATTTAAAACCCATAGATCTCAATACTGGGGTTAAATTCGAATCATGACCTACCAGTAAACTGAATTTAGTATCACTATTAATTCTCTCGTTCATATATTCCAATAAGGGTTTGCACAAATCTCTCGATGCTGTGGTTAAATTGAATCGAATGTTTTGATTTTCTAAAACTATTTTAGTGAGTAAACTCCAATCAGTTTCGTTCTTAATTCCACCCCAAGCTATATCTTTAAAGGGATACCCTTCGTAAAAACTCATTAGAAATGAATCAACCATTGAATTTGCAATACTAAAAGGTCCAGTTACATCCGGTTCCTCTCCAATTGCTAGCACAATTTTATGGCTGTTTCCCGCCAAATCGCAGTATCCACCTTGTTTACAAATGAGTGAGTTTTTAATATCGGTAATTTCGTTCAATCGCGCGTACACGTCTCTTAAATCTGTATTGTTTAGTTTTTCTTCCATCTCTCGCTTTACAATTTCTTTGAAAGCGTCACTGGTATTGTGAATGACTGGATTGAAAATAGGATCCATGTCGGTTATGTTTTTAAAACTCACTGTTATGTTACATTTGTGGAATGCGGCGTCAACGAATGCTTGGGCTGTGGCTTTGGTTCTTTGTTTTGTGTTTGCATGAATATGCACAGATTTTTCTTCTGGACATCCTTCAGGCAACAGACCTTCCCTTTTCATCCAAGCTGAGAAGTATTCCCCCATATAATTTTCCAACAGCACACCTTTGGGAGTTAAACTCCCCACATCAGCATTCCATTTCGGCCACTCCTTTGGCGTGAGATGAGCTAAATTTTCAGTTAAAGGAGTCCTTAAATTGTGTCTACTCAGAACTAACACTTGCTTCAACTGCATGCCGTAAACGTTACACGCGCTAAGCACAAGAAAAAACACAAACAGTTTTCCCGCCATTTTCTGACACTTCTTTTCTTGTCACTGTTCAATTTAACTTTTTTACGATTATCGATACGTCCGATACGGAGCTATAAATCGGTCTGTTTTAATTTATCAGCGCAATACTGGCATCGGCTAAGCGTGTAACAATACTGAGTCATTTGGTCCAACGGCCAATGTTAAATGCGAAACAGATAAGCGTTTCATCATTCAAATGCTAAACAGATAAGCGTTTCATCATTATGTATTAAATATTAGACAATCTATCGAACCAAAACAAATCGATTATTAAAATCGAGTGTCATCGGCAAAACAATGATGCGAATTTCAAAACAAGACTTAGGTAGGTGCAAATTAAGATTTATTGTCCCATGTTTGCTAATGCGGAGTTGAATGAATGGTCTGGATCTAGAATTCTAGACTGGTTTACTGCAGGTTCTTTATTTAGATTTATGCCATTTCGAGCAGTGTTACTTCATTACTAAGCTTTGTGTATTACATTTCACTAGTAATGTTGAATTTCATCACACGATGTAGGAAGTGATTTGGTTTCGCCATATTTTCCAAGTACTGTGGAGGTGTTTTGCGTCGAATTGGTTACTGTGAATAAGTATCAAACATTGCTTTATTTTTTAACATTCTACAAGTTAAACTATGCTCGGAGATATGCTCGGAGTTTCTCTACGAGATCGAATAAAAAATGAGGAGATCCGTAGACGAACGAAAGTCACCGACATAGCTCGGCGGATTAGCAAGTTGAAGTGGCAATGGGCAGGGCATATAGTAAGCAGAACTGATGGCCGATGGGACCGAAAGGTTCTAGAATGGAGGCCACGGACTGGCAAGCGCAGTGTCGGAAGACCGCCCACAAGGTGGACGGACGACATAATGAAGGCCACAGGAAGACGCTGGATGCAGGCCGCTAACAATCGTTCTTTTTGGAGATCTTTGGGGAAGGCCTATATCCAGTGGACATCTTGTGGCTGAGATGATGATGTGCCACAGCGTATGCCACAGCTTAGTGGTCAAACTTAATATAACAACCCTCTTTTTTCGTATTTTTTTGTATGTTACGCAATGTTTCCGCCAATTATGAATCGAACTTCCGAGGTGGTCCCATATCAAAATCGGTCAAGCCAAAACCAAAATACAGTGAAGTCGGTTTTTTAAGCATTACTTGCGTTTCAATTATTCTCTGTGCATATTGTTTGAATCAAAAGATCGCCCCGACAATGCACTTAATTCTATGACAATTGTAGGAAACCTATCAAGTGCCAAATCAATAGACGACAGTCGTAAACATGGACACGGACACGTATGTCTTAATACGACTATTTAGTCGTATTAAGACGTATCCGTGTCCATGTTTACGTCTGTCGTCTCAATAGAAAAATCAATGCCACTTTTCGTTGTAATTTTATAACTCAAGAACGGGCTCACCTATCCAAACCAAATGTTTAGGCTTTGTTCGGACTAGTAATCCGAACAAAGCCTAAACATTTGGTTTGGAAGTAGACTAGTAGTTGCAGATCAAAACTTGCACATGTTTCTAAGCACGATCACTATTGTTTGCGTTTATGTACGGAAAATATATAAATAACTAGCGATCCGCCCCGGCTTCGCCAGGGTGTGATAAATGAAGAACCGCTCGACCGATTTTGTGCAAACTTCACATAAACCATCTACTAAATAGTCCGAACAAAGCCTAAACATTTGGTTTGGATAGGTGAGCCCGTTCTTGAGTTATAAAAATACAACGAAAAGTGGCATATATTTTTATATATATAGATAGACGCTTTCACACTCACAGCCCCACACTAACTTCAATGACTTGTGTCGTGGGTGCCGGAAACATTCATATTACACACACACACACAAAAGCACAAACACAAATTTCCCTTGGGTAGAAAACTTGTGTTCCCGCCGGGAATCGAACCCGATACCCCTGCTTAGAAGGCGAACGTGCACCCAACTAACCAACGGGCAGTTCAAGTATTCAAATACATATATGTAAGTACTTATTTGAAAAAAAAAACATATTCACTGTCTGCGTGTAGTGTCACGGAAGTATCTCAAATGAAGCTAGTGATAGGATTCAAAATCAAAATCGTTTATTTACATGGGCCCCAAAGAGGCACTCATAACAGTGAATCACTCTATTACTGTTGTTCCAGGACATCACGAGGAGTTTTGGAAAATAATACAGAATCAATAACACCATTTTTTACCGACTTCACAAAAAAAGAGGAGGTACTCAAGTCGACTGTATTTTTTTATTATGTTTGTTACCCCATAGCTCCGTTCCACGTGAACCAATTTAAAAAATATATTTGTTTGAAATATGTTGCTTTCCAATTGGTACCATTTAAATTTGATCAAGATCTAATCAGTAGTTCTTGAAATATCTTCAATTATGCGGGTTTAGTACATCTGATCTGATCAAAGTTACGAAGATAAAGCGGTAAAGACTTTTTTAAGCTATGCTTGCGTTTTTTAAGTATTTATAAGGAATAATACAAAAAAAAAATACAGTCGACTTGAGTAAGTACCTCCTCTTTTTTTGTGAAATCGGTAGAAAAAAAGTATTTTCTTTCGCGGCAAAACTACCGCTCCCCTATTCCCTCGTCATTATCAGAATAAAGACTAATCATAAGGTCAATAAGGTCAAAGGTCAAGCAATAAAATAATGTTGAGATAAGTAAAATGACGTGACAATAAATTAACAACAATATTATAAATCCAATAAATTATGTGTAAATGTGTAAGTATGATTGTTTTCTTTTCACGCTTTAAAAGCTGAACGGATTTGGATGAAATTTAGAATGTACATGCTTTTAACTTTGACGACCCAGTTGGCGCAGTGGACAGGTGTCCGCCCTCTGCACCGTGGGTTCTGGGTTCGATTCCCGGCAGGAGCACAAATTCCTTCCCAAGGGAAATTGTGCTTCTGGTTCTGGGTGTATTGTGTGTGTGATGTGAATGTTTCTGGCACCCACGATACAAGTATTTGAACTTAGTGTGGGGCTGTGAGTGTGAATGCGTAAAAAAAAAAGTTACACATATGATTAACACATAGGCTACTTTTTACAAGCTTTTATTTAGCTTGCACTGTATGTATGTACCTATGTTTGTTCGGGTGGAATCTTGCAACTCAATTTTGAAGCAGATATCTTCAACCGATTGAGCTGAAATTTTGTATTTACGTTTAGTTTGGATGACAATCCATGGTTTGATATGTGACGTCATTTTAAGTCCAACATGGCGAAACACACAAAATAGCGGACAACTTATTTTTAATGCACTCCTACAATATGGGTATCAAATGAAAGGGCTTGCTGAGAATAACTCGAAAAATAAAGTGACGCCACTTTAAATCCAATATGGCGGATTTCTAAAAGCTTGTCTTTAAAAAAGTTTTTAACAAGTAACTTATTAAATTGATAAACGCGGGCAAAGCCGCGGGGCACGGCTAGTAAAAGAAAATCAAACATTATTTTGATTGATTGATCAATCTAACCATGTGTTATATTAACATCGAAGCCAGAGCTCAGCTGGCTGCTAAGAAACTGGGTATCCTCGCAAAGTTAGGCAGTACTTCACTCCGGGGCAGCTTCTAAATTTATATCAAGCTCAAGTCCGATCGTGTATGGAGTACTGCGGCCACCTGTAGGATGGATCCGCTAAGTACCAGCTTGAAGCTCTTGAGTCCATCGACCGGCGAGCTAAAAGGCTCATTGCCGATGATAAGCTAGTCGAGTCCAAGCGTTTCGCTTCAACGTTTATCATCCGTACTGCGAAGGAGTGGAACTCATTGCCCTCGTCTTTGTTCCCCGAACGGTATAATCTGGGAGTCTTCAAGTCAAGAGTGAATAGGTATCTTTTAGGTTAGCATGCTACATCTTCGGCTGCATCATCGCTTTCCATCAGGTGAGATTGTAGTCAAATGCATGCCTATCGAGCATAAAAAAATTCATAAATTCAGAGGATACAATTTAGATTCTGAAGCCTCTGGTTCCCGATGTAGTTTACACTGTGTTCGAGAACCAGCGTCTTCTCCCGTTCCCAGTTGGCGCAGTGGACAGGTGTCCACCCTCTGCGCCGTGGGTCCTGGGTTCGATTCCCGGCAGGAGCACTAATTCCTTCCCAAGGGATATTTGTGCTTCTGGTTCTGCGTGTAATGTGTGTGTGATGTGAATGTTTCCGGCACCCACGATACAAGTCTTTGAACTTAGTGTGGGGCTGTGAGTGTGAATGCGTTTGTTTGTTTGTTTTGTTTATTTAATTATGCTAAGGGTAAGCTATTTATAATCTATGATCGACTTGCGCGTGTGTGTAGTGTGTGTGTTGTGTATGTGAGTGCGTGTGTGAATAGTGTGTATGTCGTGTGTGTGTGAGAGAGAGAGTGTGATGTATGCGAGTGTGTATTGTTTTTTTGTCGTTTTTAATTAGAGCTTAATTTGCAATTTTTCCACAACTTCATATCCAGAGTGTTGAGCCGTGTGGGTAAACTTTTTTAAATTTGTTGTAATTTTTTTTTATATATTACAGTCACTATTTAGTTTAATTCACTTATTTAGTTTAATTCACTTATTATACAGCGGAGCAATACAATCAAAATGTTTTTAAGCAAATTGGGAGTACGTGGCACCGGGCATAGGTCAACTTAAAGCCGCGTACTGACATTGCGAGGCGTGCGTCGCGATTAGTTCGTCACGCATGCCTCAACCTGAGGCATACGACGACACAATAGCATGCGTCCTGAACGACTGCGCATGCAAACAACCACGCACGGTATTCGTCAGTACAAAATGATCTCGTTTGTAACTGTATTTTTTTTCAAGTATTTACGCGTCTTCTCTTTACACTATTATTGTAATAATCAGAATGTTTAGAGTCCCACAATACTAATTTGATAAAAACTCACACACATTTTTAACAATTAAATTAAAATTAAAACGGGAATTAATCCATTTGATAAAGTGGAACATGTTCTCGAAGTAATTCGGTATCGGTCTCCATGAAGCATGATTTTTTGCATTGCGCATGCAAAAAAAACCGTCCGTCTGCACGTAGCGCACGGCTCGCAACGAGCGTATACGGCGAATGCTCACAGTAAGCACACACATTCACACAGCCCGAGGCATGCGTGACAAGCTATTCGTGACGCACGCCTCGCGATGTCTGTGCGCGGCTTAAGGTATCGTTATATTCGTCTTAAAAACCAAATGTCCTTAGATAGGTGTTTGAAAAAAAACGAAATGGCGGGTTTTTGTTGAGAAATACTAATATAATAATAACCTATCGAGTAGAGTATCAAAATTAAGGAAAATCAAAGAGTAAACATAAAATTACATAAAAAATAGATTTACATCTTTCGCAGTCGAGTTTTTTTTATTTTTTTAGTACCTACATTGACTTGTTTAAGTGTTATATTTGTGCATTAATAATCTACATAACAAAAACTAGTATAACCGCTTAAGCTAAAAACAAAATTCAATCAACTAAATTGTTTAATATCGTCTCAAAGTTTTTCCAAGGGCAGAAGCCATTTGTATCTGTTATACAATCTTTTAAAAACATCGTTATATTCTTCGGAGGATTATTTAAATTCAATATTTCGACGTTCCTCAGTTGGTTCGCAGATTGGTACACGAATTCTACTTTCAAAAAGTCGTTTTCGCCATCTGTCCACTTCTGGAATACCAATTTACTGCCGATCGGCGTGAGTTCAAATTGCTCTGGCAATGAGAAATATTTAAAAACCATAGATATTAAGACGGTGAATAAATTCGAATCGTGGCCTACCAGCAAGTTGAATTTAGTATTAGAACCTATTCTTTCTTTTATACATTTTAATAGAGGTCTCGTTATATCTCTCGATGCCGTAGTATTGAAGCGAACGCTAAGATTTTCTTTAGTGATTTTAGTGAATGATCTCCATTGAGTTTCATTCTTAATTCCACCCCAAGCAATGACCTCATAGGGCTGTCCATCGTAAAAACTCATTAGGAAAGAATCAACCATTGAATTTGCAATAGTCAAAGGTCCAGTTACATCCGCCCCCCGATTACCTATCTGAGTTTCAGATGGGTTTCATTAACAAGTTTCAAAAAATGGCCGTTTTGGTATTACGTAACCCCGCTTTCTATGCCTCAGTTTCGAAACGAGCTCGATAGCAATTTCGGCCATTTTTGACAACTAAAATTCTATCGACTCTGAAGAATTCGTATGAGACAGCGATCACGTAACTCACTTTCAATAAATTTTTGATCACGTGACTTGAGCAATATCATTAGGGTTCGGAAACATGCAGGACCTCGTTTCTGAAGATTGAAATTCTAAACCAACGAGTATAAAATCGAAGATTGACCATTTTAATTGGCATAAATTAACAGGCTGGTAGTATAACAATAGTATTCTATGGTATTTATTTACCACGTTTTTTTTTAAATGAATTTAATTCTAATAAAGATAAAGTTCTTGATCAAGAGTGAATAGGTATCTTATAGGTAAGCGTGCTACAACTTCGGCCGCATCTTCACTCTCCATCAGATGAGACAGAGGTCAAATGCTTGCCTATCGAGGATTAAAATAAGAATATTCAATTTTAACTATTATAACATTGAATAAACCGTTCGTCTAATTCGTGCTTTTGGACAAATGCCTAACTACTCAAAGAACATTGTTGTTTTGTGATTTTCTGCTTGGAAGTATCCAAAAGAACATCCAGAAGGCCATATTACTATTGAACTGTCCATTGGCTCAGTTGGATGCGCTTTCGCCGTCTAAGCAGGGGTATCGGGTTCCATTTGCAGCGGGAACAACAGTTTTCTTTCCAAGGAATATTTGTGTTTCTGGTTCTATTTGTGTGTGAGATGTGAATGTTTCCAGCACCCACGACACAAGTCATAGAACTTAGTGTTTAGCTGTGAGTGTGAAAGCGTTTATTATTTCTTAGCTCCAAACATATATAGTCTTTGTGGTTTATAAAAACATAATGCTATTTATTATAAGTGTCAGTACCCAGTATTCTCACTTGAATAATATAAATTATATAGGCGAGTCGATAAGAAATAAATGATAGAATAGGTATCTTCTAAGCAAGCATGCTTCATTTTCTACCCCATCTTCATCTTCCGTCAGATGAGGACAACTTCTCACATTACTTGACACAAATCGTTCAATATTATTTTGCCGATATCAGTCACCAATAGTGATTACGAAACGCTAGGCAAGGTGTGTTTGCTAAATAACAAGAATAAATGAAAATAAAGTATTTATTGGTAAATAACATAACATTATCGGTGACATTACAGTTGCTTTTACATTTGCCTAATGTTATTAGTTTCTTATCATCAATTATACACCAACTAATTTGAATGTATACTAGGTAAAATAAGACTACTAAGCTAGGCGTTAGCTGCCCATACTTAACGCTAAAAAATATCTTGTAAACTAGACACAAAATGCTTCCGACTGTTTCAAACAACTTCCGACTGGATTAGAATAAAATTTGGTACATATTATATTATATTATGGCCTGAAATAGGATAATAATATGACGACCCAGTGGCGCAGTAGGCAGGTCTCTGCTCTCTCTTCGCGTTGGGTCCTGGGTATGAATCCCTGCAGGAGTACAATTTTTCTTCCCAAGGGACATTTGTACCTGTTATCAGTTGGGTGTGATGAGATGTGAATGTTTCGGTTTACTCCCGTGTGAATTCATGCGTTAGTTCCTACATCTATGTAATGTTTTCTTCATCACATCACGTGCATGACTGAATCTTAGGTAACAAAACCAAAGTGCATAGCACATACCAAGTATTTTAATTGTTACTTTTTGTATGCATGTTTTTTATAATTCAAGCAATATTGATTACAATAAACTTCTTTAAACACACATACAAATTTTGACATTACACTTATAATAAACACGAAACTTTGTGTCTTTGTGAATATTACTATGTTTGAAACGAGGTACATCTGTAATGACTGGATGTAAGATTTGTTATATAAGCCCATGTAACTCAGGGTCTAGACTATCTAGTCTAGATCCTGAGATACACGGGCTTAATCAAAATCCATTATGCCATTCTAGAGATACTTTGTTGTAAACATACCTAATTATAAATACAACCTTTCTGATCGATTGTATTTATATACGTTAATTATTTAAGAAAAACATGGTAGCAGGCTACCGCTGCCTTAATTTGGTGAATTTGTTGCTGGCGTCATAATTATCCAGGGTGCTGAATGGTACTCGATGATGGGCCTCTTTTCCAACTTCGGTCCACAGCTAATCTAAAAAATAAACGTCTTTTAACAAAAAGAAATGAGTGATTATACATATCACATACAGAACTAGAAACACGAATTTTCCTTGAGGTGAAAACTTCACGTATTTTGAAACTTGTTCCCACCGAGAATCGAACCCGATACCTCAATTAAAAGGTATCTAACCAAGGAGCAGTTAATATGGACGCAGAATACAAAAGAACTAGTATCAACGATATTTATGATACCTGTTGGATAGACCTATTCATTCTTAAATCAGGGCACGCAGCGTGCCCTTCCCTACGTAATTCTACCTGTCATAGAGCATTACCAGTAAAAAACTTCTATGTAGCTAGCTATAACTTAACCGATAAAACACAGGTAATGTACCATATAGAGAAATCTCTTGATACATCAAGGGGCGGAATGTAATGAGCTATTTTTCATTATAATTAACTTCAGCGAGACTGGAGCTTAGTATTTTAAATTATTCTAATCAAACTTATATTATAATAACTAACTACATTCGAGTAAAACAACAAAACAAACTTGCAAACGTCGTCCATATATTATGGTTGACATACCTCCAGTTCGCTCGAAGCGTTTCGCTTCTACGTTTATCATCCGTACTGCGAAGAAGTGGAACTCATTGCCCTCGTCTTTATTCCCCGAACGGTATAATCTGGGAGTCTTCAAATCAAAGTGAATAGGTACCTTCTAGGCTACAATTGGTGGTCTTTATAAAAAGTATTATAAATGATTGATGATAATGATGATTCTTGTAAATGAGAATGACGTTGAGGGGCACAATTATTAGAAAATCCGTAAAACAAAAAACTTACCTGTTTCATAAAGTAGAATAGGAAAATATTTATAATGTATGTAATAGGAAGATATTTTAGCAGCATCTTCCATTGTAGACCGATCTAACCCAGCATGCATCTGGAAAAGAAACAATAAAAAAAATTAATATGCTTATAATCATAATGTTTGTATACTATCTCACCTACAGATTTTATTAATACTAGCCGTTCCCCGCAGCATCGCCCGCATTTATTAAGTTAAATATGTACTAATCCTAGGTAAGCTTTGTACATTCAATCTCATACAAATCTGTTCAGCCGTTACCGTGTGAAGAGAAAATAAACATACTCACACACTTAAACACAAACTTTCGGATTTATAATATTAGTGTGATGAAACATAATAATTAACCCAGCGCATTTATTATTTTGTACAATCAGCGATGTTAAAGCCAAAAAATACTATACGCAATAATTTATTTGTACATTTACTTTAGAACCATAAATAGCACAAGTTTATCTTGTTGTTTGTTTGAAGTTAAAAAGGGCATGGGATAAAAGAAATGTTTACAACAGAATACCGAAAGGCCGGCAACCTTACCTTGATGACCCAAACTTAACAATTTGAACTCGACCAGCTTATTATAGCCAATGGGTCTTTTGGCTATATTATGTCAAGCCTACACATTCATTAATTCACCTTATCACAGTGTGAACTAAAATAATTATAAGACTTGGAAAAAATGAAATGAATATAATATATGTATAGATATAAATAAATGTAATAAAATATAGAATATAGAATGTAATATTAGGTATCTGTAAGTTATATTATGTTATATTATGTCAATAAATTGATTTGATTTGATTTCAAACATTTTGGATTTACGGATGAGGTATCCTTACTTATTTATAGTTCTAATGATACAACATTTCATTTAAAAGCATACATAGACATTTACAAAAAACACAAATAATTAAAGTGTTACTTACTTCACAATTCAAAAACTGGTTTACCGCAGCAGATCTTCAATTGAATGTTGTCTTTTCAGCTGCAATGTGATGCTTGATCTCCAATGTCAATGCTGTAACATAATTTTCAGTTTATGAGTTGTCTACACATTTACATACATATTTTTATTGTTTGTGAGACTAAGACAGTAACAATATTTTTGATAATATTAATGGGTAATTTATGTTTACCCATTTATATTAAAGAAAAATAAGTGCTAATGCTAGGTTTAAGCTATGAATAATCCAAATTTGATCTAAATCCATTCAGCCATCACAGTGTGAAGAGAAAACATACTTACTAACACACTTTCTCACAAAATTTCATATTTAGTGTGATCGGGAGGGTGGCAATAACATATAATATTAATAGTTTCTATTGTTGTAAGTTCGAAGTAAAAAGGCATGTAATGTAGTTACTCATGTAATTATTGCACACAGTTCCAACTTAATATACCAAAATATGTTAACAATTTTATTTTAAGCCAAGAGGCCTTATTTTGATGACTCAGACTTAGCAATTTGGACTCGACCAGCTTATTATTATATAGCTAACGAGTGTTTTGGCTATACATATAAGCTTACACATTCATCAAAATATTTTGGAATTACGGATGAGGTATACATATTTGTTTATAGTTGTAATGATACATTTCATTTAAAAGCACACTTAAGACTATTACAAAAAACACAAAATTAAATTGTTACTTACTTCATGAAAACATTCACCACAGCATATCTTCAATTTGGTGTTATGTCCATTCATCTTCAATGGGACTTTTGATCTCCGAAGTCAAAGCTGTAACATGTTTTTATTTTATGTTTTAATGAAATTATTAGCTATCAACATGTGCATAAATTCACATGTTTATTGTTTGTGACACTTACAAACAAAAAAATGTGTATGTACTGAGTTCAGAAGTTTTAAGTCTGAGGTACTATTTTTGATACTATTAATTCATTGTATTCAGAGCTAGGTATACATAGGTTGACACTTAGTTTAACCCTCCAATTTGACATAGGCGATACAGTTATGATATATATATATATATCATAACTGTATCGCAACTTAAAATATTATTTTTCTATTAGCTTTACCCGTGTTAATCAAGATCTAAAAGTAGAGTAGGTATGTCCTGTTCTATGTCTTGTACATATAGGTGCCAATTTTTATCTAAATCAATGAGTATTTACCTATTTATGCCATTACAGAGATATAAACCTCATCTTTTACTAATACATATATTGTGTTATGTATTAGTAAAGATTGGATGCAAGTTGACAAAATAATTTTAAGTACGTGCCTCTCAGTACTTGTTAAGTTCAGTGAGGCACTGCACAGGGCTCTTCATGAGACTTATAGTCTCCAAATGCTTACAGCATTTGAAGTAAGTAGCTAGTGCAAATATAACAATTTATGTAGTTGACTTTTAGGTTATATTGACAAGAAATAGCTACTTACTCGCTTACATTCGTATTTCGTAATACGGAAAGGCTTCCGATTGCTGGCCTTTTGCTCTTTATATCCATTGAGGTCGTGGCACTCTTGGTGAAACATTTTCTTTGTTATTTTTTCGAGTTAAATACCTAGTAAAACAATGATAGATTTATGGTGGACGACGCGGCGTACGAGTATATATAGAAGATATACATACTTTAATATTTACCTAGGTATTTGCAAACTGTATGTTTACTATAATGAAATAAGATTTAATTAGTAAAAACTAGAAATAATAACAAAACTTGTGACCCACGTATTTAAAAAGAAATATTTATCTATGGCATTCGGTTTCCAAATAGACAAAACAATATAGAGCCGTATTAACCAACTTTTTTAAGATGTAATACCCCTTTCTTAGGAGATACAGAGCACAAACATTTGTGCAACGACTCCGCAAATTGGTAGGATTATCTTCGTTTTCACATCTCGAATTGTCGATGAAATTACAACGAAACATGAACCCGAAGAGATACGTAATACCAAAACTCCTTCAGAAATTAAGAGGAAGAGGAAGCTCTTTCAAACCATTAGATATCTGAAACAGATATAGGTAATCGCAGTGCCGGTTCCTCTCCAATTGCTAGTACAACTTCATTGCTGTTTCCCGCCAAATCGCAGCAGCCATCTTGTTTACAAATGATTGAGTTTTTAATATCGGTAATGT
Organism: Lomographa bimaculata; assembly: GCA_948107665.1. Classification (NCBI taxonomy): domain Eukaryota; kingdom Metazoa; phylum Arthropoda; class Insecta; order Lepidoptera; family Geometridae; genus Lomographa; species Lomographa bimaculata. Next base: position 7,971,993 of record OX403614.1, read on the forward strand.
CGTTTAATTGTTCGTACACGTCTTTTAAGTCAGTATTCTTAAGATTTTCTTCCATTTCTCGTAACACGGTCTTTTTGAAAGCGTCGCTGCCATTGTGAATGACTGGATTGAAAATAGGATCCATGAAATATGTCTTATTTGTGAAATGTATTTTGACATTACAGTTGTGGAATGCGGCCTTAACGAATGCTCGAGCTGTAGCTTTAGTTCTTTGTGGCACGTTTGCATAAATATACAAGGATTTTTCTTCTGGACATCCTTCAGGCAACAGACCTTCCCTTTTCATCCAAGCTGAGAAGTATTCCCCCATATAATTTTCCAACAGCACACCTTTGCGAGTTAAACTCCCCACATCAGCATTCCATTTCGGCCACTCCTTTGGCGTGAGATGAGCTAAATTTTCAGATAAAGGAGTCCTTAAATTGTGTCTACTCAGAACTAACACTTGCTTCAATTGCGTGCCGAAAGCGTTACACGCGCTAAGCACAAGAAAAAACACAAACAGTTTTCCCGCCATTTTTGACACCTCTTGTCAACCACTTTTTAATATATTATCTCAGACTATCGCAACTCAGTCTTAAAAAGTTTACTTTGTTTTTTTTTATTAGATCAATACATTGGTCGACTAAGAGCATAAAAATACTGCGTCTTTCGGTTTAATCACCATTGTTATCTGTAAAACTGAAATTGACAAGAGTGTCATCATCTCCTAAATAAAAGATTATATCTCAGACTACAATTTATTTTTATAAAAATAGAGTTTAACGCCCTCGTTCGATATATGACGTCAATGCCTAATGAAATGTAGGCAGGTATCACTAGGTAGGAACCATGAATGGTTTTCAATTTAATTAACGGCTTTGTGCGAGTTTTGATAGTTTGCGACAACTTGATTAAATTCCGTTTTTTTCCATATACCCCCGGCAATATTAAAAGAATGAAAGAAACTAACAGGCATTTTCCGATTCCGATTCAGGAATCAAGTTTTTGCGAAATATCTCGGATTATACTAGACCAGGATTTAGGTCCAAACTGTCCCCAATAGCAGTTTGATCTCTGTTCAGGAGATTCTCTTCTCAGTCAATGATACGATACTCGAGTATATAATGAATAAACTGCAATCCCCTAAACTTACACGAATCTCTTCAGAATCACTTCTTGGGCTATTCTTGACTTGAGCAAAGATAATGTAATCACTACTTTTGACTTGAGTATGCGTTGACATGTCCACAGAGTTAAGAAAGATATGTCACGTCGTATTTTAGCTATTTCTGTATGTCACTGTCAATTAAATCAGAGAGAGGAGCGCATTGTTATTCAGCCACTGTCAAGCATATTAAGTACAAATGAAATATATCTATCTAATTAATATGTTTAGGTAATATAGTCGTTCGCGCCGAACTAAGATCTCGCGCCTACATTTTGCCTAATAGAGAAAACTTTTGAGGTTAATGCCTTACATTATATATAATTTATTTTTAATAATTGTTTTATTTCTGTGTTTAGTGTTCAAGTACAGAATATAACTGATGTTATACGTAAGTTTCAGCTTTAAGTGTGAAGCCGTTTTTGAGATAGACCACGGGAAGAAATAGGTCTAAAATCAGTGACTTCGGTTGACCAAATTGTTATTTTCCGATTAAGATTTTTTTTCAAATCGGTATCGTACTCTACTGGCAGAGAGAGCTCTTTTCAACGATACCTCACAAGGAAGATTAAAAAAAATATATATTTTGCGCCCTGCTTTCGTGTAATAATTGTGGGTAATAATTAATATTTTTTTTAGGCTTTGGGCCATAGGTTTACAAATTCTCTGAGAATTTGAAGTCATTCGCTTGTATAGTTAGATGCCTCTGACAGACGCACGGAAGTGCTGAACCACCAAAATCAACTTAGAGATCTCCGCTTCTCTCGATCAATTATTTATTTTTGAGAGTACCTATATTGTCGCGTTTACGGAATTATGGCGTAGTTTTGGACAATGGTAACAATGAAATAGGTACCTTTTTTATGTATTAGAAATTAAGAATGTTTAAAAAAAAAAAATGTTTTTTTTTTATTATGGTCGAAGGGGAATACCCAGACAAATAAATAGTTGAGAGGGAAAACCCGATGATGATAAATTACATTTAAATAGGTATATAGACGCCATATTTTAATGGAATGTGTCCGAAAGTATGCAGAGAGACGATCTTTATTCATGGACAGCCCCATTGGATTATGTAATAAATATCTATTTATACCTATGTCGAATTAATTCAAAATGATTAATAGACATGGTTAAGTTCGGTCTTAAAAACCGTCAGTAAATTAATGTAGGTATTCATTAAATAATGATTATTTTTATGATGTAATAATAGGTATTTATCTCTAATGGAGCGGATTCGCTCAGAGAAAAAGCTCCGAAATTAAGAATAAAAAAAAGTATATAATATTGAATAACTACGGGCCAATTGCCTATATTTCCTAAAACTAAACTAAAACTATGTACAGCAAAGAACTAAGTTACCTACAAGACATCGAGCTTATAGGTAACTATAAGCTAACTATATATATATTTTAAATTAGGTATAACATTTAGTAGGTCCATGCTCCTTTTACCATTAAACAACAGAACAAACGTCATCCATTTATGACAGACATGCCTCCAGTCCAATCGAAGCGTTTCGCCTCTACGTTTATCATCCGTGCAGCGAAGGAGTGGAACTCATTGCCTGCGTCTTTATTCCCTGAACGATACAATCTGAATGTTTTCAAGTCTAGAATGAATAGGTACCTTCTAGGCAAGCATGTTCCATCTTCGGCCGCGTTGTCACTTTCCGTCAGGTGAGATAGTGATCAGATGCTTGCCTTTCTAGCATTAATAAAAGAGGTAGTTAGTAGGCCTTCAGAATAATTGTAAAGCATTTCAAAGACCTCGCATATGTTTATTTACATTATCCCTACTAATATTATAAATACGAAAGTAGCTCGGTCTGTCTGTTACGCTTTCACGCGTAAACCACTGAACCGATTTTGATGAAATTTCAAATTACAGAGATCTCTGTACCAATGAATAGAACTTGTGAACGGACATGGCTACTTTTATACCGGAATTCCCGCGGGTCCGGGATTTACGCGGGCAAAACCGCAGGGCGCAGCTAGTATTTATATATTTCAAGTTTTTCCACTTTGTATGATTTGCCTACACTCGTGCACGATCACGAACTAATTTGAGAGGTGGTAGAGCATTTTGTGAGTTGCTCGCCTGGCTTGCTACCAAAGTAGCTTACCACCATCAAGTTGAAAGTCTGCCGCCAAGCCAAATACGGTGTTCCGGCAGTTATCCTTGAGAGCCTGCGTATTCCAGGTCTAGTGTGTTTACCAGCTTCGATCACATCGTCACTTACCATCAGGTGAGATAGTGGTCAAACACTAGCCTGTCACAAATAAAAAAAAAACGATTAAAAATCCACCTTTTTTACCAAAGATAATTTTTGTTACATATTCACACTTGAAGAATCATACGTTTTGGAAAATGATGTGAAATAGGCTCTTAGAATAATAGGGGGCTATTCACGGAAGAGGGAACAACTATCTATAGAAATTAAAAAATAAACGAATCATCAATTTTTTTTTAATTTGTAGTATTTGATAAGTGTGTATTTTAAACAAAGCTACGTTATTAAAAATTTTTTTTTATTCAGGGTCTCAGACCAAATAAGTCAAGACGGAGCGCTGTCAACAATGAAGTGAGGTAGGTTTTGTAAGCATGTGTGTACATAGCGAGTGCTGCCGTGCAGTAAAAACTTATTACCCTAATAAATATAAATCTATCCTGTTTCTTCTTTCCCTTTTACAACACAATTTGGCATTTTTCTTTAAAAATTGGGAATTATTATAGCGTGACACTCTGCGTGCCGGAATAGCTCGACTGACAAGGTAAGGCGTAGTTTCGCTATATGTATGTAGGCGAGGCGTAGTATTAGCCTCAGTGCGTTGTTCGGAGGGGCTCCGTCTTGACTTCTTATTTGGTCTGAGTTCAAGATAGGCAAACGTATGACCACTGTCTCACCTGATGGTGAGCGATGATGCGGTCGACGACGGAGCACGTTTGTCTAGAAGATGCCGCTCGTTACTTAAAGATTATACAACAAGCATTCACTACATTATTTTTACAATATTAGTAATGTAAGTATGATAATAAACTATATCCTTATTTTAATTTAAATATAGGTCAAGCAGGTATTAAAAAAAAGTATCATACTAATATAAAAAAACCTCATGTCACTGTGTTTGTGGTCGAACTCCTCCGAAACGGCTCGACAGATTTTAATGATTTTTTTTTTATATTTAGTAAGTATGATACTAGATCTAGATGAGAATTGACAGGCCATTGATATTGAAAACGCGGGCTCTGACGTCACGAATCAGCTAGCTAGAAAATACCGTTTAAAATGCAAATAAATATCAATATTAATACTTGACATAATATATTTAAATCTCACGCAAAGTTGTTCAAAATCACACGTACAATCACTCGATATATTTTTTAATAAATAATTATAACACTATTTATACTAAATAGATTTCAACTTAGCATTTATAAACAGGGTTTAGAAGTAAAATTATAACCTTAAATCCTAACTTGAATATTATGAACTAGGTTCCGTCCTCGGCTTTTTATATATCATACGGAACCCAAACTAAATATTCTTAATTATGTTAAAATAAATGAGTAAATTTACTAACGAATCCATGTATTTTATTTACCAATACATGGCTATAAACTAAGAACAAAATCCAACAATTAAAAATATATTTTTTAAACAATATGCTAAAATTTAATGCTATATTGATATAAATTATTAAGCATAGACAACAAATTAAAAAAAAAACTATAGACAATACCACCATAGATAATACTATTATGTAACTCGCTGAGCAAACTGTTTTCTTTCTTCTATATCACACAATAATAATATTATAAATCCGAAAGTTTGTCTGTAAATGTGTAAGTATGTTTGCTTTTTCACGCTGTAATGGCTGAACGGATTTGGATTAAATTTAGAATACACATAGCTTATACCTAGGATTAACATAACGGCTACTTTTTAACTTGATAAACGCGAGAAGCCGCGGGGCACGGCTAGTATAATATTGGGACTTAATATAATAAACTTTTTAACGGCCCGTTGGCTTAGTTGGGTGATCGTCCGTCTTCTAAGCATCGGGTTCGATTACCGGCGGGAAGACTTTTCTCCCGAAGGAAAATTTGTGTTTCAGGCTCTGCTTGTGATTGTGTGTGTGTGATGTGAATGTTTCCGGCACCCACGATACAAGTCATCGAACTTAGGCTGTGAGTGTGAAAGCGTTTATGTTTAAATATTTTTTTAATGCCGGACTTTACATTTATTAATTTGGAATAATCACCAAACTGAACAGCTAAAAAAAATTTAAAACTACCCCCTGGCGTTGTTGGGTGAGGATTCGCCATCTAAGCATTGGGTATCGGGTTCAATTCCCGGTGGAAATACAAGTTTTCTCCCCAACACAACTTGACATTTTTTCACTTTCGCGCCAAAACTCCGAAAATCAGGATTAGGATGACATATTTAATTGAAGAGTCCAAATATAACAACCTCTTTTTGCGTCACGTGTTGCAAAAGTAAAAACGCGTGAATGTCAATCGCGAATAAAACCTTTAAAAAGCTACTTTTTCTATAACAAAAAAAAACAACTTACCTACTTCATTTTCGAATCGAATCAGCAATTTTATTATAAACAAAACAGTCGATCGATTAGCTCGATTATCCAAACATAGTGTAGATGGAACGGCCAATTACTCGCTAATAAAAATTACAGATCGCCAAATGTGACGTTTAACACATGACATATGTCAACTGTCATTGTCAATGGAATGTTATTTTATATAAATAAGGTTTTATGCCATATCATTATACTAGTATTTCATCCCGAACTGGCCCTTTATTCCCTGTTACGAACGGTTTAAATTCGAAAATGACAGAACTCCTAAGAAATAAGGTTCATTGTTGCATTATTCAAATAGAAATTGCTCGCGACAAAGATACTTTTCTCGAACGCCCAATAGGGATGATAGCTGGTAAAAATAATTAAAAGCAAGCAAGGCTTAAAAAACCGCATTTTGGTTGGACAGATTTCGATAAAATTTATATGGATGTGTAATCTACCAAAAAAAAACATCAAAATCGATTCACACTCGGCGGAGACATCGCGTAAAATAAAATACAGTCGAATTGAGAACCTTTTTTTTTAAGTCGGTTGAAAACGAATTAGTCAGTTAATATACCTTATTAATAAAAATTGGACTTCTTTTTTTTTTATTTCACAAATCAAGATAAAGAGCGTCACAGTTCGAGAGGGGCTCGTGACGTCACGCCTCAGTAAACAGTGTACTGAAACGTGACGTCACGAGGAATTTCAACGCACTATATCTTTGTAATTGTTTGTTTAACGACTTTTGTTCGATTTCAAAAAAGGAGGTTCTCAATTTGACTGTATGTTTTTTTTTTGTATGTAGTTACGCGATATCTCCGCCAATTATGAATCGATTTTTATGTATTTTTTTTGTATGGTAGATTATACTTCATAGGTGGTCCCATACAAATTTTATCGAAATCGGTCAAGCCAAAACTAAAATATATGCGGTGAAGTAGGTTTTTTAAGCTTTGCTTGCGTTTAAATTATTTGATAATGTAAATAACGGACTAAATAACATTTCAGGCATCTAGCCTATTGGCAAGCCTGCTACGCCACGGGTACAGGGTTCAATTCCCGGCACAAAAACACTTTCCTAACCAAGATCAAAGACTTGCGCTTGATGTAATTGTGTCTCGATGTCGCTTTAGGTGTGTTCGTGTGGAATGTGAATATTTCCAGTAACCACGGTACAAGTCTGCGAACATATGGGGCTGTGAGTGTGTTTGTTGTTTATGTAGTGGCCTTGTCTAATTGTGTTAATTGGTGTGCTAAACGTTCTTCTCTCGCTCGTCTCGCTTGCCCCAAAGCTCGTTTCTCCGCAAACTTTGAAACAAAAGTTTCCACGGGCATGTTTCCTGGAAAAAGACAAGTTGATAATTAATAACTACCCGTGCTCCGCGGCTTCGCCCGCATTTATCAAGTTAAAAAGTAGCCTATGTGTTAATCCTAAGTATAAGCTATGTACATTCAAAATTTCATCCAAATCCATTCAGCCGTTACAGCGTGAAGAGAAAAAATATTTACACACTAACACCCAAACTTTCGGGTTTATAATATTAGGGTAAAGTGTGAAACGTATTTACACTCACAGCCCCGCACTAGCTTCAAAGACTTATAACTTAGGAGCCGAATACATTCACATCACACAATCACACCCAGAACGAGAAGCACAAATGTCCCTTGGGAAGGAAAATTGTGCTCCTGCCGGGAATGGAACTCGGGACCCAGAGAGTAGAGACCCGCCTACTGAGCCAACTGCCAACAGCTTGAGTCAATTTTCTAGACCTAGCACATTTACCATCCTTGGTCATCATAGCTTACCATCAGATATAGAAAGATAGCCCAGCATGGTTACATAACGTAACATAAATGCTTTCACACACACAGTCCCACGCTAAGTTTAATTACTTGTGTCATGGGTACCAGAAACATTGTCACCACACACACAATCACATCCAAAACCAGAAACACAAATTTGTCTCGAAAGAAAACTTGTTTTTAGGGTTCCGTACCCAAAGGGTAAAAACGGGACCCTATTACTGAGACTTCGCTGTCCGTCCGTACGTCCTTCTGTCACTAGGCTGTATCTCAAGAACAGTGATAGCTAGACAGTTGAAATTTTCACAGACGATGTATTTCTATTGCCGCTATAACAACAAATACTAAAAATAAAATAAAATAAATATTTAAGGGGGGCTCCCATACAACAAACTTGATTTTTATAGATAATGGTACGGAACCCTTCGTGCGCGAGTCCGAATCGCACTTGGCCGCTTTTATTTTTTTCTATTTTATTTGGGACTTTTAGTCGTCCAATGAATATGTCAGTCCCATAGTTGATACATTTCAATAGACTTAGATATTAAGTATAGGAGTTTGCTTGGTTAGCCAATAAGCAGACTGACAGAGCAACCTGGCAGCATCAGATGTTTGCGCTGCCAGGATGCTCTGGTACCCACATCAAAATTATTAAAACATAAATTATTGTGTAAGAGCGGTACCATTTGATATTGCCTCTCGACCCAATTTATCTGCAGTCTCATTACCTTGGATGCCAATATGGGAAGGAATCCATTGCAATCCTAGAGTCACTCACCCTACCATCAGCTTTAGAACTTTGTCTTATATAGTATATGCTCTCAAAACACCTCTGTATCCCAAGGTGAATCGAGCTATGTTGCAATGCTTTTGCTATCCGACAAATCTACTTTTAAGTCCTTCGCTAACAACATGGCAAAGTGCCTCCAAGAGCGCAAAAACATTTCTACCACATAATATAATGCTTAGATTCAATCATTTGTACCCTTTCTACACATTGAGCCTTCATTTTGTTTCATTGTATATATATTATAGATTTACCTAACAAGAACTGCTCAGCGATGACTTCTGACTCTTCATCAGCTCTCAATGCAGCCTGCTTCAAGCAATCTCTGATCCGGTGTGGATCGTACATCTCCGCTAGCTTCTGATGCCTTCGATTCAACTCCTCGTAGTTCATCTTCATTTGGACGATAGTTGAGATGCGGTCAATGACATCCGTCTTCAAGTCGTCCAGGGCTTGCTGCTTGGATATGTTGTCTTGTGCTATTTCCTCGATGCTCGTCATTAGTTCTTCTGTCTCGATGTCCAGTTCTATCAGCTGTGGGTTCGTATCAAGGAGCTTATCCTAGAATTGAACGTTTTTTGATATACATATAGAGATAGATAGATGTTTGTATCTATGAAATTTTTGAGAGTGACAAGATCGATATTTTGGCATAATAGGCATGCGCTGATGGTATCCTTGTGACAGTTATTACCTTACATTCGGACTATTTTAGGATTATAAGCAGTTATATCACTCTTATTCGTTTAATTTTATGCGGTATCAAACATGGCCTCAAGCGATTGTTCTGAAATAATATTAAGAATAAAAACACGATAAAATAAACTCACCTGTAAATCTGAATTCTCCAATATCTCATGTAGCTCTTCAATTGTCAGCTCGCTCAATTCCGGAAACATCAGTGACTGAGTGCTGAAGTTCGACTGCGGACTCTGCTCGTTCGACTTCAATTCTTCACTCAAAGGTACGTACTTCTGAAACTCCCTTTTAATTGCTTGAACTACGCGGCCTAAATCCGAATGCTGAGTGTAATTTATCAAGCCGGGAGCGCCGACTATTTGGTTTGAATTTTCGCCCACCCAAGCGTGGAGTATAGGCGGATTTATGTATATACACGGCTTCTCAGTGGGAAATTCAGGGCCTAGGACTACGTTTAGAGACATATTCATGCCATTCGCTGTGAATTCTACTCGATAATCTGAGTTTTCTTTCACTTCTACTACATTTTCGTTGAATATTTTCAACGTGTCTATTTGGCGTTTTCTTGCGTCCGCTTCGTTATAGTATGGCCTTGGTAGCATGGTAGAAGTTGAATAGCACTGAAATACACGAAATACAATATGAAAATTAAAGATTTATAAAAGAAAATTATAAAATTATAAATGTAAACCATAACTCGTCTATTTCATTACCTGCACTTTATTTTATTTTTAGAATTAATTGAAAAAGCTGCTTTAAGTCTATTAAAATACCAATTTATTATTTGTTACTCAATGTAAAATACTGAACTAAAAGTATTTACTTTATCAAAATTCTTGTTTGTAACTCTGTAGGTACATTATTCTGTTTTCTTATATTGATTTTTTGGCCACCCTTATTTACACTACGTGACTAGAAATAATACCAGGACAGAAAACCAGTTCCTGCTAATTAAACTCAAAAATATAATTCGCCGCGCCGCAAAAAAAATAGTAGCATTATAAGCATTTAAGTTTTATATTTTATTTTATTTTATTAGGCAACAAAAAAATGAACAATAATAATAATAGTGGTAATACAATAAAAATCGATTCTGCAATCCTACAATTTGTGTACACAGCATGCTTAACAGATGATAGTACAATAAAAGATAATTTGTCATCATTTTATTAAATATATAAATATTTTAAATACAACATACAATTCGAAAATTAAATTAGCAAAATAAAATCCTATTAAAAAATAGTATTAAATTAAATTAAAACAAATAAAATTAAATACCAAATCTAGTGCAATTAAATAAATTAAATTAAATAACTTAAACCTACATAATACAATTATATACAGCTTTTTAGTTAAATATTAGGGAGATGAACGCATTGCTCGTGACTTTTTTTTGGTATTTAGACTTTCGACTATTACTGCATCTGTACAACAGCAAGGGTGTTACTTACCATCAGAATTGCATCTAGCTCGTCTCTTTTCTAACTAGCAAAAAAAAACCTCCTATCACGGTTAATTAGGATGTCATCCTTAATCTATGATAAGCCATTGTTTGATCACTGTTTTGCCTGTTGGTAAGTGATGATAATGTGTTCGAGAGTGGTAAACATGCCAGGTCTAGAACGTTGGAAATACACCACCGCTTGCCGATTTGCTGTTCTAAACTTACAACAGCCAGTAACTAGTGCCATACAGTTATAATTTTACTATAGGATCAGCTTTAATTAAACCCTTTCCGGTATTCTACCTTTTCTATTATAGAGAGTGTGTACAGAAATTACACGAGTTAGTTCCCCCATGTCCGTTTTACTATCTAAAAACAAGACAACCTGCCAAACACCATAATGTATGGTTGACATAGGTACCTCTAGTTCGCTCGAAGCGTTTCGCTTCTACCTTTATCATCTGTACTGCGAAGTACATCTGTACCCGCGTATTAGTTCCGAAGATGTAATCTAGGAGTATTCAAGTCAAGGGTGAATAGTCATCTTCAAGGCAATCATGCTATATCTTCGGCCGCATCATCACTTTTCATCATGTGAGATAGTGCTCAACCACTTGCCTAACGGAAAGCAACACGCACGCCTGTACATTATTAAGTATATCTAGTGCCAACCAGAACTTAGAATAACAAAGTTCCGCTTGAGACTGCACTGCAATGCGCTCTTAAATAGCGCATTGCAATTTTTTTTTTTTTTTTTTTTATTTGTGACAGGCTAGTGTTTGACCACTATCTCACCTGATGGTAAGTGACGATGTGATCGAAGCTGGTAAACACACTAGACCTGGAATACGCAGGCTCTCAAGGAAAACTGCCGGAACACCGTATTTGGCTTGGCGGCAGACTTTCAACTTGATGGTGGTAAGCTACTTTAGTAGCAAGCCAGGCGAGCAACTCACAAAATGCTCTACCACCTCTCAATATCTAATATAGTTTTTTTGTTTTTAGGTTTATGCTGCAGATAGGAGACAAACCTAGTTTTACAATAGATTTACAGGACACGGGTACCGTGTTTTACGCTATATAGTATAAATTAATCGTAATACGTTCATGGCTTTAACAACACGCACGCATTTGTCTAAATACTATTTATGTGTCGATAGTTTTCAGTTTTTTTTACCGACTTTACAAAAAAGGAGGAGGTACCCAAGTCGATTGTTTTTTTTTAATGTGTGTTTATTATACTGCTATTATACTATACGGCTACCGGAACAAGTCCTGCTAGTGCAGGATTGCATTGACAGTGTGCTGCATAGGGTTGGAACCGCCACTGATGGACTTTCACGTAGTCTTCTAATGGTTCTCTTAATGGTGTTTCATCTCTGCGGTCTTGTGTTGTCTTGTTGTGAGTTATCTTGTATAAATAAATGACTTATTAATTCATGAAATTATCTCTTGCGGAGAGAATTTAATGAATTAATAATTTATTTATTCATTCATATCTGAAATAAATAAATAATTATTTTTCACCTATCCTGGACTGCCTTCCAACTGCATTCCCCTATTCACCACTCTAGCGGATTTATTCATGGCTGGCAATATTGAGGTAGAATTGTTTGTGCGTGTTTGCTTTGAATGATACATTTTTTGTCTATGTGTAAACTGAGTTTCAGGTTGTTTACCTTATTCTTACTACCTAACAGTATATCATGAGCCTTCCTACCGGTCTTTTTTCTCTACGATAGGGTCTTAGCAACTGGTCATGTCAAAACTTTGTTAGTGTGCTATATGTACACAAGGCATTTGTTGATTTGTACGTACAGCACACTTGGCACTGACGTCTTCCTCGTCCGATAATAGACTCTTAATATTAGCATCAGAGAGAAATCATATAAAAACCATAGTCAAAGCTGATACAATTATATGCGACCATAAAAGTCTACAAATACACAAACCCTAACCATTAGTCTAAACGACGACTATTTTCGCAATATATTGAAAAATACAGTAGGTACTTACCCGCCCGACCCGATTACCTTCCGAAAGAGCTCGGCTAACACCGAGTTGACGACTAACTTCGCGGCGTATGGCGCGTGCGCCGAAGAAATATAGCGATATTTTAGAGTTGTACTCGTCGATTCGACGAAGGTTAGGTGTCTAGGGTTAAAATAAAACGGAAACGCTAAGAATATGAGGAACCGAAGCAACGACATATCATTTAAAATTAAATATGTTACTAAACTGAACTTTACTAAACTGAAGGCGGTTTTTTGATTGTGAGCCGACCGAGGCATGACCGTGCTAGAGATTTCAACTCGCCAAGCCTCTGAACGGGCACCCAGGGGTCTATTCCGGGCATCGATTATCTTTTTTTTATTCTATCTTTATTTATCAACGTCGATGTCGAACGATTTTCTTTTCTTATGAACTATCGAATCGATTGAACTTTCAACCGATCGAATATCGATATCATCGCATCAATACAAACAATCGTATTTTGACGACCAGAATAGACCTACTGATTTTAATTCGTTTTCACAAGGTCTCTCGGACAAACTACTAGTATTTAGTTAAAAAATCGGAACTTATGAATATATTTTATTTCTTTGACATAGTCTCCTCAAAAGCCTTCGCAGCTGCGATCATAGCGTTTTGAAACTTAGGTATCCCCTCAGCCATCATGGCCGTCAGATCTTGTATGTTCTTCTTCTGTTCTTCAGCCACCTTACTAATAACATTCTTAAACTGCTCAAGCTCTATTTTCTCTTGAGCTTTTGCCTCGGTGAAAAGCTTTACAGCTTTTTCTTTTGCTTCTTGGGACTCCTCTATTATTTTGGCTGTAAATAGAAAAGTATAACTGACCGGACAAACGCGTACCGTGAGCTAAGCGTCCATTTCAGCAGGTCGCATTTCTCAACCAATTCTCGTGAAATTTTGTGAGGTCTATTCTGGTCGTCAAACTACGATTGTTCGAATTGATGCGACGTCGATACGACTATCGATTGGTTGACATTTCAGTTGATTCGATGGTTCATAAGAAAAGAAAATCGTTCGTTTTCGAAGATAATTTAAGCCAGGAATAGACCATGGTTTGATAAATCAATCGAGCGATGCGAGATCTTTAAATTGACTTGAGTGGTTCAGCACTTTGTCCGTCTGTCAGAGGCATTTAGCATCTGAACCATACAGGCGAATACTTCAAATTCGCAGAGAAATTCTCAGCTATGGCCAAAAGCCGGATCATGATCATCATCATCATCAGCCTGTATCGACCCACTGCAGGGTATATGCCTCCTCACCCTTGTGCCACTCACCTCTGTTTTGCGCTGATCGCAACCAGGTCTAAAAAAAAAGCCGGATATGGCAATTAAAATTATGTGAATGGGTGTCATACAAAATTTCGACATTTCATTACTTCGACAAGTTACTTACTGCATGAATGTATAAAGGGTAAAATGTATAATGGTCACACGTAAGTAGGCCGCAATTTTTTTTTATCTACCTTTATGGGGTATCGTTGAAAATACCTTTTTAGTAGAGTACGAAACAAACAGACCCCGGGACAAAATATGTCCAAAAACAGCGACTCAGGTGACTCACCAAATTAACTACTATTTCCCAAAATAGTTTTTATAACCGGGTAGCAAACCCGGTTATAAAAACTATTTTACTTGTAGAGTTCTTTCCAACGATAACAGTAGATAAAAAAATAAAAGAAACATTTCGCTCCTCGCTTACGTGTATTGGTGACCCATTAATAATTTTATTTATATCATTTTAACTGTCATTTCTGGCTTTGGGCGATAGCTTGACATATTCTCTCAGAATTTGAAGTTATACGATTTAGACGCTAAATGCCTCAGACAGACGGACGGATGGACGAACAAAGTGCTGATTCACAAAGTCTAGTAGAGATCTCGCTTCCCTCGATCAATAATTTTTTTTTTTTTAATTATTATTTCATGACCATGGATGCATAGTCCTTCAGTCGAAATATTAAACAAATATTAATAAATTCTATTCTTCATAATAAAAGTCTTAGTCACAAGTCACAGTCAAAGTCAAGTAGTTAGTCATAGTAAAGTCATGCCCTAGTAAAGTGGTAGAAACTTTACTAGAACTTCTATTGGAGTTTTGGAGCGAAGGCGAAAATCACGTTTTTCAACTTTGTATGACTTGCCTACACTTATGCACTTTAGTAAGTATTAACGGTTAATAATCTACCATTATTACACATTAACACTCAAAGAATCACAGGTTTTGGAAAATTACACAAAATCAACAACGCCATTTTTTCACCTTCGCGGCAAAACTCCCGATCAATAAATGAAAATATGGTATTACCCTCTTTAAATCACGTCTTGCCCGCGATATTTAAATATTGTCTTGTACTACCAAGTATGAGTACTAAAACTTTTACAACTGCCCGTCATCAATCTCAACTGCAACCGCAGAACGTATTTGTGCATGACGCGCGGCTAGCTAAGGCGCTGTCTCCACGAGCGAGAGAATCGCGGCGATATTATCGTCGTGCCACGCATTTCTATACACTCTCTAGAAGCCGTCTCCACACGGCGATATTATCGCCGCGATGCGACGAGTGGCACCGAGCGCGCGAAACGTTACATCGTCGCTAGCCCGTCGCGACTAGCAGCGGGCCCGCCGCGCGCTAGTGGCGCTCTCGCGACGAGCGCGCAGCGGGCGCGCTGTCAAACGCAGCGTCATTTCAGCGTTGCCTCTCGTCAAGCAAGGACATTTCGTCTGGCACATAACTGAATTCTTTCTTTCACAACGCGTCGTCAAGGAAACGCGGCGATACCGTTACGAGTCGCCGCGGAAACGCTGCGATTCCGTTACGACTCGCGACGATACGCGGCGAAATGATCGCTCGTTCGTGGAGATTTTCCGACGATGTGAGGGCGGACTCGTCCCGATTCTCTCGCTCGTGGAGACAGCGCCTTACTAGGTACTTCTATCTAATACATAATTAATTTTGGATGCAACTGATTGATCATTAGAGAACAATAATTTATCATTTATTTTAGTTCCAACTGATCTTTCAGATGTAAACAGTTATGATCGGTTAATGAGAAAATCCGATACTATGATCCGTTGGGAAGTACCCGTTTTTTTAATGTTTACAAGCAATGAAAATTTACTAACAATCTTTTAGCCATTGTACGAGATTATCGACAGTGTTATGTCCTTTCTCTTTCAGTTTCTCAAACTCTTCTTCCATTTTTTTATCGCTCATGATTGTAGACACAATATATTATATTAAAGAAAGGAATTAGGTATGTAATAAAATAGAAAGCACCAAAAAACACAAATAACCAAAGATAATGTAATCACTCCATTGTACAAATAATGTCAAATAAATGTATTTTTTTTTCTTTAGTTTTGGCTTCGCAATCTTATGCATTTGGCCAGTGTCAAGTGATAATATATTTCAAGTATATTTCATATTATAGGTCCTAGTCACAAGTCACAGTCAAAGTCAAGTAAAAGAGTCAAGGTCCAGTCGTAGTCAAGTCATGCTCTAGGAAAGTGGTAGAAACTTTAATAGAACTTCTATTGGAGTTTTGGAGCGAAGGTGAAAATCACGTTTTTCAACTTTGTATGATTTGCCTACAGTTATGCACGTTCACTAAGTATTAACGGTTAATAATCCACCATTATTACACATTAACACTCGAAGAACCACAGGTTTTGGAAAATTTTACAAAATCAACAACGCCATTTTTTCACTTTCGCGGCAAAACTCCCTAAATGTATTTTGCACCCGTGATTGTCAAAGATAATATAATCACTCCATCTTACCCCCGTTTTCACTAAACTTAGGTGTCGCCTAAATGAGATGCCTAAGCATTTAAGAGCTACCTAGCACTAAAATACGTTTCAACAACCTTAGGAGCTACCTAAGCTTAGAACACCGATTCACCGGTGTTTATGGTTTTAGGTAATTCCTAAATAGCTGTCATTTTTTGTATGGGCTTCGTAAGAAAGTTGACAGAACTTTATTTAAATACGTTTCACCTACCTTTAGGAGATGCTTAACGACCTTAAGACCTACCTAAACTTAGGACACCGATTGGCAGTGCGTAAAGCTTAGGTGATTCCTAAATTGACAGCAAAAATCAGATTGTCAGTTTCATGACAATTTTTTATTAATTTTGGCTCAACAAATTATAAACATTTAGCCAGTGTCCAGTAATAAAACGTTATCTTTGTGCATTTTTTTTATTCTTAATTTTGGCTGCACAATCTTGTGCATTTAGCCAGTGTCAAGTAGTAATATATTTCATACTAAAAGTCCTAGTCACAAGTCAAAGTCAAGAAAAAGAGTCAAGGTCCAGTCATAGTCATAGTCATGTCCTAGTAAAGTGGTAGAAACTTTACTGGAATTTCTATTGGAGTTTTGGAGCGAAGGCGAAAATCACGTATTTCAACTTGGTATCATTTGCGTAGGCAATAAGTGCAGACTTATGCACGTTTACTAAGTATAAACGGTTATTAATCCACCATATTACACATTACCACTCGAAGAATCACAGGTTTTGGAAAATTATACGAAGTCAACAACGCTATTTTTTCACTTTTGCGGCAAAACTCATCTTTGTGAATTCTACTAGTGATTCTACTGTCAGTTATAAAAATAGGTTAGGTTTTATTAATAAACTAATTTTGCCTCGTATTTAATCAAGAAAAAAAAAAGAAAATATAATTTAAGTCACATCAAAAACCAAGCAGACAACATTAGAAATCAAAACCATAGCCAAGATCGAACAATTTAGGCATATCCTAGCTTAGGAATCGCCTAATGAAAATGGAATGGTGAAAGCAAAAATAAGTTAAGGAGTTTCCTCAGCGTAGGAATTACCTTACAAGGAACAGCTTATTTGTGGTATATGTTGAAACAATTGGAGTTTTTGAGCGAGAACATTTTAGTTTTAAAGATACACAATGACCAAAGCCACGGTTTTTTAATCTTACATAAAAAATGGATTTGACACCCAGTTACGTGTAAAGTATACCCTTAATATTTTCATTGCAATTGCCATTTTATTTTTTGGCCAAAGTTTTATATATTATGTGAGAATTTGAATTAATCGCTTGTTTTGCTTAGACGCTATATGCTTCAGACAAAAGGACGGACAAACGTACAAAGTGTTGCAATATCCAAGTCCACTAAAAGATATCGCGTTGCTCGATCAATAAGCTTATATTCATAGTCACACACACAAACTATCGTATTATTGAAATTAGAAGGAATATAGGTTTTAGGTAGGTAAATAGTAAAATAACGTCATATAATTTATTTTTTTACTTGCTTAAATGCTTTCACACTCACAGCCCTGTACTTAGTTTGATAACTAGTGTCCTGAGTGCCGAAAACATTCACAATACACACAAAACCAGAAACACACATTTCTTTGGGGGAAAACTTGTGTTCCTGCCGGAAATTAAAACCAACGCATCTGCTTAGACGAACGCCCACCCAACTAAGCCAACGAGTAGTTCTATGATATTTTATTTTATTTCTATATATTCGTTCTGTTTCTCAAAAATACTACATTACAAATCAATAGTTAATATTATGTTCTAATAAAAGGTAAGTATACAGCATTTTAGCTAAATCTTCATTGAGTAAAAACGTCTGCGCTTAAGTTTTCCAAGCGATTACGCTTCCCAGCACACATTTTTGGGTAATTCGTATAATTATAGTAATATACCGCAAATTCATAAAACGTCAAAAGACAAGCAAACAACATTTTAAAAATTAAACCATAGATAAGATTCATAAGTTTAAGTATTAAAAAGTCGAATGGTGAAATGAAATTACCAACTTAGGAATTTCCTAACGTTAGGCATAACTTAACTAAGAATCGCTTATCTAATGAATGGTGAAAACGGCTGTTAGTGTCTATATTTAAGTACGTAACCGTAGGTTTTTCTCCACAGAATACTATTACCCTTGGGTATATATCTTATTTATCTCTGACTATTAATTACTCGCTGTGCAGGCGCACGCCTGTGAAAACAATTAGAGCAATGTAAGTTATGTAAGTGAGCGATCTGCCAGTCATTATATCTCAGTACCAAGGATTTTCTACCGACTTCACTAAAAAGGAGGAGGTACTAAATTTGCCTGTATTTTTATTTTTATTTTTTTGTTTGATCAAATTTAAGTGGAACCAATTGGAAAGCAACATCTTTCAAACTAAAAAAAATTTTGAAATCGGTTCACGTGGAAAGAATTTGTGAGGTAACACACATTAAAAAAAACAAACGACTTGGGTACCTCCTCCTTTTTTGTAAAGTCGGTAAAAAAACTGAAAACTATCGACACATAAATAAAATTAAGACAAATGCGTGCGTGTTGTTATAGCCATGAACGTATTACAATTAATGTATACTATATAGCGTAAAACACGGTACCCGTGTCCTATTAAATCGATTGTAAAACTAGGTTTGTCTCCTATCTGCAGCATAAACCTAAAAACAAAGGAACTGTATTAGTACCCACGTCCGTAGGAGGATACCACTTAAGTCTGACTCCCTACACGTGGTCCCCGGGTGGTGCTAATCAGCCCCCCGATTACCTATCTTTGTTGCAAACGGTTTCAATACTAAATTGACAAAACTCCTAAGAAATAAGGTTCATTTTTGCTTAATTCAAATAGAAACCGCGTGCAACAAAGATACGTAATAGGGGGTCAGGTGACATTTGAGAGGTGGTAGAGCATTTTGTGAGTTGCTCGCCTGGCTTGCTACCAAAGTAGCTTACCACCATCAAGTTGAAAGTCTGCCGCCAAGCCAAATACGGTGTTCCGGCAGTTATCCTTGAGAGCCTGCGTATTCCAGGTCTAGTGTGTTTACCAGCTTCGATCACATCGTCACTTACCATCAGGTGAGATAGAGGTCAAACACTAGCCTGCCAAAAAAAAAAAAAAGATATAATTGTAGGTTCATGATCAACAATTCCTTTCCATCTCTTTCCATTGCCTGAAATTATGTCCCGCTGTCAAGCATATTGCTGTTCTATAGCAGAGTTATAGGGAGAAGAAAACAAAACCCCTTTTTCCCAAAAAAAATTGAGGATTTGCAAAACCAATCCCGTGACGCTGCAGAGACTACACACAGCCAGAAGCAAAAAAGTACGAAAAAAAAAAGGAAAGGGAGTGAGGGACGACCCGCTTCTTATAAACAAAACATTCTGGTCTCTTTCGTTCCCGTCTTTTGAACTCTTTGCCTCTATTTTTGTCGTCTCTATTACACGCGGTGAGAGCGATTCTGCAATAGCAGTAGCCGCGACAAATATATAAGGAGAAACGAATTCACTTTACCTCCTCGCCGAATGTGCAAGAGCCTAAATCAAAGAGAATGTAATCTTTACCTAAATATTTGACACCGATTTTCTCGGGTAGAGTGTCAGACCAAGGTAGAGTATATTATTTTCTAATGTTCAAACATAGAAAAGAATATACACTGTCGAATGTAGGTACAGAGTATAGAACACTCTAGATTGGACGAGCAAGTTCCATACTTTCCGGTATAAAAGTTCCTCTATGTTCATACTCTCTGCAAATGTAATGTAAACACACTCTATGGTCAAATGGATATTTTTTGTTGTGATTATAAGTAAATTTTACACACATTATTAATACCTATAATTTATCTTTATGAATAGATAACAGTTTTATAAGCCTATATAAATGTTGAAAGACGTGGTAAAAGAAATAAAGTTAACAACATGGAAAACACATTTGAAAATTTAAGTAAAACCGGACTTATTAATGTAAATACCCTCATACAATGGATAAAAGAATGTTAGTAAAGTTTTAGAACTATAAACTTTTGGTTCCGTACTTCAAACGGAACCATTTTATAAGTTACCGTGAATGTTGGATATTTGCGAATCGGACGATCCGGGTATTGAACGTTCCACGTATTGGACATTTCGCGTATTGGACAATCCGCGGATTGGACATTCCGCGAATTGGACGTACCGCGACCACTGGACATTTTGCGAATTGGACATTCTGCGACTAAACTGTGCTATCTTGTAAATGGTGGATTATAAACCGGTAATAGCTCGCGAATGTGTGAATAAACATATGAATGAACCCTCATTTGAGTAAAATTGTAGAGTTTTAGAGTCATGCCCTTTTTACCATCTAACAACGAGATAAACTGACAAACGTCATCATCTATGACTGAAATACCTCTTGTTCACTCGAAGCGTTTCGCTTCTACATTTATCATTCTTACAGTGAAGAAGTGGTACTCCTGCATTTTTGTTCCCCGAACGGTACAATAGATAGATAATACTTTATTACAAACAAGCTTATACGTAAAGTATCACAACAGGCGGCCTTATCACTCATAGCGATCTCTACCAGGCAATACCATACAATCGGGGTGTCTTCAATTCTAGAGCAACCTATTCAAGGTCTACCTAAAGGATATCTTAAGGCAAGCATTTTACATGTATGGCCGCATCATCACCCACTTTCCATCAGGTGAGATAGTCGCGTCGAAAAAACCAAAGTAAGTCGTAATTTTTTACGTGTTATAAACATCAATAATTATATAGAACTAGCTGACCCGCCCGGCGTCGCCCGTGTAGACTATATATGAACGAATTTTATTTTATTAAGCTTTATTTTTTCTTATTATTTTTTCACGTTTTAAACCTTCCTTGGATTTCTACAAATATTTCAAAACCAAAATTAGGCAACTCGGTTCAGCCATTTTCGAGTTTTTGTGAGACTAACAAACGTCAATTGATTTTTATATATATAGATAAAATAATGAAGAATTAGAATTTAAATAAAACAGAAAGAAGTAGAAAAGAAACAATAAAGAATTGACATTATTATTATACAAAAAATCTTATAAATTCCAGCAAAAATAATAGACGATTCGAATGAAGCTATGCAAAACACTATGAAGCTCTTTGAAGAGATGAAGAGCAAAGAAACCGTCGACTTCGCTTGCTTCGTGAAAGTAATTGAACAAATAGCAGAAGCTCAGCAGCAATCGGTAGAAGAATTCTTTATTATGCTGACTAAGGCTGTACCACAGTTCCAGGAAACGTTGACTGTAGCTGCTGAAAAACGTTCCGAAGCTGGGCCTAAAGAAGCCGGGTCTGAAAAATCTGGGTCTAAAGAAGTCGGGTCTATAGAATCTGGGCCTAAAAAAGCCGGGTCTAAAGATGCCAGGCCTAAAGAAGCCGGGTCCAAAGAAGCGGGGCCTAAAGAAACCGGGTCTAAAAAGGCCGGGAATAAAGAATCCGGGCCTAAAGATGCTGGGCTTAAAAAAGCCGGGCCTAAGGTTGACTAGGAACATAAACACTTAAGCCGACTATCCTATCAGCCGTACGTCTGTCCGTTTGTCTGCCAAGACACTTTTTTTCTGGAACATGAATGTATGAATTTTAAATGATTATTTGAATAACAAAGATAATAAAAACTGTTTTTTTATTTACCCTATCACACTCACAGCTTCATTAATTATGTCGTGGGTGTCGGAAACATTCACATCACAAACATAATTCTTGGGGAAAAAGCTTATATTCCCGCCGTGACGGGCGCGCGGCGACGTGCGGTGACGCAGGCGCATGAACCGTTGCACACCGTCCGCGTGAAACTAATGCGCGCAGTGTGTTGCAGCTATAGCGTACAAAATAGTACCCAAATCTTATAAATCTATGGTAAAACTAGGTTGTCTCTTTTTTACGGTTCGTCTCTTAGACGAGTCTTAGTGACCTGCTTCTATATGTTTTGGAAAAAGCCGGTTTTCCTTCTCTCTATAACGACGCTATAGAACAGCAATATGCGGGATAGCGGGATATATTTGAGGCGCATGGAAAGAGATGTAGAGACGTGCCTTAAATTATAATATTATTATAGATATTATTATAGTCTAAGTCTATCCCATTCACTTGATAATCAGTAGTAAGTAAAGTTATACTTATAAATCGGGAAATAAACATCATAAAACGGCTAATTGCGAGCCGTGAACGCGGTGAACGCGATTAATACTGCTGGAATAAAATATAGCAATACCGATGATAGAGAGACATTGCCGACTAGCTATGTGTGGTAGATGCGGTACACGCAGTTCTACGATAGCAATATGAATAATATGGTAATAGAGGCGATAGAAAGAGAGAAAAAGACGTTCACCGAATTGCTCAGGGTCTAGCGCGGGAAACGCGGTGGACACCGGTCAGCAATACTGAAATTAAATTGATATATAGCCAAACACGTAGCAAACTTATCCGGAGATGCTGAAGAGACAACACACAGCCAGCAGCAAGCAGAGTCTTAAAAGAAAAATAGAGTGAGTTATGACCTTCTAATCAATCAAAATCAACAAAACATAATTTCTGTTCCTTTGGAACTCTTTGCCTCTACTAATATAATATGTCTGTTATACGCGGTGAATGCAGTTCTGCAATATTAGTAGCGACAAATAGATAGGGAGAGACGAATCCACTTTACCGCTTAGCCGAATATGCAAAAGTAAAAATCAAAGAGAATGTAATCTTTACTTAAATATTGTATATTATGACACTCAAATGTGCAAAGCATGGAAGCTCGGTTCCGGGCGCGGGCGAGAGGCGCGGACGCGGGTGAGTTCCATACTCTGTGGAAAGTACTGCAAACATAACATCCGGTAATGGAGTAATAGTATTCTGTGGATAATATAATCACACTCTGTGGTCGAATGGATAATTAAATTGGTCCGTATCGATTGTGTACGGCCAATAAAGTACAGCCAATAATTCATGCACAAGGATACCAAATATCATGGTGTGCAATACTGTGCGTGCAATACTGGCTGCGTAAAATCAGTCTGTGCCGATATTGTACGGCCAGTATTGCACAGCCAATAATTGGAAGCCAACCATAGACAAACACATACTCTCTATGCGATATATCGTTTGTTTAAGCGAGTCGCTAGGAAGAGTTGGCAAAGACTATTAAAAAGTTCTAACCTAAGAACATTAAGTTTGCTTCTCTGTGGTCTTTATAAAAGTGGCTGCAAGTCTAGGTTAGGTTAGGTTTGAACGGCGGGCCGGGCGGTGGACGGCGGAGGCCATCCGCCCGGTCCTTCGGAGGTGGGTGCGGCGGCGTTATGGGTCACTTACCTTCCGATTGGTGCAGGTGCTTTCCGGACATGGATGTTTCGGAAAGTAACTGCACCAAATCGCGAGACGGGAGTCGACCCCAGCCTGACACGATTGTGGGGCGCTGGAGGATACGGCGCTTCTCACGCTGGAGGTGTGTGCCGCATGGGGCCTTCAACGGCACACACTTTCAGCGATCATAGGCGGAGATCTCTCCCTGCCGAGCGTGGTAGACGCCATGCTCGGCAGTGAGAGATCGTTGCAGGTTGTGGTCTCCTTCTGTGAAGCAGTGATGGTGCAGAAGGAGACCGCGGAGCGGGCCATAGAGGTTGATTCCCTTTTTGACCCGATCCGGCGCAGATGGACAGGGGGGAGATGGAGGCGGTTCCCCCGCCTCCTCTCTCCTCCTATGTAGTGGGGTGGAGAGTCAGGGGACCTCTCCACTGACTTGCACGGCGCCACACATCTGGGGCGTGAGCAAGGTCACCCTTCCATGGACGCAGTGGCCCGGAGGAGTTTGCATCCGGGCCTATAGACGATCAAGATAGTGACTGCTACCGCGACCCTATCTTGTAACACCTCGGCGAGGGACGACTCACGGGGGGGGTTTTAGTGGGTTCGAGCCCCACATACCCCTTTCCTTCACTCCTGAGAAGGAAGGGAAGTGCCAGGCATTTTCCCCCACAAAAAAAAAGGTTTGAACCGTGACAAAACAAAGCGCGAGCCGAGCTAGCGAAGCGAGCGTGCCGCGGCAGCGGCCGGCGAAGCGCTCAAAACTAAGTTTTTAAAAGAAAAAAAAAATGAAATAAAGTAAACAAAAAATTCTTTAGCTTTTCTTTCGAATATAAACAGTTTGTACGAAAATTTTAAACAGTGCCTCTCTTGATATTACTGAATCATCCAAACGAGGCTGTGACTTTGACATTTGTCTGTACACGAATTATCGGCCGTGCATTATTCGAAGTACATTATCAGCTCGTGCTAATATTTTCCGACCTGTATTGTGCGGCCAGTATTGCACGACCTGATATTTCGTGAAGATTCAATTCAAATTATAGTTGCATAATCGGTCCGTGTTGTTATTTCTCATCCAATAATGTACGGCCCGTATTGCACAACCTTATAATTGGAAGCCATATCACGGCACACAGATTGCGGATTATTGGCCGTACATTATCAGGCCGTGCATTATTGGTCGTACAATATAGGGACTCATATGTTTTATTGTGATTATGATATATTTTTATGAATACATTACAGATTTATGTGCTTAACCTACCTAAATGTTGAAATACTTGGAAACAGATAAAGCTAAAATCCAACATGGAGCGATCTTTTGAAAATTTAAGTAAAACTGGACTTATTAATGTTAACACCCTCATACAATGGTTGAAAGAATGTTAGTAAAGTTTTAGAAGTCATCATTTTTGCCGCGAAAGTGGAAAAAATGGATTTACTTGGTCTCGGATTTACTTGTTGTACCTATTTTTTTCTAAAACATGTGATTCTTTGAGGGTTATAATGTTATTGGGAATAATGGTGGTTGATTAGTCGGTAATAGCTCATGAATGTGTATGGTAGAAGCAAATGATACGAAAATGAAAGACGTGATATTTTTTTTATTTTTTTGTTTCGTAACAGGCTAGTGTTTGACCACTATCTCACCTGATGGTAAGTGACGATGTGATCGAAGATGGTAAATTGACCTGGAATACGCAGGCTCTCAAGTATAACTGCCGGAACACCGTATTTGGCTTGGCGGCAGACTTTCAACTTGATGGTGGTAAGCTACTTTGGTAGCAAGCCAGGCGAACAACTCACAAAATGCTCTACCATCTCTCAAATGACACCTTATTAGCACCATCCGGGGACCACGTGTAGGGAGTCAGACTTAAGGGGTATCCTCCTACGGACGTAGGTGACTCAGCCCCCCTATTCTTTTTCGCTCCAAAACCAACGAATAAACTATACAGTGAAGCATAACTCGAACAAAACGAAATAGACACGGCTTGAGGCAGGGCGTAAAATGGAAACCGCTTAAGGCAGGGCGTAAAATAGACACCGCTTAAGGCAGGGCGTAAAATGGAAACCGCTTAAGGCAGGACGTAAAATAGACGCCGCTTGAGGCAGGACAAAAATAGAAACCTGTTGAGGCTTAGCGTAAAATAGACGCCGCTTGACTCTTGAGGCAGGGCGTCAAATAGCAACATATTGAGGCATAGTGTAAAATAGACGCCGCTTGACTCTTGAGGCAGGGCGTCAAATAGAAACATATTGAGGCATAGTGTAAAATAGACGCCGCTTGACTCTTGAGGCAGGGCGTCAAATAGCAACATATTGAGGCATAGTGTAAAATAGACGCCGCTTGACTCTTGAGGCAGGGCGTCAAATAGAAACATATTGAGGCATAGTGTAAAATAGACGCCGCTTGACTCTTGAGGCAGGGCGTCAAATAGAAACATATTGAGGCATAGTGTAAAATAGACGCCGCTTGACTCTTGAGGCAGGGCGTCAAATAGAAACATATTGAGGCATAGTGTAAAATAGACGCCGCTTGACTCTTGAGGCAGGGCGTCAAATAGAAACATATTGAGGCATAGTGTAAAATAGACGCCGCTTGACTCTTGAGGCAGGGCGTCAAATAGAAACATATTGAGGCATAGTGTAAAATAGACGCCGCTTGACTCTTGAGGCAGGGCGTCAAATAGCAACATATTGAGGCATAGTGTAAAATAGACGCCGCTTCAGGCAGGGCGTCAAATATAAACCTATTGAGACAGCGTATAGACGCCGCTTGAGGCAGGACGTAAAATAGAAACCTATTGAGGCATAGCGTAAAATAGACGCCGCTTGAGGCAGGGCGTAAAATAGAAACCTATTGAGGTATAGCGTAAAATAGACGCCGCTTGAGACAGGGCGTAAAATAAACACCGTAAAATAAAAACCAACATGTTCTGGGCAAACGTGCTCCATCGTCGACCGCATCGTCACTTACCATCAGGTGAGATGGCGGTCAATCGTTTGCCTACCTTGAATAAAAATAAAAACTCCAGTTCGCTCGAAGCTTCTCGCTTTTTCTCAACTACAATCATCCGTACAGAGAAGGAGTGGATTGCTGCGTAGGTACCTATTTGTTTCCCGAACGTTACAATCTGGTTATCTTCAAGTCTATAGTGAATAGGTATCTTCTACGCAAGCATTTTACATCTTCGCCTGCATCATCATTTTTCCATCAGGTGAGACAGTGGTGACCTACCTAGAAAAAAAAAAAAAAACAAGTCGTAATTTGTAAATGAAAATGTATATATAGAGAAATTGTATTTGTATTGTACTGTATTTTTTAACATACATTAATTGAAGAAATAAACATAAACGCTTTTACACTCACAGCCCCACACTTACTTCAATTAATTGTATTGAAGGTGCCGAAAACATTCACATCACACCCAGAACCTGAAACACACATTTCCCTTGAGGAGAAAACCTGGAATCGATCAATTTACGGTATCATTAATTACCTATACAAAATATATATATATATATATTATTTGCGACAGGCTAGTGTTTGACCTCTATCTCACCTGATGGTAAGTGACGATGTGATCGAAGCTGGTGGAACACACTAGACCTGGAATACGCAGGCTCTCAAGGATAACTGCCGGAGCACCGTATTTGGCTTGGCGGCAGACTTTCAACTTGATGGTGGTAAGCTACTTTGGTAGCAAGCCAGGCGAGCAACTCACAAAATGCTCTACCACCTCTCATATACCTCTCTATATATTATTCTTATAAATTCCAGCGAAAATAATAGACGATTCAGATGAAGCTATGCAAAACACTATGAAACTCTTCGAAGAGATAAAAAACAAAGAAACCGTCGACTTCTCTTGCTTCGTGAAAGTAATTGAAAGATTGGCAGAAAAACAGAAGAAGACGGTAGAAGAAGTCGTTATTATGCTGACGGTACCACAGTTCCAAGACACTTTGAGTGTAGCTGCGAAAGAGTCCGGGTCCAAAGAATCCGGGTCTAAAGAAGCCGGGTCTAAAGAAGCCGGGTCTAAAGAATCCGGGTCTAAAGAAGCCGGGTCTAAAGATGCCGGGTCTAAAGAAGCCGGGTCTAAAGAAGCCGGGTCTAAAGAAGCCGGGTCTAAAGAAGCCGGGTCTAAAGAAGCCGGGTCTAAAGAAGCCAGGTCTAAAGAATCGGGGTCTAAATAAACCGGGTCTAAAGAAGCCGGGTTTAAGGTGGACTCGGAACATAAACACTAAAACCGTGTGTCTTATCTCCGATTCTTTAGAACCGGCTTCTTTAGAAGCCTTAGATGAATAAGTTACTTGTTAAAACCTTTTTTAAAGACAAGCTTTTAGAAGTCCGTCATATTTGATTTAAAGTGATGTCACTTTTTTCGAGTTATTCTCAGCAAGCCCTTTCATTTGATACCCATATTGTAGGAGTGCATTAAAAATTACTTGTACGCCATTTTGTGTTCCGGCATGTTGGATTTAGAATGACGTCACACAGCTAACCATGCATTGTCATCCAAACTAAACGTGAATACAAAATTTCAGCTCAATCGGTTGAAGATATCTGCTTCAAAATTGAGTTGCAAGATTCCACCCGAACAAACAAACATACATACAGTGCAAGCTAAATAAAAGCTTGTAGAAAAATATTTTTCATGCATACATGATCTTAGTTCTTTTAATTCAATCTATCTACGGGCCAATTGCCTATATTTCCTAAAACTAAACTTAAATAATATACATCTATACAGCAAAGACCCAAGTTAACTCAAGTGCTCAAGCCCACTACCAGTGGGTAGCGTTCCCATCATGCTGGCGGCATTGCCTCTCTGGATTGCTATGCTAATACGTTGAGCCAAATAAGTACCAGCATTTTGATCACGCGTCGCCTCAACCAGGCGCTCTGATAGATTTTTGAAAATAGATTGAGCTCCCGATTATTATGTATAGGTATACCTAACTAGCGTTTGAAGAATGTGAATTTACCAAACAGCAGTTTATAAACTTAATAGACAAAAAAAAATTTTTCTGTAGCAGATATTTTTTTTATATTCCTCTGTAAATTGAAGACCTAGCGTGTTTTGTTCAAAATGGCTGAAATGTTTTTTTGACGTTTTCAAACACCATTTTGATAATTTTCCAAAAATTGAATCGACATAAAAAATCATTATAATTATGGAACCCGCTTACAAAAGTTCACGAAAATCGGTCGAGGAATTCGACCTGTAGAGGAGAACATCCGGAAATCCGCCGGACATACGAGCAGTTTTGTCCAAGCTGAAACAAAGACCGCTCGCGCATCGCGCTTGTTTGATCAATTTAAAGCATAGAAAAACACGAAAAAGATAAGTTCATAAGAAAATAAAAACTTGAGAGGTGTCAAGGGACACCCGGATGGAACGAAGTTCAATTTCCGTCTAGCCCCCTTTCGCAACGCACGATAAGGAACTTTCGTTCCAAAATTAAAAGAAACATGCAAAAACTAACATCACGCGGTGTTCCCAGGCGGTCACCCATCCAAGTACTGACCGCGCCCGACGTTGCTTAACTTCGGTGATCGGACGAGAACGTGGTATGGCTTACAACTATAGCAAAAAGTGTCGTTACAACTTTTGGTCTTAATTTTTTCCGTCTAGCCCCTTTCGCAACGCGCGATAAGGAACTTTTGTTCCTATAATTTTCTCATGGACCTAAATACGGCATTCAGATTTTTTTTATGCTCGATTGGCAACCATTTGACCACAATCTCACCTGATGGAAAGCAATGATGCGGCCGAAGATGTAGCATGCTTACTTAGAAGAAACCTATTCTAGAATTGGATTTGGTAAAGTACTAGGCAAACATAAACATGGAGCAGATAACAAGTTTTTAGATTGGTATCAAAGTACTAGGCAACCATAAACGTAGAAGAGGTAAATGCTTTTTGAAGTAAAACTTCTTATGGGAAGGCTGTCAGCAACCTTTTTGTGTGACGAAAAGTGGTGAGGGTAAACACTGTTTTCATCACAGTGTTTAACCCCTACCACTTTTCGACACACAAAAAAGTTGCTGATGAATTAAAATGGTTCCCTATTGATTCGACTAATATCTTTAGCCCTAAAATTGAATCGCATAAAAATTTGCCTCCTAATATTAGTTACTACTAATCATCATTACATACAATATCACTGCCCCTAATATCACTTGCCATAATGTTAGTATTACAAATATTTAAAAGCAATAACCTTAAACGCCCTAACTATTTTTGATATAATAATATGTAAGTTTTGTCTGCCTAGACTAGTAAACAGGGGCCAATTCGTTTCTAGCACTTCGCCGGCCGCTGCCGCGGCACGCTCGCTTCGCTCGCTCGGCTCGTGCGTTTGGTCACAAGCAACTTAACTAACCTAATTTATTACAAGCAAATGATATGACAACATACAAGTATGGCTTTAAAAAAATATGCGCATCTAATATTATGACTACAAAATATTATGTCAAGATATGAATGCAGAACAACTTAAGGACTAAAAATATTATGCGAATGAATAGGACACCAATTAAAATGTTTCCCTGTAATACAAAAGTTCAACGCCTATCGTGTGTCTTTACGACACATCCTGTTTTTTCTTTCCATGGTACTGCAACGCATAGTTTATCACAGATAAAAAAATTGTCTCGTTTAATTTTACATTTAATTTAATAATTTACCATGACGACAAAAGTTTTCATCTTCAAAATTAAATTAATACTTTGTTTTTTATACATATTTTAATGTTAATGGAGCACATCCTCAATGATATTTTAAACTTTATTGTATAAATAAAATTCAAGAACAAGACGACACTAAATTATTACTCTATGTATATGATAGGGGAAGGTTGGGTTGGGTTGGTCTGCAGAGGTTATGTGAATGTGGGGCGGAGGATACGGCGCTCCACACGCTGGAAGTGTGTGCCGCATGGGGCCCGCAGCGGCACACGCTTTCAGCGATCATAGGCGGAGATCTCTCCCTGCCGAGCGTGGTAGTCGCCATGCTCGGCAGTGAGAGATTGTGGCAGGCGGTGGTCTCCTTCTGCGAAGCGGTGATGGCGCAGAAAGAGGCCGCGGAACGGGCCAGAGAGGTTGATCCCCTTTCTGACCCGATCCGTCGCAGACGGATGGGGGGGAGGAGGAGACAGTTCGCCCGCCTCCTCTCTCCTCCTCTGTAGTGGGGTCACTGGTGGAGAGTCAGGGAGCTCTCCACTGGCTTGCACGGCCCCACAAGTCTGAGGGGTGGCCTTGGTGAGCAAGGTCACCCCTACATGGGCGCAGTGGCCCGGTCTGTACTCGGGCCTACCGCCGGGGCAAGATAGTGACTGCTACGACTGTCTTGCCCCACCTCGGCGAGGGACTGCTCACGGGGGGGTTTATAGTGGGTTCGAGCCCCACATACCCCCTTCCTTCACCCCTGGGAAGGAAGGGAAGTGCAAGGCATTATCCCCCCCACAAAAAAAAAAAAAAAATAAGTACTTCGCATAGTCAGGGGACTCTCCCCCGGCATGGCTCCACACGTCTGAGGGAGGCCTTATGCGAACCGCTAAAGAATGAAACTCCTTGCCTGAGTCTGTGTTTCCTGATACAATATGGTAGTCTTTAAGTCGCGAGTGAATAGGCATCTTCTAGGCAAACGTGCTCCATCGTCGACCGCATCATCGTTTACCGTCATGTGAGATAGTGGTCAAACGTTTGCTTATACTGAATAAAAAAAAGCGTAAGGCGTAAAAGTTTTGAGGTAACACACATACAAAAAATATAGTTGAATTGAGAACCTCGTCCTTTTTTGAAGTTGGTTAAAAATGGCGACACCTAATCAATGGGAGAATGGTTCGAGATCCGTCACGGGTCAATCACGATGCAGCAGTGTGCGTACGACTGAAGGAGGATCGAGAAGGGTAGTTACTGAGTCGTACATAAAAGGCACTTCTGCGGGATTTTTAACCGACTAGAAAAAAGGACGAGGTGTTTAATATTGAACTTTTTTTATTAAAATAATACATCACCACACTAAGTTTGATGACTTGTGTCGTGGGTGCCGGAAACATTCACATCACACACACAATCACAACCAGAACCAGAAACACAAACTTTCCTTGGTGATAAAACTTGTGTTCCCGCCGCCGGGAATCGAACCCGACTGCTGATATACCTGCTTAAAAGGCGAACGCTTACCCAACTGAGCCGACGGGCAGTTCATTATAATTACTGTACTTAGCTTATTTTAAATTGAAAATATCAGTAAATACTAAGAAATATTGACCTGTGACATTGGGACGCCCGAGATTGCTCAACTATACCC
Source organism: Lomographa bimaculata (assembly GCA_948107665.1). Taxonomy (NCBI): domain Eukaryota; kingdom Metazoa; phylum Arthropoda; class Insecta; order Lepidoptera; family Geometridae; genus Lomographa; species Lomographa bimaculata. Next base: position 8,003,939 of record OX403614.1, read on the forward strand.
AACCGTATATATTTTAACGAATCGATCAAGCCAAAACCAAAATATAAGCGGTGAAGTCGGTTTTTCTACCGACTTCACAAAAAAGGAGGAGGTACTCAAGTCGACTGTATTAATTTTAATGTGTGTTACCTCATAACTTCTTACCACGTGAACCTATTTTGATTTTTTTTTTGTTTGACAGATGTTGCTTTCCAATTGGTATTATTTAAATTTGATCAAGATCTGATCAGTAGTTCTTGAAATATCGTCAACAATGCAATAATGTGTTTAGTACATCTAATCTGATCAAATTCCGAAGATAAAGCGGTGAAGTCGGTTTAAAGGTTTGCTTGCGTTTCATTATTTAAGCTTTGCTTACGTTTAATTATTATTTTCAGTCAACCAATTTTTTAAAACACATTTAGGTAAACGTATTCATAGGAAGATCTTCTATTAAACGTCTTCAAAAAAAGGAGGAGGTTTTAAATTCGACTGTTTTTTATGTGTGTTACCTCATAACTTCTTTCTAGGCGAACCGATTTTCTTCGAATTTCTCGAATCGGTCCAAAAGTCTTCGAGTAATCGAGGAAAAAAAATAAAAAAAAGATTCCAACAAATTGAGAACCTCCTATATTGATGAAGTCGACTAAAATCTTTACCGAGGTGTTAAAATAAATGATAATCTATGTGGGCCTATATAAGTGCACTCATTCTCACGTTTTTTACTTATTTCGTCAGAAGACTGTTTGGTATTCCAAAAAAAAATATACACAGCGTGACCCTAGTAGGCACAATAAATCTTTCGCGTATCGTACCTTTCACTACTACGCATTCCGTAGGTACCTAGAATATTTGTCTATACAATACAAACCTTGCGGCTATCTTCATAAATAAGAATTTACCCCCTCTCTCACAAAAGAGGGGACAAAGAAGATCAGCACAAGTCGCGACGTATACAGCGCTCATTCATTGAACAACCGCCGTACGCGAGCCAGTAAAAAAATAATTAAAAAAAATAAATAAGGACGCATCGAATAACCTAAATAACACAGCCTTTGCATAATATAAGCCCGCGAGCCGCCAACGGCAATTTTTATGTAATACGCTGTAATAAAATTACATAACAACTTTGGCCTCATATTTTGGTAGTTGCGACTGTGCTGTGCCATGGTTGAAGCCGTTCGCGCGCTTTCTCTGACAGCCGAGTGACTTTTTTAATTTTGCCGCGTGTGGCCAGTGTTGGTGCAGTGAGTGACATTAAAAATAAAAAAATAGTAACCGAATACTGTGATCGATCTGTGATTATTCGATTGATTGATTTTTCGACAAAAGGATCGGAGGTAAGACCACAATTTTGTAATTGAGTTAGTTATATAATTGATGTTTAATTTATGCGATATCGTAAGATTTTTCTGGGTTTTTTAAACAGATTGTGAAAGCATCGCTCGCGTAGCGGAAACGATTGGTTTTTTTCGTTTGTAAATGGCCAGTAATCTATATGTATCTCTATAATTATAGAAAGAAGGTGTTACTCAATTTTTTTATAGCAAATTGGGCTGTTGACCGGCCTTTAGTCGTAACCTACTTAAGTAATGTCAAGTGCGTGACCAATTTACTAATGTGGTTCCGTAGAATATTGTATTGGGAAAGAGATTACCTCCATTATTTTTGTGTGTGGCGAGTATAATAAATACGTAATGTGGGTATAAGCCTTATGTCTACATTACGTATACGTTATTAAACTCAAGTTCTTATGCCATAAGGAATTTTCTTGATTTGAGAGTCTATGGAACCTTCAAGATTGCATATATTTTTTATTATATGTTTAATAACATGTATTATTTAATTGCGCGGCAAAAAACAATATATTTTATCTAATTAATTCTTTGTGATATATACAACGTGAATACTTTCGACTTTGTACGTGAGAATGATTATAACTCAGCAGAAGATTTATTAAAAAAAAACTAATATAGATTAAAGACAATAGTCTGTATTCAAAATCTTAACGCGAGTAATTAACGTTTGAATAAGAAGTACAACTTGAAGGTAACTAGGAGTTTTCATAGGTAATCCTACTAATATTATAAATGCGAAAGTTTATGTGTGTGTGAATGTTTGTTACCACGTATCTCCGTAACTACTTAACCGATTTTAATGAAATTTGAAATGTTAGCTAAAGGTAGCTTAAACTCTGGATTAGGACGTAGGCTACTTTAATCATCATCATCATCAGCGGGAGAAGCCGCGGGACTCAACTAGTAATTATAATAGTACAATAACCTGAAATACGACTGTGCCTTGATACAGGCGTAGTTTACGTCCCACAAGTAGAAAAATCACAATAGTGACTAAAAGTGGTGTTCCGGCAGCTATCCTTGAGATCCAGTCATTCTAGGCCTCACCCATGACATTATGTTGAGACTTAAGTGAGATAGTGGTCAAACGATAGCCCAGTTTAGAGATAAAAAAAGGATTCGCACTATTTCAATAATGTTCCGATTTTTTTTATTTGATTAGGCAAGCGATATAATCATCAACTATCTCATTCCCACTGCTGGGAAACATATAATAGCGTAGATTAAATTTGATTGTTCATCAACCAAGCTGACCAATTATATACCAATGACATACTGAATACTCAATTCTTTATTGCTTCCATAATGTATAAGTATATGTTAGTAAGAGCATGCTACATCTTCGGCCGCATCATAACTTTCCATCGCATAATTAATTAGATTCATGAATGAGAGAAGACGCTGGTTCTCGAAACACAGCGTTAACTATATCAAGCTTCAAAATCTATATTGTATCCTCTAATTTAATAAATGTTTTGATTGATTGATAAATTTCCATCAGTTGAGATAAGCCCTATTTTTTTACGCTTTCACACTCACAACCCCACACTTAGTTCGACGACTTGTGTCGTGGGTGCCGGAAACATTCACATCAGACACACAATAACAACCAGAACTAGAAACACAAAATTCCTTGAGGAGAAAACTTTTGTTCCCGCCGGGAATCGAACCCGATATTCATTAGCAATGCTTGCCTATCGAGTGTAAAAAAAAGTTGGAAGTTGATTTTAGGTTAAGAACTGCTTGTTGGCTTAGTTGAGTGCATGTACACCTTCCAAGCAGGGGTATCGGGTTCGATTTCCGGCGGGAACACAAGTTTTCTCCACATGGAAAAATTGTGTTTCTGGTCCTGCTTGTGATTGTGTGTGTGAAGTGAATGTTTCCGGCACCCACGACACAAGTCATAGAACTTAGTGTGGGGCTGTGAGTGTGAAAGCTATATAATATGTTATGTTATATTATTTCACGAAAACCTTGAATAAAAAGTAAAAGGAACCCTAAATTTATTTTATCTAATAGGCAACATTTTGCAACACATTATATATTCATTTAATATTGTCATTTACATACTTACATATTAATACATATATTAGTGTTACATTGTATAAAATATAGGTGACGATTTTGATTAATAGATATTTAGTTATGACCTTTACTAAACAAGATGTTTTTTTTTACCGACTTCCCAAAAAAGGAGGAGGTACTCAAATCGTTTTTTTTTTATGTGTACCTCATAACTTCTCTCCACGTGAGCCGATTCCGAAAATTTTTTTTAGTTTGAAAGATGTTGCTTTCTAATTGGTCCCATTTAAATTTGATGAAGATCTGATCAGTAGTTCTTGAAATATCGTCAATAATGCTTATTTTGTGACGAATAATGCGTACTTTGACGATGTTCTCATTTACTCGACTTCAAAAGTTACCTCATAACTTCTTTCGTTGTGAGCCGATTTTAATGATTCTTTTTTTATTTGAAAGCTGGTGCTTTTATGTAGTCCCATTGAAATTTGATCAAGGTCTGATCTCTAGTTTTTGAGTTATAGTCAATAATGCGTGTTTATACATTATATCTGATCAAGGTTCCGATGATAAAGCGGTGAAGTCGGTTTTTTTAAGCTTTGCTTGCGTTTAATTATTTTACTTCAAGATAGGCAATCTTGACTAGACCACTATCTCACCTGATGGTAAGCGACGATGTTGTTGCCTCGAAGATACCTATTCACTCGCGATTGAAGACTCCTTGTACTCATCAGGAAACACCGACTCGGACAAGGAGTTCCATTCCTTTGCGGTTCGCACAATGAATGTAGAAGCAAAACGCTTCGTCCGCATTTGTGGAATGTCTGCAATATAGCGGTGTCGCTTCGCAGTTTGTCTGCTTGTCCGATGATAGAACGGGGATGGGGGAACTAGATCGTGTAGTTCCGTGAGTTTTATTTTGATTAAAATATGATATCACTAGCTGTGCCCCGCAGCTTCGCCCGCGTGACTTAAAAGTTGTGGTTGAACATTTTCAGGATTTATGATTTTGGATTGATAGATTAATGGTTTGAATTCGCAGTCTCGTCTATAATCTAAATCTAGTAGACCATTTATTTGTACCGAGTTTTGGTAAATCGAAGCAAGAAATAAGATTTTCCATACAAACTTTAGAACTACCTTGCACACACCCTAGGGGTAGTTTTGTAAAAATAAAATATACGTGTTTCATTATTTACTTTAATGTTTATTTGTAGTTTTGAGTTAATCAAAGCGAGTTAACATTTTTATACAAACTTTTCACCCTATTTAGCACACTTAAAATTCCGGGACTTGAATATATATTCTAAATTTCATCAAAATCGATTCATTCGTTACGGAGATACGCGGTAACTGGTAACAAACATTCACACACAAACACACAAACTTTCGGATTCATAATATTATAGTAAGAAGGAAAGATAAAATAAGATAAGATAAGATTGTTATTTCCACAACGAATGCGACCCATTCTAGGGATCTTTTTTAAATTCAAAATTGTTTATTTACATGGGCTCCATAGAGGCACGTATGAAAGTTGATGAATCTAAGGGACTTGAATACAAAGCGTTCTGGACTGCCGTCTCAAGGAAAAAAGACGTAAAATTTTTGTCAAAATTTAGTTATATACATCAGAAATGTCTTTACTATTTAGTATATGTTATGACTTGTAGCAGATGCGTCTAAATTAAAAGTAAGATTTAGTAGGCTCCATTTGAATATTTTAAAATGAAAAAAGACGTGTGGCACTCGGGGACTGCCGCGGTAAAGCTATTGCATAGCATTTTTTATCAACTTATGCAATTATAATTATTTATTTATTTTATTTATGAAGTATTTTTTTTCCTGCCACCTAGAGGCGAGTTGCTGAACTAAAGAGACAAGCGTGATATTTCAAGAAAGTCATTAAAAGTTCTGCTATTCATCGATAGATGGAAAAACTAAAAAGTATCACCGCTGTGCCGGTCGGAGTGGGGTTGTTAGATTATTTTCGTTACGGAATTTCTGGATTCGGTCTCCACGCTCAAGGCCCGCGATAGAAGCTATGCAATAGCTTAAAAAATACTTGTAGATGCATCTATTTTCAACCGACTTCAAAAAAGAAGGTTCTCAATTCGACTGTATGTTTTTTTTGTTTGTTAGTTACGCGATACCTCCGCCAATTATGAATCGATTTTGATGATTTTTTTTGTTCTGTAGAGACTTCAGAGGTGGTCCCATATAAATGTAATCGAAATCGGTCAAGCCAAAACCGATATATAAGCGATGAAGTCGGTTTTTTTAGCTTTGCTTGCGTTTCAATTATGATTTACCTATGTTTATATTCCTATCGATTTATCTATGCAGTGAAACTTCTAATGCGAGAGCTTTAAAATTCTGTGTCGCAACTTTTTTGTGTGACGTAAATTGGTGGGGGTAAAGACAGTGATGATAAAGACTTAGATGTTTTTGCTTGCATTTAAATACATGCCTTTTAAAAATCTAAGTAGGTATGGCACGCACGACCTAGCGTAACTCCATATTTTACTCAACTAAAAAAAAAAAGCATTCACACTCACAGCCCCACACTAAGTTCAAAGACTTGTATCGTGGGTGCCGGAAATATTCACATCACACACACATTACACCCAGGCCAGAAGCACAAATGTCCCTTGGGAAGGAATTTGTGCTCCTGCCGGGTATCAAACCCAGGACCCGCGGCGCAGAGGGCGGACACCTGTCCGCTAACCCCCCTATGTGCCACGACATCCGTTCTATAACGCCTGTGACGACAATCGGGCTCGCACCGAAGCGTAAGTTCTTAAGACCGAGTGAGCGCGATGCGCAAGCAAAGCGTCTCCGTTCCAGCTTAGGCAAAATCGCTTTCGTACGTCCGGCGGATGTCCGTTTGTTCTCGCATTACTTAACCGATTGTCGTGAAATTTTGTGAGCAGGTTCGATATTTATGTTGATTTTTTTTTTTCGATTAAATTTTTGGATTTTTTTAAAATGGCGGTGATATGGGGATTGAAAACGTGTAAAAACATTTTTTTTATACTCGATGGGCAAGCATTTGACCACTATCTCACCAGATGGAAAGTGATGATGCGGCCGAAGATGTAGCATGCCTGCCTAGAAGATACCTATTCACTCTTGACTTGAAGACTCCCAGATTATACCGTTCGGGGAACAAAGACGCGGGCAATGAAATCCATAAAAAAAAAACAAAAAATCCACTCCTTCGCAGTACGGATGACAAATGTAAAAGCAAAACGCTTCGAGCGAACCGGAGATATTTCGATAAATACGCGAGGTCTTTAGCTTACAGAGCCAGTAGTAAATAATTGTGTTATGGTCATAGGTTTCGCAACAGACTAAGTTTTTTTTTTTAACCTTGCTGTATGGTCAAGGATCTAATGTGAAATGTGTGACCCATTTGACACCTTTCATAATCATAATCATAATCATTTATTTGCTTAAAATGTAGGTTAGTAAGGTGGAAATGGTTAGTATAGTACCAGATACATTTTGCCGTGTCACGGCGTGCAAATTTTAAACATTTCAATTCTAAATTATACAATATCAAATTAATTATAAAATTAAATTCCATTAAATAATGTCACAATTAATTCTATGTCAATTTATATTAAATATTAAAAATAAATTATAGATTCAATGCCATATAATAGTTTTTACAATGTCAAGCAGATAAATTAATATTATTTAGATTTCAAGAATTCCGTTATCGAATAGTAACACTTTTCTAATAATAATGTTCGCTAATTATATTTACATGCTTCTGAAGGTAAAATATATTATCTACAAACGTTCACATCTATACTAATATTATAAAGCTGAAGAGTTTGTTTGTTTGTTTGAACGCACTAATCTCAGGAACCGCTGGTCCGATTTGAAAAATTCTTTCAGTGTTGGATAGTACATTTATCGAGGAAGGCTATAGGCTATATTATATTTTAAATAAAATTAGGGATCCTTACTAAAAGTCCAATAATCACGCGGACGAAGTCGCGGGCACTGCTAGTTTATAATATACAATAATATGCTCGTTGGTTTAGTTGAGTGCGCTTTCGCCTTCTAAGGAGGGGTATTGGATTCGATTCTCGGCTGGAACTATAAAAAAAAAGGAATGAAAAGTCTGTCAAGATTCCAGATATGAATGGAAAGAAAATTGTTACATAAAAAAGCAACACATAAGTGGCCAGGTCTATGAAAAAAAACAGAAAAAAAAGTAAATTTATTAAAAAATTACAAATACCCGACTGCGTAACGAGTAAACTTACTTCAATAGCAGTCTATTATATGTTTTTTTTTGTATGTATGATACGCGATTTCTCCGTCAAGTATTAATCGATATTGATGATATTTTTTTGTTTGGTAGAGTACTTCAGAGGTAGTCTCATATAAATTTTATCAAAATCGGTCAAACCAAAACCGAAATATAAGCGATGAAGTCGGTTTTTTAAGCTTTGCTTGCGTTTAAAATATTTATTTAACACTTTTTCGTTAATTATTATATATATTATATAAGAACTCCATCACAGCTTTATTATAATCCTACTAATATTATAAATCCGAAAGTTTGTGTGTAAGTAAGTTTGTTCCCTCTTCACGCTTTAACGGCTGAACGGATTTGGATTGGAATGTACATAGATTATACCTAGGATTAACACATAGGCTACTTTTTAACTTGACAATAGCGGGCGAAGCCGCGAGGCACGGCTAGTTATTGATAATTTAAGTAAGAATGGTACTAACCAACTTTAAAGAGAGTTTTGGCGCGAAAGTGAAAAAATGGCGTTGTTGATTTTATATTAGTTTCCAAAACCTGTGATTCTTCGAGTGTTAATGTGTAATAATGGTGGATTATTAACTGTTAATACTTAGTAAACGTGCATAAGTGTAGGCAAATCATACAAAGTTGAAAAACGGGATTTTCGCCTTCGCTCCAAAACTCCAATAGAAGATCTAGTAAAGTTTCTACCACTTTACTACTATACTTTACTTTGCCCTAATAAAGTGGTAGAAACTTTACTAAAACATTGGAGTTTAGCACAGAAAGCGAAAATCCCGTTTTTCAACTTTGTATGATTTGCCTACACTTATGCACGTTTACTAAGTATTAACAGTTAATAATCCACCATTATTACACATTAACACTCGAAGAATCACAGGTTTAAAAACATACAAAATGACGAGGTAATTTTATCACTTTCGCAGCTAAACTAAAATTTGTAACTTTTATTTATTTTTTCCTATTAATTTTGGCTTCGTAATCTTGTGCATTTAGCCAGTGTCAAGTAGAATATATTTCATATTGAATGTCCTAGTCACAAGTCACGGTCAAAGTCAAGTAAAAAAGTCAAGTGATGCCCTAGTAAAGTGGTAAAACTTTAGTAGAACTTCTATTGGAGTTTTGGAGCTAAAGCGAAAATCACGTTTTTCAACTTTGTATGATTTGTCTACATTCATGCCCATTCACCAAATATTAACGGTTAATAATCCACCATTATAAATAACACACTCGACAATCACAAGTTTAAAAACAATACAAAATGGCGACGTAATTTTTCACTTTCGCGGCAAAACTAAAATGTATATCTTTAACTAATTTTGTTGTGCGTGTAACACCACAGATAAAATAACATGTAATCACAATAAATAATTATATACAACGAACTAGTCTACCAGTAACTAGGTAACAGTGTGTTGTGTTACATCATACCGCTCCGTGGTGTTGCCAATTAAATAAAACAGGTGAGTTTTCATTATTATAAGCACATTGCTAAATGTTACAATATTTATTTTCATAACATTAGGCATATAAATAGAACAATTTACGTTTTTAATTAGTCAAACAGGTCGCCCATGATAGTTCCAGTAGCAAAGGTGCCGAATATGCTAGCAACATTGCCGTGCTGGATTGCAATAGCTATCCTTTGCACCAAGAACGATCCGGAGCGGGGGTCACCAACCTTCTTAATCTAAACTCTATCTCTATTTTTTTAATTTTTTTTCTTTAATTAACCTATTAGCCTCAGCGCCCCAACAGCCCGTGATTTCTACCGCTATGGGAACAAAGATGTAACTATCCCCCAATGGCGACTTCTGCGGACGCTCCCGGTGAGTGAGTAGTACGACCCAGGTGACAAGCAGCAAAAGTTGCAAGTTGCGTCCCACACCAGACATTTTCTATTTTCCCAAGCCAACAAAGTCAATCCATCAGGTGTTATGGCGTCGTACCGGCTAAGACCCGGCGGCTCCAGGACACATAGGACATTTGCGGACACAAGAGCTCTGCGAAACTAATTCTAAATGTTCCGGGTACTTCCCAACGGATCATAGTATCGGATTTTCACATTAACCGATCATAACAGTCGTTCCCATCTGATCATTTCCTCGTGTGCTTATTCTATGGCAATTAAAATATACTATTCGTTCGCGCCGAAATGTAATCTCGCGCCTACATTTAGCCTTATAGAGTAAAACTTTTGAGGTTACTTGCTTATAACTTTTTTCTAACAACTGTTTGATTTTTTATATTTGTTGATCAAGTACAGGATATAACAGATGTTATACGTAAGTTTCAGCGTTCAGTGTGAAGCCGTTTTTGAGATAGACCCCGGGCCAATATAGGTCTAAAAACAGTGACTTTAGTGGCCTACCAGATCGTTCTTTTTCAAGATAGATTTTACTTTCGTACTCTACTTTTCAAGCCCTTTTCAACGATACCCCACAAGGGTATATAAAAAATATTTAGCTCCCCACTTACATGTATGGGAGCCGCCTTAATATTTTCATGTATATAATTGTAAATGTTATTTCTGGCTTTGGGCCGTAGTTACACATATTATATGAGAATTTGAAGTCATTCGGTTATATGGTTTAGACACTAGATGGCTCTGACAGACGGACGAACGGACAAAGTTTTGAACGACCCAAGTCAACTTAGAGATTTCGCTTCGCTCAATCAATTATTGAAGTAAAACTTCTTTTGGGCTTTGAAATTCTTATGCGCAACCTTTTTGTGTGACGAAAAGTGGCCTTTTATAGTAAACACTGCGATGAATAATTAAAATTTTACCTGTAATTTTAGTTACATTAAATTTAAGTTACGCTTCTGACGTGTGTCTTTACGACACACCCAGTTTTTATTTATTTTGGCTTCAAAATCTTTGTCTATTTAGCCATCTTCGAGTAATCAAATGTTTATGTGTAGGTATTACATCTTTCGTAAAAGAAGTCATAGTCACAAGTCAAAGTGAAAGTCTACTAAAGGAGTCAAAGTCAAGTCATATAATAAAGTGGGAGAATCTTTACTAGAGCTTTTGTTTTAGTTTTGGATTGAAAGCAGGATCTCGTTATTTCACTTTGTATGATTTGCCTACACTCATGCACGTTTTCAAACTATTAACGGTTAATAATCCGCCATTATTACCCCTTTCTTACCTACACTTTTAACTTAATTAATTGATAATATGAACTTATAGGATAAAGGATAAAGGATAAGCCTTGCTATACAGCGTGGTAATGCAGCAAGCATTTTGGGCACTTTACCGAACAATTAAAGATCGTCTAAACCATCTTTTTATAACTTAAAGATTTACCTATATTGTAAAACTTACTTACTCCGCTGGCTCAGCGACCCAAAATGGACCTTGGCCACAGAGATTGGCCCGCCATTGGTCTCGGTTCTGCGCAACTTCTAGCCTGTTATGGATTTGAAGCACACACAAGTCTGCCTCCAGTTCGTCGATCCAGCGATACCTTGGCCATCCTACTGGTCTGCGCCCATACTGCTTTCCCAAATACGCATTTTTGACGTTACGACCCGCACCCATTCTCTCTAGATGACCAAGCCAGCGCAGTCTATGGGCTTTTATAGCCCATAGACTGCATTGGCTTGGTCATATTGTAAAACTATTTTTACTATTATTTGTTGGACTTGTTTATCAAATACCTGTATATATATAATCTGAAATCTGAATCTCGGAAACGGCTCCAACGATTTCCATGAAATTTTGTATGCAGGGGGTTTCGGGGGGCGATAAATCGATCTAGCTAGGTTTCAATTTTGAAAAACGTCGTGTTAAATAAAAAAAAAAGCTCGTTCATCCATCCTACTAATATTATAAATTCGAAAGTTTGTGTGTAAGTGTGTAAGTATGTTTGTTCCCTCTTCACGCTTAAACGGCTGAACGGATTTGGATGAAATTTGGAATGTAAGTAGATTATACCTAGGATTAACACATAGGCTACTTTTTAACTTGATAATAGCGGGCGAAGCCGCGGGGCACGGCTAGTGATATATATGTAGCAGAACAGTTTAACACAGAAAAGCTATACTTCTTAGTTCTCTTTTCCACAGCATTAATCTTACTTCCATGATTTTTCTGCTAGCCCAACACTCACTACCAATACATAAGTGTAAGGTAGCTGGATAACCGAGCTTTGCTTGTTAAAACGACGTTTTCTAGAAACGAAACCTAGTTAGACCGATTTATCGCCCCCGAAACTAAATTTCATGAAAATTGTTGGAGCCGTTTCCGTTTATATACATACTAGCCGTGCCCCGCGGCTTCGCCCGCTATTGTCAAGTTAAAAAGTAGCCTATGTGTTAATCCTAAGTATAAGCTATGTACATTCCAAATTTCATCCAAATCCGTTCAGCCGCTAAAGCGTGAAGAGGGAACAAACATACTTACACACTTACACACTTACACACAAACTTTCGGATTTATAATATTAGTAGGATTAACTAGAATTGCTCGTTTAAAGGTATTCGATTAGATGATGATGATGTGTAATAATATGAAGAGATGTCATTAGAATAGACATGAATAAAATTATTAATAATTATCTTGATTTGTTAAAACATCGTAGCTGTTGATGAAATATTTAATTGACTCTCACATAATCTCTACAAACTCTACATAATCACGTTTGACCGCATTCATGGGATTAGTATTGGCAAAGATACGTGTGGGTACACATTACTAATTAAATTTCTATTCAATTCTTGTCGTAATAACACTTATCCAGAATAGGCAACAAGACAACGTTTAAATAAGTTACTTGTTAAAAACTTTTTTAAAGACAAGCTTTTAGAAGTCCGCCATATTGGATTTAAAGTGACTGTTTATTTTTCGAGTTATTCTCAGCAACCCCTTTCATTTGATACTCATTTTGTAGGAGTGCATTAAAAATTACTTGTCCGCCATTTTGTATGTTCCACCATGTTGGACTTAGAATGACGTCACACAGCTAACCATGCATTGTCATCCAAACTAAACGTGAATACAAAATTTCAGCTCAATCGGTTGAAAATATCTGCTTCAAATTGTGTTGAATTTGTGTTGTTGTGTCGAACAAACATACTTAGATACACACAGTGCAAGCTAAATAAAGGCTTCTAAAAATATCCTCAAGTACACAGGGTAATTTTTAAGATACTAGAATCCTCTTGGAACGTCATTCAAACCATTTAGATAGACCAACGTCTTTCATAGTACGTGTATTGCAAATTCCGTTTTATTATATTTTTAATAATTTTAAAAATATACTAATTTATAGGTATCACATAACTACCTGGATGACCGAGCTTTGCTCGTTAAAACGACGTTTTCAAAAAATGAAACCTAGCTAGATCGATTTATCGCCCCCCGAAACCCCACATACAAAATTTCATGGAAATCGTTGAAGCCGTTTCCGAGATTCAGATTATATACAACTAGCCGTGCCCCGCGGCTTCGCCCGCTATTATCAAGTTAAAAAGTAGCCTATGTGTTAATCCTAGGTATAAGCTATGTACATTCCAAATTTCATCCAAATCCGTTCAGCCGTTTAAGCGTGAAGAGGGAACAAACATACTTACACACTTACACACAAACTTTCGGATTTATAATATTAGTAGGATAATATGATTCAAGCTGTAACAAATATCCTTACTTTATTACAATATTTTGTATATATGTATTAATATTATAAACATTACTAGCGATCCGCCCCGGCTTCGCCCGGGTGTGATGAATGAAGAACCGCTCGACCGATTTTGTGCAAACTTCACATAAACCATCTACTAAATAGTCCGAACTAAGCCTAAACATTTGGTTTGGATAGGTGAGCCCGTTCTTGAGTTATACAATTACAACGAAAAGTGGTATTGATTTATATATATATATATATACTAGCTGCGCCCCGCGGTTTCACCCGCGTTGATAATGATGAAAAGTGATGATGATGATGATGATGAAAAATAGATGTTGGCCGATTCTCATAGATACCGGATAAGCACAAAAAATTTCATCAAAATCGGTCAAGCCGTTTCGGAGGAGTATGGCAACGAAAACTGTGACACGAGAATTTTATATATTAGATATATATAGATGTATGTATTATTATTGCCTTATATAATTTATTTTGTTTAAGTATGTATATATATTTTATTTCCTCATAACTTGTATTTACACCCCCGTTTCACCGAATTATTAAAATCTTCTCCATCCAAAGGTTGTCTGGAAGAGATCGCTTCTAGCGATAAGACCGCCGCGCCGATTGTTCACTTTAATTTAAGTTCTAAAATGTTTTGCAAGTGATTTATGTGAGGTGTGACAATAAAGCGTTATCTATCTATCTGGAGTAATCTGATGGACAAAGTGAGGAACATTGTGATAAGAGAAGATTGCGGCGTAGTAGTTCGGGGGCTGAGTCACCCACGTCCGTAGGAGGATACCCCTTAAGTCTGACTCCCTACACGTGGTCCCCGGGTGGTGCTAATCAGGTGACATTTGAGAGGTGGTAGAGCATTTTGTGAGTTGCTCGCCTGGCTTGCTACCAAAGTAGCTTACCACCATCAAGTTGAAAGTCTGCCGCCAAGCCAAATACGGTGTTCCGGCAGTTATCCTTGAGAGCCTGCGTATTCCAGGTCTAGTGTGTTTACCAGCTTCGATCACATCGTCACTTACCATCAGGTGAGATAGTGGTCAAGCACTAGCCTGTCACAAATATAAAAAAAAAAAAAAAAAAAAGAAGATGTAGTGACAAAGATTGAGAAAGGGATGCTTAGATGGTTTGGACATGTAGGGAGGATGGACGAGATTAACGAAGCAGATTTATAAGGCCAGTGTGAATGGGCAAATTCGTAAGGGTCGATCTAGGCCAGGGGTCGGCAACCTGCGGCTCGCGAGCCACATGCGGCTCTTTGGACGTGAAGCTGCGGTTCTTTAGTTCCACACGCGAATATTATTTATTAAAAAAACATTTAATGAAACGTTCTGAATCAATTAACGAGGATTAGACACTATTTCTATCGAGCCATTAACAACCCTTCAAAGGTAGCAAAAAAGTACATTTATACAGTTGAAACAAGTAAATTATGGGATGATATAACTAGGTATAACGCGTGCATAACGTTTTCTATACGATACTCGTAGTACAGCAGGTATTATTGTTGGCATTAAGGATTATTGTAGACAAGAAAAATTTTTGTGGCTCTATAAAACTATGGAATTTTGTAAATTGTAATTTTTGACTCTTCCGACTCAAAAGGTTCCCGACCCCTGATCTAGGTGAACGTATCGCTACCAGGTAGAAAACTTTAAAAAAGAAGGCCAGGTCAAAAGTACCCGCAACCAAAGAGCATGTATGAAAAGACTCATGAATGTAGGAGAAGCGAAAGATGTGTGTCAGGATCGTCAAATATCATCTCTGCAACACCTGTGTAATTTATTTTATACAAGTCGTACGCCGCGGCTTCGCCCGCTATTATCAAGTTAAAAAGTAGTCTATGTGTTAATCCTAGGTATAAGCTATGTACATTCCAAATTTCATCCAAATTCGTTCAGCTGTTAAAGCTTGAAGAGGGAACAATCATACTTACACACAAACTTTCCGATTTATAATATTATACAAGCGGTGCCCCGCGGCTTCGCCCGCTATTATCAAGTTAAAAAGTAGCCTATGTGCTAATTCTAGGTATAATCTATGTACATTCCAAATCCGTTCAGCCGTTAGAGCATGAAGAGGGAAAAAACATACTTACACACAAACTTTAGTAATTATAATATTAATAGTATAGTATTACTTTAATTTAATTTTAAATTTCTTAATACGAACGGTGTAGCCTAACAACAAATTACACCGTAATCAAAATTTAATCAGAAAATATCTGAGATATTGGATAATTAGCAATGGATAGTTTAGAAATAGTGCAAGTCAGAAATGGAGCCCTCGATTACTCTGAACGAAACGATTGCGCGTTTTAACGACTGCCAGCGCCATCTAGTTATTTATATACGAACTACCACCATAACTCCTGCAAAGTTGCTCGTCATAAAAGACTAGGATTGTATTTTGCCGCGAAAGTGAAAAAATGGCGTTGTTGATTTTGTATAATTTTCCAAAACCTGTGATACTTCGAGTGTTATCCTTACTAATCCTTACTAATATTATAAATGCGAAAGTAACTCTGTCTGTCTGTCTGTCGCAATTTCACGCCAAAACTACAGAACCGATTTAAATGAAATTTGGTACACAGATAGTCTAGAGCTTGGGAAAGAACATAGACTTCTTTTTATCCCGGAATGCCCGCGGGTCCGGAACTTACGCGGGTAAAACCGCGGGGCACAGCTAGTTGTGTAATAATGGTGGATTATTAACTGTTAATACTTAGTAAATGGGCATAAGTGTAGGCAAGTCATACAAAGTTGAAAACGTGATTTCCGCCTTCGCTCCAAAACTCCAATAGAAGTTCTAGTAAAGTTTCTACCGCTCTACTAGGGCATGACTTGGCTATGACTGGACCAGACTCTTATACTTGACTTTGACTGTGAATTGTGACTAGGACTTTAAACACGAAATACACTTGTAATCCTACTAATATTATAAATCCGAAAGTTTGTGTGTAAGTGTGTAAGTATGTTTGTTCCCTCTTCACGCTTCAACGGCTGAACGGATTCGGATGAAATTTGGAATGTACATAGATTATACCTAGGATTAACACAGGCTACTTTTTAACTTGATAATAGCGGGCGAAGCCACGGGGCACGGCTAGTATATTATTATTTGACATCGCTTAAAGTATATGAACAGGATTTATTGCATTGCCCGTTGGTGGTAGTACGTAGAGTACAATATGGGAGTCTTCAAGTCGCGAGTGAATAGATATCGTCTAGGCAAGCTTGCTCCATCGTCGACCACATCGTCGCTTACCGTCAGGTGAGATGGTGGTCAAAGGTTTGCCTATCATGAAATAAAAAAAAAAGTTAGATGAATGCTAGTTTAATTTTATGTGGAAAATAAAATTTCATTAAAAAAACTACTATTACACTCACAGCCCTCACAAAGTTCAATGACTTATGTCGTGAATGTCGGAAACATTCACATCTCACTCATAACAAGAAACAAAAATTTCCCTTAGGGAAAAAACTTGGGTTTCTCCATCACATAATTTCGTTTACATCATTTTAATTGTCATTTTTGGCTTTGGGCCATATGTACATACTAGCCGTGCCCCGCGGCTTCGCCCACTATTATAAAGTAGCATATGTGTTAATCCTAGGTTTTTTTTTTTTTTTTTATTTGTGACAGGCTAGTGTTCGACCACTATCTCACCTGATGGTAAGTGACGATGTGATCGAAGCTGGTAAACACACTAGACCTGGAATACGCTGGCTCTCAAGGATAACTGCCGGAACACCGTATTTGGCTTGGCGGCAGACTTTCAACTTGATGGTGGTAAGCTACTTTGGTAGCAAGCCAGGCGAGCAACTCACAAAATGCTTTACCACCTCTCAAAAAGGTATAAGCTAGGTATAAGCTATGTACATTCCAAGTTGCATCCAGATCCGTTTAGCCGATAAAGCGTGAAAAGGTAACGAACATACTTACACACAAACTTTCGGATTTATAATATTAGTAGGATTATAGCAGTTTAATACTGTTTAAAGTATTATAATGTTCGTATTTCACGGTTAATTTAATCCTTGAAGAACTTCAGTTACCGAAAATCCTCTAAAAACTTCACCGCTTTATCTCCGGAACCATTGGTCAGATCTTGATATTTTTATATGGAACCAACTAGACACCATATCCTTTCAAATAAATATTTTAAACGCTAGCAAAGTTAAAAAAAAACCGACTTCACCGCTTTATTTTCGGAACCTTCATCAGATTTAATGTATCAGATTTCACGCATTATTGACGATGACTCAAAAAAGAGAGATCAGATCTTAATCAAATTTAAATGGGACCACATGAAAAGCAACAGCTTTCAAATAAAAAAATAATCATCAAAATCGACTCACAACCAAAGAAGTTATGAGGTAACTTTTGAAGTCGGTTAAAAACGAGAACATCGTCAATGTAGTCCACAGAATACGTATTATTGAGGATAACTCAAAAACGAGTTGTCAGATCTTGATCAAATATAAATAGGACCACATGGATAGCACCAGCTTTCAAATAAAAAAAAACGTTAAAATCGGCCCACAACGAAAAAAATTACGAGATAACAAATATAAAAAAACAGTCGAATTGAGAACCTCCTTTTTTAAGTCAGTTAAAAAACCGACTTCTCTGTTTATATTTTGTTTTTATTGATATTTCAAAAATCGCTGGATCAACTCCAATCAAATGTATATGGGACCACCTTTGAAGTATTAGGTACAGTCGTATTGAGAACCTCCTCCTTTTTTGAAGTCGGTTAGTAAAAGAATCATCAAATTCGGTTCACCAACAAAAAAAATTGAGGTTACATGATGAAAAAATATACAGTTGAGTTGGTTTCCTTTTTTGAAGTTGGTAAAAACGCGTCTCCTCCAAACCCACATTAGATTTTCTAGTTCAAGTTCACATAGTCAGTTGTGTAACTCAGTTTCTCTATGTATGTCGTAAGCGCAATTTAATTTCTATTTGGCGAAATTTTTGGCGCGAAATTCCATACCAAGGACGTTGTCTATGGCATTTTTTTCTTGCACATATCGTTATGCCAGTGAAGATGTCGGTCAGTACAAACATAGTTATATGTATACTTATATTTTTTTTCTTTTAATGCTTCGCAATCTTGTGCATTTAGCCAGTGTCAAGTTATATTTCAAATGTATTTCATATTAAAAGTCCTAGTCACAAGTCACAGTCAAAGTCAATCATAGAGTCAAGGTCCAGTCATAGTCAAGTCATGCCCTAGTAAAGTGGTAGAAACTTTACTAGAACTTCTATTGGAGTTTTGGAGCGAAGACGAAAATCTGGTTTTTCAACTTTGTATGATTTGCCTACACTTATGCACGTTCAATAAGTATTAACGGTCAATAAACCACCACTATTACACATTAACACTCGAAGAATCACAGGTTTTGGAAAATTATACTAAATCAACAACGACGCCATTTTTTCACTTTCGCGCCAACCAAAAGTCTATATATATATAGAACTGCAAATCCACAGATATCTAAGCAAACCCACAATCGACGACGTAAGTAGGTTAGTAGCCGACTCTAGACGTGACAAGCCGCATAATATCTGGATCATCAAATTGCTTACAGCCATGACCAACAGCGGGCTGGATCGTAAATTTAATTAACGTAACTTCTAACGTATTTTACCGCCGACTTATAAAATAGTAAGAGGTTCTCAATTAGACTGTTTTTTTATGTGTTATAACTTGAAACTTTTTCTAAGTGAATGGATTTTGATGGCTATTTTTATTTGAAAGCTGGTACTTCCCATGTGGTTACATTTAAATTTGATTACGATCCGACCAGTAGTTTTTGAGTTATCCTCAATAATGCGTATTTAATTCATTTAATCTGATCAAGGGTTCCAAAGATAAAGCGACTAAAAAAATTCTTCAAATTGCTATCGTTTGAGACATTATTGTAACATAATTATAAAATACATAAATAATAACATAATACTTAATTGATTCCTGCCATATGCATAGCAATTATCTTCTTCTCTATCTCGTGAATTATTACGTTGTTTTAATACCTTCTATACCTTCTTGATAAATGGTATATCTTTTTTTTTTTTTTTTTTTTTGTGGGGGGGAAAATGCCTGGCATTTCCTTTCCTTCCCAGGGGTGAAGGAAAGGGGTATGTGGGGCTTGAACCCACTAAAAACCCCCCCGTGAGCAGTCCCTCGCCGAAGTGGGGCAAGATAGGGTCGCGCTAGCAGTCACTATCTTGCCCCGGCGGTAGGCCCGGATGCAAACTCCTCCGGGCCTCTGCGCCCATGGAGGGGTGACCTTGCTCACCAAGGCCACCCCCCAGACGTGTGGGGCCGTGCAAGCCGATGGAGAGGTGCCCTGACTCTCCACCAGTGACCCCACTACAGAGGAGGAGAGAGGAGGCGGGCGAACTGCCTCCTCCTCCCCCCCGTCCGTCTGCGCCGGAGCGGGTCAGATCGAGGATCTACCTCTCTGGCCCGCTCCGCGGCCTCCTTCTGCTTCATCACCGCTTCGCAGAAGGAGACCACCGCCTGCCACGACCTCTCGCTGCCGAGCATGGCGTCTACCACGCTCGGCAGGGAGAGGTCTCCGCCTATGATCGCTGAAAGCGTGTGCCGCTGAGGGCCCCATGCGGCACACACCTCCAGCGTGTGGAGCGCCGTGTCCTCCAGCGCCCCACATTCGTGGCAGGCCGGGGTCGGCTCCCGTCTCGCGATTTGGTGCAGGTACTTTCCGAAACATCCATGTCCGGAAAGCACCTGCACCAATCGGAAGGTAAGCGACCCAAAACGCCGCCGCACCCACCTCCGAAGGACCGGGCGGATGGCCTCCACCGTCCACAGCCCGGGGATCGGTGGAGCCAGGTCCTCCGTCCACCGCCGCAACAGGACAGCCCGCGCCCGCCACCGCATGCAAGTGACCTCTTCCCACGCTGGGGGGTCTCCGCGAGCTCTCCTCGCCGCCACGAAGTGGTAAACTTCGGCGAGGATCTCCGCTTGGAGCTCCCAGGGAGGATCACCCGCAAGCACGCACGCTGCCGTCCAGGACACCGTCCGGTAGCCGCGTATCGCCCTCGTCGCAATGACCCGCTGCGGACGTCGCAGCAGGGTCTTGTTTCCGCGATTGAGGGCGTCCACCCAGACCGGCGCCCCGTACAGAGTCATACTCCGGATCACTCCGGAGTAAAGTCGACGGCAGGTTACGTTTGGGCCGCCCACGTTGGGCAGCAGCCTTCCCAAGGCGGCCGCAGCCCCCACGACTCTCGGGGCAAGCTGGGAAAAGTGAGCCCCGAAAGCCCACCGCCCGTCCAGGATGAGACCCAAATATTTCATTTGGGTCCCCACCCGAACCGAGACCCCCTCCAGATCGATCCGCGTTCCTGGAGGGGGTCCCCCCCGAGGCCCATGGAATAATAGGGCCTCGGTCTTGGAGAGGGCGACCTCAAGCCCCAGGGCACGTATGCGGTCAACCACGATATTTGTACCTACCGTAGCCAACCGCACCGTCTCCCTGAGGTCCCTCCCCTTGGCCACGACAAGAGTGTCATCCGCGTAGCACGCGACCCGCATGTTTGCGGGAAGCGTGCCACGCAGCACCCAGTCGTAGCCTATGTTCCACAGGAGCGGACTCAGCACCGACCCATGTGGAACCCCGCAGGAGACGCGACGTCGCCTCAAACCGTCGCGTCCTACCACCAGGACCTCGCGGTCCTGAAGGTAGTCGGTCAACAGCCTCCGCAGATACAGGGGCACTCCGTGATACTGGAGCGCCTCCTGTATTGCTCCGTGCGGGAGGCTGTTGAAGGCGTTGGCTATATCGAGCGAGACAGCCAACGCCTTTTCACCATTGCTGACCGCATCCTGTGTCCATTCCTTGAGCCAGAGCAGGGCGTCTATTGTAGACCGCCCCGCTCTGAACCCGTACTGGGCTTCGGACAACCCAGGCCCAGCACCCTCCAAGTGCTGGATGACACGGGATGCTACGACTCTCTCCAGCAGCTTACCCGTGTCATCCAGCAACACTATGGGCCTGTATCCGGAAGGCGAGTCAACGGGTCGACCCTCCTTCCGAAGCAGGCACAATCGGCCATTTTTCCATAGCTTCGGGAACCGTCCAGACGTGAGGCATGCGTCAAACAGCTCCCGAAGCCAGTCGCTCATCTCTACCAGGGCGATCCCAAGGACCCTTCCTGGAATTCCATCTGGGCCTGGCGCCGTCCTTTTCCCCCGCAAGCGGCTCATCGCAATCTCCATCTCCGTCTCTGACACGGGCGGGATAGAGGCAGGATCCAACTCCTCCGGGGGGGAAGGCGCCATCATCATCGGGGGCACGTGGTGAGGGCTGCTTCCGGGGAAGAGCCCACCCAGCACCCCGCTCAGAAGGTCTGGCTCCAGAGACTCCGCAATAGGGGTCGTCCGGCCTTGGAACTTTTTTCGGGCAGCCCTGTACGGACGCCCCCAGGGGTCCCTGTCTAGTCCCGCTAGAGCCTCCTCCCAGGCTCGGGACTTGGCTCTGCCTATGGCTAGCTGCAGCTCCCGCTTGGCTTTTCGATATAAGCCGTAGAGCCGGAGCTCAGCAGCCAGCTCCTCAGGCGACATCTGCTCGTCAGTGCGGCCCCGACGTCGCTTTCTACAGCGGGTGTAAGGCCGCCGCGCCCCTGAGCAGACGGCTCGGAGATCAGCAATCTCCAAGCTCCACCAGTATACCTCTCGGTGGTCGGGACGCTGCCGGGACCTTGGCATGGCCGTGTCGCAGACGGCCGTCATCGCATCGCGGAAACGGACCGCCGCGACGTCCACATCACGGTGCGGAGGGGCGGCAAGCCACGACTGGACAATCGCCGCCTCCTTCGCCAGTTCGGCGTTGAAGCGACTAGTGGTCCAGCGCGGGAAATCCGCCTGCACCGAGCGCTGCAATCCTCCTTGGCTGTAAGAGGTGGAGATCTCAAATCTAATATACTTGTGATCCGAGAGAGTCTCCACCTCAGACATAACCCTCCAGTCCCGGACACGAGCTGCAGCAGACGGGGAGGCGAACGTAATATCCACCACGGACCCCCCGTTCCACCGCACGCACGTGTGGACCGACCCTCTATTAAGTAGGGTCAGTCCTGTGGCAACCGCCCACTCCCTAACAATCGTTCCTCGCGAGTCAGTGGAGGGGTTGCCCCAATCCCGGGCCTTGGCGTTAAGATCCCCCAAGAGGAGGACCTGTTGCGCTACCTGCCTGCCTACCGCCGCAGCCAGGAGGTCTAGGAAGGCCTCCAGCTCCGCTACGGTTTTGTTGGGGGAGAAGTACACGCCGACAACAGCGTATTCTCCCCACTTGCCGACTACGTATCCCGAACCCCTCTCTTCGACTGAGAGGGGGAAAACGCCGTCCACTCGTCTTACAATGGCAACGGAGCCGTCCAGGTCCCCAGCCCAACAAGAATGGGGAGGAACATAGTACGGCTCCGCAGCGACTGCCACATCAATTTGCCACTGCGCCAGGCTCTGCATAAGCAGGTCCTGGGCTCTGGCGCAGTGATTTAAATTCGTCTGGAGGAAGTTGTGATTTCGGACCTGATCCATCAATCAGACATCACAACCTCCTCGCAAGCTGTCCGGCATGCAACCTCAGCCTCAGGGACAGCCTGGCTACTTACCGCGGGGAGAGCCTGGGTCCTAGCTGCCTTCCCCTTCGTCTTCGGGGGGGTACAGTTGCGTGCCCCCATCACATGCCCTGAAGGCCGCCCCGACTCAGCGCATATCGCACAGCGAGGTTCGGCCTTCCCGCAGCTGGCCGCCCGATGGCCTTGGCCTCCACACCGGAAGCACAGGTCTCCCCTATCAGCGGACGCAGGACACTGGGTGCGCGTGTGTCCCAGCCCCATACACTTGAAGCAGCGCATGGGACGCGCCGTCAATGCCACTAAACGCACTGAGCTCCACCCCACTAGTAACCTGCCCTTTTCCAACAGCACTTTGGCCGCTGAAGTCGGACAGGATACGAGGGCGGAGCCGACACCACTTATGCCGGGACGGATCTCTCCAGCCTTCACGAGCCGGACGTCACAGCCTCCCGCCTTGGCTACCGCTGCCGCCACTTTCTCTTTGGTGGCCGCATCATCCAAGCCCGTTAACCTCAGGTCAGCGGTTTTAACGGGCCTAGCGATTTGGGCCACCTCGGACAGGACTTCGCGGAGTTTATTTGCGAGCCTGTCAGCCTTCTCAGTATTCTGGGAGCCAGGAATCTCCAACATCCTGGCTCCCGTGGCCGTCTGGCGGAAGCGGAGTTGATCGATCCCCAGCTCCTGGAGATCGATCTTCTCCTGTGCCATGTCCAACACGGCGCTGTAGGTGACCCCCTTCTCCGCGGCCTCGGGCAGGAAGGACATAACCACAGCCGCGGACTTTGGAGGTCTTAACACCGCTTTGGCTTTCGTGGTAGTAGAGGCTGCCGTCTTAGCCTTCCCGGATAGGGCACGCGCCGTGGGGGCAACCGCAGGAGCGGTATGAGGAAGGGAGGACTTCCCCTTGCCTTTCCCCTTGCCCTTCCTCACTACTGTTGCCCAGGTCTCCGCCTGAGGCACCGTGGAGGAAGCCTCCCCAGAGATAGCGGGATCCGATACCTCCAAAGGAGCGGCGACAGGCTGTGTTGCCTGACCGGATCGCTTGCTCACGGGCGGGATTGCGAGCCGGCTTAGGAGTCTCCTTGGTTGGCGCGGTGGCTGCTGCTGCCGCTGCCTTGTTAGCTTTTTTAACGTCCGCCTTTAGAGGTGGACGGACCGTCGGGGCGGGTAGAAGCCGGTCCTCGACCACCGCAAGTCGGGCATTGAGCATTTGCCCGAACGTAACGGTCAAGGATCGCCTTAACTCCTCTACTATTTCAGCACCCAGCTGAGAGGTGGGTGCCTGCCTTTCTGCAACGGCTGCGGCAGTGGTGGCCGCTGCAGCCTCCGACTTGGCTTCGGTAAAACCTCGACGCAGCGCCTTTACTTCCGCCTTGCGCGACTCGACCTCAAGGCGCAGGCGGGAGTTCTCCGCTCTAAGACGCCGCGTCTCTTCAGCCTCGCTCCTGCTAGCCAAAGCGTCGACCACCTCTCTTAAGGTCGATGTTGACCGCTTCAGGCGACCCACAAACTCGCCTTTGAGGTTACCAGACTTCTTGGCAACCTCTAAAATGCAGGCGAGGCTTTCACCCGCATGCACCCTCAGCTCTTGAGCGTTCAGCGCGCTGACTTCACCGACGATTGCACCGGCCTCGGACTCGCTTTCGGTGCCACTTGCAATGCCGGCGACGACAGCGGCCGACCCCCTCTTGAAGCGTCTAGTTCGCAGGAGCTCATCCAGCTCTCCATCTGACAACGTCGGAGAACTCCTGACGAAGTCTTTTCTATTAGAACCCGCTTTGGCGTTCCTCTTCCCCCCTCGTTTAGCGGTATGCACCTTAGCAGCCGCCGTCCCTTCGATCTCCGTGTCCGAGTCTAAATGCCCGGGCACAAAGAACGAAGAAGACGGCCGCTTTCGGCGGCTACCTTTCTCCCCGTCTACTTCGGACAAGTCCGACGACACTCCCACACCCTCCATTGAACTCTCCAAGAGGTCCGCAGAAGGGTAGGAGCGGCCCTGAGAAGGGCCTTTTTCCCCTACGGGAGCCTCTAGGAGGTCCGTAGAAGGGTCGGAGGAGGGGCCCTGAAAAGGGCCTTTTACATACCTCCCCGACGCATCCCGCAATTTTGGCATCCCGTCACAGTCCACAGTTACCGCACGTAACAACTGTGAGGCAGAGTATTAGCCTGTCTGAACACCTGCGTTACCGGGTTCAGACAGTTTCCAGGGGCACCACGTGGAGGTTCTCTGCGCTTATGGGGGAGCCCCCGAATGGTATATCTAACCCAACTTTGACTTTTTTATAAAGATAATGTTTTTTTTGAAGATTCACCAGCAATTTAAATTAATTAACGTTGTACAATGTTAGTGTACCGATTGACAACTTCACCGGTCAAATTCCAGTGCAGTCACAAAAAACTGAAGGCCCAAATTTTTAAGCTACCATGGACACTTTCACTATAAATGTTTGTATCAATAACGGGATATCGGAAACTAAAAACAAACGAAATACATGGTAAATATCCCGTTATTGATACAAACGATTTTTAAATTTACATCACTTACTTACACCTATGCATATTTACTAAGTATTAACGGCTAATAATCCACCATTATTACACATTAACACCCGAAGAATCACAGGTTTTGGAAAATTATACAAAATCAACAACGCCATTTTTTCGCTTTCGCGGCTAAACTCCAATATTCGTATTTACAATGTTAGTGTACCAAATGACAACTTAACCAATCAAATTCCAGTGCAGTCACAAATAACTGACGGCCCAAAGTTGACCGCCCTTGCCCAAGCGGAGATCCACGTACCACGCGTTCTATTGTTGCAATAATATGCACCTGCAATGTACAGTGGCCACTTTCCAACTCATAATTTTCGGCTACACAACAGCTATTTATTGATCAACATCAACCTACTTCTTTCTCACTGCTGGGACTCCTCTCGTAACGCTTTTACTTACAGCCTGACCGAAAACATAAGAATAAATATTCGACTTCACAAAAAAGGAGGATGTACACAAGACGACTGTTTTTTTTTTACCTCATAACTTCGTTCCACGTGAACCAATTTTGAATTTTTTTTTTGTTTGATAGATGTTGCTTTTCAATTGGTCCCATTTAAATTTGATTAAGATCTGACTAGTAGTTTTTGAGTTATTCTCAATAATGCGTTTTCTGTGGACAATAATTCAAAATCTTGCCAACTAAAAAAATTATCATCAAAATCAGCTCACAACGAAAGAAGTTATGAGGTAACTTTTGAAGTCGGTTAAAAACGAGAACATCGGCAATGTAGCCCACAGAATACGCATTATTGAGGATAACTCTAAAACTACTATTCAGATCACGATCAAATTTAAATGAGACCACATGGAAAGCATTTTGATAAAATTTATATGGGACTACCTCTGAAGTATACTTCACCAAATGAAAAAACATTATCAAATTCGATTCATAATTGGGGGAGATATCCCGTAACATACAAAAAAAAAAACATAGGTACAGTCAAATTGAGAACCTCCTTTTTTGAAGTCGGTTGAAAATCGGCTCACAACGAAGGAAGTTATGATGACACACATAAAAAAGCAGTCCAATTGAGAACCTCCTTTTTTTAAAGTTATTTTAAAAACCGATCTAACCGCTTTATCTTCGGAACTTAGATCAGATTAGATGTACTAAACACGCATTATTGACGATATTCAAGAACTACTGATCAGATCTTTAAATGGGACCAATTGGAAAGCAACATATTATGTCAAACTAAAAAAAATACAAATTCAGTTCAAGTGTAAAGAAGTTATGAGGAAAATTAAAAAAAATTAAACAGAACTTAAGTACCTCCTCCTTTTTGTATAGTCGGTAGAAAAGAAAATAAACCGGCACAAATACGAATGCAGATGTCACCATTATGTGCAGTTATGCAATATGAAGTTGATCGACTGACCGGAGAACTGCGGAAGTAGGTGGACCGGTGTTTATATGTGTGCCGGTGTTATATGTGTGTGTGTTGCTAACATTGAAGTTTCCGTAACAATCATACTAATATCATAAATGCGAAAGTTTGAGTGAAAGTGTATATCTAAGTATGTTTGATTGTTTTCTGTACATGCTGTAACGGCTGAACGGATTTGGATGACATTTGTAATGTATTTTCAACCGACTTCAAAAAAGGAGGTTCTCAATTCGACGGTATGTTTTTTCTTTTTCAACCGACTTCAAAAAAGGAGGTTCTCATATCGACTGTATGTTTTTTTTTTGTATGTATGTTACGCGATATCTCAGCCAATTGTGAATCGATTTTAATGCTTCTTTTTTTGTCTGGTAGAGTATAATTCAGAGATGGTCCCATATAAATTTTATCGAAATCGGTCCAGTCGCAATGAAGTCGGTTTTTTAAGCTTTGCTTGCGTTTCAATTATTGTATGTATGTTACGCGATATATCCGCCAATTTTATGAATCGATTTTGATGTTTTTTTTGTTTGGTAGAGTATACTTCAGAGGTGGTCCCATATTATAATCGATGAAGATAATATTTTGGTTTTAGCTTGATCCATTTTGATATAATTTATTCAAAATTTCGGATTTATAATATTAGTGTCATTTTCTAAGCAACACTTATATACATTACTAGCTCACCGCCCGGCGTCGCCCGGGCAAAAAAAACTTACACATAAATGCTTTCACACTTCCAGCCCCAAACTAAAAGTACGATGACTTGTACCGTGGTGCTTTAAACATTAACAAAATACACACAACATTCACATACCACACCTAGAACCAGAAACACAAACTTCCCGTGGGGAGAAAACTTGTGTTCCCACCGGGATTCGAACCCGTTGATTTGAAGGAGAACGCGCACCCATCTACGCCAGCAGGCAGTTCAAAGTTCAAAGAATACCCGCCCGGCACATAAACATTCACATCAAACACATACCATTCACACCAAACCAGAAACACAAATTTCTCGTAGGTAGAAAAATTGTGTTCCCACTGGGAATCAAACCAGGTCCTATAAAGGCAAAACGACTACGCCAACGGGCAGTTCAAAGTTCAAAGATAAGTTATAACCAGCATAACAACAAAAAAAACAGTCGAATTTATGTCCTCCTTTCTATGTAAGTTGGTTCAAAACGTAGAAGTATGCCGGATTACGTAGTAACTGTTACTCATTCTGTGACCCACTGCTATTCTCCTCAAATAAATTTAACGATTTCTCCTAGTCTATTTGTTCAAATTATATGCGGTACAGAGCAAATTGTATCTACATGAACTATATAAAACGATGAAATAGTTTATCTTGATAATAATTAATATTGAATGCCTCAAAAAGCCGACAAATCAGAAGCCCGTATTTTTTCAGATTTTTAACAAATATTTTTTTTTTCTGAGCTACATATACATGTTAGATATATGCTGTCGCGAACTTTTTTTTAAAACTCATAAATGCCAACATTTTTGCCGTACATTGTACTCACCTATGTCTAACTGTTTAGAAAATTTTTGTCCGACTTGTCTTACGAATATTATAATTTCGAACTTAAAACTAACTTTTATCCCAATAAAACATAACCAACAGTAATAGATAGTTACGCACTCAGCTATACTGCAGCTATCTATTAGTGAAAGAATTTTCAGAATCGGATCAGTAGTTTCAGAGATTACCTTTTACAAACAAACAAACTTTACCTCTTTATAATAAGAGTAGGTATATAGTATATAGATATTATTTTTTGTGTACGTAAAATCCTGTACTATCTCTCGGCCAATTGCCTATATTTCCTAAAACTAAACTAAAAATATATACAGCAATCACCTAAGTTACATACATGGCACCGAGCTTATAGGTAACTAAAGTGCTCAAGTCCACTGCCAGTGGGTAGCGTTCCCATTATACTGGCGGCATTGCCTCTTTGAATTGCAATGTTAAGCCAAATAAGTACTTTCGCGTCTCATCAACCAGGCGCTCTGATAGATTGCTGTAAATAGAATGTTCTCCCGGTCCCCACGGACCCAGTGTCTCAACACCAAACGGCTCAAATATATATTCTAAGTAATATATTCAAATATAAATGTGCCGTAAAGCCGTGACTGGCACACAAAACGAACTCCTTTACAATAAGTATATACCGTTATTTACTTTCTCCGGTTCATTCGAAGAAGTGTTTTCTTCATAATATTGGAATTAGATATGCTTCAATACGTCTATTTTATAACAATACTCTACTAAGCGAAACAGTAAGCGATAATTAGAAAATCAAACAAATACAACTAGTGCCTCTGTGAGCTTGAGAACCCGCGTTTTTTTTAAATGACTGAAACATGTTTGATTACGTTTGCAACCCCCGTAACTGCGACATTTAAAAAAAACAACGGGTTGCACTCCGGGAGTGTCGGCAGAAGTGAAAACTTGACATTAACGTTGTGCATTTCTGAAATAACAATACCATCGTCACCATAGAAACGCGGTAAAAAGAGGCCGCGCGGTGGTCTACTCTCCCTTCTTTTTAAGAATTTTCCGTCTTGCAAATTTTTGATCAGGTCACGTGTCCTGATCGTGTGATTTTTTACCCATCCCAAAAAAGTGCACAACGCAGGTAAAGAAGTTTTCACTTTAAAAAAAAAACCAGAAAACTGAATCAACAAAAAAAATCAACGGGTATTAGAGATTAAGAATGTTTAAAAAAAATGACTGAAAAAAAATGCACCGTCGAGTTTTTTGCCAGGTTCTTCTCGAGATGGCTGTAATTTTGCGAATCTGGCAATAGAATCATTAACTTTTATGAGTGCCTCTTTGGGGCCCATGTGAATAAACGATTTTGATTTTGAATCTTATTATATTAAAAATTTCACGAGAATCGTTTGATAAATGCGACATGTAGAGAAGAACAACCGGAAATCCGCCGGACATACGAAAGAAATTTTGCCCAAGCTGAAACGGAGACGCTTCGCGCTCGATCGGTCACAAAGCGTTCGGCCAGTTCCAGTTGGAAGTAATTTGTATACGGGAGTGATACATTAGAAAGCAACAAATGATTCCGTGAGGTTTTTTAGCAACTTTTTAACCCCCCCGTCCCCCATGGTGATACGTGGTGAGGTTGTAGACTACCCCTCCCCCCTACCCACAATCACGTGTAATTCTTTGATACAAAGCCTCTTAAATAAATTCAGATATTATCTTTAAATACAGAATTAAATTAGTATAATCTAATTTAATTCTGGAAAATAAAGCAACTTAATAAAAATTTCCAGAATGACATTAAGGTTGCTGTGGTGGTTTCTAATCTGACTGCATAAAAATAATAAAGAAAAGGTGATAAACATTACAAAAACATATATTTCTACTGGTACATAAATACATTTAGACAAGCCTACGCATCTTCGGTTTAAAAATCGCGCGTCGAAAGAAAAAATACAAGTGATATTTCGTGATTTTTTCGACCATCTAAACTTACCCTTAAACTGTAATGGGCAAGCGTGGCGCTTACCTTCAGGCGAGTGACTGGCTCGTCTCGTCTCTCAAAGACATAATAAAAAAAAATTCACGCATCTCTAACATACAATATAATATACAATTTTTTATAAGTATATTTAACATAATTATATAAATACAGGGAACCCTGCGTTTTCTGTGTTAAATAAATCATCGCAAATACGATTTTCTTTTTTTCTAATACATTTATAGTAATTTTGACTTAAAAAAAATTGTGTGTCATAAAGGCACATGATAGAACTGAAACTTTTGTATCGAAGGGAAACATTTTAATCGCATCATACTTTTCGTCACACAAAAAGATTGTGAAGGTTTCACTTCAATAAGAATGTAAATGTATTCTTGTAACTATTTTTAATATATTTCATTTCTTTTGTCAGGAAAAATGCCCAGTCGCTGAAGAATACCACAAAATGCCGCCAACGACCACTTGCAGTTGCGATCCCTGCCCCCTCGTGTTCCCGCGCAATGAGTTCCGGCAAATAGAGCTGTCAAAAATGTCAATGTCAGATTTAGAGCTGTCAAACAAAACGTCAGATTTATTACATAGAGTAACGAATATGGATAGGATAGACTGTAGCGACTGCAAAGATAGAGAAGTTGATGAAAACATGAACAATTCGGAAAGACTATCGGAGCTACAGCAGTTTTATAATGGGAAGAATGTGCTGATTACCGGTGCCACTGGTAAGAAACTTATAAAGAAAAAAATATATAAAATTATTTAAAAATAGAATAGATAAATTCTTTATTGACAACCTTAATTAAGACAAAAAACAAAACAGAAAATTATTATCAACAAAAAAAAGTGTAACAATAGGCGATCTTATCGCTAAAAGCGATCTCTTCTCTCTTGGACGTTCGGTGTTCAAGAAAACAACATTCTAAAGAGTGCATGAATCTAAAAATAATAAATTATAATATACTTAATTATAAGTAATGTTAATTGACAAATAATAAATACCTCAACAATGATCTGATATAAATATATATTAATAAATTTAATATTTAATTTATTTTTTAAATAAATAAAATATTTAAAATAAATGTGTATATGAATAAACTCTAAATGCTTTCACACTCGCAGCCCCACAACAATTTCCATGACTTGTGTCGTGGCCAGCGGAAATATTCGCATCACACATACAGTCACCGAGAACAAGAAACACAAATTTTCTTTGGGGAGAAAACTTGTGACCGGGAATCGAACTCGATACCCCAGCTTAGAAAACCGACGCGGACCTAACTAAGCTAACGGGTAGTTCTTTGAGAGTTCTTTATTTTGGCTGTTAGACAAAGAGATTGATATTTTTTTTATTTTTCTTTTTCTAGCCATATTGGATATCGTTGAAGATATCTTTGCAAGTTGACCGTTTTAAAAGAAATCTATGTAAGAAAACAGTACAACAACAAGTAACAATTTGGGAGGACATCAAAATCATTGATTTTAGACCTATTTTATTCCGGGGTCTATCTCAAAAACGGCTATTATATATTTTGGCTTCGCAATCTTGTGCATTTAGCCAGTATCAAGTAATAAAATAATTCAAGTGTATTACATATTAAAAGTCCTAGTCACAAGTCAAAGTCAAGTACAAGAGTCAAGGCCCAGTCTTAGTCAAGTCATGCCCTAGTAAAGTGGTTGAAACTTTACTTAATCTTGTATTGGAGTTTTGGAACGAAGGCGAAAATCACGTTTTTCAATTGGTATCATTTGCCTATACTTATGCACGTTAACTAAGTGTTAACGATTAATAGTCCACCAATATTACACACTAACACTCGAAGAATCACAGGTTTTGGAAAATTATACGAAATCAACACCGCCATTTTTTCACTTTCGCGCCAAAACTACCTCAAAGATTTTCTCCATTAGGCAAAATGTAGGCGTGTGATCTCAGTTCGGGGCGAACTACTAGTTTATTTTAAGTATCTAAATATATATAACTCAAAGGTGACTGACTAACTGACTGACATAGTGATCTATCAACGCACAGCCCAAACCACTGGACGGATCGGGCTGAAATTTGGCATGCAGGTAGATGTTATGACGTAGGCATCCGCTAAGAAAGGATTTTGATTAATTCTACCCCCAAGGGGATAAAATAGGGGATGAAAGTTTGTTGTACTTCTTAACGCGAGCGAAGCCGCGGGCAAAAGCTAGTTTTATTATAAAATGGCGACATAAATTCCGCTGCCATCTCATATAATTGCATGTTATTTCGGAACTCATCTGTTCGCCAATTTGTGGGCACATTAATGCTTACCACAACCAATGATAATGTCTTTCACCTTCAGCTGGGAACTCGGAACATGGGTACTGTTACCTTATCTGTTCATCTGTACTTCAGTGCTAAATAAGACAGCAACCTTTTACAGATCATTGAACTTTTATAAACGTTGACGTTTAAATACAAAATAAAAATTTAATTTAAACGCAAGCAAAGAATAAACAAATTACTTGTTACAAACTTTTTTAATGACAAGCTTTAAGAATTCCGCCATATTATTTTTCGAGTTTTTTTTTTTATGGTAGATAGGCAAGCATTTGACCACTATCTCACCTGATGGGAAGTTAAGATGCGGCCGAAGATGTGACATGTTTATCTAGAAGATACCTGTTCACTCTTGACTTGAAGACTCCTAAATTATACCCCTCGGGAAACAAAGACACAGGTAATGAGTTCCACTCCTTCGCCGTACGGATGATGAACGTAGAAGCGAAACGCTTCGAGCGAACTGGAGGTGTGTCAACCATAAATTGATGATGTTTGACAGTTTGTCTTGTTGTTAGATGGTAATGTTGAATGTTACAAACTTTTTTAATGACAAGCTTTTAGATTTCCCCCATATTCTTAGAGTTCTCGAGTTAATTTCGGCAAGCCCTTTCATTTGATACCCATATTGTAGGAGTGCATTATTTTAGTTGCAACTGATCTTATGATCAGATGGGAACAACTTTTATGATCGGTTAATGTGAAAATCCGATACTATGATCCGTTGGGAAGTACCCAAAATAACTTATCTGCCATTTTGTGTGTTCCGCCATGTTGGACTTAGAATGACGTCACACAGCTAACCATGCATTGTCATCCAAACTAAACGTGAATACAAAATTTCAGCTCAATCGGTTGAAGATATCTGCTTCAAAATTGAGTTGCAAGATTCCACCCGAACAAACATACATACATACAGTGCAAGCTAAATAAAAGCTTGTATAAACTGACTTCACCGTTTTATCTTCGAAATTAAATCCCCTTTATTGAGGATATGTCAAAAACTACTGGTCAGGTTTTGATTAAATTTAAATAGGAGCACATGGTAAGCACCAGCTTTCAAATAAAAAAGAAGCATCAAAATCCGTTCACCCAGAACAAAGTTATGAGGTAACACTTAAAAAAATACAGGTGAATTGAGAATTTTCTCCTTTTTTAGAAGTCGGTAAAAAAACATTAATGCATCAACCATGTCAATCATCGGTTTAAAATATTTTTTACATGTGTACCTTAAAAATTAAGTAATATATTATATTAAGTATGACTTATATTACTTTATTAAATAAAGTAATATGTCATACTGCCTCTCATTTATATAATTTAAAATAATTTGAATTTACCTACTACTTACATTTTAATTGGAATTAGAAGTAGTCGTTCGCGCCGAACTGAGATCTCGCGCCTACATTTTGCCCCGTAGGGAAAACAAATTGAGGTTAAAGGCTTATAACTTTTTTTCTATATTATAATTGTGTGATTTCTGTATTTGTTGTTCAAGTACAGGATATAACGGATATTATACGTAAGTTTCAGCGTTTAGTGTAAAGCCGTTTTTGAGATAGACCCCGGGACACAATAGGTCTAAAAACAGTGACTTTGGTGGCCTACCAAATCGTTATTTCCCATTATAGTTTTTTTTTGAACCGGTGTCGTTCCTCTCCTTGTTCAAGCCCTTTTCAACGATACCCCACAAGGGTAGATAAAAAAATAATAATCATTTTGATCCCCACTTACATGTATGAGAGCCCCCTAAATATTTTCATTTATAATTTTTTTTATGTTATGTCTAGCTTTGGGTCGTAGCTTTACATATTCTACGAGAATTTGAAGTCATTCGCTTATATGGTTTAGATGCTAGTTGTCTCTGACCGACAGACGGACGGACAAAGTCCTGAACGACCCAAGTCAAATTAGAGTTCTCGCTTCGCTCCATCAAAAATACATCACACATTTTAGCCTTCGTTTCCTCATGTGACATCATCTATTACCAATAGTAAGAAAATGGTAATTTTGCAAATCTGGCTTCTTGTTATGTCCGTCTAAAATAAGTATTTTTTAGAGTAACTAACTTCTGAGAGTACCTCTTTGGAGCCCTTTGAAATGCTTGCCTATCAGCGATGAAAATGTAAACGGCAAGTAAATTGATTATGAAAGACCAACGTCTAATAACATTTCAGGGTTCCTCGGCAAGATCCTGGTGGAGAAGCTCCTCAGGTGCTGTCCAGGGGTGGAGAATCTCTACCTCCTGGTGAGGCAGAAGCGGGGGAAGGACATCTATACACGGATGGAGGAGATCTTCGAAGATCCGGTAAGTTTTGTGATTACCACTTCGGCTTAACTTTTATGCATGACATTATTTTTAATTTTTTTTTTTCCGTGAGTCACCCGGGCAATTAGGTGGTATATTCTGCCATACAAATCATTAAATCAAGTTTAAAGCCGGAAACAAAAAATATCATTTGTTCTGCGGTGCCGCAAGCCAAAATTTAAATGAAAATCGTGATGAGAACATCAAAATAACCGTGGAAGTTGATTTTTGGAACATGACGGAGAAATTAAAAAAAAAATAGGCCACTCTCGTCCATAAAAAATATTTTTGCCCCTTATCCGTCAGAACAAAATTTGCTCCGTAGCTTCAGACTTTAAAAGCGGGGAACAAAATCGGCCGCTTACCGCACAACATTTTTTTTTCGGTTGAAACATAAAAACTTCATATGACGCTATAGTAATCAAAAAATTAGGCTGCGGCGAGGCATCCCTTATGCCTTAAGTCAAAATATCGTTCAAATTCTTGACACCGTTAATTACCATTAGCAGATAAAATTTGGTCCATGGCCGCAGGACTGAAAAGCGGCCCGCCAGTTGTATTTTTGGTCGGGCTGTAGGTGGGCATCCCCATTGACATCCGGCCCAAAATCTGGGGGCATTGGGGGTGTTGATCATGAATTCGGGCCGTCAAACCAGGCACGCGGGCTGTATAAAGTGTATTTGAAGAAATAGTTTTGTGTGTGTGTTCATGTTGTATGTAATAAGCTAGGTTCTAATGGTTGCTTCAAAATTCTGTCTTTGTTTTATAAACAAAATATTTCTAAATCTTAGAAAAAATATGTTGAATAGACGTACATATCTCAGTAGTTTCTAGTTCTAAGTTTATCATCCGTACTGCGAAGGAGTGGAACTCATTGCCTCGTCTTTGTTCCCTGTCTTGAGGCTATTGACCGAAGAGCAAAAAGACTTATTGGCAAGCTGATTGAGTCCAGATTGCAGAGCCTCGGTCACAGACGTATGGTCGCAAGTCTATCGTTTGCATTAGAGAGTGTGCGCAGGAATTACATGAGTTAATTCCACCATGCCCATTTTACCATCTAACAACCAGACAAACTGTCACACGTCATCCATTTATGGTTGACATACCTCCAGTTCG
Source organism: Lomographa bimaculata (assembly GCA_948107665.1). Lineage (NCBI taxonomy): Eukaryota > Metazoa > Arthropoda > Insecta > Lepidoptera > Geometridae > Lomographa > Lomographa bimaculata. Next base: position 8,040,034 of record OX403614.1, read on the forward strand.
CTCGAAGCGGTTTGCTTCTACGTTCATCATCCGTACAGCGAATGAGTGGAACCAAGTGGAACTCATTGCCCTCGTCTTTGTTCCCCGAACGGTATAATCTGGGAGTCTTCAAGTCAAGACTGAATAGGTATCTTCTAGGCAGGCATGCTACATCTTCGGCTACATCATCTTTCCATCAGGCGAGATCGTAGTCAAACGCTTGCCTATCGAGTATAAAAAAAAATACTTTTGTAGCGGGGTTGTTCACCATCACCATCATCATCATAGTCAGCCTACTTCAGTCCACTGTTGGACACACGAAATGATATTCACCGAATAATAGGTGGGAAATACCTATTGTACTATGTTTGGTGTACTTTAAAAATACCCACCGACAAACAGATAATAACCTAGTCATTTGGCCGTGCAGGTAACTATTGTAATTTGTGTCTAGAATCAAATAAGTTATTTGTTAAAAACTTTTTTGAAGACAAGCTTTTAGAAGTCCGCCATATTGTATTCAAAATCAAAAAATCAAAATCAAAATCGTTTATTCACATGGGCCCCAAAGAGGCACTCATGAAAGTTAATGAATCTATTGCCAGATTCGCAAAATTACAGCCATCTCGAGAAGAACCTGGCAAGAAAATCGGCGGCGCATTTTTTTTTCATTCATTTTTTTTAAAAACCATTCTTAATTTCTAATACATAATTTTCTTAACCTAGGTGTTATTATGGTAGTCGCTAGAAAGAGCCTGTGCAGTTTGCCTCCATGCATCCTTGTTATTAATATAGTCTGTGGTCTTATAATAAGCTTTCTTAATTAATGCCCGTTTTATTACAGATTTGATATTGAAATGAAATGAAATGCATTTATTTGCTTCAAGTGTAGGTATAAACAGATGTAGGGTTAAGTGTATCAATATAGTTCACACACTTGGTCATAATAGTGACATGCAAATATTGATTTGAGGGCTAGGTAGTTAGATATCTTTATAGCGTCATAATAATAATAATTTAGGTTATTGTTAATATATTCTATATGTGGCCCGATTACAATAAGTGAAAACGGAAAAATCATCATTAAAGTTATAATGTCAAGAGATGTCAAAATTTCAGAATATTAATGTCAAAGATAAAAATGTTACTAAAATATAATTACGTCATAAGTTATTACAGTCCCACGATTGAATATAAGTATAATTTTAATGATGTTTACAATTGTCAAGAAAGTCATTTACAGTGTAGTAGGTTATTTCTAGCAGCCATTCTTTGAGTTTATTTATAAATTTGCTATACGGTAAGTCTTTGATACTGATGGGTAATGCGTTATAGATTTGACCACATCTAGCGTAACAGCTCTTTTTATACAAAGTGACGTCACTTTATTTTTCGAGTTATTCCAGTTATTCATTTGATACCCATATTGTAGGAGTGCATTAAAAATTACTTGTCCGCCATTTTGTGTGTTCCGCCATGTTGGATTTAGAATGACGTCACACAGCTAACCATGCATTGTCATCCAAACTAAACGTAAATACAAAATTTCAGCTCAATCGGTTGAAGGTATCCGATTCAAATTTGAGTTGCAAGATTCCACCCGAACAAACATACATACAGTGCAAGCTAAATGAAAGCTTGTAATAAGTAATAGAGTCCCTCCAAATCGTCATCTAGAGTGGACCACCGGTGAAGTCTAAGAGTCTAGGAAAAATTATAGTAGGTAATACCCTCGGGTACTTCCCATAAATAAACCTATCAATAATGAGATAATTATTATCTAGACACTTTGAAGATCAAGCTATTATTATTTTGCGAATTGAAGATCAAGCTTTTATTATAATTTTGCGAATCTGGCAGTAGTCATTAACTTTCATGAGTGCCTCATTGGGGACCATGTAAATAAACGATTTAATATTTTTTGATTTTGATTCTTCAATTTAAATTATTTACAGTATTCTTTGAGTAACAATGACGGTATACATACTAATATTATAAATCTGAAGGTTTGTGTAAGTGTGCAAGTATGTATACGTGTGTACCTAAGTATGTTTGTTCCCTCTTCACGCTTTAACGGCTGAACGGATTTGGATGAAATTTGGAATGTACATAGCTAATACCTAGGATTTACACATAGGCTATTTTTCAACCGACTTCAAAAAAGGAGGTTCTCAATTCAACTATATGTTTTTTTTTTTTATGATTGTAACTCGATATCTCCGCCAATTATGATCGATCGATTATACAGAGGTGGTCCCATATATATTTTATCGAAATCGGTCTAGCCACAACCAAAATATAACGGTGAAGTCGGTTTTTTAAGCTTTGCTTGCGTTTAATTATTAATTTTATATAAGAGGGCAAAGTCGCGAGGTACGGCTTGAATAATATAAACGTTTATAGTTGCACTAGCTGCGCCCCGCGGTTTTACCCGCGCAAATTCCAACACGCGGGAATTTCGGGATAAAAAGAAAGCTATGTTCTTTTCCAAGCTCTAGACTATCTGTGTACCAAACAGAATTATTTTCAGTAGTTTTGGCGTTAAAGCGCAACAGACAGACAGAGTTACTTTCGCATTTATAATATTCAAAATCAAAATCAATCAAAATCAAAATCGTTTATTCACATGGGCCCCAAAGAGGCACTCATGAAAGTTAATGAATCTATTGCCAGATTCGCAAAATTACAGCCATCTCGAGAAGAACCTGGCAAGAAACTCGGCGGCGCATTTTTTTTTCATTCATTTTTTTTAAAACATTCTTAATATCTAATACATAATTTTCTTAACCTAGGTGTTATTATGGTAGTCGCTAGAAAGAGCCTGTGCAGTTTGCCTCCATGCATCCTTGTCATTAATATAGTCTGTGGTCTTATAATAAGCTTTCTTAATTAATGCCCGTTTTATTACAGATTTGAACTTTCCCAGTGGTAATTCAGTTACGATTTTAGGAATATATTAAATATAATATATTAATAAGGATTACAGGCCATGTTGGGCACTGAAACAGTTTAAAGAGAGGAAGCTCGTATAGCCAAAATATGCTTTATTGTTAACACAGGTTAACAATAGATATTAACCATTAGTAATTAATATTCTGCATCTTGAGTAAAGGTAGAGAAAGAAAGACATAAAAGAGATTACGTACTATCTATAAGAAGTCTATTTTCTAGAAATAATCAACACTAAACCAAACGTTTTTCTCTATGCAATGTGGGCGCGAGATCTCAGTTCGGGGCGACTAGTGTAATGTCTTAAAGACGTAACTGAGATTACGTACGAATACGAACGCCTTAATTATATATGTATATTCTTACATATGTCGTCTTCTTGATCATACACAGAAATAAATAAATAATAATATTAGTTTTGAGGGCTATGTCACCCACGTCCGTAGGAGGATACCCCTTAAGTCTGACTCCCTACACGTGGTCCCCGGGTGGTGCTAATCAGGTGACATTTGAGAGGTGGTAGAGCATTTTGTGAGTTGCTCGCCTGGCTTGCTACCAAAGTAGCTTACCACCATCAAGTTGAAAGTCTGCCGCCAAGCCAAATACGGTGTTCCGGCAGTTATCCTTGAGGGCCTGCGTATTCCAGGTCTAGTGTGTTTACCAGCTTCGATCACATCGTCACTTACCATCAGGTGAGATAGTGGTCAAACACTAGCCTGTCACAAAAAAAAAAAGTTTGCCTATCTTTAATTAAAAAAAAACGCATGGTGTCAATAGTTATAAATATTTCATTGACAGATATGAGAAGAAGGATTATCATTTCGATAATATCTTAAAAAGCACCCCACGCTTTTTTAAAAATAAAATATTATTTTCTTATTTACACTGTTATTAATTTATATTTATTTAAAAAAAAATACACTGTTCTTAATTCAAATTTATAAAAAAATATTTTCTATTTTTTTAGTTTGGTTTTCTATATAAAGAATGTTTTTTATTTTATTTTTACTATTATTTTTTTTCTACTTTTTTTTGCAAATTGAATAATGGAATAATCTTATCAAATTAGTGTATTGTCATCTGTCCTCGATAAATCTACAAAGTTTGAATGAAATCTGACCGTTTAAAGTGGGTCAAAATCGCGCCCAAAGGAGTCGGTTACAAACATACAAACATACAAGTGAAGCTAATATAAAGCGTGTAAAATGACAGTATACCTACTGTAATTTCGCTTCCCATAAATAAACCTACTGTAATTTTCTCGTTGCTTGCAGGCCACGTAAGATGTTTATGACTTATTGTTCAAATAATGGATCCGTAAGTGGAAATGTTGAAGGTTGAGGATGCATATATTTGCTGCTATCTGACCATGGCTAAAACAATATTTGCGAAGTACTTATTGACTGCAGTTTATTTATTTATAATTATTTGTTGTCAATAGCATTGTATATACATCATTATTTTGTTTTTCGTTTAAGGGCATTGCCTTTTATTAATATTTTTTTTTATACACCTACTAAATAATAAATGCTGGAACTTATTTGGGTCAACGTATTAGCATTGCAATTCAGAGAGGCAATGCCGCCAGCATGATGGGAACGCTACCCGCTGGTAGTGGGCTTCTGGGAAAGAACTCTGCAAATAGAGTTCGAAATCGGTTTAATAAAATCTATGTTGAAAATTAACAAATTGGTTGACCACCAAAGTCACAGTTTTAGACCTATTTGTCCCGGAGTCTATCTCAAAAACGGCTTCACATTTAAAGATGAAACTTACGTATAATATCCGTTATATCCTGTACTTGAACAAAAAATACAATAATCAAGCATATATTTTAAATAAAATCCTGCTAATATTATAAATCCGTTTTCTTCAAATCTTGTGTGTAAGTGTGTAAGTATGTTTGTTCCCTCTTCACGCTTTAACGGCTGAACGGATTTGGATGAAATTTGGAATGTACATAGATTATACATAGGATTAACACATAGGCTACTTTTTAACTTGATTATAGCGGGTGAAGCCGCGGGGCACGGCTAGTAAGGTTATAAGCAATTAACCTCAAAAGTTTTTCTCTGTTAGGGAAAATGAAGCCGCGAGATCTCAGTTCGGGGCGAACGATTAGTACTTTCGTTAGCAATACTTTAGCTCAGTGTTTTTCTTAGCTCAGTGACGTTTATAGATCTAGGCCTGAGTATATTTAAAGTACCTATTTATTTACATAGTACATATGCACGCAAATATGATGTCAGTTGTCAAACAATAGTACACTTAAGTTATAGTGTCAAGTATAATATGTGTCATGGGATAATTCATAATTCTGCGAAGCCATAACTTTGTTGTATTAAATGAATCATACGATTGTCAAACATAATTAAACGCAAGCGAAGCTTAAAAAATCCGACTTCACCGCTTTATCTTCGGAACCTTGATCAGATTTAATGTATTAAACACGCATTATTGACGATAACTCAAAAACTACTGATCAGATCTGAATCAAATTTAAATGGCACCAATGGGAAAGCAATAGCTAATAAACAAATAAAAAAATCTAAATCAGTTCACGTGGAAAAAAGTAATGAGGTAACACACATAAAAAAATTAAAGTCAAATTGAGCCTCTTAACAACATACCTACGAAAAATTAAACAAAAATAAAAAACAACATACATTCTCATTAAAAAACTCCTCTTTTTTTGAAATCGGTAAAAAAGATCTTATAATAGACTAGCGATCCGCCCCGGCTTCGCCCGGGTGTGATAAAAGAAAAACCGCTCGACCGATTTTGTGCAAACTGCACATAAACCATCTACTAAATAGTCCGAACAAAGCCTAAACATTTGGTTTGGATAGGTGAGCCCGTTCTTGAGTTATAAAATAACAACGAAAACTGGCATTGATTTTTATATACATATATATATATATATGTAAATAAGAAAATAATATATAGATGTAGATAGCTTATCACAAGCATTTCAACAGCCTGCCCTTTCGGGCTTATAATACAAGCCTGCGTATTCCAGGTCTAGTGTGTTTACCAGCTTCGATCACATCGTCACTTACCATCAGGTGAGATAGTGGTCAAACACTAGCCTGTCACAAATAAAAAAAAAAAGTGGTCTAAGAAAGTACAATAAAATATTTTTTTACTTTAAAAAATAAAGGTGCTTATTTGTACATTCTCTTTATATTATTAACATAAACACTTTCGAACTCACAGCCCACACTTAATTCGATAACTTGTGTCGTGGGTGCCGGAAACATTCACATTACACACACAATCACAACCACAACCAGAAACACAAATGTTCCTTGGAGAGAAAACTTGTGTTCCCGACGGGAATCGAACCCGATACCCCCCCCCCCTGCTTAGAAGTCGAACGCCACCAAATAAGCCAACGGGCAGTTCAAAAAGTTATAGTATAATTTTTTACCGACTTCCTAAAAAAGGAGGAGGTACTCAAGTCGACTGTATTTTATTTTTTTATGTGTGTTACCTTATAACTTCTCTCCACGTGAGCCGATTTTAAAATATTTTTTTTTAGTTTGAAAGGTTATGCTTTCTTGTCTGGACATTTTCGATTTTATTAATATAATTATGTACCTACACGTACAAACTACTAAGATCTTTATTAACGTTGGAATGCAGTGATGTTCTTTTAAAAACATTAGGTACTTAATATTTTATTGAACTATTTTAATTGTGATAAAGAAAATTTATAAAATCAATGTTTATGTTAATAACAAGGATGCATGGAGGCAAACTGCACAAGCGCTTTGTGACAGCAAAATTAACCGATTTGGATGGTTTTTTTTTTGTTTGATAGACAAGCATCTGACCACTATCTCACCTGATGGAAAATGAAAATGTGGCCGAAGATGTAGTATTCTTGCCTAGAACATAGTTATTCACTCTTGACTTCAAAAGATCTTAGATTATTCCGCTTAAGAAACAAAGACGCTGACAATGAGTTCACTCCTTAGTCGTACGGATGATAAAAGTAGAAGCGAATCGCTTCGAACGTACTGCGAGGTATGTCAACCTTAAATTGATGACGTTTGACAGGTTGTCTTGTTGTAAGATGGTAAAGGGGTATGGGGGAATTAACTTATCTAATTCATGCGCATACTGTCCAAAATGTTAACGATCGGACTCCACTAACTTACTATCGCCAATAAGTCTTTTCGCTCGTCGATCAATGGATTCAAGACCTTCAAAGTGGTACTTGGCGGATCCATCCCAGAGATGGCCGCAGTACTCCATACACCGTCGGAATTGAGCCTGATACGGATTGAGAAGCTGCCCCGAGGTGAAGTACGCTTACCTTGGCAAGGATACCCAGTTTCTTAGCGGCCAGTTGAGCTCTGCCTTTAATGCAAGTGCTAAAATTGAGATTCGACGATAAAGTTTTGTTTGCTTTAATACCATGGTCGTTTAGAAAAAAATTAAATGTACTTAATTTAAGATTTGTTCTCAAACGTGCTATTTCCTTCCAGGTGTTCAACCGTCTCAAAGAAGAAGTACCAAAGTTCAGGCACAAGGTGGTGGTGGTGCCAGCAGACTGCGAAGCAGCTGGCCTGGGACTTACCATCAATGATAGGCAAATGCTCATTGAAAAGGTATTTATGTAGTATTGAAAAGGTATTTGTGTATTGTGCTTCTGGTTCTGGATATGGTTATGCTGCGAGTGTAAAAGCGTTTATGTTTTTTTGCGAGTTCGACTTTAAAGCAGCTGGTATCGGGTTCGATTCCCGGTGAAAACTCAAATTTTCTACCTAAGGAAAATTTGTGTTTCTGGTTTTGGTTGTAGTTGTGATGTGAATGTTTCCGGCTCCCACGACACAAGTCATCGAACTGGGGGATGTGAGTTTGAAATCGTTTCCGTTAACGTTTATATTAAAAACACTCACAAGTCTACAATTAAATGCGAAGACTTGTATCGTGGGTGCAGAAATCATTCTCATCACACGAACAGAAAACGGACACAAATTTCCATTCCCTTCGTCTCTTCAGAAAACTTGTGTTCCCGCCGGGAATCGAACCCTATACCCCCGCTGAACAAAGCCTGCGAGGTCTGGTATCTATTTTATTAACCGAATTCACAAAAAAGAAGGTTCTCAATTCGACTGTATTTTTTTTATGTGTGTTACCTCATAACTTCTTTCTGGGTGAACCGATTTTGATGTAACATTTTTTTATTTGATAGCTAATGTTTTCCATGTGTTCCCATTAAAATTTGATCGAGATCTGACCAGAAGTTATTGAGTTATTCTCAATAATGCGTATTTAAATCATTTAATCTGATCAAGGGTTGGGTGTAGGGGTTATGGGTATAAAACGTGTAGTGAGTTTTTCTACCGGGTTAATGTCAAAATCCCCATTACATTTCCCCATTGATGGGGGTTTTGAGACTTTTAGTCTCATAATCCCCATTACGGCTGCAAATTTGGGCTAATGGGGATTTTGGCGCTAAAAGTCTCAAAATCCTCATTAAGGGGAAAGTAATTATGAGACTTCACAAAAAGGAGGAGGTCTTCAAGTCGACTATATTTTTTTTATGTGTGTGTTACCTCATATCTTCGTTCCACGTAAACCGATTTTAAAATATTTTTTTGTTTGAAATATGTTGCTTTCCAATTGGTCCCATTTAAATTTGATCAAGATCTGATCAGTTTCTTGAAATATCTTCAATAGCGTGTTTAGTACATCTAATCTGATCAAAGTTTCTAAGATAAAGCGGTAAAGTCGGTTTTTTTAAGCTTTGCTTGCGATTAATTATTATTTATCTAGAAATAATTTAAATGCAAGCGATTTAAATGATTTCGAATATCGAATTACCCCATATCGAACTTCCAGGTGAACATAGTCTTCCATTCAGCGGCAACTGTCAAATTCGACGAACATCTCCGAGCGGCGCTCGTGACGAACGTTCGGGCGCCGTTACAGCTGCTCACACTTGCAAGGGACATGCGGGGACTGGATGTAAGTACACCAGAACTAATCAGAACAGACCTTATTCTTATTCAAGGTTACGCTTGCAGCGGTATCACTTGAGGCATATGAATATGACTTCTCTTACCAGGTCCTTCACCACCGGCTTGCACGGCCCCACACGTCTGGAGGGTGGCCTTGGTGAGCAAGGTCACCCCTCCTTGGGCGCAGTGGCCCGGTTTTTCACCCGGGCCTACCGCCGGGGCAAGGTAGTGACTGCTAACGCGACCCTATCTTGCCCCACCTCAGCAAGGTACTTGAGCAGTCCCTCGCCGAGGTGTAAATTACCCTGTAATTTACTGAAACATTTCCGTACAATTCTGCATACAGTAATGTTTGCACACTACAGCTGGCAACGGTGTGGTACTGTCACAGGCGGACTCTGCAAAAGAGTCATATCACTACAAACCAGCACAATGCGTTTATATAATGAGTTTCTTCTCGAGATGGCTGTAATTTTGCGAATCTGGAAGTAGAGTCCCCAACTTTCATGAGTGCCTCTTTGGGGCCCATGTGAATAAACGATTTTGATTGATTTTGAGTTGAAATGTTGAAAATGTTTTTGTGAGTAGGAAAAGCCTAGCACTACCCTTCCCCTAGGGGTAAAAGAAAAGGGGTGTGGGGATTGAACCCACTAAAAACCTCCTGTGAGCAGTCCTTCGCCGAGGTGGGGCAAGATAGGGTCGCGTTAGCAGTCACTATCTTGCCCCGGGCCACTGCGAACTTGGAGTGGTGACTTTGCTCACCAAGGCCTCCCCCCAGACGTGTGGAGCCGTGCAAGCCGGTGGTGTACCTAGTGGTCCCACTACAGAGGAGGAGAGGGGAGACGGACGAACTGCCTCCTCCCCCCCGTACGTCTGCGCCGGAGCGGGTCAGACTAGGGGTCGACCTCTCTGGCCCGCTCCGAAGCCTCCTGCGCCATCACCGCTTCGCGGAAGGAGATCACATCCTGCCACGATCTCTCGGTACTCTAATAAAAAGTAACCAAACCCACCGAATAGGGTATCAAAATGAAGGAAATTAAAAGAGGATTACAGAAAATTACATAAAAAGTAGATCACTCTATTCGCAGTGATTTTTTTGTACTTTGACTGGTTAAATATTTATTTTAATATGAATGCTGACTAATAAAAAGCCTTTCTTCCAGGTATTCATGCACATATCAACGGCGTATTCAAACTCACACCTCTCCCGAGTCGAGGAGAGGTTCTACGAGTGCTCAGCGAACTGCGACCAGCTGCAACGTCAGTTAGACAAACTGTCTGACGCAGGGATCGACGAATTATTACCCCAGTAAGTTTGCCATCATCATGAAAGTTTCTGTGGCGCAGCGGATGGCCATATGGGCTGCTGGTTGAGAGGTGATGGTTCAAATCCCAGTTCAATGAAATCGTTTTGTGTTCAAGTCTATCAAGTTTCTACTTCTTTAGAGTCTGTTTGAACCTCTAACTTCTGCGTGAGGACAATGAGTAGAACTATCTCTTTCGAATGGAACCATACCGTACAACGTCAGACAAACTATTAGACGCAGGGATCATCGACCAAGTATTACTCTAGTAAGTTTGCCATCTTTGTAAATGACTCTGTAGTGCAGCTATGCCTGGCCTGCTGGTTGCAAAATCAATTAAAATCGACCGCATCTTCACTTACCATCAGGTGAGATGGCGGTCAAACGTTTGCCTATCTTAAAAAATAAAAACCATTTTTTGACATGGTTTCCAAAAAGGCACTCTACTGCCAGGTTCACTAAATTACAGCCGAAGCAACAGGTTGAGAGGTGATGTTCAAATCCCAGTTCAATAGAAGCGTTTTGTGTTCTAAAGAATGTTCAGAGGCAATTATCAAGTCTCTACGTCTTTAGAGGTGCTATAGGGAGGTTCTAACTTCTGTGGAAATACTTAGGATCTGCTTTCACTACTGTCTCTAACTTCTACGAGGACCATAAATATTACACACATCTCTTTCGAGTAGTGAGTGGTACTGCGATCAGCATCTATTAGACGCAGGGATCGACCTCGACCAATTAGTATTACCCCAGTAAGTTTGCCTTCTTCACAAATGACTCTTTGGTGCAACGGATGGCCCTATGGACTGCTGATTGAGAGGTGATGGTTCAAATCCCAGTTCCATGTAAACGTTTTGTGTTCTGAAAAACATTCAGAGGTAAACTTCAAGTTTCTACGTCTTTAGAGTCTGCTAGCTTCTAACTTCTGTGGAAAGACTTAGGACTGACTTAGAATCTGCTTTAACTTCTGCGTTAGGACTATGATTAGAGTGGTACTGCGATACAACGGTAGCTAGACAAACTATTTGACGCTGGGATCGACCAACTTACCCCAGTACGTTTGCCATCTTCCTAAATGACTCTGTGCTGTTTGAGTGGTGATGGTTCAAATCTGTTGCGTGGAAATGTAATGTGTTTTTTTTACTGTGATAGGCAAACATTTGACCACTATCTCACCTGATGTTAAGTGCCGATGCGGTCGACGATGAAGCACGCTTGTCTAGAAAATACATATTCATTCTCGACTTGAAGACTCCAAGATTGTACTTATCTGGGAACACAGACTCTGGCAAGGAGTTCCACTCCTTTGCAGTGCGCATAATGAACGTGGAAGCAAAACGCTTCGTGCTCATTTGAGGCATATTCATCATGTATCGGTGTCGCAATGCAGTCTGTCTGGTGGTTCTATGATCTGGTATTTCTATGTAATGTATTCAGAAGAAGACTCGGAGGCATTAATCTCAATTCTACTTCTTCAGGGTCTGCTTAAGTGAGCTTTTAAGGTGTGAAGGGAAAAGACTGCTTCCATAGACCATGATTATAACACACATCTCTTTCAACGTACTATAAACGCTTTCACACTCACAGCCCCACACTAATACGATGACTTGTTTCGTGGGTGCCGGAAACATTCACTTTACACACACACAATCACAACCCAACAAATTCCCCTTGATGAGACTAGTGTTCCAACCAGGAATTGAAACCGATACCCCCCTGCTTAGAAGACGAACGCGCAGCTAAGCCAAAGGACAGTTCTATTGACGACCCAGTTGGCGCAGTGGACAGGTGTCCGCCCTCTGTGCCGTTGGTCCTGGGTTCGATTCCCGGCAGGGGCACAAATTCCTTCCCAAGGGATACTTGTGCTTCTGGTTCTGGGTATAATGTGTGTGTGATGTGTATGTTTCCGGCACCCACGATACAAGTATTTGAACTTAGTTTGGGGCTGTGAGTGTGAATGCGTTTGTTTGTTGTTTGTTATTAGCTGTAATCCTAAGTTTTTTTTAATTTCCAGAATCCTAGGCCCGTGGCCCAACACATACACGTTTACAAAAGCTCTGGCCGAGAAGGAGCTACGGATTAACTCTGGTGGTCTACCTATTGGTATATTTAGACCAGCTATCGGTATGTACAAGCCTTTAAACCACGCATAGTTATGGCTGTCATGCATGTATGTATAACTTATATAAGTACTTATGTATTTTATTTAATAATTTACTATTACTGCTTATTATAAAGTTGTACCCAAATTGGGAATACTTGAGATTTAGATATGTTAAGTTTTTTTTTTATAAATCATAATTCGCAATAGCCTCGAAAGACGTCGCGTCGGTCTCAATGATGTTGCAAGAGGTTTTAGATATTTTACAAATTACCCTGTAAATGATTAATAAAAAAAAATGGTTGTCTGTAAAGTCGGTTTACGGACGATAATTTTACGTGATAACGTCATAAGACAACGCTTAGGTCGATCGTGCCTCTCTATCGCTTGTTCCGCGCTCTCGCTTGCACGCTCGGCTCAGGCGGAACGTAACACTTTTTCGTGCGTGCAGCCGGTGTTCATCGATTTATAAGACGTTGTCACGTCAAAAAAGGTATATTATAATTTAACAATAATATAATACAGTAGTGAACAAAAATACAATCTGCTTAATATTTTTTATAGTTTTGATCTTAATATTATTATAATATATTTAATTATATTATTTACATCATTATTTATTACTCATCTGTATATAAGAACTAGATAAAGAACTTCTTACCGCCAATAAAAGTTGTCTGAACTTTGACAGCATACATATGTCACATTTGTCAGTGTCAAATATTTATAGTGCGTTCAGAAATTAATTTTGTGTGTAATCTTGGCCGGTACAAACAGTTTGTATGTGAATAAAACAGTTGTTTTTACAACTTTCCTTACATTTTGTTAATATTTTCTCACCTTTTAAACCTTCCTTGGACTTCTACAAATATTTCAAAACCAAAATTAAGCGAATCGCTTCAGCCGTTCTCGAGTTTTGTGAGACTAACAAACGTCGATTGATTTTTATATATCACTAGTTGACCCGGCGAACTTCATACCGCCAATTGTCTGTGGTCAAATATTCAGAAACATCTCCTGTTTGACAGGTACGAACAGTTTGTATGGGAAAATAAAATACTACTTTTTATACTACTCTTTATTGCAATTTCTTTATATTTTCTCACCTTTTAAACCTTCCCTGAACTTCCACAAATATTTCAAGATCAAAATTAGCCAAATCGGTCCAGCCATTCTCGAGTTTTAGCGAGACTAACGAACAGCATTTCATTTTTATATATAAGATATATATACATATATTTTATTAATGACTCATCTATGTATTTATTTATTTATAGGTATCTTCTGCATCAGCATGATTCAATCATTATAAAAGTGTATATGGTTTATATGGTTTATCAGCTAAGTGCATCACGTCTTTCTTTCGATCGTTTATAAGTCACAATTTTCTCAAATTATTATTTGTATATCTCCGTATTCATTGTATATTTATCCGTAAGCAGAAAGCCAAGTTTCGGACATAGCAATTACATCATTATCGTCAATAATGTCTATTTTATGACGAATAATGCGTACTTTGACGATGTTCTCGTTTACCCGACTTCAAAAGTTACCTCACAACTTCTTTCGTTGTGAGCCGATTTTGATGATTCTTTTTTTATTTGAAAGCTGGCGGATCAAGGTTCCGATGATAAAGCGGTGAAGTCGGTTTTTTTAAGCTTTGCTTGCGTTTAATTATTTTAAATACAATATCTAAGCTTCTATCACAGGACGTTGATAGAAGCTTGGGTATTGTATTTAAAAAATGTGCTCGCTAGAGTTTAAAAAAATATATTTTCCTAAGACTATGAAATAATTTACTTACATTAAAAACTTTCAGTGACATCAACAGCTAAAGAGCCTCTGAAATGCTGGCTCGACAACATGTACGGGCCCACGGGAGTAGCTGTGGGGACTGGTAAACAATTCTCATAATTACTAACTTAGTGTGGGGCTGTGAGTGTGAAAGTGTTAAAAAAAAAATATGTTAATCAATGTATACGACCCAGTTGGCGCAGTGGACAGGTGTCTGCCCTCTGCGCCGTGGGTCCTGGGTTTGATTCCCGGCAGCAACACAAATTCCTTCCCAAGGGTTATTTGTGTAGTAACTTGAATTTTAAATGTTTGAACAGTCTGAGCACGTATTATTGGAACAGGAAGGGAGTTCCACAAGCGAATAGCCTAAAAGCGAATATCAATAGAGATTTTTTTCTTTTTAATTCTATTTTTTTTTAAATTCCAGCGACGGGTATTCTCCGCACCCTACAGTGCGATGAGCGGGTGACGGCAGACATAGTCCCGGTCGACTCGGTCGTCAACTGTCTCATGGCGAGCGCTTGCAGTGTACACAAGGCTTATAAACAGAGGTAAACTACACGCTTTACACGCTTTTACAACAGATCCTGGCGAAGCTAAGGGGCTCAAGCCCCTTCCAAAACATGAACCCTACGGCGGGCGGTGGGCAGCAAATGAAATCAAATCAAATCAAATTCGTTTATTCACATGGGCCCCAAAGAGGTACTCATGAAAGTTAATGATTCTATTGCCAGATTCGCAAAATTACAGCCATCTCGAGAAGAACCTGGCATGAAACTCGGCGGCGTATTTTTTTCATTTTTTTTTTAATTCTTAATCTCTAAAACATAATTTTATTAACCTAGGTGTTATTATGCAGCGGGAACAAAACCTACCCTCAGCACCCAAACGACTATTTATTTTTTATTACACATTTAATTAATATAATACTATAAATTGTTATTATTATATATTTGTAATAGAATTCTTTTAAAATATGGATTAATTATCTGAAATAAATAAATTGAATTGAATTGAACTATCCTGGATCCGCCACTAGGCCTTTACACGGATAGCCACACGCCCGCCAATCATATCGAAGATTTATATCGTTTGAAAAAAATCACTACACAAAATATACACGTTGATTTTTCTTAGTAGCCTATGTGTTAATCCAGGGTGTCAGCTCCCTCCATACCAAATTTCATCAAAATTGGTTCAGCCGTTTGTGCAGGAAGAAGAAACAAACATATAAACACATTCGGAAACTTTCGCCTTTATAATACTAGCCGCGCCCCGCGGCTTCGCCCGCTATTATTAAGTTAAAAAGTAGCCTATGTGTTAATCCTAGGTATAAGCTATGTACATTCCAAATGTAATCCAAATCCGTTCAGCCATTAAAGCGTGAAGAAGGAACAAACATACTTACACAATTATGCACACACACAAACTTTCGGATTTATAATATTAGTAGGATTAGTGTGATTTTCTACCGACTTCACAAAAAAGGAGGAGGTTCTCCAGTCGACAGTTTTTTTTAATGTATTTTACCTCATAACTTCGTTCCACGTGAACCGATTTTCAATTATAATTTTTTTGTTAGAAAGATGTTGCTTTCCAATTTAAATGGGACCACCCATTTAAATTTGATCATGATTTGATCAGTAGTTCTTGAAATATCTTCAATAATGCGTGTTTACAACATCAAATCTGATCAAAGTTCCGAAGATAAAGCGGTGAAGTCGGTTTTTTTAAGCTTTGCTTGCGTTTAATTATAACATCTATATTTGAATGTGTGTTCACAGTACACCACCGACAGAACCACCCCTCTTCAACTACGTGAGTTCAGTAGAAAACCGGATCACATGGGGTGACTTCACGGAGAAGAATGTTGTCAGGATCGATAACTACCCCTTCTCAGATGCAGTTTGGTGAGTTCTATTTTTAATCGACTTCAAAAAAACGAGGAGGTTCTCAATTCGACTGTTTTGTCTCGCGCGCGCGCTGCCGCCCGAAGCGGACGCATCAGTTAATCACTTTATGTTGAAAAATCGTTATAAATGGTAAAAGTTCGCAGAATAACGTATAAACTATGTTAATTGTGTGCCGAGTGCTACAAGGATTGCAGTGTACTGATAACTTTATAAAATAAACATTGTGTTTAAAAACAATAATCGAAAATCTAATTCATTGTGAATCTAAAACTACATTATCCTGCCACTAAATGATTCACGCGGCGCAACGGCAGCGGAATGCGGACCGCGGCTAGGTCACTGACCCGTAATTCGAGGAATTTCTTTCGCACCATTTCTTCGGACTAAGCGCGGGAGGTGAGATCGCTCCTTATAACATTTTCAACTACGCTTTGTGGTAAAATATACTTCAGTGTTTTCTTCAGTGTTTTATAAGAGAACATTGTAGTCGTCAAATCTAACAATATTGCTCTAAAATATCGTCAGTTTCGTATTGATAGTACAAGAAATAATTTATTTCATACGTAATGGCTAATGCAGAGAAGACTAATATGTCATTGACTTGCGACGGATTTCCACAACAGATAAACAACAGACAACACATGTCACAAATTAATCCTATTCAAGACTGTGGAGGGTGTCCGACCAAAATCACAAACCGAGAATACTTAAAATGTTCGGTATGTGGTATAATCTACGACCTGATATGCGGAAACGTTTCAGTTAAGCGTTTTCTTGCTATGACATCCGAACACAAACTGTCGTGGACATGCACACCATGTATTACTAAAAAACCAAGGTTCGATAATACGAATACTCCGATTGGAATACACTATCACTACACAGACCAAAATAATGTAACCACAAGAAAACCAAGAAAAAAACAATCTTCTTTAGACAATGTATCACTTTCTACAGATTCTATAAATGATACAACTATTTTAAATGACACCGTATGCCACATGGAAGATATCTCAATAGATACATCAAGACCTTCCAAATCAAATGACCTAGGATCTGATATTATAGAAATTACTGAGCAGTTAGTAAAAGCCAAAATAGAAATAAATAGATTACTTATGGAAAACACGGAACTAAAGCATAAGATATCAGAGCTCCAAGGCGATAAACAAGCAAATGAAAACATCATAAAACATACTGAAGAGCAAAAAATATTTGACGACAAGGAAGCGTATATATTAAGCAAAGAATATTTAAAAAAAATGAACAAAAATAGTGGCAAAAAAACTTCAACACCTCTGCCGATAAAATCAAAAAACACCTGCAAAGCTAGCACTGAAAAAATAAAAATTAGGAAGAAACTCAATGATGCAAATAGTCGGGAAATAAGAACAGATGCCACTATTTCAATATGTAAGAAATACGTTAGCTATGCTGAAAAAGTGAAAAACGGCAGCAGTAATCAGAATAGCAGTGACGACGACGGAACCAGTAACCATGCTGATATATTAGAAAACAGACATAAAAGAGCACACCAAATGACTGAAAATAATGATGCCCAATTGAAAAACTTAAATCTTCCTAAAGACAAACAAGCTCAGAATACTGATAACACTCTCAAAATTATTGTAATTGGTGATCAAAGTTGTTCAAATTTTTCATCAAATCTTATTAATAATCGGCGTGAATATAAAAATAGCAAAGAATATAATGTTATAACCCTCAGTTATCCAGATGCTCCTACTGACCACATTCTTAATAATGTGAAATTAGATGCTCTTAATATACAAGATGAAGATTGGGTCATCCTATCAGTCGGATCGAATGACATAAACCCAACAAAATTTCTTATCGAAATTTCTGCGTTCTTAAAGAAACTGACAAAGCCAAATATTATATTAAGAAGTATCCAAAAAAACTCTTACTTAAATGAGGAAAAACTAAATCTGAATTTGAAAACAATCTCACATAATTTTAAAAAATGCCACTATCTATATGATAACAATTTGCAAATATCTCACAAAAACATTGATCTCTGTAAAAAAGTCAATGACTTTATAAATACCTCAGATTATAACTCATGTTTTATAGGTAAAAATATAATGAAATGTGCCGCTATAACGCGTCATTCGGAACCGAAGTTACGTGTAAATGAAGTTGTACCTAAATTTGGTGAAAAAGGTGCTAAACCCAAATTTGTTACAATTCCTTACTTCTTTAATAAAATGCAAAAAAGTGTAAAAAAAACTGACTTGATGGAAACAGAAACGTATCCCAGTGACACTAAAAATGATAAACCGGGTACTATACCATTTTACTTTAAAAAACGAGTCAATGAACAATTTAACAAGGATACATCAACAAATAAGAAGTTTTTTCGTGATTAATGCAATAGCTCCATATAATACTTTTAGTGAACCCAAAATTAACGTAGGAAAACAATTTAGTATAATGCATTTAAATATTCAAAGCCTTAAGGCCAAACTAGATTATTTCGAGATTCTAAATAAAGATCACAAATTTGACGTCTGCTGTTTTTCAGAAACTTTTTTACGTAACAATGAAGTAGATATTCTGCAAATTGAAGGATACAAAAAAGCTGTGCATTATTCCCGCAAACATAAATCTAGGGGTGGTGTTGGCATTTATATAAAATCTGATATTAGTTTTACTAAACTAGATTGGATATCAGAAATGTCAATTGAATGCCATTTTGAAAGTTGTGGTATTCTAATACCAGAAATAAACTATATTATTGTTTGTCTCTACAGAACACCCAATAGCAATTATGACCTTTTCATAAACACTTTTGAAACATTGCTCCATAAAATTACGCGAGTCCGAAACAATAGGAAAAAGGTCTTTATCGTAGGCGACTTTAATATAAATATTTTAGATAAAAACAGGAAGACAGATCAGTTTTTAAATTTAATTACTTCATTTAATATCCATAATACCATTTCTGAGCCAACACGAATAACGTCACACTCGGGAACTTGCATCGATAACATTTTAACAAACACAAAAGCATATAAAACTGAAATTCTTAATGCCGGTATCTCGGATCACACTGCACAAGTAATTAAAGTATCGACCAGCTTTAGTTTCAATGAAAAGTTTTGGTTTGTAGAGAAGAGAAACATAGACAAATATTTAGATGTATTTATAAAATACATAGCCCAATTAAATTTCTCTCACATTTATTTACAAAAACATCCTACAGTAGCTTACAGAGAATTCATAGAATTATTTTCTTTAATATACGAATTATGTATACCTATTGAGAAAATTAAAATGTTCCATAAAAGAAAACCGAATTGGAAAACTAAAGGTATTATTTTAGCCAGTAAGAAAAAAAGACAAATTTATCTAAATAATCAATACAGAAAAACGGAGGAAAGCAAAAGCGCATACAAAAAATACTCAAAAATGTTGAAAAAAATAATACGATGCTCTAAAAAGATATCTAATGTTAGATATATAAAAAAAAGTACAAATACAACAAAAGCTACTTGGGGCCTTATAAAACAATATTCCGCTCCAATTAATAGAATAAAAACTACGATAGAATGCCTAAAAATAAACAAAATTAATATTTCAGATCCCACAATTATTTCAGATGAACTGAATAAACGTTTTATAGCAATAAATGATAGCAATAATTATGAACCCTATAAACATACACCTTTAACACTGCCAAACTCTCAAACTATATTTTTGGCCCCGGTTGACCATGCAGAAATATTCAAAATTGTAAATAACTTTAAAAATAAAAAATCATCGGGTGAAGATAAAATCCCTATGCAAGTTATTAAAAGCAGTATTCATTTCATAATAGAACCCCTTGTCTATTTAATCAATTTAACATTGGAGACCGGATGCTTTCCGCAAAATCTAAAAACAGCATTAATAAAACCATTACACAAGAAAGGTCCTAAGCATGATGCAAATAATTATAGGCACTTCTTTCATGTTTCTCTAAAATATTTGAAAAAGTAATTTACAATAGGTTTATTTCATTTTTTGATTCAAGTGGCACTCTAAATTCAAACCAGTTTGGTTTTAGAAAGGGTAAAAATACAACGCTGGCTATTTTTAAAATGTTAATGCAAGTTGGGGAAGAAATAAACGCAAAAAAATCAGGTGTTGCTTTATTTTTGGATCTTACTAAAGCTTTCGATTCTGTAATTCACAGCACATTACTTACTAAATTAGAACATGTAGGTATAAGAGGCCAGGCTTTACTACTTATTAAATCATATTTAGAAAATAGAAAACAATCGGTTACGTTAGATGTATTTAACAAGTCTACTAAAACTATTGAAAAAGTATGTCCCAAACATGAAGATTTATTATTAGGTGTGCCACAAGGAAGTATCCTTGGGCCACTTTTGTTCTTAATTTATGTGAACGAATTACCTTTAGTGAGCAAACATTTATGCATTATGTTCGCTGATGATGCTACCATATACATACCAAAGAGAAACTTGAAAGATAAAGATTATGAAAAAATAATTAATGATACACTTAAAACTGTAGTTAACTGGTTGAACCATATTAATTTAAAAGTAAATATTAAAAAAACCCACCTTATTCAGTTTAGAAATTTCAAACAAGCCCATTTAAAACTTGACGTATCACTTGATAACAGAAAAGTAGATATGACTAACGAGACAAATTTTTTAGGTGTCACAATAGATTCAAATTTAAGTTGGAAATCTCATGTTAGTAAAATAAATAATAAACTTTCTAAATACTGTTATACTTTATCGACCTTAACTGACATTTCATCTAAAAAAATTGCGATTAACGCATATTACGGATATGTTTATCCTCATTTAAGTTATGGGGTTATTTTTTGGGGCAACTCCGTTGACATTAAATCCTGTTTTCTTTTACAAAAGAGGTGTCTGCGAGCCATATTTAAATTAAGTAGAACGGATACTTTACGTAATGTTTTTAAAAATTACTCTTTTCTCACATTAACTGGTATTTATGTGTATGAAATTTGTGTATTTGTAAAATCTAATGAAAGTTTATTTTTTGAAGTTAAATCAAATCGTGCAGTGTCCCTCAGACCCAAATATAAACATAACATATGCATACCGCAAATAAATAATAGTATGTTTTATAATTCTGCATTTGTGATGGCCATAAAAATATATAATAGAATACCACTAGAACTGAAAATGTTAAATGGAATACAATTTAAACGGAAATTGAAGTCATGGCTCATTCCTAAAGTTCACTATAGCCTTAATGAGTTTTTTGATTCTTAATCTTTTATATAATTAATTATACTTCTTGTTTTAAAGTTTAATGTTTATACGCACTTTGTTGCTATAGCTACTAAATTAACAAAATTGTTTTTATATCTTTAAGTACTAATATGTCGTTACATTTAGGATGATAAAATATTGTACGCTCGAAATGGGCAAGCTGTTGAAACTGTATTTATTATATTTAAGATCTTGTAAACACAGTCTGACAATAAAGCATATTCTGATTCTGATTCTGATTCTGATTGTTTTTATGTGAACCTTATAACTTTTTTCTAGGTGGACCGACTTTGATGATTCTTTTTTAATTTGAAAGCAGGTGCTTCTATTGTGGTCCCATTTAAATTTGATCAAGATCTGACCAGTAGTTTTTGAGTTGTCCTCAATAATGCGTATTTAATTCATTTATTCTGATCAAGGGTTCAGAAGATAAAGCTGTGAAGTCGGTTTTTTTTACTCTTCTTGCGTTTATTTTTTTTTAATTTTAGCTCCACATTACACATCTTATTTTATTTAGCCAGTGCTGAGTATTTTTACCTATGTATAAATTGAGTGTTTCATTAATATAGTCCTGGACATAAGTCACAGTCAAAGTCAAGTAAAAGAGTCATGGTCCAGTCATATCATGCCCTAATAAAGTTGTATAGACATAACTAGAACTTCTATTGCAGTTATGGAGAGAAAATTAAAAAAAGGCTTTCATACTCACAGTCCCACACTAAGTTCAATGACTTGTATCGTGGGTGCCGGGGACATTCACACCACACGCACTTATAATATACCATAATAATATATTAACAATCGATAATTCCACCAATTATGAATCGATTTTCATGATTCTTTTTTTGCTTGGTAGGTTACTTCAGAGATGGTCATGTAAAACAATTTTTGATATCTATCGGTTTCCCTGGATGGTTCGATGAAGCTTCTCTATATTTATCTCTTTCTAACTTATAGGGAATGAAATGCATGAACATTTTTGCATTTCCAGCTAAAATAAATGAGTGTATCATCTTAAGAGGCCGAGGAGTCTGTGAAACGATTCTATAGCTGTCTCTGTTTAACTGGCAAACTGTGCCCATGCTTGATGCGATAGCACTACCGACGGAACAAATTATGATAGGTGCCGTAATACCAAAACTTATGAATGAAAATGTAATGTTTAGCCATTGTTTTTTGAATTAATAATACCTTGAAATGATGACCTATGTTCCTGTTGTAATGACAAAAGAAATGTGTTAGTTTTTAATACAAAATGAATAAGTTAAAGATGCGACATTAACGTCGTAATAGTGTGTGAAAATCAATTGGTATTTGTCGTTTTAGGTAATTATCTTGGAATAAAAACTATCCAGGAACCTAGAATAATATTTTTTAAATCTGAATAACAGCACAGTATGGTGGTAATATGCTTGAATTATAAATAATTTCGGTATTAAGATTGTATGGGCAAATCAACCTCCGCAGGCCCCTTAACTGTGATTAAAAGTTGTCTCATTGAGTTTAAATTTATTTAAAAAGACACAAATTTGTAATATAAAAAGAAAATCCAACAAATATTTGTTCCAGGTACATATCCTTAAGGCTAACAAAGTCCGCATTCATAAACAAAATTTACATTTTGTTTTTGCATCTCATACCAGCTGTTTTGGTGGACGCTCTAGCCCTGTGCCTGGGGAAGGAGCCAAAGTGAGTATTACAGATAAGCAACTTTGAATCTTAACTTCTAAGATTTAGGGTCTATTGGCTAGATTGAGTCCATCGCTAAGTATTTATTTATGTAGGATAATTTTAAACCCCAATTCCGATGGATATTCAATGTATTGGAAGCAGTCACTGGCCACGAGGTCAATAGTTAAGGCAATATTTCGGGACTCTAAAAAACTATTTTTGATCGAGCGAAGCGAGATTTTAAGTTGACTTTGGTCGTTCAGCACTTTGTCCGTCCGTCTGTCAGAGGCATCTAGCGTCTAAACCATTCAAGCGAATGACTTCAAATTCTCATAGAATATGTAAAACTACGTCCCAAAGCCAGAAATGACATTTAAAATTACATAAATTAAAACATTAAGGGGGCTTCTATACATGTAAGTGGGGAGCCAAATATTTTTTATTTTTTTATCTACCCTTGTGGGGTATCGTTGAAAAGGGCTTGACAATTATAGTACGAAACTGGTTTTAGAAAAAATCTATGTTGGAAAATAACGATTTGGTAGGCCACCAAAGTCACTGTTTTAGACCTATTTTGTCCCGGGGTCTATTTTAAAAATGGCTTCACGTTTAAAGCTGAAACTTACGTACAATATCCGTTATATCCTGTACTTGAACAATAAATACAGAAATCAAACATTTATAGTAAAGAAAAAAAGTTTGAAGCAATTAACCTCAAAAGTTTTTCTCTATTAGACAAAATGTAGGCGCGAGATCTCAATTGTAAATGACTGTTAGTGTTTTCTTAGAAAAATCCTCTCATTCCAGAATGCTGAAGGTCTACCGTAAGATCCACAAGTTCTCCTCTGTCCTCTCGTACTTCTGCACGAACGAGATAAAGTTCTGCAACCGGCGGGTCCGGGAGCTGTGGACCAACACTTCCGAGATGGATAAAAAGGTAAAACTTCGAAGATTTGTGTCGCATGAAATTCACAACCAGATTGTGGTCAGTGTTTACGATATACACAGTTACTGAAAACCAAAAGCACACACAAATGTTTCTTGTGTGTTCAAGGAAAATTTGTATTTCTGGTTCTGGTTGTGATTGTGTGTGTGATGAGAATGTGACACAAGTCATCGAACTTAGTGTGGAGCTGTGAGTGTGAAAGCGTTTCTGCTGGAAATTGAACCCGGCACCCGGCGGCGTTACAGAGCAGACAGTATACAAACAAAACAAACGAACGCATTCACACTCACAGCCCCACACTAAGTTCAAAGACTTGTGTCGTGAGTGCCGGAAACATTCACATGACACACACATTACACCCAGAACCAGAAGCACAAATTGATGATATTTGTGTTTCTGGTTCTGGGTGTATTTGTGTGTGTGATGTAAATGTTTCCGGCGTCCACGATAAAAGTCTTTGAACTTAGTTTGGGGCTGTGCGTGTGAATGCGTCTGTTTTTGTTTGCGTTTGTTTTATAATATTATTATTCATAAATATAATATAAGATAAAAGGTACAATACACATACATAAATATAAAAATGTGTCACTAGTTGGCCTAAGTGCTTTAACACTTTGTCCGTCCGTCCGTCCTGTAGTCACTATTGCTGGCGGTTGCATGTCTGACAATATTGTGATACTGACCCAGATGGACTCTGCAAGACTCTGCAAGTTACCACTACAGAAGACTTCCCCAGGCGGGCACTGCATTGCAAGAGTAATTAAAAATGACATTAGAGTCATTAACTGTCATGAGTGGTTCCATGGGGCCCATGTGAATAAAAGATTAAGAGTTTTCAGTTCTAAAAGTCCTGTAATCATTGTTTTTTACAGTTGTTCCCGTTCAGCATGGCAGACGTTGATTGGGAAACATATTTCGACGAGTACCTGGTCGGCATCAGGCGGTACCTCTTCAAAGAGAGTGATGACACGCTTCCCAGCGCCAGGATCAAGTGGAAAAGGTAGGAACGTACATTTTATTTCCAATTTTGTTTCCAGGCTGTCTGCGAATCTGGCAATAGAATCATTAACTATGAATGTCCCTTATTAGTCATATATATGTATGTATGATAATATTTATTAGTTTGTATATGTTTAAAATATATTTTTATTATTTATGTAGGTTTTTGTATGTATATTATGTATCTAATATTAATAAGTATGTGTAAGTACATTTATTAATTTAAATACGTGTTGAGGTACATCACCGTCCCTGTTTGTAATATTTTTATCATCTCCCTTTGGTTGTCTGGAAGAAATCGCTTTGAGCGATAAGACCGATCTTTGTGCTCCTATGTTATATTTAAGATTCCTTTGTAAGTGTTATTTATTTTGGTGTGCAAATAAAGAATTTATCTATCTAACTTTCATGAGTGCCTCTTTGGGGCCAATAAACGATTTTGATTTTGAATGTCTTCAATTTGAATCAAATTTTTAGGCTCCTTGATTTTCGACATTCACCTGTTTTTCTACCGACTTCACAAAAAAGGAGGAGGTAGGTACTCAACTCGACTGTATTTTTTTTATGTTTGTTACCTCGTAACTACTTTCCACATGAACCGATTTTGTTTTTTTTTGTTTTAAAGATGTTGATTTCCAATTGGTCCCATTAAAATTTGATCAAGATCTGATCAGTAGTTCTTGAAATATCGTCAATAATGCGTGTTTAGTAAATCTAATCTGATCAAAGTTTTTTTAAGCTTTGCTTGCGTTTAATTATTTATCTTCATCTTGTTCACAAGCTTTTATTTAGTTTCATCTGTCCTGTTATCTGTCGGTCTGTAATCAAATCTTGCAAGCTAAATTAGACCCACTTCCCGATGTCCGATTGGACTCAAATTTGGTGTACTTATGTATCTTCGGTGACAATACAATAGATATAATAACCATGACGTACCATGGAGCTGATCTGATGGAGACGGAAGATGGCCATAGGAACTTGTGAACTAAACAAGATAAACCCATCGAGTTTGGGCTCGTTTGATTCGTCTTGACAAGTTCTCTGGTTATGTAACTTTTTAGTCCTTTTTTATTAACTACTGTTAAATAAAAAAGGACTAAATTTTAGACAGTATTAAAGTATTACTTGTTTAAGCTTACGACAAAGACGTTCACACGATAGGTCGTCTTTCTTGTTTCTACCAACTTTACGTTTTCTAAAATTGAAACCTAGCTAGATCGATTTATCGCCCCCGAAACCCCCTGCATACTAAATTTCATGAAAATTGTTGGAGCCGTTTCCGAGATTCAGATTATGGCGAAATCAGTCCTGGTTGCAGTGTTGCTCTGCGGCCATTTGAGCGATGTAGTGGGGACTCTGACCCTATCATTGGATAAAATTGATTAACTTTCATGAGTGCCTCTTTGGGGCCCATGTGAATAAACGATTTTGATTATGATTTTTTTGAAAATATATGTAAAAAAAAACATTTTTGATTTTTTTAACTGCCCATTGGCTTAGTTAGGTAAGCGTTCGCCTTCTAAGCAGGGGTATCGGGTTCGATTCCCGGCGGGAACACAAGTTTTCTCCCCAAGGAACATTTGTGTTTCTGGTTGTTATTGTGTGTGTGTGATGTGAATGTTTCCAGCACCCACGACACAAGTCATGCTGTGAGTGTGAAAGCGTTTATGTTATGTTATTTTAATTAATCTTTTTTTTTTCAGATTATACTATCTACACCAGATAGCTCGAATACTGTTCTACGTCCTAATAGTATATTTAGTTTGGTCAGTATTTAAAATTATGTGGTGATTTAATTTATAAATTTATAATAAATTACAAAGTAAATAAGTCTCAAATATCTGATTTTCTGGGGAGTAGGTAGGTTCATACAAAGTTATTATTTTTAATAATTGTGGTATTTTTTATCTATGGTAGTTTTATTAATATTTGACTTCTACCTCACCTATGGAAGTAAAAATGTGGTCGATGGTGGTAAACGTGCTAGACTTAATGGATTTGAATTTATAAATATTTTTTTATTGTTCGATGTTTTTTATTTTCCAAATAAGATTACGAAATACAATTTATACTGATCATAAATTTAAAAAAATGGTTTTCTGTAAAGTCGGTTTACGGACGATAATTTTGCGTGATAGCGTCATAAGACGAACGCTTGGCCGATCGTGCCTCTCTATCGCTTGTTCCGCGCTCTCGCTTGCACGCTCGACTCAGGCGGAACGTGACCCTTTTTGTGCGTGCAGCCGGTGTTCATCGATTTATAAGACGTTATCACGTCAAAAAATGTGTGACACTTTGGTATATTTTTAACGGCTCGACAAATTTTGATGAAATTTGATTAATTGAAATGTAGTTATACATGTAGAATTCGGAATAAGAATTGGTTTTTCTTACGCAAATTCAGACTTACGAGCCACTTTTAGTAAAAAATGTAAGAAATAATAATAATAATGTGATAATTAAATATGTATTGAAATTGTTATTTAATGGAATATTTTACACCAAATGATATTATTTCATAAGTGTAATATATAATTAATATAGTCTTTTTTGTGTCTAAGAACCGCCGGCTGGCATAGCTGGGTGCGCGTTCACCTTCTACACCGGGTATCGGGTTCAATTCCCGGTGGGAACATAGTTTCCTCCCCAAGGGCAATTTGTGTTTCTGGTTTTGGGTGTGATTGTGTGCGATGTGAATGTTGCCGGCACTCACAACACAAGTTATCGAACTTAGGTGTGGGCTGCGAGTGTGAAAGCGTTTATATTAGGATGACGACCCAATTAGCACAGTTTTTTCTACGGTGTATGTACTGGGTTCGATTCCCGACAGAAGCACAATTTTCTTTTAGAAAAATTGCGCTTCTGGTCTTATGATGAAATGTTTTTGGCATCCACGATACAAGTCTTTGATCTTTGCGGGAATGTGAGTGTGAAAGCGTTTGTGTTTATAATTAAATGTTTATGACCAAATATTTTGTATGTTTCCATGTTACCTTATGTTTAATGTATATTTAAGGGTATGTATTAATTAATACAAAATGTAACATAGTTATTAAGTGTATATACTGGTCCTTAAGTATATAAAACATTAATAAATATCTTATTTGAAAACAGCATTTTAATTTACCATATTTATTTTATTCATTTATTAGCTGTACCCGGCATGCGTTACAATGCCACGTGACTATATTATTACCTCCTTCATTGTTATGTTTGCCTAGTACTTTACCAAATCTGAGTGACGTATGAGAAAATGATTTTTATACACCTATTTAAAAAAAAAAGAAAAAGATGTCCGTCTCCTGGTTCTAAGCTACCTCCCCACCAATTTTCAGCCAAATCGGTTCAGCCGTTCTTGAGTTATAAATAGTGTAACTAACACGACTTTCTTTTATATATATAGATATACTACGAAATATACAAAAATATATCTATATATTAACTCAAAATCTAATATGTTTATTGCATATTACATAACACTTAGGTCTAAAATTGTAGTTCCTGTGATACCCCGTAGGGGAACTGAAATCGGTCCAACCGTTTCGGAGGAGCTCGACCACAAACACCGTGACACGAGCTTTCTATATATTAGAAAGATAGAAAAAGAAGAAGGTTAAATGACATGACAGAAGGTAAAAGTGACATAGTATTTCTTTTGTGATTTTTGTTTCGCAACTGTGTGATTTGCATACACTAAGACCCGTTCAATAAACAATTTATAATCCATTATTACACATTAACACTCGAATTATCATAAGTTTTGGAAAATAATACAATATCGACGCCATTTTTTCACTTTCGCGGCAAAACTCATCTCCTATCAGGTAAATAATATCTATGTAAAACTTTTTCAAAAACTAGTTTTTAGAAGACCGCCATATTAGATTTGGAGTGGCGTCACTTTATTTTTCGAGTTATTCTCAGCAAGCCCTTTCATTTGATGATACCCATATTGTAGGAGTGCATTAAAAATTACTTGTCCGCCATTTTGTGCGTTCCGCCATGTTGGATTTAGAATGACGTCACACAGCTAACCATGCATTGGTGCTAATTCTGTTGAGCACCGAACTAACCTAAACTAAACTAAAAATGAAACTAATTTTAGTCCAAGAATACCTTAACGCTATTCTGATTTTACGTTGAACTTAATTTAAAAGTTGAAATGACAGGACTAAAAAGGACTCTCTTAGGTAGTGTCTATGGACAAGTCGTTTGAATATATTTTTATTTTCGGCTTGTTTAACTTCCATCGGTAGCGCATTCGATAAGCGAACTGCAACGGTACCAAGTGACTTGTCTAGGAAAGAAGTTTTATGATATGGAATTGCAAGTGTCAAGTTTTGCGAGGATCGTAGCTGCCGTTCGTGAGTATCGGAGAGAAATTTAAAGTTTGGTTTTAGATAGCTTGGTGAGTTTGTATCGTTAAGAATAGATAAAAGGAGACAAAGTGGTCGAATATTCCTACGCTCGCGAATAGGCAGCCATTGAAGTTTGGCTCGATATTGAGATACATGGTCATATTTACGAAGGTAAAAGATGAAGCGGATACAGGAATTTAATAGACGGTCAAGCTTGTTCAAGAGTTCTTCAGAAAGGTCAATGAAACAGATATCAGCGTAAAAGATAATTGGGAGTAGAAAGGAATTAACGAGGGAGTTTTGGTTTTGATAGGTAGAAAGTTTTTGAGTCAGAGAATGGAGCATAAAATTTAAGAGAAATTTCACAAATATGTGGCCGCCAACTAAGATTAGAATCAATGATGACTCCGAGATCCTTTACTGCAGGAGAAAAGAGGATTATACAATTACTAAAAGAGAGGGGAGGAAGTTTAGATGTATCAATCTTAGCAAGCTGTCGCGAACTGTCGACTACAACAGCTTGACATTTCTTGGAGTTGACCATGATGCCATAACTATCGGACCATTTGAGAAGTCGAGACAGATCATTATTGAGAACGTCGATAACATACAAGTTAAATAAAAGCTTATAAAAATAAAAACAACAGATTATACCAAATATGTTTTATTTAAAATCAGGCACAAACTCTTATATCTAAATAAATACAACGTTAAATGCAACCTAGATGCCAAGAGTATAAAGCTGTCTAAATCGACCACATATGGTACAAGAAGAACCCTCGCCTGATGGTAAGCGACACGCCTTTTTACATCTGCAGTGACACCTGCAGCTTTGTATCAAAATATTGCTTTTTCACACGGGCTTCAAAAGGTCACTCAGAAAATAAAATAGCAAATTTATATAGAAAAAATATAGCTCGTTGCTGGGCTTGAAATGACAACGTATGGCTATACGTCGACATTTTTTTTCTAAAAAACATTAAGATTTTTTCCTCTCTAAAGAATTCTTTAATCCGCTTTTCGAAAATAAACGAAATTCTGTCTGATGAGTGACTCTTTGGGTTCCATGTGAATAAACAATTTTGATTTTGTCAAGTCAACTGTTAATAAAATACATGATTTATCTATGTCTGCCGTGTGTATATAAATGATCCAACTAGATTACCAAAATTACGGCGTGGCACTGCAATGTGCTCGTCTCCCTGAGACTTATTTTGCGTCAAGCATACACATAAAATTATACTAAACAAAATGCAGAATAGATTAGTATGGGGAAATGTCTTGTCAAAGTTATCACTCATATTATATAGTATAAACATATTTTAAATGAGATTCAAAATATCATTGATAAAGGTGAGTAAATGCGCAGAACATTTAAAATAATAAATGTTTCTGTGTTTAGTAACGGGTATAGAACTTACCCGTTTTACTACAAGTAGCAACACTTAGTAGTAACACGGGTAGAGAACTTACCCATTTTACTACAGGTAGTAACGCTTAATAGTAACACGGGTATAGAATTTATCTTTTTTACTACTGGTATAGTAACACGAGTAGATAATTTACCCGTTCTACTGCAATTAGCAACACTTAGTAGTAACACGGGTAGATAATTAACCCGCGTTACTACTGGTAGCAACACTCAGAAGTAACACGGGTAGACAATTTACCTGTTCTACTGCAAGTAGCAACACTTAGTTGTAACACGGGTAGAGAATTTATCGGTATTTCTACAGGAAGTAACACGAGTAGGTAATTTACCCGTTTTACTGCAAGTAGCAACACTTAGTAGTAACACGGGTAACAAATGTACCCGTATTACTACAGGTAGCAACACTTAATATGTTACACGAGTAGAGAAATTACCCGTTCTACTACAGGTATTAACACTTAGTAGTGACACGGGTAGAAAATTTACCAACAAATACTGGTAGTACACAGGAAGTAAACGATTTTTTGTCTGCTTATTATTTAACATAGTATATTAAAAAAACACTTAATTGTATATCTAACTGGAATGCCGTCATATTAGATGCATTTACATTACAATGTTTCGAGCATTAACATTTATTAGACACCTGCAGGCCTAGCATGGCGCAGGGTTATAAATTGTAACCCCTGTTTTTATCCACTGACAAGGGACAAGATTGTTCTCTCCACCGTACACAGCATGGCAGCAGTGGAAGGGGAAAGTATATCCCTTTTTGACATTTGGCGTAGACATATACAATGTGTAACAAAAAGGTGTAGTAATACTCAAGCTACATGTATGGAGTCTAACAGGGACTTCTGAATTCGCGGCAGCACCATGAATAATGAGTATGATGAATTAAAGTTTCAAAAAAAATATGTAATTTGCAACCCTATTTCATCAGCTACCGTTCTACACCACATAGTTTTTGGACCTAGACGTGTGACAGTGGAGGCCATAACAAAGGTCAAGGTCACGCGCCACAGATGTAACCGCTGTCAAAAATATTTGAAAATATCATTTGTATTTTTGTATGGAAAAAAATCTCCGATTTCGAGTTTCGTTCTCTGGCAGACGATTCCTGGCACGATACACATACACACCACCAAGTATTAC
Source organism: Lomographa bimaculata (assembly GCA_948107665.1). NCBI lineage: Eukaryota > Metazoa > Arthropoda > Insecta > Lepidoptera > Geometridae > Lomographa > Lomographa bimaculata. Next base: position 8,071,883 of record OX403614.1, read on the forward strand.
TACACCTTTTTGTTACAGGTTGTATATACAACTCTAATTCTACCTTCATAACATGGGCGCAATGAAGTGGATAAAACTACTCTGTTTGACGTTTGGTAGAGAAAAATTATCCTCTTGATTGATTTTGTTTATACATATAGCATTAACAATGCTAGGAAGAACTATAGTGATAAATTTAGTAAGGAAAAATTATCGCCTCAACGGGAACCAGCGGCCATAGGGTGTCATGCCCTATTGCTATAACCGCTGAGCTACTCAAGCCCTGCCTGAAGCGACGAAATTATCCTTTCCATAAGGATAAGTTTCTAAAAACTGTTTCGATAGATGACGTTACACGTTAATAATAATATTAACGTGTAACGTCATCTATCGAAACAGTTTTTAGAAACTACTCGGCGTTTTAGCGGGTTCAAGTGTCCACCCACCATGCTACGCCTGCTGGTGGTAAGTTTTCATACAACTTACCAACAAGTGATAAAGTGGTCAAACGCAAGCCTATCATCATATTATTTGTCTATGATTTAATTTTTAACCTCTTTGTTTATAATCCGCTTCATAGAAGCCTATGTCATAAAATTTATGGACACAATTTTATTACAAGATTTTTAAAAAAGTTACCGACTTCAAAAAGACGGGGGTTCTCAATTCGACTGTATTTTATTTTGTGTTACATCAGATCTTTTTTCTAGGATTCTAGGTGAACTTATTTTGATTTTTTTTTTATTGTGGCTCTTTCCATTTGGTCCTATTTAAATTTGATCAGGATCTGACCAGTAGTTTTTGAGTTATCCTTAATAATGCGTATTAAATTCATTTAATTTGATCAAGGTTTCGAAGGCAGGGCGGTGAAATCGTTTTTTTTTATTATTGCTTGCGTTTAAATTATTGAATATACAACATAATATAAATAAACAAGTTTTTTTTATCTTTAATAATATGACGTTTGATCAAACTCTATTGGTAAGAATAATACGTTTTAGGTTGTGTGTGTAACACTTGGGCTGGAATAAAAGCTGGCTCTCAAGGATAGCTGTTGGAACACCGTTTAGTTGCTCACTTTGTAAATGCATCTATACATATAGATATAATTTGATTTAATAATTAATTGTTAGTAAAAAATATATTTTTTAAATATTTGTAAAAACATTATATAAAATTAAATAATATCAGTGCAATTTGTTTTAATCATAATTAAATCTCAGACTAATAACATAATAATATTACGAATTATTACAATTATTACAATTAATTTAGACACATTTAAAATATTTACTTTATTACAGCAATTACAAATTATTTATCATCTGGTTATAAGTTAATGATAAGGTTTTATATATTTCATTCGAAAAAAAAAAAACAAAATATAAAAATTAAAAAGAAAAACCATACCGTATAGAAAATATAATAAGATATATTTTTGCTTAAAATTGTTGTCACGTTGTTAAAACGTCATCCATTTATAGTCGACATACCTCCGGTTCGCTCAAAGCGTTTCGCTTCTACGTTCATCATCTGTACAGCGAGGGAGTGGAACTCATTGCCTGCGTCTTTGTTCACCGAACCTGGGAGTCTTCAAGTCTCGAGTGAATAGGTATCTTCTAGGCAAGCACTTCACTTCTTCGGCCGCATCATCACTTTCCATCAGGTGAGAACTATCTCAGCTGATGTAAAGTGATGTTGCGGCCGAAGAAGTGAAATGCTTGCCTAGAAGATACCTATTCACTTTTTTTTTATGATAAGAAAAAAAGTTAAAAAAAAAGTGGCGACAAGCCGAAGCAAAAATATATATTTTTTAAATTTGAATGTGTTATGAAAAATTTAGTTTTTAGTAATTTAACTATATTATCGGCAATATATAAAAATAATGTAAGCAATTGATTAAAAAATATGAAACAAAATTACACACCCTCCTTATTGATTCATACAAAGCGCTAAAGAATTATTACATTTAATACACATTATAATAGTTATTATTATACAATAAAAAATTCAAAATTGTTATAAAATGTCATAATTAATACATTAACTACACGGAGTTAAAGAAAAACGGACGGAACCACATCCAAATATGGGTGAAGCATGGAAATATCATGAGTGCGTATACATCTTGCTACAAACTGTCACAGACAACTAAATAGTTGCTACGGTGTATTTACGCCGAATGATCTTTGGTGTATTTGTGTGCGTGTAGCTCGTATTACAAACAAATTTGTAGGACCTAGGGTGCTTCACTCGTTATGTTGTTGCATCCGCCTTTATTTATATCCGTGACTTACTAATAGATTCATAATTGAAATTCATTAATTTTACAACCATTGTCATGTTTTATTAATTAAATTGTAAACAAAGATGTTATCAATAAGTTAAAAAAACTTTTTAAAGACAATATTTAGAAGTCCGCCATATTAGATTTACAGTGAAGTCACTTTATTTTTCGAGTTATTCTCAGCAAGCCCTTACATTTGATACCCATATTGTAGGAGTGCATTAAAAATTACTTGTCCGCCATTTTGTGTGTTTCGCCATGTTGGACTTAGAATGACGTCACACAGCTAACCATGCATTGTCATCCAAACTAAACGTGAATACAAAATTTCAGCTCAATCGGTTGAAGATATCTGCTCCAAAATTGAGTTGCAAGATTCCACCCGAACAAACATACATACATACAGTGCAAGCTAAATAAAAGCTTGTAAAATTGGTGGATACGGTACGCTATATTATCCAAAAAAAGATAATTGCTGAATCAGATGCATCTAGGGCTAGGTGAAGACATTCCAAGCTATACAAAACGCTTTCACACTCACAGCCCCACACTAAGTTCGATGACTTGTGTCGTGGGTGGCGGAAACATTCACATCACCCAACAATGTGGTTGAGGAACAAGCCTAGAATAATTGGCTTTCAAGGACAGCTGCCACAACATTTTATCGTTTAGTCGCAGAATGTCCAATTCGCAAAATGTCAAATTCGTGGAATGTCAAATTCGCGGAATGTATTCCATTCAAACGGATTTTGTTTTCATTGTCGGACAAAATGTTTTAATAGCTTATTGATGATTTATGCAATTCATATTAAACTAGCTGCGCCCCGCGGTTTTACCTGCGTAAGTCCGTAACCTATAGGAAGTCCGGAACATAAGTAGCCTATTTTTTTTTATCTACCTTAAATTGCTCCCGCGCGAGTCCGGGGCGGATCGCTAGTCCTTCTAATATTATAAATGCAAAAGTTTGTGTGTGTGAATGTTTGTTACCACGCATCTCCGTAACTACTAAACCGATTTTAATGAAATTTGGAACGTAGGTAGCTTATATTCCGGATTAGGACATAGGCTACTTTGATCATCATCATCATCATCAGCGGACAAAGCCGCGGGGCTCAACTAGTATAGTATAATTTTAGTAATTGTGCTGTAAATTGTTGTTTTATATCAAAAGTAGTGTCAAAATGTATATTCCGATATGTATATCTTGCTGCCATGATTCATTAGTTTGCCATTTATAATATTCACCGTGGGGGTCCGGCCGTAGACCGGGGTAGTTAATATCTGGGATGGGCGACTCTGAAATAATTAATAAAGAAAGCTTATTATAAAATCAATTAATATATTAATGACAAGGATGCATGGAACTGCATAAGCGCTTTCTGGAGCCAAAATATAGATATCCTTTTTTTTTGTTGGGGATAAAATCCTGGCACTTCCCTTCCTACAGGGATGAACGAAAAGGGTCAAATTCAAATTCAAAATCGTTTATTCACATGTGCCCCAAAGAGGCACTCATGAAAGTTAATGACTCTACTGCCAGATTCGCGAAATTACAGCCATCTCGAGAAGAACTTTGCAAAAAAATCGGCGGCGCATTTTTTCATGAATTTTTTTAATCATTCTTAACACTAATACATAATTATATTACTCTAGGTATATCTATATTATGTAGTCGCTAGAAAGCGCTTGTGCAGTTTGCCTCCATGCATACTTTTCATCCGAGATGTGGGGCTCGAACCCACTAAAAACCCCGCCGTGAGTCCCTCGCCAAGGGGCAAGATAGGGTCGCGCTAGCAGTCACTATCTTGCCCCGGCGGTAGGCCCATTGCACCCATAAAGGGGTGACTTTGCTCACCAAGGCCATTGCACCTATAAAGGGGTGACCTTGCTCACCAAGGCCATTGCACCCATAAAGGGGTGACCTTGCTCACCACAAACGTGTGGGGGTGGCCTTGGTGAGCAAGGTCACCCCGTGCAAGCCGGTGGAGGTCCCTGACTTTCCACCATTGATCCCACTAAAGAGTAGAAAGGAGGCAGGCGTACCGCCACCTCATGTGTGGGGTTGTAAGTGTTTAATTTAATCTACCCGCTGGTATAGTCGGGTGCGCGTCCGCCTTCTAAGCAGCGGGTGTCGGGTTCGATTCCCGGTAGGAACACAAGTGTGGGAAATTTGTGTTTCTGGTTCTAGGTGTGTAATGTGAATGTTGCCGCCACAAACTACAACGCACAAGTCATGGAACTTAATGTGGGCTGTGTGTGTAAAAGCGCTTAACAATACCAGAAAAAAAATTTCATATATTTTATAACAAAACAATGCTCTATTATCTACCAAGTAACAAGACCATGCAAAAAAAAAATTACAATCATTAAAAAATCACAGATTGAATCCACCTGGATTCAAGAATGTTTTAGATTTACAATTCGAACCGATGATTTTTTTTATTTACGCGGACGAAACCGCGGGATGCAACTACTATATCTGCGTTGGTCTCGCTAGAACTTGAAAACGTCTCGACCGATTTGTCTGTTTTTTTTTTTTGTGTTTCTAATTTTTTTTTTATTCCACCGAAGCCAGGGCGGTTCGCTAGTCTATAACAAAAGAAGCTTACCTTATAAATACGCAAGCGGCGGACACCCCCATTATAGTGATAATGGTGTGTACAGACGGAGCCAGGGACGCGGCGGCGCCGTAGCGCGCTTGACCACAAGCTGGCGGGCACACGGGGATAATGGACTCTAAAATAATACGTCATGCATTACTAGCAAGCTGGGGAGATAAAAACACAAAAAAAGAAAAAATACAAGAATTTTTTTTTATGTAAAAAAAAAATTTTTGTGACAATTTTTTTTTTTACATATTTTTATAAAATACTATGCAAAAATGTTGTAGCTATGATAAAATTGTATAAATTTATTAGAATATCAAAAGCAAAAAAATATTTTTTCCATCTATTTCTTGATTCAAATATACGACGCTATGTAAGAAATGAATTAGAATTATAATTGTTTATTAGCCTTATAATATAGTTGTTATTAGGGAATGCAATCTCGAGACGAGATCGCCAAGTCGAGATCTCGAGGGATCAGAAATTTGATCTCGGCGAGATCTCGGCATTTTCGAGATCTTGAATGGATTTCGAAAATTATGGTTTTAATTAGATAACTGAAACATGATACAACTGCTTAGTAGTTGTGATTACGATGCGAGTAAGATAGAACATGAATTATTGAAAAAAGTATTTATTTTTATAATTTTTTACTTATATTTTGTTAATGAACACAAACATTTCAAGCTGACAGTGGAGTCTTCTGGTCCTCTAATTTGTGAAGCATGAACCGCAACGTATATTTTGCACTTACTAAATCTGTATCGCGCGGCACAATACCTCGACAGCCAGTTTTATTGGCTGGAATGTATTTTCGAAGTCGCTAAGGACTGCATGTTATTAATCCGTGAAAGAGTAATAGGAATTAGAACTGAGAGAGAGATCAATTAAAGCCTGGGCCACACACTGCTTTACTTTATTGTATGTGCTTATCATATTGCAAAGGCTAGACCAACGAGTTTTACACTTGTCTTGCCACCAAACTCCTGCCGAATGTAATTCTAAAGGATATAATTCTAGGTGGGAGAATTCTTAAATAGCTTGACTCATTATCTTAGTTTTGCTACAATCGAATAGTATTCCGAAGCCAGATCAGCTTGTCTTAAAGGTAAAGAAAAGTATAATCCATCGCGATCGTAACTATCTGGGATATCTTTCCATTCTTTCTCCTCTTCTGTGCTGTGATTCGTGTTTTGTTCAGGATTAGGTTCTAAATTTTTTTTATAAATTATGACTGTTATACCCTGCGCGTAGCAAAGCTGTTCCTGCCGCTCGATCTCGTCAATCTCGGCCGAGATCTCGTCATTTTATGCTTCGAGATTGATCTCGAAAAATGAGGCGAGATCTCGGCTTTTCGGGATCTCGCGAGATCGAGATTGCATTCCCTAGTTGTTATACTGGACAAGTCATATTACATTATATTCTAAATAAAACTGTATACAATCCACAATCCACATACTTATGTCCTATTAATTACTTACCATAATCTGACAAAAAATACATTTTGATTTTGAAGAACAAAGTGTCTTCCCTTTAATAGAGACTGTAAGAAAAGTGTTATTGGACACATTCTTAATATATTACTCTACTTAGCAGTTTAGGTCAAAATTAAATTACTTATTAGTCTTAAGGCTAGATCGTAATCCCAATGGTGTACCAATCGTAATTGTTGCGTCATTAAAATAAAATTTAGAAAAAAAAAACAACGACACAATCGGAGGAAAATTAAAAGAAATCCTATAAATAAAAAAATACTTATTAATTATAATCATTCAACATAAGGTTTTGTTTAATTAAAATAAATTTATTTTAGAAAAAAAGCGCGAAAATTATCTTGAAAATATTATCATGCACATTCGTTCATGGGGCTCAACAGGCATGCTTAAGTCAAAATTAAATAAAATAACGTATGTCAAAATGAAATAGAAAAAATAACCTCTTTAACAACTTACCAGTAAGTTTAACTTAGATCTCAAGCAAACCCAGCTTATTCTGATAACTTACCAGTAAGTTCCACTTTGCTCTTAAGCAAACCCATCTAATTCCGACAACTTACCAGTAAGTTCCACTTTGCTCTCAAGCGAACCCAGCTTACTTTGACAACTTACCAGTAAATTTCAACTTTGCTCTCAAGCAAACCCAGCTAATTCCGACTACTTACCAGTAAGTTTAACTTTGCTCTTAAGCAAACCCATCTAATTCCGACAACTTACCAGTAAGTTCCACTTTGCTTTCAAGTGAACCCAGCTTATTCTGACAACTTACCAGTAGATTCAACTTTGATCTCAAGCGAACCCAGCTTACTCTGACAACTTACCAGTAGATTCAACTTTGATCTCAAGTGAACTCAGCTTATTTTGACAACTTACCAGTAAAAACCAATTTGCTCTCAAGCAAACCCAGCGTACTCCGACAACTAACCAGTAAGTTCCACTTTATCCTCAACTTATTCCAACAACTTACCAGTAAGTTCAACTTTGCCCTCGTGTGAACCCAGCTTATTCTGCGCTTTGCATGTGAACAGTCCATATTGACGCTTCTCTATAGTAATCACGCGCAGTGTTGTGTCGGTAAACTCATCGGCGGTGGCGAAATGGGAAATTCTGTAAAAAAAATATTGTCTAAAAAAACAAGAACAAACTACGAAAGTTAAGTAGTTATTTAATTATCCCTTTTAAATTGAATTACTGTAATACCATCTAATAACAAGACAAACTGTCAAACGTCATCCATATACGGTTGGCATACCTCCAGTTTATCATCCGTATAGCGAGAGTGAAAGTTAAGATCTTCGTCTAATTGTAGGCCTTATAATTATTGTAACTTCAACTACCACCTACGCAAAATAGGGGTCACAGATAGCCCTTTGTGTAGGGGATGTATGGAGGAAACGAAACCGTAGAACACGTAATAGCTCAGTGTGCTGTCACTGAAGAAATTAGAGCTAGCATTGGAATGCTAGAGCAACATTCCACAAAACATAAAGACTCACCTAAAGACTCACAGAATTCAAATACAAATACAACAACTTCACCACTGGAACAGTTATGGCAGCACCCAAAAACCACACTCCGTTATTTTAAGGAGCTGGGGTGGATGGGGTAGATCCTGGCAGGGGGAGCACAATACACTCCAAGCGGGACGTCAGTGCAGGCCTTAACGCCCCCATATTGAATAAGAATAAGAGGGAGTGGATCTCATTGCCCGCGTCTTTGTTCCCCGAACGGTACAATCTGGGAGTCTTCAAGTCTAGAATGAATAGGTCTATGCAAGCATGTTACGTTTTCGGCCGCATCTTCACTTTCTATCAGGTGAAATAGTGGTCAAATAAGCTATCGAGCATAAAAAAATCTAGCACAGATATAAAAGTATTTAGAGATCTCTCTTCGTTTGATTTTTTTTTTAATTTGCCTGTACCTGTAATGTTGGTTGTTGGACAGTTGAATTTCGTCCTTCAGCCAAGTGATAGCTGGTGGGGGGTAAGCTTCGACGTGACACTCCAAGTCCATGTCGTATTGTAGAGCCTGTTAACAACATAAAATATGTTATTGAAAAAAAAATGGTTGTCAGTAAAGTCGGTTTGCGGAAGATAATTTTACGTGATAACGTCATAAGACGAACGCTTGGCCGATCGTGCCTCTCTATCGCTTGTTCCGCGCTCTCGCTTGCACGCTCGGCTCAGGAGGAACGTGACACTTTTTCGTGCGTGCAGCCGCTGTTCATCGATTTATAAGACGTTATCACGTCAAAATACCATGAAGAAAACATATGTTTTATATATGCTTTTTTGTCGAATGATCATATATTTTACAATTGAGTGAAAGCAAAAATTCGCATTATTTGTTACAAGATTTTTTCTCGAATTTTTTGCCACAAGATTTTTATCGCAGGATTTTTTTGGCGCAAAATTTATTGTAGCACGACTTTTTAACGCCACAGTCGCTTGCGTACTCTAGCCTAGGCCTGTGCACCTTCACCACCGGCTCAAATACCACCTCAAAGTTGATATTACGTCTTGCACCATTTTCACGCCATTTTTAGCTACGTAATAGTATAAGTCAATATATTTTTTTTTTTTTGGTCTTTACACCTATTTATTCTCTCTGATATTCTATCTCACTGTTATATTGTTTTTTTAAATGCGAAATAGGTAAGCATTTGACCACTATCACACCCGATGGAATGTGATGATGTGATGAGGAATATCAACCACAAATGGATGACGTTTGACAATGTGTCTGGTTGTTAGATGGTAAAATGGGCATGGTGGAATTAGCTCATGTAATTCTTGCGCACACTCTCCAAAATGGAAACTGTAGAATACCGATAGACTTGCGACCAAACGTCAATAGGATTGTGGTCAAGGTAGTAAATGATGACGTGTGTTGGTTACCTAAAATTCCGAGATATTTCAGCATACGATTTTTTATCGCAAATATTTCGCCGCATAATTTTTAGCCACAAGATTTTTTGTCGCACGACTTTTTGTCGCACGACTTTTTGTCGCAAGACTTTTTGTCGCAATAGTAACTCACCTGTGCCAGCCTGGGCCTGGGCACATTAACCACAGGCGCAAATTCCACCTCCAAGTTGATATTACGCCTCGCACCCTTTCCAACTCCATTTTCAGCCACGCAATAGTAAGTCCCTCTATCTTCTTTATGCACGGCTGCGATTTTCAGGATGTTGCCTCTGTAAGAAATATATATGTATATATATGACTTAATATTATAAAACCGAAAGTAAGTAAGTGTGTGTGCATGTGTATAAGTGTGTAAGTATGTTTGTTCCCTCTTCACGCTTTAATGGCTGAACGGATTTGGATGAAATTTGCAATGTACATAGCTTATACCTAGGATTAATACATAGGCTACTTTTTAACTTGGTGACAGTGGGCGAAGCTGCGGGACACGGCTAGTATGTATATATATGACAGCTTCTTAGCGTTGGCTACGGTTCAGTTAATGCCTATCATTTTTTAATTTTTTTTGTGTGTTACCTCATAACTTCGTTCCACGTGAACCGATATTGAAAATTTTTTTTTTGATAGGTGTTGCTTTCCAATTAGTCCCATTTAAAATTGATCAAGACCTGACTAGTAGTTTTTGAGTTTTTCTCAATAATACGTATTCTGTGGACTACATTGACGATGTTTTCGTTTTTAACCGACTTCAAAAGTTACCTCATAACTTCTTTCTTTGTGCGCCGATTTTGATGATTATTTTTTTATTTGAAAGCTGGTGCTTTCCGTGTGGTCCCATTGAAATTTGGTCAAGATCTGATCTCTAGTTCTTGAGTTATCGTCGTAGGTTTAATTCATTAAATCTGATCAAGGTTCCGAAGATAAAGCGGTGAAGTCGGTTATTTTAAGCTTTGCTTGCATTTTTATTTTCCCTCCTTGGGCGCAGTGCCAGAGCAAGATAGTGACTGCTAGTGCTACCCATCTAGCCCCACTTCGGTGCCCCACACTCCCCTGGGAAGGAAGGGAAGTGGAAGGCGTTTCTCTCCAACACCACAAAAAAAAAACTCAAGTTTATTATCCCGAACTGCCCGTTGACTTACTTGAGTGGGCGTACGGCTTCTAAGCAGGGGTATCGGGTTCGATTCCCGGCGGGAACACAAGTTTTCTCCCCAAGGAACATTTGTGTTTCTGGTTCTGGTTGTGATTGTATGTGTGATGTGAATGTTTCCGGCACCCACGACACAAGTCATCGAGCTTAGTGTGGGGATGTGAGTGTAAGTGCGTTTATGTTATGTTATGTCCCTTTTTACCAGTGTTTACCATCGTCGACCACATTATCATTTACCATCAGATGACATAGTTAAATTGTAGCCTATCTATACTAATATTATAAAGCTGAAGAGTTTGTTTGTTTGTTTGAACGCGCTAATCTCAGGAACCGCTGCACAGTGGTTTGTCCCCATACAAGAGGCTGGACATAGGATACTGAAAAATTCAATGTCGCAATTTCACTTAACTAAATATACCATTCGATTTCTATGATAAAAATTAACAAATATGACCAGAATGTCTTCACTACGATCCGACTTTTCATTCATTATATACTTTTCATCATATCTCAAAAAGTGCAAAAAAGTAGCACTATGTGTCTTTAGAGAAAACGTGGCATATAATGATAAGATACTGGCATAAAAATTCCAGAACGAAAATCGGCCAAAATCGCGAGATATTCATATTTATATGTTGCTTCCCATACATGAAAAACTGTTTTATTTGATTTACTCGTAAACTATAAGTCCAGTCTTAAAAGACATTCTGGTCATATTTGTTAGTTTTTATCATAGGAATCGAATGGTATATTTAGTTTAGTGAAATTGCGACATTGAATTTTTCAGTACCCTATGTCCAGCCTCTTGTATGGGGACAAACCACTGTGCGCTGGTCCGATTTGAAAAATTCTTTCAGTGTTGGATAGTACATTTATCGAGGAAGGCTATAGGCTATATAATATTTTTTTTAAATTAGGGATCTTTTCTAAAAGTCCAATAATCACGCGGACGAAGTCGCGGGCACTGCTAGTCAAAGATATACAAGTCGCGGGGCTTATAAAACTCACCGATAGATGGAGCCACCAGTGGGTAGAATGGCGTTGTTTTCGCGACGCCAAGATATCTTGGGCGGCGGGAAACCACCCGCATAACATTCCATTTGAACACCTGTGAACAAGGCAATATATTAAAAATAAAACTTGTGATATATATATATATACTAGCTATTGCCCGCAGCTTCGCTCGCGTTAAGAAGTATTAATTTAAAACTGACAAAGTTTCATACAAACTTTCATCCCCTATTTTGTCCCCTTGGGGGTAGAATTAATCAAAATCCTTTCTTAGCGGATGCCTACGTCATAACATCTACCTGCAAGCCAAATTTCAGCCCGATCCGTCCAGTGGTTTGGGCTGTGCGTTGATAGATCACTATGTCAGTCAGTCACCTTTGAGTTATATATATTTATATATTATATTATATATATATATATATAAATATAAAAGATATATCTAATATATAAAATTCTCGTGTCGCGGTGTTTGTTGCCAAACTCCTTCAAAACGACTCAACCGATTTTATTGATTTTTTTTTTGTATGTTTGGTAGGTATGAGATTAGATTGTAAACTATTTTTCACCCTCCTACCACCACCCCCATTTTTTGATCGTGATTTTAGTATATTCGAGCGAACAATATCCAAAAACTTTTAAGTATGGCATTAAAGTACTAGGCGACCATAAACGTGAAAGAAGTAAAACACTTTTTTTTTAACGTGGGTACTGCTAGTATTTTTATATTTTCTACCGACTTCACAAAAAAGCAGGAGCCACTCAATTCGAATGTAATTTTCTTTTAAGCTATTGCATAGCTTCTATCGCGGGCCTTGAGCGTGGAGACCGAAGCCAGAAATTCCGTAACGAAAATAACCTAACACCCCCCACTCCGACCGGCACAGCGGTGATACTTTTTAGTTTTGTCATCTATTGATGAATAGCAGAACTTTTAATAACTTTTTTTAAATATCACGCTTGTCTCTTTAGTTCAGCAACTCGCCTCTAGGTGGCAGGATAAAAATACTGCATAAATAAAATAAATAAATAATTATAATTGCATAAGTTGATAAAAAATGCTATGCAATAGCTTTACCGCGGCAGTCCCCGAGTGCCACACGTCTTTTTTCATTGGTGTTACCTCATAACTTCTTTCCACGTGAACCGATTTAGATTTTTTTTTTGTTTGAAAGAATTTGCTTTTCAATTGGTAACCTCGCATATTTTTCGAAATGGCTAAAGTTGTTTTTTTACGTTTTCAACCCCCCATATCTCAGCTATTTTGAAAAATTTCCGAAAACTGAATCGACAAAAAAAATTCTACATCATTATAGAACAAGCTTACAAAATTTCACGAGAATCGGTTGAGAAACGCGACCTGTAGAGGAGAACATACGGAAATCCGCCGGACAAACGAATCTGATCAAGGGATCTAAAGATAATGCGGTGTTTCGGTTTATTTCAGCGTTTAAATTCTTGTTTGATGTTTTTGTTCTTCTGTTCTCTGGTGAAAAAGAGGTATACTCACTCTCGTCCTCGCTGGCGACCAGAGACCGCGTGGAATTATCGCTGATGATGGGCGGGCGGCGGACTTGGAGTTCCACCTCTGCTGATATCTTGTTACTGATGGATAGTAACACCTGGCACTGGTACCAACCGGCGTCATTCTCTTGGATATCTTTAATCTGTTTAAGAGAGGCAATAGATTAATTAACTTTCATGAGTGCCTCTTTGGGGCCCATGTGAATAAACGATTTTGATTTTGATTTTGAGAGAAAGAACTTTTTAACCGACTTCGAAATAGGAGGAGGTTCTAAATTCGATTGTTTTTTCAACCGACTTCAAAAACGGAGGTTCGACAGTGTGTGTTTTTTTGTTTGGTAGAGTATACTTCGGAGGTGGTCCCATATAGATTTGATCGATATCGATCAAGCCAAAACCGCAACAACCGGTTTTTTTAAACTTTTCTTGCTGTAAAATTATTTTTTCTTTCTTTTTTTGTATGTATGTCACCCATAACTTCTTTCTGGGTGAACCGATTTTGATGGTTTTTTTGTGTTAAAAAGCTGGTGCTTCCCGTGTGGTCCCATTTAAATTTGATCAAGATCGGACCGGTAGTTTTTGAGTGATCCTCTTCTTCTTCTTCTTCTTAGTTATGGCTTCGCAATCTTGTGCATTTAGCCAGTGTCAAGTGATAATATAATATTTCAAGTGTAGCTTGGCTTGCGTTTAAGTTATCTATGGTTACATACTGTCTAGCACGTACCTTAAACAAATACGTACATAATTTTACTTATGTATACTAGGTTGTGCCCTAGGTCTGAGTATTTTTTATTTTGGCTCCGCAAACTATATGCATTTAGCCTGATTTAGCCAGTGTCAAGTTTTATTTATGCCCGATAGGCAAGCACCCATAGGTGGACGACATGAACTTACCGAAAGCGTGTAGGTGGCTGTAGCGTCGTCATATCTGAGAGAAAACCTGGAGTCCTTGATGATGAGATTCGCGTTGTTGGATAGAGGGATAGATTCTATTGTCTTCAGACGGTCGAACTTGGTCTGAAACAAAACATGTTTTATATAGAGATATCCGGATGACCGAGATTTGCTCGGTTTTTGTTTTTGGTAGAATGTGTTTGAATTTGTAGCCTCAGAAAGCTCCATCTAGTGTCGAGTAGAAACAGTTTTTTTACATCGGTCATGGTGTAATAGATGGCGCTGATAGATTCTTAAGCCCGGTTTTTCAAATGCAGTTTGGGAACTGAGCATTTCTCGGACCTGGAACGTTGATAAATCGATTCCTTGGGCCGAAAATCCCCTAATCTGTAACTTTCATGAAAATCGTTGGAGCCGTTTCCGAGATCCTGATTACACACACATATATATATATACAAGAATTGCTCGTTTAAAGATATTAGATAAACACTCACAGCCGAACACTAAGTTCGTAAGGTCGAAAGGTGCCGGAAACAATCACACACTCCAGAAACACTAATTTTTCTTGAGGGTAGCACGAAAGTCAACTTTGTATAATTTGCCTACACTCATGCACGATCACGAACTAAATTATGACAAAAAAGTTCGTTACGTCTTTTTAGGGTTCCGTACCCAAAAGGGCAAAAACGGGACCCTATTACTGAGACTTCGCTGTCCGTCCGTCCGTCCGTCCGTCTGTCACCTGGCTGTATCTCAAGAACGGTGATAGCTAGACAGTTGAAATGTTCACAAATTATGTATTTCTATTGCCGCTATAACGACAAATACTAAAAATAAAATAAAATAAATATTGAAGGGTCCCATACAACAAACTTGATTTTTTATAGATAATGGTACGGAACCCTTCATGCGCGAGTCCGACTCGCACTTGGCCGGTTTTTTCCTTATGACAGCAGTATAAGTTTCGCCTGCCGGAGTAAAATGTTGTCATCAAGCAGCAGTGATGAAGATGGATCCTCGGAGCAGGATCCTGCTATACGGTGTATGATTTGTCACCCCCGACCACAACCACCCCCGCCGTCCTCCCGCGCTCTTCGTGCGGCTGCTCGCAGTGCGAGACACTCATCCTGAAGATGGCTTCCGAATGAAGCCGAAACAATTGTCCATCTAGACATCGACAACGCGTAAGTCAAGCTAATTCCCAATTTTAACCGACTTCAAAAAAGGAGGTTCTCAATTCGACTGTATGTTTTTTTTAAGTATGTTACACGATATCTCCGCCAATAATGAATCGATTTGATGTTATTTTTGTTTTGTAGATTATACTTCAGAGGTGGTCCCGTTTCAATTTTATCGAAATCGATCCAGCCAAAAGCAAAATATAAGCGGTGAAGTCGGCTTTTTTTAAGCTTTGCTTGCGTTTAATTATTTTATGGAGAATAGGTTATCAATTGTAATTTTTAAACTTTCGCGATTCGAACACATAGTTTAGGTAATATCTCGGGACTTAATCGCGCTAAAAAATCGCGTCTTCTCGAGACCATGGCCAATGCAACTTGGCCGAAACGTCGAGGTAAATAAAAATAGTTTTTTAGCGCGATTAAGTCCCGAGATTATTACCTAAATAGGTTGTCATTTGATCACTAGCTCACCATTATTCTATTTACAACTCTAATGTTGGACGGAAAACAACAATTTAATCATTTCAATAATAATGCAAAGGAGTTGGTGTATCTTTGTAAAGCATAGTTTAACGTAAGAACTTGGGTTCAGTAGAATTTCTATTTTTGGGATAAACGTTTGACTACTATCTCAAATGATGGAAAGTGACGATGCGGCCAAAGATGGAACATGCTTTTTTTTTTTTTTATTTGTGACAGGCTAGTGTTTGACCTCTATCTCACCTGATGGTAAGTGACGATGTGATCGAAGCTGGTAAACACATTAGACCTGGAATACGCAGGCTCTCAAGGATAACTGCCGGAACACCGTATTTAGCTTGGCGGCAAACTTTCAACTTGATGGTGGTAAGCTACTTTGGTAGCAAGCCAGGCGAGCAACTCACAAAATGCTCTACCACCTCTCAAATGTCACCTGATTAGCACCACCCGGGGACCACGTGTAGGGAGTCAGACTTAAGGGGTATCCTCCTACGGACGTGGGTGACTCAGCCCCCAAACTTGCCTAGAAGGTAGACCTATTCACTATAGACATGAAAACACCCAGATTATACCGTTCAGGGAACAAAGACGCAGGCAATGAGTTCCACTCCTTCGCTGTACGGATGATGAACGTCGACGATGGTGCACGTTTGCGAAGATAACTGTTCGACTTTGAAGACTCCCAGATTGTACTTATCGGGAAACAGTTTCGGGTATACATAATTAATGTGGAAGCAAAACGTTTAGTGTTCACTGTTACATATAGTTTTCAAAGAGTCGGTCATTCTGGCTTGTTTACCATCACATCATCACTTACCATCAAGTGAGTGGTTGAACGGTAAGAGTTAACAGAAAAGTAAAGCCTAACAGAGATGAAAATCCTTACTAATCCTTACTATATATATATATATATAATTATATTTATTTTTTTTATTTGTGGCAGTCTAGTGTTTGACCACTATCTCACCTGAAGGTAAGTGACGATGTGATCGAAGCTGGTAAACACACTAGACCTGGAATACGCAGGCTCTCAAGGATAACTGCCGGAACACCGTATTTGGCTTGGCGGCAGACTTTCAACTTGATGGTGGTACGCTACTTTGGTAGCAAGCCAGGCGAGCAACTCACAAAATGCTCTACCACCTCTCAAATATATATATATCTAGATATATATATATATATATTAATCCTTACTAATAATATTATAAATGCGAAAATAACTCTGTCTGTCTGTCTGTTACGCTTTCACGCTAAAACTACTGAACCGATTTAAACGAAATTTGGTACACAGATAGTCTAGAGCCTGAGAAAGGACATAGGCTAGTTTTTAACCCCGAATTCTGGCTGGTCCGGGACTTACGCGGGCAAAGCCGCGGGGCGCAGCTAGTATAAAATAAAACAGAGTATGTCATAAGCGGAGATCCTCGCCGAAGTGTACCACTTCGTGGCGGCGAGAAGATCCCGTGGGGGCTGAGTCACCCACGTCCGTAGGAGGATACCCCTTAAGTCTGACTCCCTACACGTGGTCTCCGGGTGGTGCTAATCAGGTGACATTTGAGAGGTGGTAGAGCATTTTGTGAGTTGCTCGCCTGGCTTGCTACCAAAGTAGCTTACCACCATCAAGTTGAAAGTCTGCCGCCAAGCCAAATACGGTGTTCCGGCAGTTATCCTTGAGAGCCTGCGTATTCCAGGTCTAGTGTGTTTACCAGCTTCGATCACATCGTCACTTACCATCAGGTGAGATAGTGGTCAAACACTAGCCTGTCACAAATAAAAAAAAAAAAAAAAAAAAAAAGACAACCCAGCGTGGGAAGAGGTCACCCGCATGCGGCGAATGGCACGGGCTGCCCTGTTGCAGCGATGGACGGAGGACCTGGCTCCACCGGTCCCTGGGCAGTGGACGGTGGAGGCCATCCGCCCGGTCCTTCGGAGGTGGGTGAGGCGACGGTTTGGGTCGCTGACCTTCCGATTGTTGCAGGTGCTTTCCGGACACGGATGTTTCGGAAAGTACCTGCACAAAATCGCGAGACGGGAGCCGACCCCGGTCTGCCATGAATGTGGGGCGCCTGAGGATACGGCGCTCCACACGCTGGGGGTGTGTGCCGCATGGGGCCCACAGCGGCACACGCTTACGGCGCTTATAGGCGGAGATCTCTCCCTGCCGAGCGTGGTAGACGCCATGCTCGGCAGCGAGAGATCGTGGCAGGCGGTGGTCTCCTTCTGCGAAGCGGTGATGAAGCAGAAGGAGGCCGCGGAGCGGGCCAGAGAGGTCGATCCTCAATCTGACCCGCTCCGGCGCAGACGAACGGGAGGGAGAAGGAGGCAGTTCGCCCGCCTCCCCTCTCCTCCTTTGTAGTGGGGTCACTAGTGGAGGGCCAGGGGGCTCTCCACCGGCTTGCACGGCCCCACATGTCTGGGGGGTGGCTTTGGTGAGCAAGGTCACCCCTCCATGGGTGCAGTGGCCCGAATCGTATCCGGGCCTACCGCCGGGGCAAGATAGTGACTACTAGCGTGACCCTATCTTGCCCCACCTCGGCGAGGGACTGCTCACGGGGGGGTTTTTAGTGGGTTCGAGCCCCACATTCCCCTTTCCTTCACCCCTGAGAAAGAAAGGAAGTGCTAGGCATTTTCCCCTCCACAAAAAAAAAAAAAAAAAAAAGAGTATGTCATAAAGACACGATAGAAACTCTTCTCCAACCTTCCCACTCGGGTAAGGATGGTATTTTACCCATGTGGTCACATTTAAAAACGATCAAGATCTCACCAGCAGTTTTTGAGTTATACTCAATAATGCGTATTTCATTTAATCTGATCAAGGGTTCCGAAGATAAAGCGGTGAGTCGGGATTTTTAAGCTTGCGTTTAAATTATAATCAATATATAAGTGTTTAGCTCCACCACTGTACGTCACACATAATTGTAAAAAAAATGTGTAGTTTAGTAATGTAAATTTGGTTTCTCTAGGTACCATACGGAACCCTAAAACTGTAAATAGGTACAGATATAACTACGGGTGTATAAAAGAATAACATTCTCAACACAGTATTATTCTGTCAGTATAGTGCATAAATGTGCCGTTGAAAAAGATTGCCGAATTCATTTGGAAAAAAATGTAAGTAATTTTTAATTGTTAGTAAAAATTGTAAGGGTTTGTTTATTTGCAATCATAACTGGTATTTTATATCGAAAAATACTATTTTATGTGGGTAAGCCTGGATTACTCATAGCGCCACTGTCGGCCGATGATGCCAGCCAATCATAGAGCGGAATTCAAAAAGTAGCGGGTAGGAACCCGGGCTGTGATTGGTTGATATCATCGAGCGTATGGTGGAACTGTGAGAAGCAAGTCAGTGTTGGTCGGGAGCTCGAATCGAAAAGGTGTGAATTAAGAGAAGGATATAAGTGTTGAAAAGCAAGTTTATTGTTTGATTCCTGACGGTCCGTGATATGATAGTGGTCTATCACAATATTTAGTGATAAATCGAGCTAGTCTAGCTAGTAATGGTAAGCGTCACGTAGTTCAGTGCCCCCCAGAGTTTAGAACTTAAGTTAAAATGCGCGGCAATGCACTGCGCTCGTCACCCTGAGACAATAGATGTTAAATCTCTTTGAGCCCTATAATTTGACTGAAAACGTTGCCGTATAATTGTGTATAATAACTACCTAATTAAGCAGATATGCACAAAAAAATTTGGTATCCGTCCTTTTCACGGTTTTTTGAAATAAAATATTTTTTCTTATTTACACTATTGTTAATTTTTTTTTTTTATATTTTATTTATTACATATAAAACCTATACTATATATTCAGGATTAATCGAAATACAGATTTAGCTAAACTACTAACCTAATACAAAGTCATTGGTCGGCAGTGTGCCCAAAATGTTGGCTGCGTTACCTCGTTGCACAGCGAGACTTAATTGCTGTGCAAAATACAAACCGGCATTTTGGTCACGTGTCACTTTTCTTAATACAAATTTATTAAAATTTATTTTCTATTTTTTAGTTTGGTTTTCTATACAAAGCGTGTTTTTAGCCTATTATTTATTTTCTAACCTATTATTTATTTTCTACTTTTTTTGCAAATTGAATAATGGAATAATCTTATCAAATTAGTGTATTGTCATCGGTTCTCGATAAATCTACAAAGTTTGAATGAAATCTGACCGTTAGTTGGTCAAAATCGCGCCCAAAGGAGTCGGTTACAACATACAAGTGAAGCTAATATAAAGCGTGTTAAAAGAAAACTTATTGAATATATTACCCATAAAACTGGAAACTCTTGAGAATAATGGACGGAGCAATCCAAATCCACTTGGCCACCGATGTCTCGAATCTGTTCCTGTGTTATGTGAGATATAGTCGGTGTTCTCTGTGCGTTCACTGAAAAAGAAGATGGATACATTCTTTATTTGAAGACCAAAGTTTACATATAGGACCTGGATGACCGAGCTTTGCTTTAAAACTACATTTCCTTAAATGAAACCTAGCTAGATTGATTTATCGCCTCTGAAACCAGCTTCATACAAAATTTCATGAAAATTGTTGGAGTTGATGAAAAGAGTCCAAAGATTCAGATTATGTAACATATATATATATATTTATACAAGAATTGCTCGTTTAAAGGTATTAGATATTTATAAGTGCTGCTCGTAAGAGTCTTCGCCTTAATAGGGACAATAAGAAATGTGTTAATGGAGTAATAGACACATTCTTGGATATTTTATGTACATAATAAATAAAACATTAACGCTTCACGCTGTAACAACTGAACGGATTTAGATAAAATTTGGAATGTACATATGGAATGTAGGGATGGTCTATCTGTATATGTAGCCAAAGACAGAACATGCTTGCCTAGATACCTATTCAAGACACCCAGATTGTACGATTCGGGGAACAGACGCAACAGTGGACGATAAACATAGAAATGAAATGCTTTGAACTAATCGGAGGTATGTCAACTATAAATTAATAACATTCGACAGTTTATGTTGTAGTTAGATGGTAAAATTGGTAGAGATCGCTATTAGTGATAAGGCCGCCTGTTTGTTACCTTTGTTTTATCTGATCTTATAAAGTGGATCAATAAAGTATTATCTATCTATCTATCTAAAATATTTGTTTTGTTTCGTATTTGTACAATGTTCGGATAGAACTTAGAAATATATATCTAACTGATAAATATTCGGAACGGAAGGTTAGCATTTGTAACACAGTTCAACCTAGCACGAATGCTAACGCTGCATCTTATTGTCTTGTTTGTTTTTATTATAATAACTAGCTGCGCCCCGCGGTTTCACCCGCGTTGATAATGATGAAAAGTGATGATGATGATGATGATGAAAAATAGATGTTGGCCGATTCTCATAGATACCGGATAAGCACAAAAAATTTCATCAAAATCGGTCAAGCCGTTTCGGAGGAGTATGGCAACGAAAACTGTGACACGAGAATTTTATATATTAGATTAGTTCTATTGATTTTTAGCAATAAGGTTCTAAGTGTAAGTTACAATCATACATATTGTAATTGTTTTTTTTGTGATTAAATAAATAAACAAAAAAAATTTAAAAATGGGTAGGGAGGAATTGTATCGTGTAACACACTCACTCTCCAAAATGTAAGCTATACAATACCAATAGGCTTGCTACCTTATGCTGGTGCCTGAGTCTTTGCAGTTCAGACTCAACTAGCATACTTATTCTAATTCTAATTTGTGATAGGGGTGATATGGCATGCACTGACGTCCAGCTTGGAGTGTATAGGCTCGCCTGTCAATAGATTCAAGAGCTTCTAGCTGGTACTTAGAGGATCCATCCAGAGGGTCACCTCTGGGATGGATCTACTAAGTACATATTCAGACATTATCATACATCATCTGCATACATAATCAGACTTGAGCTGGATATAAATTGAGAAGCTGCCCCAGTGTGAAGTACTACCTGACTTTAGCTAAGATACCCAGCTTCTTAGCAGCCAGTTGAGTTCTAACTTCGATATAAGTGCCAAAGTTGAGATTTGACGATATGGTAATGCCAAGTAGCTCAAGCTTGTTAGCTAACAATAAAGACACGTGTGGGGTTCCAGTAACACTCGTATCACACATTTTCCTTGATAAGAATTCTTGTGTTTCCACCGGAAATTGGACCCAATACCTGCTGTTCAGAAGGCATACGTGCTGGGTGAGCGTTTACTAAGCGAATGGTTTAAATGTGTGTAAATATCTGCCGCACCTACAATACATGTCTTGGACTTTAGTATGAGGCTGTGAGGGTGAATGTCTTTGTTAGGTGTCTTTAATACCAACATACAAGAACGGACTTTCGTTGTAATCATCCTGGGGCAATTTTAGCGATAAACTACAAAAGATAACTGTTGACCCAACTTATCATAGGACCTGGTAGCAATGAACTCAAGACAATGAATAAATTTATAATTAAATCTACTTTTTTTTATGCTACATAGGTAAGCATTGGACCACTATCTCACCTGATTGAAAGTGAAGATGCAGCCGAAAATTTAACATGCTTGCCTAGAAGATACCTATTCACTCTGAATTGAAGATACCCAGATTGTACCGTTCGGGAAACAAAGACGCAGGCAATGAGTTCCATATTCAAATAATTTAATACTTTCATGGATTAGAAAGCAATGAATTCATATTTAAGAAAATAAATAAATAATGAACTGATTTGATTCTAATATTTATCAACATAAATCATAAAATGTAGTCTCTACATAGTACGTAAATATAATATATATTTATATTTGCCGCCCGGTAGGTATACAAGTTCAACGGTAGCGGTGAAATTATTCAAGTATAACTACTGTAAAAAAAAATATTTCCTAACAAATCATGAGAATTATTAATAACCGTTGTAATTTCAAGAAGAATTTATTGATAATTAAGTTAACTTTGGGCGTGTCTTTGAGCCACTAAACAAAAATTACCACGCATTCGTGTTATTTAGCGGAACAACATAAAATGGCTACGTTTATTGTTTGAAGACAGATTTACCTAATTATTAGAACTCACCATTGCACGTAAAACACAAGAATAACGTTAAACAAAAGTAAATTTCCATTTTGAATACACAACGCGTCATTTCACAAATCAACAATGTAAAACCGCCGTTCTTGTCGAAAGTCGTTTGAACTTTAATTTTTTTATTGAATGATCACAGAATGAATGGATTGTTGGAAGAATTCATGCGTTTTTAGTTTGATTGAATGGAAAATACTTGCCATACGCAACAAAAAAAAACCAACTGCTTCCTACATTCACTTTTGTATACATCCAGAATGAATGACCGAACGATGCACAGTTCGATCGATAGTGGGATCTCTTGAGTTTCCCCAAAGAATTTTACGAAGAAGCGTCTATAATAATAATAATATATTAAAAATAGTTTCGTAGTTGAGCTAACATATTTTGTACAGACTTTCTGGGAAATATTATTCTTTGGCAGCATTGCTTTGTTTATCTTCAATGAATGAAACTTGAATGAATTATGTTTTGTCGGAGATTTTGTTTGCCGCGAAAGTTAAAAAATTGTGTTGTCAATTTTGTATTCCTTTGCAAAACATGAATATATAAATGTAAGAATGCTAGAATATTAACTGATGATAATTTGTGAACGTGCTTGAGTGTGGCCAAAGCAAATAAACTTGAACAACGTCGAATTGAATTTCGTTTTCGCTTGTAGCTAACTTCAATAGAACCAAGATTTAGTATTTTTTTTAAAATGGTAGTAAATTAACTAGAACTTCTATCACTAAGTCATGACTTAATTATGACCGGACGGTAGACCATGTCACAATTACTGTATTGCTAGTTTTATAAAATTGGACATAGGTACTTGTATATTTGGCACTGGCTAAATGTACAAAGAAAGCGGAGCCAACGCTAAGTAAAAATTGCATTGTCGATACAGCAGTTCTTAAAAGTACTACTCTGTACAGTAGATGGCACTAATTTATATAAAATCACGGTGGTATGTGACATGAATTGACATGATCTAGTGTAGAGTAGGATTTTAACACGCCTTTTATTAGAAATAGAAATAGAAAAGCATTTATTGTATAAACTGTTTCACTTGTATGTAACCGACATCTTTGGACTTGATTTTGACCCTCTTCAAAACGTCTGATTGTAATTAAACTTCGTAGATTTATCGAGGACCGATGACAATACAAAAATATGTATTTTATTTATTTATAAAGCGTGAATTTTAGTTTTTTTAAACTATTATATTTATTTACAAATGTACTTAACTAACGAGTACATACAATAGATACGCGCGAATAACATAACGCTTCCTTGGCAGTTGGGTAAAAAAGCGCTGAGCAAACCCAAACCTCTTTATTCTTATTGTTAGTACAAGTATAAATGTGACTATGGAATTATGTTTAATAGAGAAAACACTTTGTAATGGAGTTTTGCCGCGAAAGTGAAAAAATGGCGTTGTTGATTTTGTATAATTTTCTAAAACCTGTGATTCTTCGAGTGCTAATGTGTAATGATGGTGGATTATTAACCGTTAATACTTAGTACACGTGCATAAGTGTAGGCAAATCATACTAAGTTGAAAACGTGATTTTCGTCTTCGCTCCTAAACTTCATTCGGAGTTTTAGTAAAGTTTCTACTACTTTATTAGGGCATGACTTGAACATGACTGGACCTTGACTCTCATACTTGACTTTGACTATGACTGGTTTCATAAAAAACGTCACTTAAAGAAAGTTTATTACTATAATACCATCTAACAACGAGACAAACTGTCTAAAATCATCCATGTATGGTTAACATATCTCCAGTTCGCTCGAAGCGTTTCGCTTCCACTTCTATCAACCGTATTGCGAAGAAGTAGAACTCATTGCCCTCATCTTTGTTCCCCGAACAGTATAATCCGGGAGTCTTCAAGTCAAGAGTGAATAGGTACCTTCTAGGCAAGCATGTTACATCTTCGACCGCATCATTCCATTCATCAGGTAAGATTGTGGGTACTTGCCTATCGGGCATAAATAAAACTTGACACTGGCTAAATCAGGCTAAATGCATATAGTTTGCGGAGCCAAAATAAAAAAATACTCTAGGGTTTCCGTATGTATCAAAGTACTCTATGACCTAGGGTGCTTAAACCTAGTATCATCGAGATAGGAAACAAACCTACGGTTTGTAAAAGGAGGGACGACTCCGCCGAAAATCTGTGTCTTAGTGAGAGGTCACAAAGAACCTCTGTGTCCCTTTTCTTTAGGGTAACCCTGATTTTAAGATTTGTGGGATAATATTTTGAGCCATTTGAATTATGTTCTACTAGAATGATATTTAACTGTGTAATCATGCTACAATATGATATGTAATAAAAATATTATTATGTCATTCATAAAGATAAACTAAAATATACTATATGAAGGTCAGGCGAACGCCGCCGGCCGGTTGGGTCAGCTATTAACTATTATGAAAGACTAAGTTACTTTCGGTTTAATTGACCGAACGAGAGCAAAGCGGAAACGGAGCGATTTCATTTCAGCTTGGGCAAAATTGCTTTCGTAGTTCCGGATTTTCAGTTGTTCTCCTCTACAGGTCGCATTTCTCAACCGATTCTCGTGATATTTTGTGAGCAGGTTCGAAATTTTTCAAAATGGCGGAGATATGTGCTGTAAATTGTTGTAATAAGCTTCTAGATACATTTACAACCCATGTTTAAATCTATAACCTAGAATAAAGATAATCCATAAATCGATGACAGATATTATTACTATATTGATATGTCAGAATCTTGGTAAATTTTATTATTACATACTTATATCAAACTAATTTATTCATCCGAAAGTTTGTGTGTAATTGTGGCATTATTTAAGTATGTCTATTTTCTCTTCACGCGGCAACGGCTGAATAAATTTGGATAAATTTGGAATGTACGCAGCTTATGCCTAGGATTAACAAATATGCTGCTATTTAACTTGATAAACGCAGACAAAGCTGCGGGGTGGCACGGCTTGATCATCAATATATCCATAAAAAATCCAATGAAGGTAAACCCTAACTTTTATGACACCTAACTGACACAAATTGCTGTCGAAGAGTGTGACCCAATGCAAAATTAAAAATTACTTAATTATTCAAGCCAACGCTAACACAACATTTTAAGAATGAAACATATGCCATACATTTTGGCCTATAATAGTTATATAAGAAAAATATAACAACGTTATAAAATAATCAATAGGAAATAAGCATACAATTTACATAAAGGTCAAGTATTTTTTTAAATCTTTATTTTTATACACCCGTAATATGATTTTCTTCTTTAAATGCTTTTTATTAGGAATTTTAATAAATAAAATGGATGGGAATTTCAAAATAGCAATACGCTCGCTATTGGCTAAGCTGATCGTGACTAAGTTACACATTTTTGAGGTCACTGATTGGTCAACTTTCCTTAAATTCTATTTGTTTTTTCAAAATAGCTGTGTTTAAATTTGCTAAACTTTTTTCTCCGCTATACGGAGTCAATTTGAACTGACTCCAACTTTCCGAAATGTATCCCTACCAGTAACTGACCATCTCGAGTTACTCGGTTTGACTCTAACTTCAAAGCTCAATTTTGGTACTAGTCCTTGCAAAGGTGAGACGATACTTCACACCGGGACAGTTGCTCAATTTGTATCAAACACAAGTCCGATCATGTATGGAGTACGTTCTCATCTTAGGGACGGTTCAGCTAAGTACCAGCTTGAGACTCTTGACACCATTGAGTGGAGACCCAAGAGACACATTGGTAGCGAGCAGCTGACTAATTCAAAGCTTCAGAGCTTGAGTCATCGCCGCGCCGCATGGTAGCTAGTCTCTCGGTTTTTTATCGGATACATTTTGGAGAGTGTGCTAAGGAACTGCACGATCTAGTTCCCCCATCCCCATTCTATCGTCGGACAAGCAGACAAAATGCTAAGCGACACCGCTATATGGTGGACATTCCGCAAATGCGCACTAAGCGTTTTGCCTCCACATTCATTGTGCGAATCGCAAAGGAATAGAACTCCTTACCTGAGTGTTTCCTAATGAGTACAATATGGGAGTCTACAAGTCGCGGCGAGTGAATAGGTTAGATGATACCTATGCAAGGCAAGGTTGCTCCATCGTCGACCACATCGTTGCTTACCATCAGGTGATATAGTGGTCAAAAGTTTGCCTACTTGAATAAAAAAAACCTGATTGCATTTCCAAATGCCTATTTATTTCGATATGAGATGTATTGTTATGAAGAAAAATTTTCTTTCCGGCAATGTATTAACGGCAACAATCGAATAAAAATGTATGCATATTCCATATTCACAAACGTATTCATTAATATAATCATAATTGAGCTTCAAGAAGGAACAAACTACAAACACACTCACAAACTTTTGCCTTGAAAATATTAGTAGGAAGTATGATAGCAGGATAACTTTATTTTGTTTTTACAAAATATTTTTATAAATGGCGGATGTAGTTGTGTAGCTTGGCTTGTATACCCATATATCAAAAATAATATCATAAAATCTAATACTATTAGGAAAAAAAACGGTTTATTGAGAATAGTTTGATAGTAGGTAGGGCATTTAAAAACATATTCTGTAAGGTTTCGATTAAACAAATAATTACGACAGATAAGATCTTATTATTACTACAGACTACAATTTCTACCAATGGGAAACTTTTTTAAAACTAGTCGCTCTGTGCGAGAGGGACACAGGGGTCTTTTCGTACCTTTCACCCGATTTTGTCGGGACCGCAACCACGGTTGGTTCTTTATGCAATTGATAAAACGATTTGACATTGTAAATACGCTCTAAGTCAGTTGTGATAAGATTCCATGCATGTTTGATATTCGGCACTGTAAGTTTGTCAGTTATCCATCCTATTACTTTAGCTACAACATCCTTGCCTAGTATACATAAGTAAAATTATGTACGTATTTGTTTAAGGTACGTGCTAGACAGTATGTAACCATAGATAACTTAAACGCAAGCCAAGCTTAAAAAACCGACTTCACCGCTTATATTTTGGTTTTGGCTTGATCAATTTCGAAAAAATGTATATGGGACCATCTTTATATGGGACCAATCTACCAAACAAAAAAATCATAAAACTGATTCATGATTGGCGGAATTATCGCTTAACATAACCCACAGTCAAATTGAGAACCTCCTTCTTTGAAGTCGGCTGAAAAGAATATACTCTACCCAAGGGTAAAAGGTATGTAACATAATAATTATTTAAGTTCCAGTTTAAAAAACTAACTTCTTCGCAAATATCTTCGAAACTTTTTATCAGATCTTGATGAAATTACAATGGAACGTTTAACCTTTGAATTTATGAGGTAGCATACATAAAAAAAAGATTCCGATGAATTGAGACCTTCTTTTTTTGAAGTCTCTTAAAAATAAAAATAAAGTTTTTAATTTATTTTATTTATACCTTATCGCAGAATAAAAAACAATGTTCTATTGGATGATTTAATACTAAGTGCATTACTTAACGCTAGGAACAATGTTAGATATTAAACAAACAAAAACAAACACACTCACAGCCCACACTAAGTTCAAAGACTTGTATCGTGGGTATACATTACACACACATTACACCCAGAACCAGAAGCACAAATATCCCTTGAGAAGGAATTTGTGCTGCTGCCGGGAATAGAACCCAGGACCCACGGCGCAGAGGGCGTAGACCTGTCCACTGCGCCAACTGGGTCGGTTATATTATCATAGAATATTATAGAATATAGATACTTTAATTTTCACTAAAAACAAGGCAAGCTAAACAATTCTATGGCCCGTTGAGAACGTAAAACACGTATCTTTTTTAGGTCTAACGGATTTTAAAATCAGTTGAGAATAATAATAGATAATTTATTTTGGTTCCAACCGATCTTATGATCGGTTGAGAACAATATTGGCCTCGATTCTGATGTACACTCACTAAATTAAATTTAAACTATCCCTGTCTCTTACAAAATAAAACACAAGACAGAGATAGCATGCATTTTAGTGCTGTCACGCTAGTTTATCAATTAAAATATGAACAGCAGAAGCAAAAAGGCGCTTGTTTTTAGTCAACACCAATACAACACATACCTGACTAAGCTTGCATAGACATCTAAGTTCTGACTAACTTGACAGCACAGCAGTATGCTATCTCTGTCTTGTGTTCCTATTTTGTAAAAGACAGGAATAGTTTAAATTTAATTTAGTGTGTGACATCAGAATCGAGGCCAATATATAATTTATTTTAGTTGCAACTGATATTAAGATCAGATGGGAACAACAGCTATGATCGGTTAATGTGAAAATCTGATACTATGATCCGTTGGGAAGTACCCATTATTTATTATTAACATAGTTAAAACGCAAAGCTTAAAAAAACCAACTTCACCGCTTAGCAAAGCGCTAAATCAATTTCGATAAAATGTATATAGGAACACCTCTTAAGTATGATCTACTAAACAAAAATATACATCAAAATAGATTCATAATTGGCGGAATGATCGCGTAACATACATAAAAAAAAATGTGTCGAATTGAGTCACTCCTTTTTCGAAGTCGGTAACAAATTATTTAATTTTAAACATAGCTTTAGCGACGGTTCCAGTTTTCACATCTTGCAGAGCTTTTTCGTATTCGGATAGAGCGTACGTCTTCACTCCAAGCTTTTCAAAATCTAAATACCTGAAATACATAAAATAACATCATCATCATCATCAGCCTGTATTGGTCCACTGGACATAGGCCTCTCCCAATGCACGCCACTGAGCCAGATCTTCAGCTCTTCTTTTCCACCTGTCAGCCACATTACGTATGTCGTCGCTCCATCTAGCCAAAGGGCGTCCTCGCAAACGTTTGCCGAGACGCGGTCTCCACTCTAGAACACGTCTACCCATCGGTTATCAGTTCTACGACAAATATAACCAGTCCACTGCCAATTCAGCTTGCTAATCCTATGGGATAACCCTCGTCGATAACTTAAGTTCTTTGTCGGATCACTTCGTTTCGTATTCGATACTTCAAAGAAACTCCGAGCATAGCCCTCTCCATAGCTCGTATGACTTTAAACTGGTGGATAAGTCTTCCCGTACGGATCCGTACGACATTACGGATAAGAAGCACTCATTAAATTTACTGTCAAATGTTTCTACATATATTATAATACTATACTATTTATTATTCCAAGTTGCTATGTCGTTCGGAGTCTTCGAGCGTTAGTAAAAAATGACCAAACAACCGAGGGCATTGAACGTAGTCCCGTTATGCCCTTCAGTACGCGGAATTTGTTTGGGAGTCCAAGTTGTATTGATAACCTTCTTGAAAGTTTAGTCAAAAACTGATTTAGACCATACATACCTATCACCCATGACCTTAAGCCATCCAATGGTAGTGGGAAAGCTGAACGGGTTCACCTTTACACCAATTATGGTCAACTCTTTCACGTAAATTTGGAATGGGTTGAACCTGAAATGGTAAATTACACCTTAGCTGTAACAAGATACAGCTTCATTCTCACTATCAATATTATTTAAGTAAAATAAGTTAAAAAAAATTTAAATAACAAGCTTTTAGAAGTCCGCCATATATTGGATTTAGAGATGTCATTTTATTTTTCGAGTTATTCTCAGCAAGCCCTTTCATTTGATACCCATATTGTTGATCGATTTAAATGAAATTTATATAGGACCACCTCTGAAGTAGAATCTACCAAACCAAAGAATTTTGAGAATCGGTCCACAAATGCGGGAGAAATCGGTGAACACTGAACATACATAAAGTCAAATGGATTTAGAATTATTTCACTTTAATTTTTGAGTTATTTTCGGCAAGCCGTTTCATTTGATACCTAGTAAAAGTGCATTAAAAATAACTTGTTCGCCATTTTTTGTGTTCCGCCATGTTGGACTTAGAATGACGTCACACAGCTAACCATGCATTGGCCTCGATTCTGATGTATACTCACTAAATTAAATTTAAACTATCCCTGTCTCTTATAGAATAGAAACACAAGACAGAGATAGCATACATTTTAGTGCTGTCACGCTAGTTTATCAATTAAAATATGAACAGCAGAAGCAGAAAGGCATGTTTTTTAGTCAACACCAATTACATATCCGACTAAGCTTGCATAGACATCTAAGTTCTAACTAACTTGACAGCACTAAAATGTATGCTATTTCTGTCTTATGTTCCTATATCGTAAAAGACAGGAATATTTTAAATTTAATTTAGTGTGTGACATCAGAATCACGGCCAATTGTCAACCAAACTAAACGTGAATACAAAATTTCAGCTCAATCGGTTGAAGATATCTGCTTTAAAATTGAGTTGCAAGATTCCACCCGAACAAACATACTTAGTTAAATACATACCATAGAAGCTAGTCAAGTATCAGGGTTGGCGAAATGGCTTTTTAAAAACTAAAAATTAAACTAAGAGTTAAGTGTTGCCGATTCGGAGGCTAATAATATAATGAATTAATTAATCTAATTGTCAGTACAGGACAAACTATGTTTATAACTTAAATGCTAAATCAGCGTCTGGGTGATCATCGTGAGAATGCTCACTCAGCTTTAATCAAGTACTGAGGGGTGAGGTACACACATAACGTCTCCCCCCTCAAGAGCGAAATTATCGGGTTTATTGATTTTTAAATTATCCCGATGATTTCGCGAAAAGATGACAGTACATTTTTTTCTTAAAATTAACAAACTAGAAATTATAAGGCTTAATATTACTACACATATTGATACATAAAATAAACAGTCACTTGTAAAAGCCGAATCACTTTTGGCACTATTCACTAATTCACTTTGTTTCAACGCGTACGCCATGTACTTCAGTTCGTCCAGGTTAACTTCCTTCATGTTCAGTGCATGTGCACCGGATAGCTCGGCGCTTGAGCGCATTAGTAGTGGAGGCAATTTGATGATAGGGATTTGTTCCACGTCCTCGTGCATCACATAAGCATTGTGATAATGGATTTTGATGCCGTTGACTTCAACATCGCAGGGCTCATTAAGGGTCATCATATATGTACCAAAAATAGGATATCTGGTAATGTCATCATTGAGTTTTTGTACAAGTGTAGTTTTCAATCTGGAGTAAATGATCCAGTTAGCATTGTTAAGTTGTTGTAACTTAACTTCTTCCATCAATATCGATTGCTGCACACAATTAGAGGTATTGTCGTACTCCATGAGCTGCTCTATACATGTAGGCTCCGCGTACAAGGCTCGATCATTTTCGGTGCATAGGAACTGATCGCCAGCGGCGAGTGCGCGACATGGTTTCGCGATCGGTAAGTAGCTGATACCTTTCGCCAAAAGGAAGGGGTGTTTGGGAAATATGGTAAATGTAAGGTTCTCGCGTTCATGGTAAATAGGTAGGGAGTACATTTTAAAATAGTTATAAGTTACATTAGTGATAAGAGGTATTTCCATTATGAACGTTATCTGGTTTTTCTTAACGTAGGATTTAACAGTAATTGATTCTTCAATTTTTACTAGGCTACTGTCTGTAGGTAGGTATAACAAATTTCCATATTTTGATATAGACTTTAAATGAAACAATAGTTCGGTAGAGTTAACAATACTTTGATGTAAAACTGAGACTTTACTTAAAGCTAAGGCAGTTTCAATCTCACTTATTTTAATAAAAACAGTCCGAAAGTTACTTATAAATAAGTTGAACAATCCTAGTAAATATGTAGAAAAAACCCAATTTTTCTGTGCAGCGAGTTCTCTAAACATTATTTCAACCTTCTCTATTCTTTTACCTAATGTGATAACGTTACTGTTCATGGTTTCGGTATTATTAATAACGCTATCTAGCATTTTAGAAATTAATGTTATTTTATTGGACACAATAATCTGATTATCACTTAGTTGTGTAGTAAGATTATCGTACCTGAGAGCATCATCATGATCTAGATTGCCTGATACAATTTTAATCAATGATCCTAATGGATTGATTAATCCTCGGCTAAATCGTTGCGGAACAAGCTGTCTATATTTTTCTATAGTAATGAAACGTAAGTATTCTACATGAGCTTTGAGTGCAATGAATTCTTGTGGGTATGTTTTATTTCCTACCAATAGCTTTGCAAATGTATCATATTCAGATGTAATGAGCTTTAAATCTGTATCAAGTGGATCGAGTTTAATGACTTTAATTATGGTCCAATTATCAACTTGTAGATACGCATTTCCTTTCTTTACCGGCAGAATCCCCGGATTGTCTTTAAGTGAGCGAAGTTGAAGGGCCTGCAACGGAGTGGCTAGCATCAGGAGCCACCACCTGTGGAGGACGTTTTATATTTTTTATTGGTACCTTGGTCTGTCTTTCACCTACTTGAATGGGTACAATATTTTTATCAGTGTGGCCAACTACTTTAGCTTTTCGATAACGGGGCTTATCTTTACTGTTTCTTGTATTTACTACTTTAGCGAAAATTGTGTCTCCTGTACTAAGCTGAATTTCAGCTTCACCTCCTCTCTGGTTTCTTATCTTTTCTTTAGTATTTAACATCTTTTCGGCTATATGGTTATAGAGATATTTAGTGCGTTTTGCATGGTCTCTTACAAGTTGTTGTACATACTTCTTTTCGAATTCTACGCTAAAGGGGCTATCGGAATCAGTGTGACCAAATACTGTCTCAAAGGGTGTAAGGCCTGTAGTTGAGTGAACAGAATGATTATATGCGATAATGGAATAAGTCATCACCGATCCAGCATCGGTACACTTCCTTTCGTATTTCGCAAGACGGTAAATTTCTATTAGTGTTGAGTGAAAGCGCTCAATGAGTCCCATTGAGTTTGGATTTCTCGGGGTACCAATATGAAGGTCAATTTTATGCAGACTTAAGAATTCTTTTAACAACTCATTATTGAATTCCGTGCCAGGATCGGAACTTATCCTTTTTGGGGTGCCATAAAAAGAAAAGTATTTCGTTAGCGCTCGAACAACCTCAGGGGTTGACCGATTGGATATTTCGATTGCTTGTCCTAATTTGCTAAAGGCATCAATGAGTGTCAAATAGTATTTGCCTTCGATGCTAAAAAGGTCTATAAAAAGTTCTTGGAAGGGAGCATCTTGGGTTTGTGTTAACTGCAAAATCGGTTTAATAGGTTTACGATCATATTTCATAGTTTGGCAAGACTCGCAAGCATTGATTATAGCCGTTACAGTTTCTTGCATATTTTCCCAGTAATAATTTCTTCGGAGTCTAATTATTGTCTCCTTTATTCCACGATGGCATTGTTTTCCATCATGAAATTTCAGGATTATGGCTCTTTGTTCATTTTCATCCTCTACATAAATTACGCGCTGTGTGCATTCTAAAAGTTTAACCGAGTCTTTCTTAAACAATTCTATTACTACCTTGCCAAACTGTCTCCTGTGCTCGCTTTCCTCGAAGTATATGAAATATTTAAGCTTCGGGGTGATGTACTCTTTTAAAAATTGTTTAACGAGTTCATCATTACCTATAGGCATAAACACTTCTAAAATTTTTTGTTTCTTTGTCGATATATTTTTTACTTGTAATTCATTTTTGAACCAAGAGAACACTCGTATCTGGTTAGGTTTCGTGTCAATTGCTTCATGCAAGATAGGTATCCCAGTGGGTTCTAAATCTGCAGTTGAATGAATAGTTTGGGAATGATTCGATTCAGAGGGTGACCTAATCGGGTATTCAGGGGATGATATATTAGGGTATTCGGCAAGCTTTACTGTGCTTGTGGCTGACAGGGTATCAGAGATATCTATGGGAGATGCCGTGGCACTTTCATCAGAGATAGTAATAGTCGAGGAGTCATTACGGTTTCTCTTTTTAGTCACAAACTGTTCAATTTCTTTAACTATGTCGTCAAGTTTTGTCTGTAAATCGTTGTCAACATTAACTCGCATGGATTGTCCTTCATCATCAGAGTCAAGTGAATTTACCTTTATTCGAGATAGTGCGTCAGCGTTCGTGTTCTGTTTGCCGTTTTTGTAAATAATCTCAAAGTCATAGTCTTGTAGTCGTAGTCTCCATCTAGTCAGTTTACTGTTAGGGTCTTTCAGGGAATTTAACCAGGCTAAAGGTCTGTGATCGGTGTATATAAAGAACTTTTTACCGTAAAGGTAAGGCCGGAAATGTTTGATGGCCCATATGATAGCTAGAAGCTCTTTCTCAATTGTACTATATCTGGATTCTGTATCACTGAGTGTACGGCTTGCGTATGCGACAGGCTTGTCACTACCGACTAAGCCTTGGGACAAAACTGCACCAAGGGCAACGTTAGACGCGTCTGTTGTTAGAATGAATGGTTTTTCGTGGTCTGGGTATTGTAATAGCGGGGCGTTAGTAAGGAGTTCCTTACATTTGTTAAATGCGTCAATGTAATTTTGATCAATAACTATTTTATTACGCTTTTTGAGACATGAGGTAAGTGGTTGAGTTATTTTTGCAAAATCTTTGATGAAGCGACGGTAGTAGCCTACCAGTCCCAGAAAACTCTTTATTTCTGTGGTTGTTTTTGGAAGTGGGTAATTAAGTACAGCCTTAATCTTGTCGTCGTTAGGTCTCAGACCATCTTTTGTAATAGTGTGTCCGAGGTAAAGTACTTCTGTCCTTAAGAATTCCGATTTGTCCAATTGAATTTTCAGGTTTGTCTGTCGAAATTTGTCAAATATCGTGCGTAGTTTTTCTATGTGCTCATCTAAGCTGGCTGAAAATATGATGACGTCATCAAGATAGACCATGCAGTGTATTCCCTGCAGGCCTCTCAGGACGTTATCCATAGCACGTTGGAAAGTAGCTGGTGCTGTCTTTAATCCGAAGGGCATTCTTAAAAATTCAAAATGTCCATGTTGTGTGCTGAAGGCGGTCTTTTGTCTGTCTTGTTCCTCTATTTCGATCTGATGGTATCCGCTAGCTAGGTCAAGAGTGCTAAAGTAAGAGCTCTTGCCCAGTTTGTCAAACAAGTCGTTCATGTTTGGTAAAGGGTACTTATCGTCAATCGTGATGTCATTCAAGCGTCTATAGTCGATAACCATGCGGAATTTCGGTTGTCCCGATGCGTCAGTCTTTTTGGGTACCAAATGTACCGGGGCATTCCAGGGGGAATGAGACTCCTGTATTACGTTGTCAATGAGTAATTTTTCTACCTGTCTATTAATCTCGTCAGTTTGTGCGGGGGCTTGTCTGTAAGGTCTAACGTAAATTGGGTCCTCGTTTTTAGTTCTGATGTTATGTTTCACTTGGTTAGAGAATGATAATGGCAATTCTTCACAATAAAAAATGTCTTTGTATTCCCTACAAAGATTCAGAATTCTTTGTCTCTCTTCATTATTTGTGTGGTCTAGTTTGAGTTTGTTTAAGAGGTTATTTTCGAGCAGTATGTCAGTTTTAATGTCCTGATTGTCCTTGGTGTGGTTTATTTCGCATTCGGGGCTGTCATAGGTATTTACTGAGAAAGGTCGTGTTATTGTCAGCGTAATTTCGTCGTCAGTTGTATTTTGGATAATTGTCGCTGCATATCCGTTGATACAATTTACTAAGGCATCTGGCATCCGTACACCAGGGTAAAGTTCTTGATAATCAAGAATAGCTTCGCCAGAATATTGGTTAGTAGGCAACTTCACTCGTTGTTCGGTTCGTGGTTGTACCCGTATAACATAATCAAGGTTATTATTTACTATGCCAATAGAAGTAGTTTTAGTTTTAAGAACAAGATTTTTTAAATCTATGATCGCACCTAGTTGTTGTAGCAAGTCGTTTCCTATGAGTCCATCGTAACGTGGGTCGACGTCGTAAAGGTAAAATTTATGTTCTTCGTCATTTTGAAATGTCGGAAAAAGGGGTATTTGTATGACTTCGTCATGTTGACTGGAGGCATGGGTGCTAACTACTCTGAATGGTTCGTAACTGATAAACTGAGAGAAATATTCATGCGCCTTTCGAGGGCTAATGAAGGAACGTGTACTTCCGGTGTCGATCATTAGTTTCGCGTCGATTTCTGGTACGTATACGTAGGGTAGTTTTAGGCTAGGATCGCAATTAATTTCTACGTCCTGTCTTTGGTCGAGGCCTGCGCCCGAAAAGGGGGAGTCTGAGCTACGTCATCAGTCTCGTTTTGTTCGGGGTGTTCGGAATATTGCTCAGGGTGAACTACTTCAGTCATCTCGTCATACTGTTCATCACAATGGTCAGGATAGTAATAGTTGAGGTCGTAACATTCTTCATCTGTGTACTCTGAATTTAAGGCCAATTCGTTAAGTTTGAACCCGGTTGGAGCGTTTTGTTGAAGCGGTGCAGTTCTCATTGAAACGTCCGTGGCCTGATGATGCGGTTTCTGAAGATTGGGTCGGTACCCGAATGGTTGGGGTCTATACGCAAACTGTTGCGGGGCTGTAAGAGGGCGATAGCCAAATTGTTGTTGGGTCATTGGAGGCCGATAACCAAATTGTTGAGGGGCAGTTGGGGGTCGGTAGCCAAATTGTTGGGGGCTCATTTGAGGTTTGTAGCCAAATGTTTGTGGCATCATTCCGAAATTCTGCGGCCTATAACCGAATTGTTGAGGAACAGGTGGGCGATACCCAAATTGGGGTGGTCGATACCCAATCTGTTGATTGGGTTTTTGGAGTAACCCTGAATTTTGTTGATTTTGAGGGCTTCCAAAATTAAATTTTGAATTGTTACTGGCAGGTAACATAGGTCTATAACCAGTGGGGTTCTGTGGCACGCTAAAACCGTGTTGTAGAATCGGCTTAGCTGTTACCGAGTTGCCATACATCCGATTACGCAATGTGTATTGGTCGTGAAAGTTCACTTCTTCTAGAACAATACTTAAGGCTGCTTCTAAACTCGCGGGTGCCTTCAACCTAACAATACGCACCATATTTTCTGGTAAGTTGTAAAGGAATACGTTCAGTGACGTATGATTGTAAATTGCAATTTTGGCGCTTTTTATCTCGCAGTCACTCAATGCATTAACCTTGGATATTAAAATCGACCGGACCGTTTGTATACGATTGCAAAACTCTAAATACGTTTCACTGGATTTAATCTTCATACTCTCTAACTCTATATTTATACATTCCTCACTACGAGGGTCACCGAAATGCTGCACTAACAAGGCTTTGAGTGCAGACCAACTTTCAATATCCTCTCGTTCTGATAACAAAGAAGCTGCGTTATCTTTCAATCGACTCGTAACGGCGTGGTAAACGTATAAATTTTGTTCTTCGTTGCCACGGTACCTTTCGATCACATATTCGCATTTTCTTAAAAATAAATTTAGCTGTCTATTGTCTCCTCCAAACAGAGGGATTAATTTAATTATTTCACTTGGTATAGCTAAGATATGCGCTTGACCTTCCATTTTTGCACAGAGTTATAAAAATTTAGACACACAAATACACAATAATAATATAACACATAAAATACACAAAAACAGTAAAAGGCACAAAACACACAATCAAAACAATGTAAAGCAGTAACAGTAAAATCAAAATTTGTAAAACTTATATACTATACAATTTTAATAGTTTTTGCAAAAATTTTTTTATTATTTCACGCTGTTCAATCAATTTACCATCAAAAATGATTGAGTTCTATAATTTTTCAGATGCACATAAAATATTAGTTAAAACGATTATTTTAATAATTAAAAGTCAATTCTAAAATGTCATTAGTCTATGTAACTTTCTTTGTTTCAAACAATATTTCTTATCGCTTAGTTCTTAGTACTAGTAACCAGATAACGTGCTAATGAGAGAAGACTTATCACATTGGACACTTTAAATGAAAAAGGGGATATCGGATAAGGATGGCGAAAAGTTTTACTTACCAACCTACCGCTACTCCCATTGTTGCACACACACTCGCGCCCGAATTAAGACAAATTTATTTGGTTCGTGGATTTACTCTACTTGTGTCCCACTACAGGCGAATTTGGACACCCGTAATAACGTAGGGACGAAGCTTATACGAGCAAATCCTGTCCTCAGCGCCAGTCAAGTATCAGGGTTGGCGAAATGGCTTTTTAAAAACTAAAAATTAAACTAAGAGTTAAGTGTTGCCGATTCGGAGGCTAATAATATAATGAATTAATTAATCTAATTGTCAGTACAGGACAAACTATGTTTATAACTTAAATGCTAAATCAGCGTCTGGGTGATCATCGTGAGAATGCTCACTCAGCTTTAATCAAGTACTGAGGGGTGAGGTACACACATAACGAGCTTGTAAAAAACATGGTGTGTTGTAAAGACACACGATAGAAGTGAAGCTTTAGCATTAGGAAACATTTTAATTATTTTTAATTATTCATTACAGTGGTTACTCTCACAACTTTTCGTTACAATAAAAACGTCGCAGATAAGAATTTCAAAGCCTTCCCATAAAAAATTCACTTCAAAAAAATGTTTGGCTCCACATTGTCCATTTGGCCAGCGACAATTTTGTTTTTTTTTTTAAATATTTAAAAATTACTGCAGGGAGATTTGGCGCGAACGTGTAAAATGGCGTTTTTTAATAGTATAATTTCCAAAATCTGCGATTCTTCGAGTGTTAATGTGTGATAATGGTGGTTAACCGTTAATACTTAGTAAACGTGCATAAGTTTAGGTAAATCATACAAAGTTGAAAAACGTAATTTTCGCCTTCGTTCCAAGACTTCAATAGACTAGTAAAGTTTCTACCACCTTACTAGGGCATGACTTGACTATCATTGGACCTTGACTCTTTTACTTGACTGTGACTTGTGACTACAACTAAATACCTATCTATAAAAATTAAAATATTCAATTATACTTGAAAATGATTTGTTGCCTACAATAACGCACGTTTACTAAGTATTAACGGTTAATCGTCCACCACTAATACACATTTACACTCGAAGAAACACTGGTTTTGGAAAATCATACAAAATCAACAACGCCATTTTTTCACTTTCGCGGCAAAACTCAAAATCATTAAATGATTATTATAAACTTACTTGGCTTCATGAGTGGAGGGGCAGCATCTAAAGACTACGTATTTCCCCCCAGGGTTCAGGAAGTTCATACTGACTTCCATCGCTGACGCTGCTCCTGGGGAATCGAATATTTTTGAAGTTATAATTCTTTTGAACTGCTCGTTAGCTTAGTTGGGTGTGTGTTCGCCTTATAAGCAGGGGTATCTGGTTCGATTCCCGGCGAGAACACAAGTTTCTCCCCATGGAAAATTTGTGTTTCTGGTTCTGGTTGTGATTGTGTGTGTGATGTGAATGTTTCCGGCACCCACGACACAAGTCTTTGAAGTTAGTGTGGTCACAGCCCCACGGCTGTGAGTGTGAAAGCGTTTATAAGGGACGGGAAAAATGCTGAGTGGATATTTACGATGCGTGTGCACACCGACACTAGCTTTTATTTAGTATCACCTGTCCCGTTGTCTGTCGGTCTGTAATCAAATCTTGCAAGCTAATTCGACCGACTTCCCGATGTCCGATTGGACTCAAATTTGTTGTACTTATGTATCTTCGGTGACAATCCAATGATATTGTACCATGGAGCTGGTCTGATGAGATGATGGCCATAGGAACTTCTGAACTAAACAAGATAAATCGATTTTGGGCTCGTTTGATTCTTCTCTGGTTATAAAACTTTTTAGTCCTTTTTTATTTACAATTGGTAAAAGCTTGACAAACAAAACAAAGCAAACAAACGCATTCACACTCACAGCCCCACACTAAGTTACTTATATCGTGAGTGCCGGAAACATTCACACACACATTACACCCAGAATCAGAAGCACAAACATCCCTTTGTGCTTCTGCCGGGAATCGAACCCAGGACCCACGGATTAGAAACTCTAATTGCGGCGAAGGATTGGAAACTTAATTTTTTTTTGTTTTTTTTTTTATTATACGATAGGCAAGCGTTTGACCACAATCTCAGCTGATGGAAAGCGATGATGCAGCCGAAAATGTAGCATGCTTGCCTAGAAGGTACCTATTCACTCTTGATTTGAAGACTCCCAGATTATACTGTTCGGGGAACAAAGACGAGGGCAATAGTTACCCTAGTTTACCAAAAAGTACAATCTGGGAGTCTTCAAGTTACGAGTAAACAGGTAGGTATTTTTAAACATGCTCCATTGTCGACCACATCTCACTAACCATCAGATGAAATAGAGGTCAAACATTTTATTTGAAAAAAAAAAATCATTCCCGTTTGCTGAATAAGATGAAACATGAGTCGTACGACCGGCCGCCTGGTTGACAACAATTTTTGGGAATGAATTTTTGAACAAGCAAAGACTCTTGTGCCTTGTTGGTAGATTGGCAGAAGCACCACGTGCTGGTGACTATAAAAATATTTAAGTAGGTACTGCCCATAATATTTGTTGATCCTGTCAACGCAGTGGGCAAATCTTTGCTTTTCCACGCCGCGGGTCCTAGGTTCGATTTTCGGCTGGAACTGGACCTGAATTTTTTAAGATACAGTTGTGCTCCTGGTTCTGGGTGTGATTGTGTGTGTGATGTAATCCACTGCACCCTCAAGTCTTTGAACTTAACTTAGGGCTGTGAGTGTGAATGTGTTGTTGTTTGTTATCACTTTAAATTATATCTTAACGTTAAACATAAACGCTTTCACACTCACAGCCCCACATAAAGTTCGATGACTTGCATCGTGGGTGCCGGAAACATTCACATCACACACCCAATCACAACCGGAACCATAAACACAACTTTCCCTTGGGGAGAAAACTTGTGTTCACGCCGGGAATCGAACCCGATACAATTAGACAATTAGCTTAGAAGACGAGCGCTCGCCAACGGGCAGTTCACGATGATAATAATTGTACCTGTGCAGTCTATTATGACGTCATACAAATCCTTGTCGCTCTCTAGGACATCTGGAGTCACTAGTCTGTATCCAGTATCTATAAAAAGAAAAAAGGAGATGAACGTGGGTTTTTTTTAATGACTTAAGACATTTACATTTCCCCAGTATAACATTTACTTACGATCGGTGAATCCTAAAACCAAATTTCACCGAATTCAAAATATAATATTAGATAGACCGTGATCTAAACAACCTTTATACAATACTACAATAAAGTCACGTAACGTATTGGTCGAATACTGTGAACGAAACGATTGCGGGTTTTAACGACTACCAGCGCCATCTAGTTTTCTATATACGAACTAACACTATAACTCCTGCAAAGTTGCTCGTCATAAGGTATCATATGTAATAGAGGCGCTACTATCGCTTATGGGACTGGAAAGCGAGGCATGTACGAAAATGAGGATTCAGATTTTAATTTATTCCAAACTAGCTGTCCCGGCGACCTTCGTTCCGCCTTACAGTCAATTAATGTGCATATTTAGGAAGCCATACCCGGTATGCGTTACAATGCCACGTGACTATATTATAACCTCCTTCATGTTTATGTTTGCCTAGTACTTTACCAAATCCGAGTGACGTATGAGAAAATGGGAAGCATGTCGAAATGTAAAAAAAATTTTAAAGAAATGTACGTTCTTAAAAAGTATCCTATGTCCTTCTCCTGGCTCTAAACTACCTCCCTGCCAATTTTCAGCTAAATCGGTTCAGCCGTTCTTGAGTTATAAGTGGAGTAACTAACACGACTTTCTTTTAAATATATAGACTAGCTGACCTGCCCGGCGTCGCTCGGGGAGAAAATAAAAAGAAATTATTTTGCAATTTCTTTTTAACCTTCCTTGGACTAGAATAACCAAATTTCTAGTCCAAGGAACATATTCAAAACAATAATTCAATTTCAAAACCATAATTAGGCAAATCGTTTTAGCCGTTTTTGTGATTTTTTTCCTACTTACTTGACACTTATCGTTATATTTTGGACAATTCACACAATATCTATATAAATTATAGCTTATGTGTTATTCTAATGTATAAGCTTGATTATTGTAAAGTTTCATTGAAATCCATTCAGTCGTTTTTTCGTAAATGAGTAACAAACATTCATACATCCATAAATACAAACATTCGCGTTTACTTATAATATTACGAAGCAAGGATAGTTTGGAATACTTATTAAATGTTTTTACGTTATGGTACTTGCCGACTGAATAGTAGCTTTTGTCGGAAACGTTTAGTTAGGTTCAAAAATGTATTATAGCTGGATTCATTTACAATGTCAGTCCAGAAAAATTAGGATTTCACCTCGGAATGAGAAGTAGTCAGCTGTAAACTTGTATAAACATTTATTTTTACACCCTAAAACTTGTCTCAAAACCTACTTATAGGAGAAAATATAAAGAAATTGCTAGGAATGTAGTAAAAACTACTATTTTATTTTACCCATCTTCCAGTACGCGTCGCACCGGACGCGTCGCAATGTTGTTGTGTCCGTGTTAAATATTCATAAAAAATATAACTAAAGACAATTTGAAGTTAAAGTGAAATTAAACTCTGTTGCTATAAACAATAGACCTATGTGCATATTATCTCTGCCTTTAGGATAAGATATACTCAAATATCAAGTGTTATAACTATACTTACAAATAAAAACTCATATCTACCAATAAATACAGTGAATAACGATATAAAATATATACCAAACACACAATCAACAATCAGTGGGGCTATAAGAAATGTGTTCAAAATAACAGTGTTTGGATTTCAGTGAATAATCAATAGAAATAACTCAAAATTTATAAATCGGTAACCGTTGTCGAATGACGCGCAGTTGTTTACTTAATTCAAAATTGTTTACCTTCAGTAACCGTTGGACCGTTAGCTCTAAAAAACACACATAGCGTGGTGCTTAATTTCGGCTGTATCAGTAAGAACTCGGTGGCCTAGCGGTCTACACTGGCGGAATACGTTCGTCGATTCGCGGCACTGCGTTCGAAACCTGTGCAGCGCGAAAATTTTGTGGAAACCAGAATTTTTGGATTGTAAATTGAATTTTTGGATTGTTGCGATTTTTTGTGAACTATTGAAAAACGCTAGCGAGGTACAAAACTTAAAACATTTATTATATCTTTTGTTCATGTTACATTTGAAAAATGGTTCCAAGAACTCCGCAAATGACGCATACTTGCGGGAAATGTGCAGAAAAAATTACAAACAGAGAATATTTGAAGTGTTCATTATGTGAAGTTACATACGACTTGGACTGCGCGAACGTCTCCATAGTTAGATTTCTTCATATGACTCGTGAACATAAAACAAATTGGCGTTGCCAAAAATGCATAGAATTAAAAAAGATAAGTCCAGAACTAAATATCATCAACATAAAGAACAAAGAAGATAATGATAACATAACAATACGAAAACCTAAACTACTACGAAATCTTTCTGTAGATGATTTATCATGCAACTCCATCGATGACAATTCAAATTTTGTAACTTTGCGAAACAGCTCAGCTATTTTGTCAGAAACCCCACGAACTAGAGACACAGAAAGAAACGCAAATCTATTTAAACTTGAGAATGAAGAACTAATTAAGCAACTAATTAAAGCAAAAGAGGAAATTAACACTCTCCATACAATAAACGAGAATTTAAATGAAAAAATATTAGTATTGGAATTGATTAAGCAAAAATGTAAATGCAAAATTAAAATGAACTCTAGAAACGGCGACAATAAAACATCAATTGTGTGCCAAAAAACCGCTGAACTATTGGTTGATGTTATAAGAGATCAACCGAAAATTACAGAAGAATCATCATCGATTTCATTGCTCAGTCTTACAAACAACGAGAATAAAACACCCTTAGCGTGCCTAAAAACCGCCAAACCTTTGATTGATGATTTAAAAGATACAAACAAAATGACAGAAGAATCTTCATCGATTTCATTCCACGATCAATCCATGGCGAAAACCAAATCGAAAAAAAAGCCAAGAATTAAAAAAATACATGGCGAAAGTGGCAATATTAATAAAAAAGAAAACGGGCAAGATGTTTCAAGACCACGTGAGAACCCAAAACAAGAATTTCAAAGGAGTAAAACAGAATTTAACGTGAACACTAAGAATGTAAATAAAATCATGATTTATGGCGATCAAAACTCCAAAGATTTAGCCTCACTACTAATATCATTAAGAGCAAACGAAAGAAACTGCAAGGACTATACAGTCACTTGCAATTCATACCCAGATGCACCAACGGAAAACATCGTCAAGAAGTTATTGAACGCTGAAATAGACGAACAGGCACTAAACGAAAAAGATTGGTTAATACTCTGTATAGGAGCAAATGACACAAATCCTACAAGATTCCTGATCGAAATTTCTGCCCTGCTCAAAAAACTGG
This sequence comes from Lomographa bimaculata, assembly GCA_948107665.1. Taxonomy (NCBI): domain Eukaryota; kingdom Metazoa; phylum Arthropoda; class Insecta; order Lepidoptera; family Geometridae; genus Lomographa; species Lomographa bimaculata. The sequence continues at coordinate 8,116,727 of OX403614.1, forward strand.
ATAGGCCACAAATTATAGTTGTAGGAATTTGTCACAATCCATATTTAAATGAGGGAAAACTAAACCGTAACCTCAAAACAATAGTAAAATCTTTTCAAAACTGCCAGTACTTACATCCAACAAATATAATCCCCGAAAATGTTAATGAAAATGCAGATGCTCTACACAAAAAGATCAACCACAAGCGATTATAAGAACTGCTTTTTGGGTAAGAATATAACGCGAATGTCTAAATTACACCCAAAAGCTGAAATGAAAATAAAGACAACAAATAAACCGGGGACTATACCGTATTATTTTAACAAACAAAGAATACTAAATGCGTCCATTCCACATCCAGAACCAAATATTGATGAATATTATAAAGACTCAGTAAGTGCAACACCAAAACCAGGTACAATACCGTTTTACTTTAAACCAAACATAATGCACAATCAAGTTAAATCCAAAAATTACCCAAAAGAAATTATATCTAGTACGCCGAAGTTTTTTCGTAACTGATAACATCGAAGAGAGAAACAGTCTACAAATAATGCATCTCAACATCCAAAGTATTAAATCAAAAATAGGACATTTAGAACTATTTACAGATACTCGCAAAATTGACGTGTGCTGTTTTAGTGAAACCTTCTTAAAAGGAAATGAAATCGATGTATTAAATATCGAAGGATATAAAAAAGCTGCTCATTTTTCTCGTAATAAACGATCTCGTGGAGGAGTTTGCATATTCATTAAAAAATCATTAACATTCACAAAATTAGATTGGGTAGCCGAAATGGGCATTGAAAGACATTTCGAATGCTGTGGTATAAACATTAATGAGTTAAATTATACAGTAGTATGTCTTTATAGGACTCCAAACGGTAACTTTGATTTGTTTATTAAAAGTCTTGAAACTTTGCTTCATAAACTTATCATTAGAAGGAGATGCAATAAGAGAAAAATATTTATACTTGGTGATTTCAATATAAACATACTTGAAAAGAACAAAAAAAGGGACGTGTTTCTAAATACTCTACTTTCGTTTGATGTAACTGCAACTATACAAGATCCCACAAGGATCACTCAAAAATCGAGTACGTGTATCGACAACATATTGACTAATATAAAAAGATATGAAACTGAAATTGTTGACATAGGTTTGTCAGACCATACTAGCCAAATAATAAAAATTCGAACGAACATAAGCTTTAACGAACAATTCTGGTATGTTGAAAAATTAAATGTAGACAAATACCTAGAGGTATTCCTCCACTATATCCATCAAATAAATTTTGATAGAATATATGAATGTGATGATGCGGATATGGCTTACAAGGCTTTCATTGAAATTTTCAGCCTAATATTCAACTTATGCATTCCAATGGAAAGGGTCAAAATTACTTACAAAAAGAAATCCAATTGGAAAACCAAAGGTATATTAATAGCCTCAAAGACAAAGAGAAGTATGTATTCAAAAGCAGTAACAAATAAAAGTACAGAATATACAAATAAGTATAAATCGTACTGTAAAATAATGAAAAAGGCCATCTGCATATCGAAAAAAATATCCAACATCAAATATATAAATGCTAACACTAACAAGAGTAAAGCCACGTGGAATGTTATCAAACAGAACACATCTCAAACAAATACAATACAGACTACCATCGAAAGTTTAAAAATAAAAGGCAGCATTATAAGCGATAAATCAGTCATGGCTAATTCATTCAATAACTACTTTATCAATTTAAATAACAATAATACCAATAAAAACATGACGCAGAAATCTTTAACACACAAAAATTGCAGGAGTATTTTTATTGAACCAGTCAATTGTGAAGAAATCAAAAACATTATCAGATCACTAAAAAATAAAAGAAGTGTAGGACACGACAAAATTCCTGTTCAAATCATTAAAAGCAGTGCTGATATTATCGCTAAACCACTAGCATACATGATTAATTTATCCATTGAAACAGGTACTTTCCCTATTGATTTAAAAAAAGCGCTCATCAAACCTCTCCATAAAAAAGGTTCCAGAAATGACATGGGTAATTACAGGCCTATAGCCATACTTCCTAGTCTTTCCAAAGTTTATGAAAAAGTCATTCATGATAGATTAACATCCTTCTTTAATTCAAACAACATAATAAACAGCAACCAATATGGATTTCAAAAAAATAAAAACACATCTCTAGCAATTTTTAAAATTTTGAAACAAGTCTGGGAAGAAGCCAATAATAAAAAGAGAGGAATTGCCCTATTCATAGACATGACTAAAGCATTCGACTGTGTCATTCACGATACACTGCTTCTTAAATTAGAAACAGCTGGAATAAGGGGACCTGCCTTAAACCTAATTAGTAGTTTCCTTAAAAACAGGAGTCAATCCACAGTAATTGACTTCTACAACCGACAAACAAAAACAGTTGAACACGTTCAGTCAATGTTTGAAAATATAAAAACAGGGATACCTCAAGGCAGTATTCTAGGTCCACTACTGTTTTTGATTTATATCAATGAATTACCGTTAGTTACTGAGCACAATTGCATAATGTTTGCGGATGATGCTACAATTTATATATCACAAGATAAAATGACTCAAACAGAATTTGAAAATAAAATTAACAAAAGTCTACAAATAATTATGGAATGGCTGGAGCGTATAAACCTAAAAGTAAATTTAAATAAAACAAAACTCATCCAATTTAAAAGCTACAAATCGAAACCACTACAACTAAACATAGAAAATAAAGGTATTGCAGTAAAAGAAGTAAATACGTCTAATTTTCTGGGGGTTTGCATAGACTCTCATCTAAACTGGAAAGATCATGTATCCACTACTAATACGAAAATATCAAAGTTTTGCTATGCATTATCAGTACTGAGCAGTGTCACATCAAGAGATATTGCAAAGCAAGCTTATTACGCCTATGTTTTCCCTCACTTAGTTTATGGTATTATCTTCTGGGGAAACTCGGTAGACGTTCAGTCCACATTTCTATTGCAAAAAAAATGTGTGAGAGCTATTTATAGATTACGAAATATAGACTCTGTTCGAAATGTATTTAAAAAAAATTGCCTTCTAACTTTGACTTGTATATACATTTTAGAGATTTGTCTATTTGTAAAATATAATCAAAAATATTTTTTTGAAAAGAAATCGACCAGATCTGATTGTTTACGTCCTCAGCATAAGTTAAATATATGTTTACCGCAAGTTAACAATACATTGTACCAAAAAAGCACTTATGTATCCGCAATAAAAATTTATAATAATTTACCTCTTAATATAAAATGTTCAGAAGGTAATATATTCAAGGCCTCTTTAAAGAAATGGCTTTTAGAAAAGACTTTCTATACTATTAAGGAATACTATGAATGTACAAATATTATTGCACCCACATCCCATAGATGAGTTTCCGATGCACACTCAAATATATTAATAATAAAAAATGTAAATAGCTAATAGACATTTATAAGTAAGTAACCATAAGTCTATGTTAATGTTGCATGTCCGCAAGGACAAACTGTTGAGACTGTATTTATAAATAAGATCTTTTTATTTTGTACACAGTTTAAGCAATAAAACTAATTCTATTCTATTCTATTCTACCATTCAAACCACAGAATACTATTACTCCCGTGATTCAAACCACAGAATAATATTACTCCCTACCGGAAGATTCAAACCACAGAATACTAATTCAAACTGTTCGTACCTGTCAAAGCTTGAATACAAAATTAATTTCTTATCGCATTGACCACAGACTAAACATATGTTTTTTGTCAAATATTGGAGATCTCTTTTTTTCCTTTAAGTTTGGCTTCGCAATCTTGTGCATTTAGCCAGTGTCAAATAATAATATTTTTCAAGTGTATTTCATATTACAAGTACTAGTCACAAGTCAAAGTCATGTAAAAGAGTCATGTCCAATCATAATCCAGACATGCCCTACTAAAGTGGTAGAAACTTTACCAGAACTTCTATTGGAGTTTTGGAGCGAAGGCGAAAATCACGTTTTGCAATTTTGCATCATTTACCTACACCTATGCACATTTACTATGTATTAAAGGTAATAATTCACCATTATTACACATTAACACTCGAAGAATCACAGGTTTTAGAAAATTATACAAAATCAACAACGCCATTTTTTCACTTTCGCGGCAAAAAACTTGTGAACCCTTGGATACTTACCTTTTTTATTAGCGGTTCGAAATTCGCCGGGTCAGCTAAATTCTATAGATTTTTAAACTCTTTTGCAAAAAAAAAACGGGCACTTTAGATTTTTTCTCTACTTCAATGAAGAAAAACAAGAAAGAGGTTTTGCTTCACTATTGGCGCGAATTGCTGAAACGATTTTTTTACTGATAACTAAAATTTTAATACTTTTTGGATATTTTCTGCAAATTAAAGGATTTATTATTAGTGATGAAGCGATAAGGACCGGTAAAATTATAGTCCTAATACTTGAAAAAGGTTGTACGCAAACGTACGTGTCTCAGCAGCTAAATGTGAGTCGTTCAACTGTCCTGAGGACTTGGCAACGGTATTAAGAGGCTGGTTCGGTCAAAAAAAGACCCGGTTCGGGAAGAAAACGATGCACAGATCCAAGAGATAATCGCTTTTTAGTGAGTCAGGCGTTGCGGAATCGTAAGGCGTCAAATGTGGACCTGAAGAAGAGCCTTAAAGAAGTAAGAGGAGTAGAAGTTAGCTTGTAGACGGTCAGGAGGAGGCTTTTGGCTGCCATTATCAGGAGTTACCGCCCGGCTCGGGGCCCTAAATTACTCCGTGAGCACCGTGTTGCTCGACTTTAGTTTGCAAAAACTGTGCTTCATGGACTCTGGAGGACTGGAGTAAAGTATTGTTTTCTGATGAGGCTAGAATCTCTTTGTGTGGAGAGGAACGACGCCCGCGAGTGCTGCGAAGACCACGGGAACGCTATGGGGAAGTGTGTTCATGTGAAATCACTTTTCAATTTGATACCATTTGCCTACAATTATGCACGTTTACTAAGTATTAACGGTTAATAATCCACAATTATTACACATTAACACTCAAATTATCACAGGTTTTGGAATTATGCAATTTTTTTTTACTGTCGCGGCAAAATTACCTTACATTACATTACAATACGTTCTTGAAATATATAGATAGATAGAAGAACTCTTTATTGTACACCAATTAAAAAAGAAAATAACAGCAAACAATAACATTGAAAATAACTTAGGCTAGTACAATGAAAGAAAAGAAAGAAAAATAATTTATATCGACACGTAGCAAAAAAAAATAATCGGGCGGTCTTATCGCTTAAAGCGATCTCTTCCAGACAACCTTTGGATGGAGAGGAGATAGCAAAATAATTTTGGGACTGTGGTGTAAGTACTACAGTTCTAAAAATTTTTTTTTAATTTTGAATAGGCAAGCATTTGACCACTATCTCACCTGATGGAAAGTGTTGATGCGGCCGAAGATGTGACATGCTTGCCTAGAAGATACCTATTCACTCGAGACTTGAAGACTCCCAGATTATACCGTTCGGGAAACAAATAAATTATATATAAAAAAATAAAAAATAAGACCAAATATGTAACAAATATATAAATATGTATAATATGTATATTATAGTTATACATATTATATTGTATACCTACTTAAACATATTTAATTACATAAATATACACACATATACATATATATATATATAAATATATAAAGATATTATACCGATATTATTATATAGTTAACTTGAACTTTATAACCCCCGACGCAAAAACGACGGGGTGTTATAAGTTTGACGTGTGTGTGTGTGTGTTTGTCTGTGGCATCGTAGCTCCCGAACGGATGAACCGATTTTGCTTTTGTCAGAAAGGTGAATTAGTCGGGAGTGTTGTTAGCTATGATGAAAATCAGTGCAGATAGAACGTCGTCGTCATCAAAATTTTAGACGTGATAACGTCTTATAAATCGATGAACGCCGGCTGCACGCACGAAAAAGTGTCACGTTCCGCCTGAGCCGAGCGTGCAAGCGAGAGCGCGGAACAAGCGATAGAGAGGCAAGATCGGCCAAGCGTGGGATTGTACTCATTTATCTCTCTTCTCGCGTGACGTCAGAGCCTGACGTTATCACGTAAAACTGTCGACAACCAATTTTTTTTTAGCCACTTGTCTTTACATAGTTTTTAATTTAAACTTAAGCAAAGCTTTAAAAACCGACTTCACCGCTTATATTTCGGTTTTGGCTTGATCAATTTCGATAAAATTTATATGGGACCACCTCTGAAGTATAATCTACCGAACAAATAATTAAACGCAAGCAAAGCTAAAAAAAACCGACTTCACCGCTTTATCTTCGGAACCTGTATCAGATTTAATGTATTAAACACGTATTATTGACTATAACTCAAAAACTAGAGATCAGATCTTGATCAAATTTCAATGGGACCACTTGAGAAAAGCACCAGCTTTTAAACAAAAAAACAATCATCAAAATCAGCTCACAACGAAAGAAGTTATGAGGTTTTGAAGTCGGGTAAACAAGAACATCGTCAAAGTAGTCCACAAAATAGGCATTATTGACGATATTTCAAGAACTACTGATCAAATCTTGATCAAATTTTAATGGGACGAATTAGAAAGCAACATCTATCAAACTAAAAAAATAATTTAGAAATCGGCTCACGGGGAGAGAAGTTATGAGGTAACACAAATAAAAAAAAATACAGTCGACTTGAGAACCTCTTCCTTTTTTGGGAAGTCGGTAAAAAAAGAGTGAACATACATAAAAAAAATACATACAGTCGAACATAGAATGTCCGCCTTTTTTGATGTCGGTAAAAATTAAGTCGCTTCCGCTGTCTGTGCCTAGTCCTCGTTTATCGATTCAGAGCGTTTTTTAAATGTTTTGTATTTTTATATTAAATAAATATTTGTATATTAATAATATTTGCGTATGGAACTAAAGAGCCGCATCTTCACATCTAAAGAGCCGCACGTGGCTCGCGAGCCGCAGGTTGCCGACCCCTGGTGTAGCCTAACAATAAATTACACCGAATTCAAGAAAAATGCTAAAAATCACGAAATTATGATCTTGTAATAGGCTTGTCGAAAAAATATCGATATTATTTTTTCGATGCATCGATTATTTTTGAGTATAACGATATACAATTTCAAGTATTGAAAAGGTATAAAAATCGATATTTTTATGATTAAAAATCCTAAAAAGGAATACTTTTTTATACTAACATTTTTTTAACAAATTACATGTTCTTGATTTATTAAAAATGATGTCTATTGATGAGTATCTATATATCAATGTAAGATGATTGAAGTAGATTAGGTCAAACATTTATTTTTCATATACCGATATTTTCTAAATAAAATATCAATATCGATATTGATATTTTTATTGCATTTCCGACATCCCGTAATCCGTACATCTTTCTTAGTAAGTAAGTCAGTAATATTGATTGAACAATGAACATACCTAGTATAAAGTATCGTGAATTCGACTTATCTCAGCTATTAATGACATAGTATGAGCGGATTGATGTATCTAACAAATTACACCAATTTCAATAACAAGTCAGTTGATTACTGACTAACAGCAAAATGTTACTGGTTATACTTGGTCAGGACATGTACTCGAATACTCTGAACGAAACGATTGCGCGTTTTAACGAATATCAGCGCCATCTAGTTATTTATATACGAACTAACACTGTAACTCGTGCAAAGTTGCTTGTCATAAAGACTAGGATGTAATAGAGGCGCCACTATAGCCTAGGGAACTGGAAAACGCGGCATGTTCGAGAAAATTCTGAAATAATTATAAACAATAACACAGTTACAATCTTATGATTATTCTGAGTTTTGCCGCGAAAGTAAAAAATTGACGTTGTTGATTGATTTTGTTAAATTTTCTAAAACCTGTGATTCTTCTAGTGTTCATGTGTAATAATGGTGGATCATTAACCGTTAATACATACTAAACGTGCACGTGCAAGTGTAGACAAATCATACAAAGTTGAAAAACGTGATTTTCGCCTTCGCTCCAAAACTCCAATAGAAGTTCTAGTAAAGTTTTGACTTGACTATGACTGGACCTTGAACGTTTTACTTGACTTTGGCTGTGATTTGTGACTAGGACTTTTATTATGAAATTTAATAAAAATACATTTGAAATGTATTATTACTTGACACTGGCTAAATGCACAAGATTGCGGAGCCAACATTAATAGAAAAAAAAACTTCTATAGGTTTTGCCGCGAAAGTGAAATTAAGTGAAAAAAATGGCGTTGTCGATATTGTATTATTTTCCAAAACTTGTTATTATTGTGGTAGCTTCTAATTATTAGTCTTGCGGTATTTATTAACCGACTTTTTTTTATGTGTTACCTCATAATAACTTATTTCTGGGTGAACCGATTTTGATGATTTTTTGTGCTTCCCACGTGGACGTCCCATTTAAGTTTGATCAAGATCTCATCAGTAGTTTTTGAGTTATCCTCAATAATGCGTATTTAATTCATTTAATTTGATCAAGGGTTCCGAAGATAAAGTGGCATAGCCAATTTCGATTTTTTTTTTAGTTTTAATAATGTTGCTTTCTAATTGGTCCCATTTAAATTTGATCAAGATCGGATCAGTAGTTCTTGAAATTTAGTCAATAATGGCTACTTTGACGATGTTTCGTTGACCGACTTCAAAAGTTACCTCATAACTTCTTTCGTTGTGAGCCGATTTTGATGATTATTTTTTTATTAGGTAGCTGGTGCTTTTCATGTGGTCCCATTGCAAATTCGATCATGATCTAAACAGTAGTTTTTGAGTTATCCTCTATAATGCGTATTTAATTAATTTAATCTGATCAAGGTTTCCGAAGATAAAGCGGTGAAGTCAGTTTTTTTAGTTTTTTTTAATAAATGAGTAACTTTCGCTCCTCATAGGGGCATGTCCTGCTGGTATTCGATCAGGTACTACATAGCTTACTATCTTACTCATATTCTTGAAGAACTCTAATTTCTTCTTATTTCTGCCGGACACAGTGACATCCCTATGTCCGTGATGATGTAGGGCTGTCACCCAGAGATTTCCTGAAATATAAAAATAACAGTGACACATAAAAATAACGAAAAAAAATCGTTGAATGTGGACCCTAACAAGTAATACTGAAGATAAAAAAAAAATTATACTTTTAAATAAAAAATGACTAAAACGTTATTTAACCAGAGAACTTGTCAAACGAGCCCAAACTCAATGGGCTTATCTTGTTTAGTTCAGAAGTTCCTATGGCCATCTTCCAGCTCCATCATCAGACCCTGGTTACTATTGCAATACAAACTACTCATCAAGTCGATTCAAATGAGCCCAAACTCGATGAGGTTGTGTCGTTTCATTGCGAAGTTCCTTTGGCCACCTTCCAGCTCCATCATCAGATCAGCACCATGTCATCATAATATTGCATTGTCCCGCGATTTACACATGTATGCAAAATTTCAGCTCAATCGGTAACCGGGAAGTGGATCAAATTTAATTTGCAAGATTTGATGACAAACATCGGGACATGTGAAACAAAATAAAAGATTGTAAACTAAAAACTGCTGGCTTGCATTTAGTGTTTTTTTATTATCCACGCTATAGGCTCCGAACGACATAGCACCATGGATTAATGAATAATAGGTATAGTAATCTACAGATGACTGTCAATGTCATCAAACAATTTTTAGCTTCGGAGTTTTGCCGCGAAAGTGAAAAAATGGCGTTGTTGATTTTGTATAATTTTCTAAAACCTGTGATACTTCGAGTGTTAATGTGTAATAATGGTGGATTATTAACCGTTAATACTTAGTAAACGTGGATAAGTGTAAGCAAATGATACCAAGTTGAAAAACGTGATTTCCGCCTTCGCTCCAAAACTCCAATAGAAGTTCTAGTAAAGTTTCTAATACTTTACTAAGGCATGACTTGAGTATGACTAGACCTTGACTCTTTTGACTTTGTCTGTGACTTGTGACTAGGACTTTTAATATGAAATACACTTGAAATATATTATAACTTGACACTGGCTAAATGCACAAGATTGCAAAGCCAAAATTAAAAGAAAAAAACTTATGAAGTTCACTGATGTGAGAAACTTGCTTACCAATTATGCCAGATCCCATCACTAGTATTTTGTCCGTAACCGACAACGGCGAAGCTCGGTCGAAGCCGTGTGACACGCACGAATAAGGCTCGCAAAGGGCAGCTGCAAAAAAATATATTTATTTACATACAAAAAAAAGCTATATACCTCTTTATGTTTTCCTAGTACTTTAACATGTCCGAGTGACGTATTCTTGCACACGAGAATATTATAATCTACTAGCCGTGCCCCGCTGCTTCACCCGCTATATTATTAAGTTTAAAAGTAGCCTATGTGTTAATCCTAGGTATAAACTATGTGTATTCCAAATTTCATCCAATTCCGTTCAGACGTTAAAGCGTGAAGTGGTAACAAACATACTTACACACTTATATACACACAAACTTTCGAATTTATAATATTATTAGTAGGATTAGTAGGATAAGTAAGATAAGATCTATTTTTATCAACTTCAAAAAAGGAGGAGGTACTATGTTCGACGTCTTTGCACCGATTTCTCCCCCACTTGTGGACCGATTCTCAAAATTCTATTATGTTTTGTAGAGTATACTTCAGAGGCGGTCCCATATAAATTTTATCGAAATCAATAAAGCCAGAACCAAAATATAAGCGGTGAAGTCGGTTTCTTTAAGCTTTGCTTACGTTTAAATTATCTATCATACATATAGTCTAGTCTAGAGCGAATCGGTATCTTCTAGGTAAGAAAGAAAGAAAATACTTATGACATTCATACTTTATGACACAAACAACATTGTAGAATATAATATAGAATAGAAGAATTAAAAGAAAAAGAAGAGAAAGAGGTGAGAAAGGTGAAATAGTCACTGATTTACATAGGTAAGCATGCTCAATCTTCGGCCGCATCATCAATTTCCATCAGGTGAGAGAGCGGCCAAAAGCTTTCCTATCACGCATAAAAAAAAACGGAATTCCAAACAACCAAAGTCTAAAAAACTTCAAAAATACGAAAACTTCCAAACTACAAAAATCAAAATCGAGCAGGGGTATCGGGTTCGATTCCCGGCAGGAACAAAAGTTTTGTCCCCAAGGAAAATTTGTGTTTCTAGTTCTGGTTGTGATTGTGTGTGTGATGTGAATGTTTCCGGCACCCACGACACAAGTTATCGAACTTAGTGGGGGGCTGTGAGTGTGAAAGCGTTTATGTTTAATGAGTTCACTGTCAGATTCGCAAAATGTCAGCAATCTCGAGAAGAACCTGGCAATACTAGAGATGTACCTTGTTCAGTAGTCATTTCTTCTGGCAGTACGAAGACCTGATCCTGTGGAACACATACGTACTGGGCCCATCCGCCGTCTTTCCATATGCCTAGCACACTGTCCACACCATTGGTGGTGCAATGCTGGTATTTACCTTTACGGCAGTAGATGCAAAGGCTACAGGACCTGGAAAACAAAAGGATCTGTTAATAAGATTGCTAGAAAAGATGTAAAATATTTAAAACCCAAGCGAAGCTTAAAAAACCGACTTCATCGCCAATATTTCGGTTTTGACTTGACAGATTTCGATAAAATTTATATGGGACTACCTCAATACCAAACATAAAAAAAACATCAATATCAAACAAACAAACGCTTTCACACTCACAGCCCCCACACAGATTTGTATCGTGGGTGCCGGAAACATTCACATCACACACACATTACACCCAGAACCAGAAGCACAAATATTCCTTGGAAGGAATTTGTGCTCCTGCCAACCCAGGACCCACGGCGCAAAGGGCGGACACATGTCCACTGCGCCAACTGGGTCGTCATCATTCATAATTGGCGTAGACATCGCGTAACATATTTATATAAAAAAACATACAGTCGAATTAAGAACCTCCTTTTTTGAAGTTGGTTGAAAATACAGTCGAATTAAGAAAAGGTGGAGGTTCGGTTCAGACTGGGGATGTAGCCAACTTCAAAAAAAGGAGGTTAAAATTTCGACTGTTTTTTTTATGTTTACACATTGTCACACGTAACACAACGTCAGATTTTTTTTCTTTTTCATTCGTAACTGCGTTTCATTCAAAATTCATAATCATCAAAATCTATTCATAATTGGCGGAGATATCGCGTAACATACATACGAAAAAAACATACAGTCGAATTGAGAACCTCCTTTTTTGAAGTCGGTTGAAAACTAAATTTATTATACCAAACTATTACATTCACTCTTCTGTAGTGTTAGAATCAGTGGAGTGGTGGAGTCTCACTGCAGAGGAGGAGAGAGGAGGCGGGCGAAACGCCTCCTTTTCGCCCCCTCATTCGTCTGTGCCGAGCGGGTCAGATTGGGGATAAACCTCTCTGGCCCGCTTCGCGGCCTCCTGCGTCATCACCACTTCTAATGGAGACCACCGCCTGCCACGATCTCTCATACGATAAACTAAACCATAGTAGTAGTGGCGATAGTAAGCTAGTTGAGTCAAAACTGCAGTCTCGGTCACCGACGTAAGGTAGCAAGCCTATCGGTATTCAATCGCTTATATTTTGGAGAGTGTGCTCAGAAATTACATGATATAATTCGTCCATGCCCTTTTTACCATCAAACAACAAGACAAACTGTCAAACGTCATCCATTTATGGTAAACATACCTCCAGTTTGCTCGAAACGTTTTGCTTCTACGTTCATCATCCGTACTGCGAAGGAGTGGAACTCATTGCCTGCGTCTTTGTTCCCTGAACAGTATAATCTGGGTGTCTTCAAGTCTAAAGTTAATAAGTACCTTCTAGGCAAGCATGTTCCATCTTTGACCGCATCGTTACTTTCCATCAGGTGAGATAGAGGTCAAATGCGTGCCTAGCTAGTTTAAAAATTAAAAAAAAAAACTAAAACTAAGTAACTAAACTATACTAAACCTAAATAAACATACTTAACCATGTAAAATAATGCTAAACCATGCTAAAATACTCAACCCATACTAAACTCACCTATTGGGATCCACGACGACCTTCTGTCCCTTCTCGAAGATAGAGGTCTTGCCAACTTCGTGAATGACCCCACTGAACTCGTGGCCCAAAGGTAGACGCCTCTTAGTAGCTGGAAATTCTCCCTGAACGACGATAAGAGTACTTAAGCCAACTAATATTATAAATCCGAATGTTTGTGTGTAAGTGTGTGCGTAAGTGTGTATGTTTGTTCCCTCTTCACGCGTTAACGGCTGAACGGATTTGGATGAAATTTGGAACGTACATAGATTATACCTAGGATTAACACATAAGCTACTTTTTAGCTTGATAATAGCGGGCGAAGCCGCGGGGCACGGCTAGTTAAACATAAAAGTAGAAATAGTATAAAAGTAGAAAAGAACAACATAAATCCACTGGTCATACGAAAGCAATTTCGCTCAAGTGAACCGGAGACGCTTTGCGCTCGTTTTGTGAAGGAGTGCGGACGGTATCTGGGAGTCTTCAAGTCTAGAATTAATAGGTATCTTTTATGCGAGCATGTTAGGGGCCTTCCATTGTCATGCTGGCTGGGCTATTCATTGTAGTATGTAATTGTGATTTTGTTATGAATATTATTTTAACTTAATGCTATTGTAATGTGACTAATTAATTAATTAATGCATAATTGTAAATGATAAGTCTTAAGTTACTTGGAATAAATGAATTATATATTATTTACGGAGGGGAAGGGGGTTAAAACATGCCTACATGCCCTTATCTTGGGGAGTGAGGGAGCTAGTTGAGAAACAGTTTTTCTTGCATAAAAAATACTGCAATTAAGTGGAACTTTTATGCTAGTAAGGCAACCATTTGACCACTATCCCACCTGATGGAAACTGACAATGCGGCCGAAGATGGTACTGCTTGTCTATCTTGCATAAAAAAACTAAAAATTTACTGCAATGGAGTGAAACTTCTTGGCAAGTTCTTCAATTTCGGTTAAGTACTGTCTATAAAGTACCACCATTTTGATGATGCGTCGCCTCAACCAGGAGCACTATCTGGAGTCTGTACCTACCTGAATAATATGGACATCAGTGCCGCATACCCCGCTGTACTCCACTTTTACGATGACGTCATTATCGTTGACAATCTCCGGAATAGGGTAGTTCTTCTCAAACTTGAGGGTTAGGGCTGTTCCGTCGAAAACTACTGCTTCCATTTTTATCAGAAATTTAAATAGAATTTTAAACCGTGCGCCAAACAAGTAATTGTTTCAAATCCTAAAAAAAACTTAAGCCTTTACCAGTTATAAATAAAAAAATACTAAAAAGTTATATAACCAGAGATCTTGCCAAGACTAATCAAACGAGCCCGAACTCGATGGGTTTATCTTGTTTAGTTCAGAAGTTCCCATGGCCATCTTCTGTCTCCGTCATCAGACCAGCTCCATGGTACCATATCATTGTATTGTCACCGAAGATACGTACGATAAGTACACCAAATTTGTGTCCAATCGGACATCTTGAAGTGGGTCTAATTTAGCTTGCAAGATTTGGTTACAGACAGACAACGTATCTTGTATGTATGTATGTATATTAAAAATAAGAGCCAAATTGGTTTACTCGTTTGCAAGAGATCCGCACCGACGAACAGCATAATTATAATCTTTTATTATTTTGATAAAAAATATTTTAGTTTTTTTTATAGAAGATGAGATTGATCCGTATAATTTTTTTTATGTTAAAACTACGATCACTTACCTTATATATATAAAAACCAGCAGATTTCGTTTTTTTTCGAATTTTATTTATCTCGCAATGATTGTGTAGTGATAGTTGTTTTTTTAATAACTGACTAAGCAATCGTTTGACCACAATCACACGAAAAGTGACGATGTAGTCTAAGGTGGAGCACGCTTGCAAGTCCTATTCACTTTTCTTTTGAACACATCTAAATTTGAACTGAAATTGAAAATAATTCATGGGGTTAGGCAGTGAATCGTTAAAATAATGGTTAATAAAGCCAATTAAATAAGGAAAATAAGGCTTTTATAATGTGCTAGAATATTAATAAGGCACCTGTACAAATTTTTTATAAAACTGTTCTATTGTATGCTTGTGTAGGCATAAGATAAGAATGGATGATTGATCATTTGGAAATATGTAGCAAATAAGATACGGCGTTACCTTTTTCATTGAGGGAAGCGAGATCTCTACGTTGACTTAGGTGGTTTAGTCCGTCCGTCCGTCTGTCAGTGGCATCTAGCTTCTTAACCATAAAAGCAAATCTTACTATCCTTACTTCCTTACTAATATTATAAATGCGAAAGTAACTCTGTCTGTCTGACTGTTACGCTTTCACGCTTAAACTACTGAACCGATTTAAACGAAATTTGGTACACAGATACTTTTTAACCCCGAATTCTGGCTGGTCCGGGACTTACGCGGGCAAAGCCGCGGGGCGCACCTAGTAATATTATAAATGCGAAAGTTTGTGTGTGTGTGAATGTTTGTTACCACTTATCTCCGTAACTACTAAACCGATTTTAATTAAATTTGGAAAGTAGGTAGCTTATACTCTGGATTAGGACATGGGCTACTTTAATCATCATCATCATCATCAGCGGGCGAAGCCGCGGGGCTAAACTAGTAACTTCATATTCTCAGAGAATATGTAGAGCTATGGCTAAGTCAGAAACGGCTAATAAAATGATATAAAAAAAAAAAAATATGAAGGGGTCACCCATACACGTAAGTGGAGAGCAAAATTTTTTTTTCTGTCCGTGTGGGGTATGCTTAAAAGAGCTTGAGAAGTAGAGTATGAAACCGTTTCAAAAAACACTTTAAAAAAAAAATTTGGTAGGCCACCAAAGTCACTGTTTTTATACCTATTTTGTCCAGGGTCTATCTCAAAAATGGCTTCACATTTAAACCTGATACTTACGTATTCTATACTTAAAGAACAAAAACAGAAATCAAACAATTATTATAAAATAAAAAGTTGAAAGCAATTAAATTTTCTCTATTAGCCAAAATGTAGGCTCGAGATCTCATTTTGGGGCGAACGACTATATACTGTATGTACCAAAACTGCCCGCTGGCGTAGTTGTGTTGCCGGCCGCGATTCCCGCAGGGAGTATAGTTTTCTCCCCAAGGCAAATTTGTATTTGTGGTTCTGGCGTGATGTGAATGTTTCCGGTCCCACGACAAGTCATTTAACTTAGTGTGGGGCTGTGAGCGTGAAAGTGTATATGTTTTTCATGTATATCTTTTTACCGACTTCCCAAAAAAGGAGGAGGTACTCAAGTCGACTGTTTTTAAGCTATTGCATAGCTTCTATCGCGGGCCTTGAGCGTGGAGACCTAATCCAGAAATTCCGTAACGAAAAAACCTAACGCCCCCCACGACTTCACAAAAAGTTTTCGGTTACGTTGAGTTGCGAACTCCGTACAGACGCATTTGATTCAGTATCCAATAGCAATAGGCTACTGAGTCTTCTAACTATAACATCGAAATAAGCCTATAGGTTTTGACGTTTACGTTTTTAAAGTAAACGTCAAGATCTATATGCTTATTTCGAAGTTATAGTTAGAAGACTCGGTAGCCGATTGGTACTGGATACTGAATCGTATGCATCGGTATGGAGTTCGCATCTCAACGTGACCGAAAACTTTTTGTGAAGAAAAATGAAACTGAAAAATAAAAAATGCTATGCAATAGCTTTACCGCGGCAGTCCCCGAGTGCCACACGTCTTTTTTTTTATGTGTGTTATATCTTCTCTCCACGTGAGCCGATTTCGATTTTTTTTTTAGTTTGAAAGATGTTGCTTTCTAATTGGTCCCATTTAAATTTGATCAAGATCTGATCAGTAGTTCTTGAAATATTGTCAATAATGCCTATTTTGTGACGAATAATGCGTACTTTGACGATGTTCTCGTTTACCCGACTTCAAAAGTTACCTCATAACTTCTTTCGTTGTGAGCCGATTTTGATGATTTTTTTTTATTTGAAAGCTGGTGCTTTTTATGTAGTCCTATTGAAATTTCATCAAGGTCTGATCTCAAGTTTTTGAGTTATAGTCAATAATGCGTGTTTATACATTAAATCTGATCCGATGATAAAGCGGTGAAGTCGGTTTTTTTAAGCTTTGCTTGCGATTAATTAATTTTAGTTTTAAATGAATGTCTTTGTTTTTAAACTTCTGACTTTTATGTAAACATACTGGTTCACAAACATAAACGCTTTCTTACAAACACTAAGTTCGATGACTTGTGTCGCGAGTGCTGGAAACATTCACATCACCCACTCAATTACAACCAGAACAACAAACATAAATTTCCCTTGGGGAACAAAACTTTTTTGTTGGTACAGTAGAACGCCGATTATCCGAACATACAGTATAACAGTTCCCTCAAAGCGTAATGCTTCTACATTCATCATCCGTACAGCGAAGGAGTGGAACTCATTGCCTGCGTCTTTGTTCCCCGAACGGTATAATCTGGGAGTCTTCAAGTCTCGAGTGAATAGGTATCTTCTAGGCAAGCATGTCACACCTTCGGCCGCATCATCACTTTCCATCAGGTGAGATAGTAGTCAAATGATTGCCTATCCAACATAAAAAAAAAAAAAAAAAATTATCGAGGTTCGAATTTTATTATCGAATTATCGATAGGGGTCGATTCGGATAATCGGACACAGACTGGTAATAAAGAAAAACGAACTGTCACGCAGAAGTTTAACAAACAAAACATGTAGCGTTTTGCCTCTAGCTTTCAACCATAACAATTGAAATATTAACAATTGAATATTTTGGGGGCTGAGTCACCCACGTCCGTACGAGGATACCCCTTAAGTCTGACTCCCTACACGTGGTCCCCGGGTGGTGCTAATCAGGTGACATTTGAGAGGTGGTAGAGCATTTTGTGAGTTGCTTGCCTGGCTTGCTACCACAGTAGCTTACCACCATCAAGTTGAAAGTCTGCCGCCAAGCCAAATACGGTGTTCCGGCAGTTATCCTTGAGAGCCTGCGTATTCCAGGTCTAGTGTGTTTACCAGCTTCGATCACATCGTCACTTTCCATCAGGTGAGATAGTGGTCAAACACTAGCCTGTCACAAATAAAAAAAAAAAAAAATATGTATCTGGACTTCAACGAGTTCCAACTTGTTTCAACAAAACAAAAATTACTTGGTTTTAATTTTTTATATTACGCTTAAGACCGATTCGGATAATTGGCGATTCGGTTACTCGGCGTTCGGATAATCAACATTCTACTGTACTAATTGTGTTTCCACCGGGAATCGATGCTTCTTAAAAGTCGAACGCACACCAAACGAAGCCTTCGAGAAGTTTTTTTATTTTTATTTGTGACTAAGCTAGTGTTTGACCACAATCTCACCTGATGGAAAGCGACGATGCGGTCGAAGATGGAGCACGCTTTAGTAAATACCTATTCTATCTCTTCTTGAATTCCATATTATACTTTGATTGAGCGAGCGCGAGCGAAGCGTCGCCGTTTCAGCTTGGATAGAATTGCTTTCGTATGTCCGGATTTCCGTTTGTTCTCCTCTACAGGTCGCATTCCTCAAGCTGTTCTCGTGAAATTTTGTGAGCAGGTTTTTTTTTTTTTATGCCTGATAGGCAAGCATTTGACCATAATCTCACCTGATGGAAAGTGATGATGCGGCCGAAGATGTAGCATGCTTGCCTAGAAGGTACCTATTCACTCTTGACTTGAAGACTCCCAGATTGTACCGTTCGGGGAACAAAGACGAAGGCAATGAGTTCCACTCCTTCGCAGTACGGATGATAAACGTAGAAGCGAAACGCTTCGAGCGAACTGGAGGTATGTCAACCATATATGGATGACGTTTGACAGTTTGTCTTGTTGTTAGATGGTAAAATGGACTAGTTGGAATTAACTCGTATAATTCCTGCGCATGGTTCGATTATTATGTAGAATTTCTTGCCGATTCAGTTAGTAGACATATTTTAAAGTATGGAGATATGGGCGTTTAAAACGTAAAATAATTAAACGCAAGCAAAGCTTGAAAAACCGACTTCACCGCTTTACCTTCGGAACCTTGATCAGAGTCAACGTATTAAACACGCATTATTGACAATAACTCAAAAACTAGTGATCAGATCTTGACCAAATTCAAATAAGACCACATAGAAAGCACCAGCTTTCAATTAAAAAAATAATCATCAAAATCAGAGCACAAAGAAAGATGTTATGAGGTAACTTTTGAAGTCGGATAAAAACAAGAAATCGTCAATGTAGACTACTAGTCAGATCTTGATCAAATTTAAATGGAACCAATTGGAAAGCAACATCTATAAAACAAAATAAAATTCCAAGTCGGTTCACGTGGAACAAAGTTATGAGGACACTTAAAACACACATAAAAAAAATATAGTCGACTTGAGTACCTCCTCCTTTTTTGTGAAGTCGGTTATATCATATTTCAGCCATTTAGAAAAATACGCGAGGTTTTCAATTTGCAGAGCTACATAGATATAGCTACAGAATTTAATGAATAACTACATGATGCATGATGATGGGAACGCTACCCACTGGTAGTGGGCTTGAGCACTTGAGTTACCTATAAGCTCGATGTCTTGTAGGTAACTTAGCTACAGATATATTTACATATTTTGATAAGGCACTGATTTAAAGAGGCAGTTGTAAATAGCGGTTTTGGTAAGTTAAAAATTATAAATAGCACGTTTAATAACTAGTTCTGCAGCAACTAAGCAGTAAAGTAAACAAAAATTAGTAATAAAAAATAATGAAATAAATCAGTGAATATATAATTGAGAAGGAGAATAATTAAATGGGCGGTAAAAATTATTGAAGGAGCGGTTACGTGTGGGCAGTAATAAATCGGAATATGTCGGTAAGAAGAATTATAAGTAATTCTTCTTTAGTTAAAACAACATGTTATTTAAAACACTCACAGCCCCGCTATATGCAATCTTTTTTTTTATTTTTTTTTTTATTTGTGACAGGCTAGTGTTTGACCACTATCTCACCTGATGGTAAGTGACGATGTGATCGAAGCTGGTAAACACACTAGACCTGGAATACGCAGGCTCTCAAGGATAACTGCCGGAACATCGTATTTGGCTTGGCGGCAGACTTTCAACTTGATGGTGGTAAGCTACTTTGGTAGCAAGCCAGGCGAGCAACTCACAAAATGCTCTACCACCTCTCAAGTTCATCAAAGTTTTTCTGGCGCTTCTCCGGCCGCTGCCGCGGCACGCTCGCTTCGCTCGCTCGGCTCGCGCGTTGTGGTCACAAGAAACCTAACCACTCCTCGGTCGTCGTACCTATTGATTGACTATAAGCGAAAATTTTCTAAGTCGTTTTTCCTCAGTGCCTCCTTCACGACAATTTGAGTTCGGGTGTCACCGCTCGCTATGATCTGCCGAACTATTTATCGAACCGCTCATTCCATCATTTTTATGTCATCATATTTTTTTTCCGCTCATTCAGTTATTGGACTGCTCAATTATGTTTAGAATTAACATTGTATGATAAAATAACCGACAAATTGATTTTTTATTACTGTCCATGTTTTACTGTCGCAATAATTAATCAATCGCCATTAAATTAAATAACTGCTCAATATGTTTTTCAACTGATCATAATAACGTCTCGAATATTTAAATAACAGCTCAAAAAATTTGTTCCCTCTTGGTAACTAGGTTTGCATTTCAGACAAGTTAAATGATATAATTGAACGTTTTTGGTTTCAGCCTTGAGTATATTAGCATGTTACTGGGATACGTCACCTTGCTGTTTGATCAAATTAGATTTTTTAAAGAATGTATGTAGTACGAGAAGATATGAATAGTTCGTTCCGTACTGAGATACGCGCCTAATACAGAATTTTAGTGTGGGGCTGTGAGTGAAAGCGTATGTACGTTCAAAATATTATAGGACACGCTGCGCCCCGGTTTTATACGCGGGTAAAACGGTCCGGACCCGCGAAAATTCCGGGAAAAAAACCGATCTATTTCCTCTATCCCTTATTTCATCATAGAACCACCAGACAGACTGCATTGCGACACCAATACACGGTGGATATTCCTCAAATGCGCACGAAGCGTTTTGCGTCCACGTTCATTACGCGCACTGCAAAGGAGTGGAACTCGTTGTCAGAGTCTGTGTTTCCAGATAAGTACAATCTTAGAGTCTTCAAGTCGAGAGTGAATAGGTATTTTCTAGGTAAGCGTGCTCCATCGTCGACCGCATCGTCACTTAACATCAGGTGAGATAGTGGTCAAATGTTTGCCTATCACAGTTAAAAAATAAAAAGGATAAAAAGTAGCCTATGTGCTAATCCAGGGTATAAGCTATCTCCATACCAAATTTAATCAAAATTGGTCTAGCCGTTTGAGCGTGAAGAAGTAACAAACATACAAACACACACAAATTTTCGCCTTTATAATATTAGTGTGATTAATAGTAGTAACGATATAGTTCTATGTTTTATAAATTAACTAGTTGAGCCCCGCAGCTTCGCCCGCTGATGATGATGATTAAAGTAGCCTATGTCCTAATCGACACTATAAGCTACCTACGTTCCAAATTTCATTAAAATCGGTTAAGTAGTTACGGAGATACGTGGTAACAAGTATTAACACACACACACACACACACACACACACACAAACTTTCGCATTTATAAGATTAGTAGAATATTACCTTTTAATATTTTTCTTCAGAGCTGATGTTTTGTAGAAAAAAATCGATGAAATTCCAAATAAAAAAATAATAAAAAATTTAACAGAAATGGATAATGTTAGCGATATAATAATTAACTTAGAAATGGCAATACATGTTTTAATTACCAATTTATATAAGATAGATTAACGAGCCAAGCACTAGTATTGCTTTCTAATAAGGGTTCTGTATAAAATATATAATTAAACGCAAGCAAAGCTTAAAAAAATCGATTTCACCGCTTTATCTTCGGAACTTTGATCAGATCAGATGTACTAAACACGCATTATTGAAGATATTTCAAGAACTGCTGATCAGATCTTGATCATATTTAAATGGGACCAATTGGAAAGCAAACTCTTTCGAACGAAAAAAAAATAAAAATCGGTAAAATTATGAGTTAACACACATAAAAAAAAATACAGATGACTTGAGTATCTCCTCCTTTTTTGTGAAGTCGGCAGAAAATAGGGATGAAATTCTTTAATAAATCACATATAAAAATAATATAAAAAGTAAAAAAATATGAAATATTCATAAATGTAAATAGAAATAGTAATTAATTTATGGATAATAAAATAAATTATAAGCGTACATACGATTAAGTAATTCTCATTTTAATAAATTCTTCATACCCACCCTGGTTCGCCCAGGAGGACAATATTAGTACAAATCTCCAATTCGCTCGAAACGTTTCGCTTCTACGTTTATCATTCGTATTGAGGGTACTCATTCCCCGAATCTTTGTTCTGGGAGTCTTCAAGTCAAAAGTGTATAGGTATCTCAGGCATGCTATACATCTTCGGCTGCATCATCGGTTTCGATCAGGTGAGATAGAGGTCAAATGCTCATGATCACAGTAACTGGAGTAGTGAGGGTGGATAAAGATTTAGATTTACGAGCATACGGAACGGTCTACCCGCTACCCGCAGTAAGCGAGTACGAAAGCGGTCGAATCGCCGATAAAAAACTATATGACTTCAGCAATATTGTTAATAATTTAATTTTATATCTGACATTTACTTTTGAAAATATTTTTATGTAATTTTGCAATTGTTATTATTTATTTTGAGAAATTCTTGTATATATATATATGTGAAATCAGGATCTCGGAAACGGCTCCAACGATTTTCATGAAAGTTACAGATTAGGGGTTTTTCGGCCCAAGGAATCGATTTATCAACGTTCCAGGTCCGAGAAATGCTCGGTTCCCAAACTGCATTTGAAAAACCGGGCTTAAGAAACTATCAGCGCCATCTATTACGCCATGACCAATGTAAAAAACTGTTTCTACTCGATACTAGATGGAGCTTTCTGAGGCTACAAATTCAAACACATTCTACCAAAAACAAAAAACCGAGCAAAGCTCGGTCATCCGGATATTATTCTTTAATTAACCAATGTAATATTTTTGACGCTCATCATCAAGTGTACCATGTACCTACATGAAAAATAAACGAATTAAATTGAATATAATTATCGAACCTACTCACGAAATTTCACGAGAATCGGTTGAGAAATGCGACCTATAGAGGAGAACAACCGGAAATCCGCCGGACATATTAAAGCAATTTTGATAAAGCTAAAACGGAGACGCTTTGTAGTCATTAATTTAATATTTATTACTTGACACTGGCTAAATGCACATAGTTTGCGTAGAGTATATTCTTTTCTATGGTTTATGGGCCCTAAATTAAAATACCTATTCTAAAATACCTAACGTTTTGCCGCGAAAGTAAAAAAATGGCGTAGTTAATTGTGTATTATTTTTCAAAACCTGTGATTCTTCAAGTATTCATGTGTAATAATGGTGGATTATTAACGTACATGAGTGTAGGCAAATCATACAAAGTTGAAAAACGCGATTTTCGCTGTCACTCCAAAACTCCAATAGAAGTTCTAGTAAAGTTTCTACCACTTTATTAGGGCATGACTTGACTATGACCGGACGTTGATTCTTTTACTTGAATTTGACTGTAATTTACGACTACTTTACATTGTGTGGCACTGGTTAAGTGCACGAGCCAAAATTAAAAGAAAGAAAATACCTAACATATTTTTACGTTGAATTTTATTTAAAACAAACCTATTACGTGTTGTACTTGATATGTATGTTAATACACTTATACGTGCCTTGTTATCGTTTTTGAAAGAAATAACTATTTATTCGTCAAATATAAAACACATGACCCAGATAGTTATAGTTATAGTATAGCAACTTTCTATTTACTATTGTTATGTGCTATTTACGGTGGATATTTATAAGAAAATCCTTATTAATATTATTTGTATAAGAAAGTTTGTATGTATAGATGTATGGATGTTTGTTACTCTTTCTAGCAAAAACTACTGAATGGATTTTAATGAAACTTTACAATAATATAGCTTATACATGAGAATAACACATAGGCTATAATTTATAAAGATATTGTGTGGATTGTCCAAAATATAACGATAAGTGTCAATTAAGTAGGAAAAAAATCTGCAATCTTCGAGCTATTCTGGCGTGCGCCGCAAAAACCGTTAGAGTTACACGTACCTATATAATGTTTAATGGAAATGTTTATCTTAAATAGTCCTACAAAAAAGCCTGCGACAGCATATATCTATATTTTATGTGTAAGCCATTATCACTAAAATAGTGAACCATAATTACAATAAAAATTGATTATTTATTTCTAACTAGGTGGGCCCCGCGGCTTCGCCCGCTATTATCAAGTTAAAAAGTAGGCTGTATTTTAATTCTAGGTATAAGCTATGTACATTCCAAATTTCATCCAAATCCGCTCAGCCGTTAAAGCGTGAAGAGGGAAAAACACACTAACACACTTGCACACGTACACAAACTTTCGGATTTATAATATTAGTAGGACTAAATTAAACTAAAATAAAAAACAAATCTGATCCCACAAATAAATATAACTAGAATTAATATATACATTAAGTTTTGTGTGTCTAACAGACCGCTGTTAGTTGGCAAAGTACTAAAAATGCTGGCAGCATTGCCACGTTGAATGGCAATGGTCTTGCAAAACTTATGGTCTGTCCAAAACATTTTTTTTATTTTTTTTATTTATTTATTTGTGTTATAAAATAAAGAACGCTTTGCCGTCGTCTGTGTTTCCCGAAAGGGACATCTTTTTTTTTTTAATGCAAAATAGGCAAGCATTTGACCACAATCTCACCTGATGGAAAGTGACTATGCGGCCGAAGATTTGACATGCTTGCCTAGAAGATACCTATTCACTCTTGATTTGAAGACACCCAGATTATACCCCTCGGGGAACAATGACGCAGGCAATGAATTCCACTACTTCGCTGTACGGATAATAAATGTAGAAGCAAAACGCTTCGAGCGAACTGGAGGTATGTCAACCATAAATGGATGACATTTGACAGTTTGTCTGGTTGTTAGATGGTAAAATGGGCATGGTGGAATTAACTCATGTAATTCCTGCGCACACAATTGATGTGTGTTCAAAAGTAAAGTGAATAGGTATTTACTAAGCAAACGTGCTCCACATTAGACTACATCGTCACTTTCCATCAGGTGTGATTTTGGTCAAACGTTTGCTTAGTCTGTAAAAAAAATAAAAGAAACCTAGAAAAATATTCTGAGGTAACACACATAAAAATACAGTCGAATTGAGAACCTTCTCCTTTTTCGAAGTCAATTAAAAAGTCATCCAATTCTGTCGAGCCGGTATCAAGCGAAAAATAGGAGAGGTTTCAAAATCCTTTGCTCTGGTTGTGATTGTGTGTGTGATGTGAATGATTCCGGCACCAACAACTGAAGTCATTGAACTTAGTGTTTCAACACACCCCAGTGGGGGATTCAGGATTGTCATTTGAGCTTCATTCAGCTGAGGGTAGGTTTTGCAGCCGCTGCAGCAATAATTATCAGGGGAGAACTCAGATGATTAAGGGGTTGGCTCAAGCCCCTTAGGCCCCTTAGGCCTTAGGCATTTTCCCCCACCACAAAAAAAATACGGTCCTTAGCCCTTCCCCTCCGAATCTGTATAGTTAATCGAGCAAAGCAAGATGTCTAAGTTTACTTGGGTCGTTTACTTTGTCCGTCCGTCTGTCTGTCAGAGGCATCTAGCGTCTAAACCGTACAAGAAAATAATTTCAAATTCTCAGAGAATATGTAATATTCCTATATTGCCCCGGGGTCTATCTCAAAAACGGCTTCACACTGAACGCTGAAACTTACGTATAATATCCGTTATATCCTGTACTTGAACAACTAATACAGAAATCAAACAATTATTATATAGAAAAAAAGTTATAAGTTAGTTTAGAGAGGTGGTAGAGCATTTTGTGAGTTGCTCGCCTGGCTTGCTACCAAAGTAGCTTACCACCATCAAGTTGAAAGTCTGCCGCCAAGCCAAATACGGTGTTCCGGCAGTTATCCTTGAGAGCCTGCGTATTCCAGGTCTAGTGTGTTTACCAGCTTCGATCACATCGTCACTTACCATCAGGTGAGATAGTGGTCAAACACTAGCCTGTCACAAAAAAAAAAAAAACAAGTAACCTCTAAAGTTTTTCTCTATGAGGTAAAAAATGTAGGCGCTAGATCTCAGTTCGGCGCGAACGACTAGTTTTATTGTTATTGCTTTATTATTATAGTATTACGGGAGGTATATAATAATACAGATTTATCTGATAAGTACTTTTGACGTACATACCGACGTAATAAACAGTTTAATACTTTTGTGATATATAGATAATGTTCGGATGTGTATACTTCTTTGAGCAGTCATCGGGACTGCCAGGAAATGGTTGTTGGCAAATTTTCCCATTGTTTTTTTTTCACTGTAGAATAGTTTGTTTTTGTATTTTTTCTCACTCCCTATTTTCACGTAGTTTTTGATAGAGCGAAGCGAGATCTCTAAGTTGACTTAAGGGTATGCTTGGATCGTTCAGTACTTTGTCCGTCCGTCCTGCCAGAGGCATCTAGCGTCTAAACCATATAAGCAAATGTCTTCAAATTCTCATAGAATATGTAAAACTACGACCTAAAGCCAGAAATGACATTTAAAATGATATAAATGAAAATATTAAGGGGGCTCCCATACATGTAAGTGGAGAGCAAAATATTATTAAATTTTTATTTGCCCTTGCGGGGTATCGTTAAAAAGAACTTTTTAAGTAGAATACGACACCGGTTTTAGAAGAAATCTATGTTGGGAAATAACAATTTGGTAGGCCACCAAAACCACTGTTTTTAGACCTATTTTGTCACGAGATCTATCTCAGAAAACGGCTTCACATTTAAATCTGAAACTTATGTATATATTACATCTGTTATATCCTGTACTTGAACAAAGAATACAGAAATCAAACAATGGTACAATCTGGGTGTCTTCAAGTCTAAAGTGAGGCTTCTAGGCAAGCGTGTTCCATCTTCGGTTGCATCGTCACTTTCCATCTGGTGAGATAGCGGTCAAATGTTTGCCTATCTAGCTAAAAAAAAACGCCCATATTTTTAGGATATTGACTTATTTCCTTTTTTTTACGCGGTTTATACAAACGTTTGACTATCACCTGACGGAAAGCGATGTTTTAGTCGATGATGTACTTAGCATACTTGCCTAGAAGATACCTATTCACTCTAGACTTGAAGACTCCCAGATTATACCGTTTGGGGAAAAAGACGCGGGCAATGAGTTCCACTCCCTCACTGTACTGATGATGAACGTAAAACCGAGACGCTTTGAGCAATCAGGAGGTATGTCGACCATAAATGGATGACTGTAGGATAAACCAAAGCGAAAGGCTTAATAATAATTCATTTGTTTTCAAGTAACTTAGACTTATCATTCACAATTATTAATTAATTAATTAATTAGTCACATTACAGTAGCATTAAATTCAGTGATGGATTTACCAGCAGGCTGAGTAGGCTGGAGCCTAGGGCGGCAGATTTTAGGGGCGGCAAATTTTGGACCAATTTTTTTTGACTAGTTTGCATTTATACTAATTACGGGCAAAAGATGGTGTAATATACACTATCATCCTATTACACTAACCTTTTATTGAAATTGTAACATTATGATTTGGGAATCATAATATTTCATTGACGAAAACATTGCAATTAATATGATTGTGAACTAATTAATTGAATTGTAGAGGTTGGTAAGAGCGGCAAAATGATATACCCTACTGGCGGCAATTGTGTAAATCCGCCACTGATTAAATTAAAAAAATATTCAAAACAAAATCACAATTACATATTAAATACTAGAATGAAATCAATTAATCAATCTTCTTCTTATATATAAAAATGAATTGCTGTTCGTTAGTCTCGCTAAAACTCGAGAATGGCTGGACCGATTTGGCTAATTTTGATCTTGAAATATTTGTGGAAGTTCAGGGAAGGTTTAAAAGGTGAGAAAATATAAAGAAATTGCAATAAAATTAGTAAAAAGTAGCATTTTATTTTCCCATACAAACTGTTCGTACCTGTCAAACAGGAGATGTTTCTGAATATTTGACCACAGACAATTGGCGATATGAAGTTCGCCGGGTCAACTAGTACAATTATAATAATGTCAATATATAATTAAAATTTGCCTTTACTTTGTCTCTATGTGCGCAACATGCAGTCTGCAGCAATCCCACTATCCTACTTCCTACTAATATTATAAATCCGAAAGTTTGTGTGTAAGTATGTTTGTTCCCTCTTCACGCTTTAACGGCTAAACGGATTTGGATGAAATTTGGAATGTACATAGATTATACCTAGGATTAACACATAGGCTACTTTTTAACTTGATAATAACGGGCGCAGCCGCGGGGCACGGCTAGTGATTGATAAAGGAACAATCCAGTCTTCCTACCAACACCTCCAGTATGATGTTAGTGCTCCCCCTCAGCCGCCTCACTAGTGATGTGCCTCTCTTACGCATTGTACGTGCAGTGTGTCCTTGTAAAATAACATATTATTATGTATTCTATCTCGATTTCTCTATGAAGCGAGGTAACCCTGCTCACCCGCGTAATCTTTGAACCATGCTATCAGTTATTTATTTAATTCACTTAAAGATAGTCATTATTACTGCAGAGAGCCGTTCGGTGAGTACGCACCATGATTTATTATGAGAAATTATTAGGATTTTAGAAATTACAGATAATTGATTTAGTTCCGGTTGTACTCACGTTATTATTAATTACGCGAAAACTTTTTATCTACAATTACTAACTAAGGATAACCTGGTGTCCGATATTAATTAAAAATTGGGTTTTGTTTATAATATTTAAGTATGTTTATCCTACTAATATTATAAATCCGAAAGTTTGTGTTTAAGTGTGCAAGTGTGTAAGAGTGTTAGTATGTTTGTTCCCTCTTCAAGCTTTAACGGCTAAACGGATTTGGATGAAATTTGG
The DNA here is from genome assembly GCA_948107665.1 of Lomographa bimaculata. Taxonomy (NCBI): domain Eukaryota; kingdom Metazoa; phylum Arthropoda; class Insecta; order Lepidoptera; family Geometridae; genus Lomographa; species Lomographa bimaculata. The sequence goes on from OX403614.1 coordinate 8,145,871, forward strand.
AATGTACATAGCTTATACCTAGGATTAGCACATAAGCTACTTTTTAACTGGATAATAGCGGGCGAAGCTGCGGAGCACGGCTAGTATAAAATATTGTTTACGTAAGTTTATATGTATACATATATTAATGTATATAGATAGGTGTCTAAATAATTTGTATTTATGTCTATTATTATATTTTTACACCACCGACCTCATTGTATAAAATTATCCCTCTCTGCATCTAAAGGTTACTGGAAGAGATCGCTTTTAGCGATAAGTCCGCTCCTTATACTTTAGTATTTTATGATTACCTCTATAACTTTCTATTCTATTCTATGCGCCAGACTCTCGTTGCCAGTACAACGCATACTCCAGAGGATGAGCGTCTATACATCGCTCGAACACCGGTCGAGTTTTTCGACTAATAATAATTTAGTAATTTCATCTAAAACGCATGTTTTTGTAACCGTTTTACTCAGTATTCATAATAAAACCAGATAAATAAAAATATTCGTCGTAATCTGAGTGATACGATAAATGATGCCTTCTTAGAATATTCATAACGTTCATAAATATAAAGGAAAAATATATCAAATCTCATGCAAATAACATCAATTTGTATTTTTGTAACCATTTCGTTCCGTCATTTTATATCAAAACACTGTGAAAGTTATCTCATATACCGTTTAAATTTGAAGATCTGATCACTGGGTTTTGAGTTATTGTCAATAATGCGTGTTTAATACGTTAAATCTGATCAAGGATCCGAAGATAAAGCGGTGAAGTCGGTTTTTTTAAGCTTTGCTTGCGTTTCATTATTTGTTTTATTTGAGACCCGTTTTCACGAAATTTGAATAAAACCATTAAAAATCAAAGATAACACGCGTGACCTTGCGTAACCGCCACGATGTAATTCACGCAATATACACCTTTATGCGCAAAAGTGTAAGGGGGATAATTGGCTGTGGTTAAAAAAAGGTGCTCGCATTGACGTAAATACCTGCCCGTTAAACATAACGTGAGTACAACCGGAACTCAATCAATATGAGTACAACTCACGATAGTCTTAATAATAATAATGACAGGGTAATTTGTAAATACCAAAATCCTCTTGGTCATCATTTCAACATCATTTCAACCTTGAGACCAACGTCTATCTTAATACGGCTATAGCAAATACTGTTTCATGATTTTCTAATACATTTTAAAACATAATATTGATTGAGCGAAGCGAGATCTCTAAGTTGACTCGAGTCGTTCAGCGCTTTTTCCGTCTGTCCGTCTGTCAGAGACATCTAGCGTCTGAACCATATAAGCGAATGACTTCAAATTCTCATAGAGTATGTAAAACTACGGCCCAAAGCCAGAAATTAGATTTAAAATTATATAAATGAAAATATTAAGGGGGCTTACATGTAAGTTGGGAGCTAAATATTTTATCTACCTTTGTGGGGTATCGTTGAAAAGGGCTTGAAAAGTACAGTAAGAAATCGGTTTCAAAAAATGACTTTGTTGAAAAATAACCATTTGGTACTCCACCAAAGTCACAATTTTTATACCTATTTTGTGCCGGGGTCTATCTCAAAAACGGCTTCACACTGAACGCTGAAACTTACGTATAGTATCAGTTATATCCTGTACTTGAACAACAAATACAGAAAACAAACAATTATTTTAAAGAAAAATAGTTGTAAGCAATTAACCTCAAAAGTTTTTCTCTATTAGGCAAAATATAGGCGCGAGATCTCAATTCGGCGCAAACGACTAGTGGTTATCAGGATTAATAATTCAAGAAGTACTTTTTATACCGATTCGTCATCCTTGTAACCTACCACTTCGAAGAAGAGGCCTTGATTGATCGACCCCTTTTCCTCACCTCCCACCGTGACGACTTCTAAGCCCCAAAATTTGCATCAGCGCAGTCATTTGCATACATTCGTTGTGCTTGGTCGTACCTATTGTTGAGACAGACTGCTTATAACAACTTCTGGCTGAAGCACACGTTGCAAGTGGGCACGGCAAGTGGTAAAGTTCTACCAACTTTTATGTTTTAATGTAGTAACTGTATGTAGTTCATTTTTAAAGCAGTGTTAGCCTAAAACTATATTCTATTTATTACAACTCGCTGCTTAGAGGTTATAGATCTCTGTTGGCTTCTAAAAAGGCATTTTCCCAAGTCCCTACCTGGTACATTCAGGGCCAATCTGGCTCATTTGTCCCGACCCGGTCCATCCAGGACCATTCTGGCTCATTCTGTACCGATGCAGCATTCAAGGCCTCCTGGTTCATCTTGGACTAGATTCTTTACTGCAGTTGAGATAAACTACGATAACATGGCGCGCCCCTCCAAAATCAAAACGGTTGAATGTATTTGTGAAAGTAATTACAAAGCGCCACCAACATTCATAACGCATGTGTGAGTGCTGAGATGGCTGTCAGACAAAAAAAAAGGATTTGTTGCTCGATTAGCGACGTCATTAATAATCTATTATTATTCGTTTGGAGGGACGCGCCATGTTATCGTAGTTGATCTCTACTGCAGTAAATAATCTAGTCCAGAATGAAACAGGAGGCCTTAAATGAGCTGCATCGGTACAGAATGAGCCAGAATGGTCCTGAATGGACTGGGTAGGGACAAACAAGCCAGACTGGCCCTGAATGGACCGGGTAGGGACAAACGAACCAGACTGGCCTAGAGAGGGTTAAACCCCTGACAAGGACAAGGAAGCTCGCTAGCTCCCACTGTGTAAACGAACCTTAATTTTGTAGCGGTCTGATACTATTTGAAAGTAAATTGAACCTTTTAACTTCGGAATTATGTCGGTTTTATATTGAAACATATTGCTATAGGTAATAAGATGTGACCATCAACGTCAATAGTCTAGTATTTTTGTATTTGTATACTGTAACGCACGTCTTGAGTCAAACGACACGGCACTGGCTAGAGTCGCGCGCAGGCAATGCAGGGCGAGGTATATCTGTCTAATGCAGGGGTCGGTAACCTTTTGAGTCGGAAGAGCCAAAAATTACAATTTACAAAATTTCACAGTTTTATAGAGCCACAATTTTTTTTCTTGCCAACAATGATCCTTAATGCCACAGTCTTTGCTTAATGCCAACAATAATACCTGCTGTACTATGAGTATCGTATAGAAAACGCTATGCACGCGTTATACCTACCTAATCATCCCATTAATTACTTGTTTCAACTGTATAAATGTACTTTTTTGCTACCCTTGAAGGATTGTTAATGGCTCGATAGAAATAGTGTCTAATCCTCGTTAATCGATTCAAAATGTTTTTTTAAATAAATTATATTTGCGTATGGAACTAAAGAGCCGCAGCTTCACATCCAAAGAGCCGCATGTGGCTCGCGAGCCGCAGGTTCCAGACCCCTGGTCTAATGGATACATATTAGACATTTCCTTGTAAACCGACTACAAAAAAAGGAACCGAGTTTTTTGAAGTGAAAACTTCTTTGGGGGCGTTGAACTCGCGTTTCGTAAACTGTGTATATATGTGTACTTTTTAGGTGCTATTTTTTTTTTATTTGTGTGTTATCTCAGATCTTTTTTATAGGTGAACCGATTTTAATGAATATTTTTATTGGAAAGCTGGTGCTTCCCATGTGGTCCTATTTTAATTTGATCATGATAGTTTTTAAGTTATCCTTAATAATGCGTATTTAATTAATTTAATCTGATTAAGGGTTCCGAAGCTAAAGCGGAAAAGTTGTTTTTTTTTAAAGCTTTGCTTGCGTTTAAAATAATTAAAGCATTACATTTGTGTTTTTTGAAATCAGTTGCAATTTTTTTAAGTTTTTTTATAAACACGCATGACGCTCAACTTATAACTATATAACCGGCACTAAATATAAGAGATCCGCGTCTGCAATGCACTCCTCCCCCTGAGACCTAAGCCGTACCTCTTGTTACAGTGATTCAAAATGGAAGCTGTAGTGTTCGACGGAAAGACCCTGACCCTCAAGTATGTGAAAGACTACCCAATACCCAAGATTGTGAACGACGATGACGTCATAGTGAAGGTGGAGTACAGCGGCATATGTGGAACTGATCTCCATATCATTCAGGTATGAAATATATTTTAATATCATCTGCTGGACAATGTCCTAAAATTACATATAGCGCAATCTCAATGAAAAGCAAGCCATTACTTAGGTATATCCCATGGGATACCTTTATTGACTTTTATTGACTTGTTCCACTAAGTTCAACTATAATTCTACCAGTTCCAATGAGTTTATTGGACAAAAAAGTCCAATTATTTCAACTTTGTGCTAATCTTCTTCTTATATATAAAAATGAATTGCTGTTCGTTAGTCTCGCTAAAACTCGAGAATGGCTGGACCGATTTGGCTAATTTTGATCTTGAAATATTTGTGGGAGTTCAGGGAAGGTTTAAAAGGTGAGAAAATATAAAGAAATTGCAATAATATTAGTAAAAAGTAGTATTTTATTTTCCCATACAAACTGTTCGTACCTGTCAAACAGGAGATGTTTCTGAATATTTGACCATAGACAATTGGCGGTATGAAGTTCGCCGGGTCAACTAGTTAAAAATAATTATGTAATAGTTGAAATAAATGGACATTTTATATCCTCTAAGTTCAACCATCGGAATCGGAAATAAAAATTACTGCATCAGTAATATGTATAAGCATATAAAATATTATACAGAAAGTTTTTCTTGCGCTTCGCGTGCCGCTGCCGCGGCACGCTCGCTTCGCTCGCTCGGCTCGCGCGTTACGGTCAGAAGAAACCTAACCACTCCTCCTCGCTTCGCTCGACGTCTTACCTATTGATGACTGCCCTAGCCTAAATTATAAGCGAAATTTTTCTAAGTCGTTTTTCCTCAGTGCCCCCTTTACGACACCCTAACCATTTCCTTAAACTAAACTAAAATTATATACAGCAAAGAGCCAAGTTACCTACAAGACATCGAGCCTATAGGTAACTCAAGTGCTCAAGCCGCATTGCCTCTCTGAATTGCAATGCTAATACGTTGAGCCAAATAAGTGCCAGTATTTTAATCACGCGTCGCTTCAACCAGGCGCTCTGATAGAATTTTGAAAATAGAATGAGCTCCCGGTCCCCACGGACCCAGTGTCTCAACACCAAACGGCTCAAATATGTAACCACTGCCAAGGTTTCCATATTTTCGCCGTTTGCGCTGCTCTGCCGAAGTTGCCGCGACGCCAACCCCATTCTGTGTTTCAGGAAGATGTGACGGAGCTAAAGTATCGAAATTGGTTTTATACTCTTTGCTCAAGGTACCTAGTGACGTTGACCTAAGATCTGAATTCCCGAGTGACAGCAGTGGTGACGAAATGAGCTGATGACAATGATACAATCCTGCGTTTATGTGCAGTGTTTCATATTCACAGGGAGAGTTTCCATCCTCCAAGGAACGGCCTCTACCCCTGGGCCACGAGTCCAGCGGCACTGTTCACGACGTCGGCAAGGATTCCATCTACAAGAAGGGCCAAAAGGTGGTTATTGACCCTAACCGGTAAGGAAATTAAGATATTTGGGACTCACATGCTAACTTGGGTCTGTCCGTTTGTCTGTCAGAGGCATTTAGCGTCTAAACCATACGAGAGAACAACTTCAAATTCTAAGAGAATATGTAAAGCTATAGCCCAAAGCCACAAATGGCAAATTAAATTATAAAAATGGAAATATTAAGGGGGAACCCATACACGTAAGTGGGGGGGCAATACATATTTTTATTTTATTTAAACTGTTTTTTTTTGTCAAAGGTACGCCTATGAAGTAGCATAATAATTGAAATACAATCATTTACAAAAAGTTTTTTTTTGTAATGGTGAAGTGACGTGCTCTTTAGCAGTCCGATATTTATCGATATCGATAACAGAACGGTTGGAAAGAGTATAGTATTAAACACAAAGCCATTTATTGGCTTTGAGACATTAACAGGGTAATTTGGGGTAAGTGTCCGAGCTCCCCCGGGCATATTTCCTGGCTTAGAACAAAAATAAGAACGACTATAACCGTATTGGGTACAGAAAAAAGAAATAGAAAAACTTTATTGTGTATAACTGTGTTTAACAAGATTGCACATTTTTAACATAGGTATCAACAGTTTGTCCTTTTCGGACATACAATATTATATCTTAATATCTACAATAACTGACCGCGAGGTCAATGAACAACGCAGCTGTTGTTATAATACATTGTATTGGAAGTATTGACCGACTGTGTGCTCAATGTACGGCGCAGTTGATGATTTACAATGTATTGGGAGCAGTGACCGACTGTAAAGTCATTGTACGACGCAGTCATTGATATACAATGTATTAAAACCAGTTACCGACCGTGAGATCAATGTACAACGCCGCTTTTCACATAATATACAATGAATTGGGAGCAGAGACAGACCGTGATGTCAGTGACACTATTTTACTGACACATTGACATGAATGTTGAAACATTAGGAGCAGAAACCTACAGTGAGGTTAATGTACGATGCAGGTGATGAAGCTACAATGTATTCTGTAGCGCTGTGTGGTAGCCCATTGACCTATGTACAGGAAGAATCCGCGGGGCAGACCCAGCTTTATATACAACTGTTCTGTACATTGACATAGCGGTATATACCTAAATATATATGTTATGTCTTATGTTGTTACAGTGCTTGTAACCTCTGCGACTTTTGCCGTCAAGGCAGCTACCAGTACTGCCTTCGAGCCGGAATCAACAGCACTATTGGAATATGGAAGGATGGAGGATGGGCGCAGTACGTCCGCGTACCACAAGATCAGGTCTACCTCCTGCCTGACGGGATAACCACTGAGCAAGGTGCTTTTTAGTTCCATTCAAAATGGTTTATTCACATGGGCCTTATAGAGACGTGAAAGTTATTGACGCTATTGCCAGAACCGCAAACTTACAGCTGTCATGAAAGGCTGGCTCGATGTGATGAGCGCAGTGCCTTGCCGCGCAGGATTCTCTGGCTCGATCTGACGTTTCACCCCATGGCAAATTTGTGTTTCTGGTTCTGGTTGTTTGTGGCAAGCATTTTTCTTATTTTATTAATATTTGTCGTCCACGATAATATCCGTAAAGGCAAGTTGACCGATATTAACATCAAAATTCCGCATGGTGACGTCACAAATCGGTCTAGCTAATAATTATAGCATGTATTTGGCTATTTTCTATTTATTAATGAATTATGAAAATTCATAATTAAAAATCATATTAATAAAATAGAAATGTTAAATGTGCAATTCTATAGCTATAAATGTGAAAGAAAAAAATTCTATTTTTTTTTTTTTATACTCTATAGGCAAGCGTTTGACCACTATATCACCTGATGGAAAGTGATGATGCGGGCGAAGATGTAGCACGCTTGCCTAGAAGATACCTATTCACTCTTGAATTGAAGACTCCCAGATTATACCGTTCAGGGAACAAAGACGCGGGCAATGAATTCCACTCCTTCGCAGTACGGATGACAAATGTAGAAGCAAAACGCTTTGAGCGAACCGGAGGAATCTCATAAATTGATGTCGTTTGCCAGTTTGTCTTGTTGTTAGATGGTTAAACGGGCATGGGGGTATTAATTATTCTTAACCAATATTTGAATCTCATGCATATTCCGCATCATCACTTTCCATCAGGTGAGATAGTGGTCAAATGCTTGCCTATCGGGCATTAATAAAACCCTATTGACTTACTTTCAGGTGGCCTATGCGAGCCATACTCATGTGTATCACACGGCTTCGACCGCGCTTCTCCTCTCAAAGTTGGCCAGAAGATCCTCATTGTAGGAGCTGGTATTATTGGTAAGTCAGTATTTTTTTACTTTGAATATAGGCTTCGCAATCTTGTGCATTTAGCCAGTGTGCAGTGTCAAGTATTAATATATTTCAAGTGTAATCCATATTAAAAGTCCTAGTCACAAGTCACAGTCAAAGTCAAGTAAAACTGTCAAGGTCCAGTCATAGTCAAGTCATGCCCTAGTAAAGTGGTAGAAACTTTATTAGAACTTCTATTGGAGTTTTGGAGCGAAGTCGAAAATAACGTTTTTCAACTTGGTATCATTTGCCTACACTTATGCACGTTTACTAAGTATTAACAGCTAATAATCCAACATTATTACACATTAACACTCGAAGAATCGCAGGTTTTGGAAAAATATACAAATTCAACAACGCCATATTTTCACTTTAGCGGTAAAAAAATAAAACAAAAAAACCGTAAGTCAGTACTACTTGTTGACATAATGTCAAGTCACGTCAAGTGCCAAAATCATTTGACAATATCCTGGACGGTCTATTTGAAATACTTCTGCACCGATTTCCACCAAAGATAGTTCCGGCGGGAACACAAGTTTTATCCCCAAAGAGATTCTGGTTTTGATTGTGTGTGTGATGTGAATGTTTTCGGCAGCCACGACGCAAGTCATCGAACTTATGGGGCTGTGAGTGTGAAAGCTTTTATGTTCAATATTATTTACAAACAAACAATATTTTGTAAAAACTAATCAATCAACATAGTAAATTGACGCTTTTTAGGGTTCCGTACTTAAAGGGTAAAAACGGGACCCTATTACTGAGACTTCGCTGTCCGTCCGTCCGTCTGTCACCAGGCTATATCTCAAGAACGGTGATAGCTAGACAGTTGAAATTTTCACAGATGATGTAATTCTATTGCCGCTATAACAAAAAATACTAAAAATAAAATAAATATTTAAGAGGGCTCCCATACAACAAACTTGATTTTTTATAGATAATGGTAAGGAACCCTTCGTGCGCGAGTCCGACTCGCACTTGGCCGGTTTTTTCCTTATGACGGCAGTATAAGTTTCGCCTGCCGGAGTAAAATGTGCCCCCATACAACAAACTTGATTTTTTTGCCGGTTTTATAGATAATGGTACGGAACCCTTCGTGCGCGATTCCGACTCGTACTTGGCCGGTTTTATTTAATAATAAGTACAATAATATTATTAAATAATCAAGATAATTCAGTGTATTTACAACTACCGATAGTTCCTTAAGATAATATTTATGTAAACATTTTTATCTATACGTATTTAACATGTTTATTTCGCTTTTATCTTAAATAAATAAAGGATAACAAGTATCATAATAAAGATAAATATTATAACATCGGAATTTTATTATAAGCGTTATAAAATATTTTTTTATTATCATGTTTTTGTATCTTGATTGGCTGTCGTTGACTACCATCTCAACTGTTAAGTGATAATGAGATCGAGTGTGGTAAATGGCTGTTCCTCACTGGACGCATATGGTTCGAACGGATGGCGTGCGGTGACGCGGGTGCGGTTGTAAAAAATATCGATCGAGCAAAGCGCGATCTATAGCTAGAGAATGCCCCTAGCATTAAGTCCACCTTATGTTCTTTTTGTGCAAAAAAGAATTAAATAAATAAATATATTTATAACAACACTTTGTCCGTCTGTCTGTCAGAGGCATAGCGTCCAAAAAATACAAACGAATAGCTTTAAATTAAACGCAATCGCATTCACACTCATAGCCCCACATTAAGTTCGATGACTTGTGTCGTGGGTGCCGGTAACATTCACATCACAAACACAACCAGAACCAGAAACACAAATTTTCCTTGGGGAGAAAACTTGTGTTTCAGCCGGGAATCGAACCCGATACCTCTGCTTAGAAGGCGAATGCCACCCAACTAAACCAATGAGCAGTTACATTTTTAGAGAATACGTAAAACTATGGCCCAAAGCAAGAAATGGCTATTTTAGGGGCATGTATGGGACATGTGTGTGGGGAGCAAAATAGTTTTTTATCTACCCTGTGTATCGATGAAAAGAACTTTGTGAGTAAAATACGAAACTGATATAAAAAAAAGTATCTTGAAAAATAACTATTTAGTAGGCCACTTGCAAAGTCACTGTTGTTAGACCTATTTTGTCCCGGTGTACGAACTATACACTACAGCGACATCTAGTTTATTTTTGACAAACTTTTAATAAATATATACCTAAATGATTCCAATGTCCACCACTAGATGTCACTGTATTTTGAGACCATAATCCTACATCGCGGTGACGAGATTCTCCGTGATGCCATGTAACCATTTGGCGTGTGTTTCCTACTTATCCAAAAAATCTTGAAGTCCTATAGATGTTAAGAAGGTTTAAGGACATCTGATCCTGTTCTATCCGAAATCCGAACTCCGAAGATTATCTCAAGATCAAGAACGGTTGCACGATGGAACTTTCTTAATCATAAAGTGTCTGATTTATTATATTATAATTGAATAACAAATACAGAAATCAATTAATTTTTATACATACATAAAGAAAAGGGGTTTGTGCAATTACCTTCAAAAGTTTTTCTCTGTTAGGCAAAACATAGGCGCGAGATCTCAGTTCGAGGCGAACGACTAGTTATATCCTAGTTCCTACTTTTTTTTTTTTTTTGTTATATCCTGTACTAACTGCGGGCCAATTGCCTATATTTCCTAAAACTAAACTAAAACTATGTACAGCAAAGAACTAAAGTTACCTACAAGACATCGAGCTTATACCCACTACCAGTGGGTAGCGTTCCCATCATGCTGGCGGCATTGCCTCTCTGAATTGCAATGCTAATACGTTGAGCCAAATAAGTGCCAGCATTATGATCACGCGTCGCTTCAACCAGGCGCACTGATAGAATTTTGAAAATAGAATGAGCTCCCGGTCCCCACGGACCCAGTGTCTCAACACCAAACGGCTCAAATATGTAACCACTACCAAGGTTTCCATATTTGCGCCGTTTACGCTGCTCTGCCGAAGTTGCCGCGACGCCAACCCCATTCTGTGTTTCAGGAAGATGTGACGGATCTAAAGTATCGACACAAGTTGCATCCCATACTAAAGGCCGTCCCATCTTCCACGGAATTAAAGTCATGCCGTCGGGTCTTTTACCATCGTCACGCATCAGACCATTCGGTTCGAGAATGGCTGGAACGTTGGCACTGGTAAAAGCCCGGCGGATGATATAACTAATATATATATATATATATTAGTTCCTACTAATATTATAAATCCGAAAGTTTGTGTGTAACTGTGTAAGTATGTTTGTTCCCTCTTCACGCTGTAACGGCTGAACTGATTTATATGAAATTTGGAATGTACATAGATTATACCTAGGATTAGCACATAGGCTACTTTTTAACTTGATAATAGCGGGCGAAGACGCGGGGCACGGCTAGTTATATATAAATAAGTCTTCTGGACGTGTGTAATGTGATTGAACTCCTAAACGGTTAGACCGATTTTGATGATTTTTTGTGTGTTCAGGTGCATTCAAGAATGGTCTATCCTCAGTGCGATCCTATAAACCATGTTCTTGATTATTTACCTAACTAACGGATCCCCTAGTCACACTAATATTATAGAAGTGAAAGTTAGTGGGTGTGTCTGTATGTTTGTTATTTCTTCACGATCAAACGGCTGGACCAATTTTGATGAAATTTGGTATGGAGGTAGCTGACACCCTGGATTGACGAATAGGTTATTTGTATCCCGGAATTCCCGCGGACTTTAGCAGGTGAAACCGTGGGGCGCAGCTAGTACCTATACTCATAAACTTTTTTATTTTCCAGGGAATCTTTGGACAACTACACTTCACCACCATGGCCACAGGGACGTCACCGTCTCGGAAATGAATAAAACGCGCCTTGATATTGTCAAGGCATTGGGTATGTGGTGAACTGTCGAGGGACTTATATACAACGCGCCCCAGGCGCACGCCTCAGTCGCTGCTGCTGCCACTGTATAAATACGCGCGCCCTGTCCGCTTAGTATATTTTTACCGATTTCTTGAAAAAGGAGGAGGTACTCAAGTCGACTGTATTTTTTTTATCTGTGTAACCTCATCATTTCTTTCCACGTGAACCGATTTCGAAATTTTTATTTATTTAGTCCCATTTAAATTTGATCAAGATCTGATCAGTAGTTTTTGAGTTATCGTCAATAATGCGTATTCTGTGGACGACATTGACGATGTTCTCGTTTTTAACCGACTTCAAAAGTTACATGAGGTAACTTTTGAAGTCGGTTACTTCTTTCGTTGTGAGCCGATTTTGATGATTATTTTTTTATTTGAAAGCTGGTGCTTTTCATGTGGTCCCCTTGAAATTTGATTAAGATCTGATTTCAAGTTCTTGAGTTATCGTCAATAATGCGTGTTTAATACATTAAATCTGATCAAGGTTCCGATGATAAAGCGGTGAAGTTGGTTTTTTTAAGCTTTGCTTGGGTTTAATTATGTACACTAGAGCCTAAACAAAACGGCAGAGCGGGGGGAAGCGTTGCAGGCGCGCGTCACTCGGCCGCGCGCCCTGGCCGCTTTGTGTATCAAGTCCCTCAGGCGCCATACATTTTATCTTCACAATGCCCGGGCCAGTAGCCTGGGGCGTTTTGTATATCAAGTCCTTACTGTCATTTACCATTGATTATATTTTCTTAAATAAACTCAAACATAAACATCGCCGACCCGTTAGCGCAGTGGGCAGTCTGTCTTCTGCGACGTGGGCTCTGGGTTCGATTCCCAGCAGGAGCACAAATTACAAGGGACATTTGTGCTTCTGTATCGAACCCGATACCCCTGATAAGAAGGCGAACATGCCACCAAGCCAACGGGCAGTTCAACAGGTATCAAAATCACATGGTCACATGGTTTATTCACGGGCCCCAAAGAGGCACTCATGAAAGTTAATGACTCTACTGCCAGATTAGCAAAATTACAGCCATCTCGAAAAAAATCTGGCGAGAAACTTGGTTAATCCTTACTAATATTATAAATGCGAAAGTAACTCTGTCTGTCTGTCTGTTACGCTTTCACGCTAAAACTACTGAACCGATTTAAACGAAATTTGGTACACAGATAGTCTAGAGCCTGAGAAAGGACATAGGCTACTTTTTAACCCCGAATTCTGGCTGGTCCGGGACTTACGCGGGCAAAGCCGCGGGGCGCAACTAGTATAATATATATTTTTTAACTGACTAAATCATAATTATATTGACCTAGGTATATCTATATTATGTAGTCGACAGAAAGCGCTTGTGCAGTTTGCCTCCATGCATCCTTGTCATTGATGTAGTCAATAAAGTTATAATAATCTTTCTTAATTAATAGAATAAATCATAAATCCCAGTTGTAATTCAGTTACAATTTCTGGTTCGATGACAAGTGTAAACACAAGTTTTTCCCCAAGGGAAATTTGTGTTTCTGATTCTGGGTGTTTGTGCTATGTGAATGTTTCCGGGACCCACGACACAAGTCATAGAATTAAGGAATGTGAGTGTGAAAGCATAAAAAATACCATTAATATAGTAATCCTCATCTAAACTGTACAGCAGGTATTGGGTTCGATTCCCGGTGGAAACACGAGTTTTCTCTCCAAGAGAAATTCGTGAGCTTATGTGGGGTTGGGAGTGTAAAAGCGTTTTTTTTTCAGACACTGGATTTAGACTAGTTACTCCCCATGTGCTGGCGAGCGAAAACGTGCTTTATGACGTCATCATCGACTGTACAGGTAATATTATTGTAAATAAGTATTTATGTTATTTTGACTATGATATAATTAATTAAATACAAAAAACCAAATAAAAATTTACATTTGTCACGAAACACGTAAATTTTTACCGACTCGACTTTTTAAAGGAGGAGGTACTTAATTCGGTCGTACTTTTTTTAAATATTTCTTACCTCATAACTTCTTACTGGGTGTACTGATATTGTTTTTTTTTTATTTGTAAGCTGGTGCTTCCCGTGAGGTCTCATTTAAATTTGATCAAGATCTGTCCAGTAGGTTTTGAGTTGTCCTCAATAATGCGTATTTAATTCATCTAATTTGATCAAGGGTTCCAAGATAAAGCGATGTCTGGCAGACGATTCCTGGCACGATACACATACACACCACCAAGTATTACTACACCTTTTTGTTACAGGTTATGTATGTATTTTTTTTTTTGTAGGAGTGGGCAAAGTCATGGAAATCAGTTTTAACTATTTGAAGCAAGGAGGGAAATACGTGCTTTTTGGATGCTGTCCCCCCACCCACCAGGCTTCGTAAGTATCTTGATTTTTCTTTTCTACTTGACAATACTGAATATGCATAATTATACATTTTATGTTTATATTCAATTTTTTACATTGTCGGTAAAAAAACATTAATGTTATATCAAATTAAATATTTGAAAATGCAAAGGTACGGGCAATTAAAAACGCGGCCATTTTGACGTTCTTTTTGTGACGTTCACGACCCAATCATGTGAAGGAAAGTAGTCAAATTTTACATCAAAATCTGGACACTGACGTCACGATTCAGTCTAGCCAATAGCGTCGTCTTTAAAAGTTCTCTGGTTTGATAACCTTTCAGTAATATTTTTTATTAACATATAATAAAAGCTTGTGTTTTAAAAACCTTTCATAGGATTACTTGTTGAACTAGAAAATAAAAAAGACGTGTGGCACTCGGGGACTGCCGCGGTAAAGCTATTGCATAGCATTTTTTATCAACTTATGCAATTATAATTATTTATATATTTTATTTATGCAGTATTTTTTTTCCTGCCACCTAGAGGCGAGTTGCTGAACTAAAGAGACAAGCGTGATATTTCAAAAAGTCATTAAAAGTTCTGCTATTCATCGATAGATGGCAAAACTAAAAAGTATCACCGCTGTGCCGGTCGGAGTGGGGGCTGTTAGATTATTTTCGTTACGGAATTTCTGGATTCGGTCTCCACGCTCAAGGCCCGCGATAGAAGCTATGCAATAGCTTAAAAATCGCTACTAATAATAGTCCAGAGAACATACAATTAACTATTCAATAACAAAAATAAATTTATAGTGCAATAGGGACAGATTCACCGCGTGTTCAACTTTGATCAGATTAGATGTACAAAACACGCATTATTGACGATATTTCAATAACTACTGATCAGATTTTGAACAAATTTAAATAGGACCAATTAGAAAGCAGCAGCTTCCAAACAAAAAAAAAACAAAATCGGTTCACGTGGAACGAAGTTATGAGGAAACACACATAAAAAAGAAAAAAGTCTATCGACTTGCGCTTGAAGGTTCTCAATTCGACTATTTTTGTTTTGTGTGTTTTATTTGAAAGCTGGTGCTACAAAGCACCAGCTTTGTGGTCCATTTAAATTTGATCAAGATTTGATTGCTAGTTTTTGAGTTATCGTCAATAATGCGTGTTTAATTAAATCTGATCACGTTTCCTAAGATAAAAATGGTTTAAGCTTTGCTTGCGTTTAATTATTTTATGCTGTATAGACAAAACTTTGACTACCATCTAACCTGATGGAAAGTGAAGATGCGGCCGCTTGCGTTTAATTATTTTATGCTGTATAGACAAAACTTGGACCACCATCTAACCTGATGGAAAGTGAAGATGCGGCCGAAGATGTGACATGTTTGTTATGTTTTTTTTCTGCCCCTGGCTCAGATTATATGTTCACTATCAGCACAAAAGTCTAAAAATTAAATAATAATAACAAAAACTATAATATAATTTTCAGCGTGAACCCTTACCAAATCTACGACAAAGAGTTGACCATCATCGGGGTTAAAATCAACCCCTACAGCTTCCCCAGCGCGATTGGATGGCTCAGCGCTATGGGCAGCAGGTAACAATTTTTTTTTTGGTTAAATAAATATATTTATTTATTTATTTAAAAACTTCATGCAAAAATACTATGTACATAGAAGGACTTAATGCTACATCATTTTCTGCCAGTCATCCTGCTATTTTAGGAGATATCGGCATGCAATAAATTAAGCTAATACTTGCATCTAGACGTTATTTCCTACTTGTTTTGATTGTAATTAGAGTTGTTCGAATAAAATCCTTACTAATATTATAAATGCGAAAGTAACTTGTATGTCTGAAAATTTGTATGCAAGTATTGTAATTTTTAGAAGCTTGAAACTTATTATTTAGGCTGTTGATTCGATATAAATAAATATGAAATTCAAAGTTTGTAAAACTATTACCCTAAAGGGTGTAAAATAACAATAGGGAATAGGGGATGAAAGTTTGTATGGAAATATGTAAGGTTTTTGTGAATGTCCACGCGGACGAAGTCGCAGGCAAAGCTAGTTTATCTATATGTCGGGGTGGGGGTAAGATGGTCTTCTATTAAACGGTTCCGATGTATATCTTGACCGTCATCAGACATCATGAATTTCGGAAATGAGACTGTAGGCTTCTACTTCAATCCCAATAGAATCGATTGCCAGCAATTAAAAATGAAAATCTGATAACCACACTCACAGCCCCACACTAAAATCGATGACTTGTGGCGCGCCGGAAAAATTCACATCATAGACACAATCACAACATGAACCAGAAACACTTATTTTCCTTAGGAAAAGAAATTCTGTTCCAATCGGGAATCGAACCCGAAACCCCTGCTAGAAGGCAAACTCGCTTTCAACTAAGTTAATAGTCAAAGCTAATGGTCGATGTGCATAAATAAGAAGACTATATTTTTGACCGAATTCACAAAAAAGGTGAAGGTTCTTAATTTGACTGTATTTTTTTACGTGTTACCTCAAAACCATATTTCTGGAATAACCAATTAAGTTTTTTTTTTATTTGGAAGGTGGTGCTTTGCATTTGGTAATTTTTTATTATTGTTATTAATGTGATGTATGCGTGGGACATTTTGCGATTGGGACGGTTTGAGAATGGGACAGACTGCGAATGGGACGGTTTGAGGATGGGACGTTATGCGAATGGGACGATTTGAGAATGGGACATTCTGCGAATGGGACGTTTTGCGACTGTGTGGCCAAATGCGAATGGGACGTTCTGCGAGTAAACCCTCGAGATGGAGGTGGATTTTTGAAACGCAGCGCGTTCTGTGCTATCCAGCTATCGAATGCCCCGTTATTTAAATAATTACTGAACTGCCTCTGGACGTTGGCTAAGTTGGGTGCGCGTTCGCCTTCTAAGCAGGGGTATCGGGTTCGATTCCCGGCGGAAACACAAGTTTCCTGCCCATAGAAAACTTGTGTTTCTGGTTCTGGTTGTGATTGTGTGGGTGATGTGACAGTTTCCGGCAGCCACGACACAAGTATTTGAACTTATTGTGGGGCTGTGAGTGTGAAAGCCTTTATAAGACTTTTTTTTATCTATTTGCAGGTATTTGGATTACAAGAAGCTTGGAGTGAAGACTTACGCTCTATCAGAGTTCGAGGAGGCCCTGAAGGACTTGAAAAATGGTTCTGTCGCCAAGGGAATGTTTAAAATTAACTAATTTAAAAATCTTTATTATTTACAATGAATGGGCAACATATTTAGTGGAAGTAGTTCACGATTTAAGTTGGTCAGTTTTGCAGTATATGCTAGAATATATTCCATTCCACAATTGCCAGATTCAACACTTGCGAGATATTTTCTTCATATGCCAGATAACATACATATAATTTGAAGACCTACGCTCTATCAGAGTTCGAGGAAGCCCTGAAGGACTTGAAAAATGGTTCTGTCGCCAAGGGAATGTTTAAAATTAACTAATTTAAAAATCTTTGTTATTTACTATGAATGGGCAACATATTTAGTGGAAGTAGTTGACGATTTAAGTTGGTCTGTTTTGCAGCATATGCTAGAATATATTCCATGCCACAATTGCCAGATTCAACACTTGCTAGATACTTTCTTCATTTGCCAGATAACATACATATAATTTGGGAAACAATATAAATATTCAAGTTATAAAAAAAAGGTTAAAGATGGTTTAGACGATCTTTAATGTTCGGCAAAGTTTCCAAAATGCTTGCTGCATTACCACGCTGTATAGCAAGGCTTATCCTCTGCCCCAAATACAACCCAGCATTTTGGGAAACAAATATATTAAAAAGTATGAACTAATAGATCTTAAAATTAAAATTTCACATTAATAATATTTATCCTAATATATGAAAAATATATGAAATATAAGGAATCGACTTTAGGATACATATTTTTTTCATTTAGCCAAACTTTTAATCGGTAAAATGTTACTATCGAACGCATCATAGATTACCTATTGGGTTTATATCTAAAAAAAAATATGCAGCGGTCTTGTGACGAAACTCTCTGAGAAAACTAATTGATCGTCTGTATCTTAAATCTGGCAAATAAGGAAATCAGGCATATATCGAATCTGGCAAATGTAGAAACAGTTGCTGCGTATTTGCACGATAGTCGCGTAGTGATAAATATAGAGACGGAAATAAAAGCCGCCAAACCAACTGCCAAATGTGCAAAATGCCTTGATTTGTTTTTGTTGTTGTTTGTTAAAAAAATAATTTATGGATTAAAAACTTTAATTTTATTTTATTATTATTAAATTTTAATTTTCCTTGATATAACTAGGGTTTATTATATTTGATATAAATAAAACAATATTTCTGGTTGTGAGTGTGATTGTATGTGTGATGTTAATGTTTCCGGCTCCTACAATATTTTTTTATGACAGATAGGTAAGCACTTGGCCGCTATCTGACCTGATGGAAAGTGACGAATTCTTTGAACTTAGTGCGGGTAATTGAGTGTAAAAACGTAATGTTAAACAAAATCATACTTTGAGGAAGTATGATTTTGTAACATTATCACTTACCATCAGGTCATATGTTTTCATCAGGGATAGTGGTCGGTCGCTAGTTTATAAGAGACGAAAAAAAGGACTTAATAATATTCTTCTTGGCAAACGTGCTCTATCGAGGATCGCATCATCACTTACCGTCAGGTAAGATAGTGGTCAAAGGTTTGGCTATAACGAACTTTTTTTATGTATCATACATTTCGGCTGCATTTGCAGTTTGCCTAGAAGATACCTATCCACTCAAGACTAGAAGACTCCCAGAATATATAAATACCGTTCAGAAGCTAAATTAGGCCACTTCCCGATGTCCGATTGGACTCAAATTTCGTGTACTTATGTATCTTCGGTGACAATACAATTATATGGTACCATGGAGCTGGTCTGAAGACGGACAGCAGATGCAGGAATTTCTGAACTAAACAAGACAATCCCATCGAGTTTGGACTGGTTTTATTCGTCTTGACAAGTTCTCTGGTTTTTACAAGAGTCTATTTAGTTTCACCTGTCCCGATGTTTGTCGTCAAATCTTGCAAATTAAATTTGATCCTTTTCCCGGTTACTGATTGAGCTGAAATTTTGCATGTGTAAATCGCGTGACAATGCAATATTATGATGACATAGTGCTGTTCTGATGATGGAGCTGGAAGGTGGCCAAAGGAACTTCGCAATGAAACGACACAACCTCATCGAGTTTGGGCTCATTTGAATCGTCTTGACGTGTAGTTTGTTTTTCAATGGTAACCAGGGTCTGATGATGGAGCTGGAAGACAAACATAAACGCTTTCACACTTACAACTCATACCAACGATGACTTGTGTCGTAGGTACCGGCAACATTCACATCACACACACAGTCACAACCAGAACCAGAAACACAAGGAAGAATACTTGCTTTCCCGACGGGAATCGAACCCAGTACCCTTGCTTACAAGGCGAACGCTCACTCAAATAAACCAACGGGCAGTTCAATTAACGCATAATATTTTATTTGACATCTCACGTAATTACATTTTTTCATCGCTTTTTCACTGTTTCTTACCCAGCTGGGTTACACATCTACGCTAATTTATTTATTTTTAATTTTGGCTCCTAAGCCAGTATCAAGTACCTTATTAATAATTTTCATGTGAGACACCTACGAAGTACATAAAACTAGTCGTACTCACAATTATAGGCAAGTCCTAGTAAAATGGTAGAACTAAAAAAATAACTAACATTTCTATTGGGATTCTGGAACTAAAAAAAAACGATATTAAACATTGTATGATTTGCCTACACTCATGCATTTTCACGAACTATTCAATCCAGCATTAGGTATTACATATTCACACCTGACGAATGATAATTTTATATTTTGTATCAATAAAATAATACAAAATCGACGACGCCCTTTTTTCTACTTCCGCTGCAAAACTATCATGCATGTCCTTCTACCTGCTGAATTTCAGTCTTTGCTGAATATTTTTACGTCGAAGACTTTGAGTTTTGAATTATATTCTAATCCCCGGGGATTAAGAACTCAAACATGATAATCTTACTATATATTAAGCTGATATTAAACTTGACCAAGTGTGTACCATAACCTCATACTAAGCATGTAATATTCTAATATCACGAAAGACAACAGCCATAGGAAGTTGTATTGTATTGTAAATAAGATAAACCCATCGAGTTTGGGCTTGTTTGATTCGTCTTGACAAGTTCTCTGGTTATATAACTTTTTAGTCATTTTTTATTAAAGGTAAAACCTTGATTTTATAAAATAAAAATTACTTAGTATTATTTGATAAGTAGTCCTTTTTATTTTCAACTGGTAAACGGTTGATTTTAAGAAACTTTTTAACGTATGACTTGTTTTCCATTAGACTAAATAATACAATCTAGAACAACGACCTCTAGCGAAAAATTCGGTCACTATGTTAATAAGATCAACATTGAACGGCTTACTATTGTTATAATCATGTGTAGGTGTTGCCATAAAAAACTTGAGCGTTTGGAACTTTGTCGACGTAAAGATATATCAAATTGGAGGGAGATTAGAATGCTTTATGAGTTTCTTATTGTGACATAGTCGTTAATGGGTTTTAACGGATTATGTGTAAGAGGATTTCCTTGAAAGTTATTATTATGTTAATTTACAGTGAATCTTAAGGTATAGGTTTTTTTTTACTTTTTTATGAGATGCTATCGCTTGACCGTTAGATCACACCTGCTTTTTTTTTTATATCTGACTAGATATACTCAGCATGCGTTGCAATGCCACGTAAAGAAAATAAAACCGGCCAAGTGCGAGTCGGACTCGCGCACGAAGAGTTCCGTACCATTATCTATAAAAAATAAAGTTTGCTGTATGGGAGCCCCCTTAAATATTTATTTTATTATATTTTTAGTTGTTATAGCGGCAATAGAAATACATCATCTGTGAAAATTTCAACTGTCTAGCTATCACCGTTTTGAGATATAGCCTGGTGACAGACGGACGGACAGCGAAGTCTTAGTAATAGGGTCCCGTTTTTACCCTTTGGGTACGTAGCCTAAAAAACATTTAACCTCTTTCACGTTTGTGGTTACCTAGTACTTTAATAACATACTGATAATTGATTGGCTAAATAAATGATTACTTCCTAAGGTGGCTATAGAGAATTTCATCTAAAACGCGTGTTTTTGGAACCGTTTTACATAATAAGACTAGATCAGGGGTCGGCAACCTTTTGAGTCAGAAGAGTCAAAAATTACAATTTACAAAATTTCAAAGTTTTAAGGAGCCACATTTTTTTTATTGCCAACAATAATCCTTAATGCCAACAATAATACCTACTGTACTATGAGTATCGTATAGAAAACGCTATGCACGCGTTATACTTACCTAATCATCCCATAATTTACTTGTTAATCAATTCAGAACGTTTTTCTAAATTTTTTTTTTAAATAAATAATATTTGAGTATGGAACTAAAGAGCCGTAGCTTCACATCCAAAGAGCCGCATGTGGCTCGCGAGCCGCAGGTTGCCGACCCCTGGACTAGATAAATAAAATATTCGTCGTAATCTGTTATACGACATGATGCCTTCTTCTTACCTCACGTAGTTCACTTAGTATCAACGGTTAATAATCCACCATTATTACACATTAACACTCGAAGAATCACAGGTTTTGGAAAATTTTACAAAATCAACAACGCCATTTTTTCACTCACGTCAAAAAACCCTGCTATTAAGTCATAACATATGTATACTAAATAGTAAGACATTTCTAATGTAAATAACTCAATTTTGACAAAATTGACAGTTACTATAGTGGTAAATTTAAAAAGGAAAAACTATCGCTTAAGTTTAAGTTTGTCACTATAGTTCTGCCTAGCATGGATAATGCTATATAAATAAAATCAATTGACTTGGGTAGACGTTATCAACACAACGTGGAGCTAACTGCAATTTTTGACTCGTTGGCCGTTGTAGTTTCTATAAAATATTTCGGTAGATGACGTCACACGTCCCCGTAAGACGTTAATAGCATAATAATAAGGAAATAGGATAATTTCGTCATTTCAGGCAGAACCTGAGTACTTAGTTCAGCGGTTAGAGCAATAGGGCATAACACTCTATGGCCGCGGGTTCAAACCCCGACTCAAGCGATAATATTTCCTTTCTAAATTTATTACTATAGTTCTGCTTAGCATGGCTAATGCTATTTAAATGTCACTTACGTCTTTTTTCCTTATGACGGCAGTACAGGGCGCGCGCCTCGGGAGCCCGGGGCGGGCGCGCGTCATGTACGCGAGCCTCGGGCGCTTTGCATATCAGTCCCTAAAAGTGGGACTTGAATAACAACTACAAAAATTAAACAGTTATTACTTATTAAGAAAAAAATATTGACCTCAAAAGTTTTTCTCTATTAGGCAATAATTAAACGCACGCAAAGCTTAAAAAATCCGACTTCTTTTGTTTTTATTAAATTAAATGGGACCACATGGACAGCACTAGCTTTCAAATAAAAAAATAATCATCAAAATCGGCGCACAAAGAAAGAAGTTATGAGGTAACTTTTGAGTCGGTTAAAAACGATAACATCGTTAATGTAGTCCACAGAATACGCATTATTGACGATAACTCAAAAACTACTAGTCAGATCTTGATCAAATTTAAATGGGACCAATTGGAAAGCAACATCTACCAAACTAAAAAAAAATATTCAAAATCGGTTCGTGGAACGAAATTATGAGGTGAGACACATAAAAAAAAATTCAGTCGACTTGAGTATCTCCTCCTTTTTTGTGAAGTCGGTAAAAACTACATGTCTTATTTAAGTTTATTATAATCAATTAATCAAAAACCAATTATCATTTTAATTCCATTCAAATAGCGACAAAATTTAAAATGTGATTGTTATTGTCACCCAATTGATCATGTCAGTGTCACGTGACAATTGTTTATATGGCTCCATACATCAAATTTGGCCTAGTGATATTCAAGAAGAAAGGTCGTCTATTTAGGTCTTTTCCTTTCTCTTCCTAAGAAAGGGCTTGAGTCATAGAACAATGTATCTTTGACTCATGTAAAGAGGAAATAATGTCTGAATTAATAATTTTAACGCAAGCTTAAAAATTCAACTTCACCGCTTTATCTTCGGAACCTTGATCAGATTTAATGTATTGCACACGCATGACGATAACTTAAAAACTAGAGATCAGATCTTGATCAAATTTCGATGGGACCACATGAAAAGCACCAGCTTTCAAATAAAAAAATAATTATCAAAATCGGCTCACAACGAAAGTATTATGAGGTAACTTTTGAAGTCGGTTAAACGAGAACATCGTCAAAGTAGTCCACAAAATAGGCATTATTGACGATATTTCAAGAACTACTGATCAGATCTTGATCAAATTTAAATGGGAACAATTAGAAAGCAACATCATTTGAACTAAAAAAAAATTTCGAAATTGGCTCACGTGGAGAGAAGTTATGAGGTAACACACAAAAAAAATATATAGTCGACTTAAGTACCTCCTCCTTTTTTGGGAAGTCGGTAAAAATCCAACTCCACCGCTTTATTTTCGCTTTATCAAATTTTCGCTTTATCAAATTTCAATGGGACCACATGGAAAGCACCAGCTTTCAAATAAAAAATAATCATCAAAATCGGTTCACCTAGAAAAAAGTCCTGATGTAGGTCACACACACATAAAAATATACAGTGAAATTGAGAACCTCTTCCTTTATTTTTGGAGACGGTTAAAAACTAAGTTCAATTTATGGTGATTTCCGAGCGCGAAGCATCTCCATTTCAGCTGGGCAAAAAGTCTTTTGTTTGTCCGGCGGATTTCCGGTTGTTCCCCTGAACAGGTCGCATTTCTCCGAATATCGTGTATGGTGATAGAAAACGTAAATAAACATGTTTCAGCCGTTTTGAAAAATACGTGATGTCTTCAGCTCACAGAGCCTCTAGTATTTATAGGTATACTAGCCGTGCCCCGCGGCTTCGCCCGCTATTATCAAGATAAAAAGTAGCCTATGTGCTAATCCTAGGTATAATCTATGTACATTCCAAATTTCATCCAAATCCGTTCAGCCGTTAAAGCGTGAAGAGGGAACAAACACACTTACACACTTACACACTTACACACAAACTTTCGGATTTATAATATTAGTAGGATATTATTATCTATACGATATATGGATCAACTTTTACGGTTGAATCAAACCGTCAATAATTTGTTTAATTATTTTTATCTAAGAATATAATTTATTTATCTATAAGTAAAACTTTTTTAAAGACAAGCTTTTAGAAGTCCGCCAAATTGGATTTAAAGTGACGTCACTTTATTTTTCGAGTTATTCTCAGCAAGCCCTTTCATTTGATACCCATATATTGTAGGAGTGCATTTAAAATTATTTGTGCGCCATTTCGTGTGTTCCGCCATGTTGGACTTAGAATGACGTCACATATCTAACCATGCATTGTCATCCAAACTAAACGTGGGTACAAAATTTCAGCTCAATCGGTTGAAGATATCTGCTTCAAAATTGAGTTGCAAGATTCCACCACGTACCACGTACTGTGCAAGCTAAATAGAAGCTTGTAATAATAATGATAAGTTTTTTACTAGAGCATGTTGGATATTAAATAGATAGATTGGGCATTTCTTAAAAAAAACAACCATTTAAATTAACAATTTCATGGGACAGCAGTAATTTCTTTAAAATGTACCCACATCAGGTTTATACTTATTTCTACTATTATAACTTTGAAAATGCCGTCAAAAAATGTTTGGTCTAAATTTCTTTTAGATCACTTTAGTCTATTTCTAATTCTACAGGGATTTAAATGAACGTCTCACCCAAAAAGAGCGCATACAATCTCTTTGCACGTCACGTTCATCCTAACCCTTGTAGAACTGTATATGAACTGACAGATTGATCCACGCCTTTTTGCCGCGATTGCGGTCAATACTTCAAATCTGACAGTAGGCGTCTGACGTTACGTCAGAATTGCATGTTTCTTCACAAAGGGACGATTTATAATTCGAAAGTCAATCAGACCCGATTTCATTGGTCCTTTACATGTGTCGACTTTTAGTACGGCGTCGAAAATCTGCGCGTGTTTGTGTCACACATTTTAAATACGTTTTATATCGTTGACGCAGAAGCAATTGTTGTTCCTTCAAGTAGAAAAACCTGTTGCCAAAATCACAAAAATATGTTCCGGCAGCTGTTCATGAGAGCCAGTCTTTCTGGACCATTCTCAACCACATCATCAGTTATCATAAAATGTGATATTGTTCAAACACTAGCCAATAAAAGAGTTTTTTTTTATGCGTAGGCTGTTGGTTCTGGTGGTATATGGTTGCATATGGTGGTATGTAATTAGACGCCTATGCCATTAATTGCATCAATTTAGATTGCATCTTGACCGGTTGAAGTCTAGCTCTTCACAACCGACTGAACGAAATCCACCGGTTGTTTTCAACTGAATAAAATATAGGTTCTGTTACTATTGTCGTAATAGATAATAAAAAAAATTGTTTGTCTGTAAAGTCGGTTTACGGACGATAATTTTGCGTGATATCGTCATAAGACGAACGATTAGGCCGATCGTGCCTCTCTATCGCTTGTTCCGTGCTCTCGCTTGCACGCTCAGGCTCGGGCGGAACGTGACACTTTTTCACGTGCAGCCGGTGTTCATCGATTTATAAGACGTTATCACGTCAATAAGTATATTAGTAAAATATGTAAATTCGTTTCGTCACGCTGAGTAGCGTTTTGATAATTGCTGCAATAAGAGTAGCCAATAATTTCAAAGTTGCAGTAATTGTTGGTTCTGACCAATTCCCTTTTTTTATTATGTTCTTGCAAACAAAATTCGTAAAGTGATACATTTTTTGATAGTATTTAGACTGATGTGAAAAGTCAAGTATGAATAAAAGCAAAAATCGCTATTTTAAAATGTTTTCTCTACAATGTATGTGTTATTTCAAGTTATATTTCATAAAACTAGTACATTCCCTTGCGGTTCGCAAAATGAATGTGGAAGTAAAACGCTGCATCTACTGCTGAATGTCTACCATATACCGGTGTTGCCTAGTAGATTGTGCGTGTGGCTTTCCTAAATTTTTTATGCCTATTCTGTACGTATGATGTAAAACGCTGCCATTTAAACCGCTACGTGTAAGGCCTCCTATTCATGCATGCCCTACTTTCTCGGTGTGATTCAGACAAGTGACATTTGAATTAACTGTGCGACGCCATCGGATCATTGTATGCAATTGCAGATGTGACCGAGCTTTTTTGCAGTCGGTTTTTTTGTACAACTTAAATCGTACAGCGTACACTCACCCTTTTGATATGCAGTCGGGGCCTTACCACATACTCTTAACAGTTTTACTTTATGAACTGCCTGTTGGTTTAGTTTGGTCCGCGTTTGCCTTTTAAGCAGGGGTATCGAGTTTGATTCCCGGCGGGAACATAAGTTTTCTCCCCAAGGAAAATTTGTGTTTCTGGTTCTGATTGAGATTGTGTGAGTGATGTGATTCTTTCCGGCATCCACCATCGAACTGTGTGGGGCTGTGAGTGTGAAAGCCTTAATTGTCAGCATAGTAGTTGCGACATCGTACCAGAGTTGCAATGATGCGGGTTTGAGTCTTGTTCGAGCATATTTTTTTCTATTTGGTTTCTGGTTTCAGAATCACCGAATTTTAAATAAAAACACATACCCTTATTTAAAAAAATATTAAGCCTTTAGTGTATGCAACTTCTGTCGACACTTTAGCTCCGTCACATCTTCCTGAAACACAGAATGAAACGCCGTCGCGGCAACTTCCCCAGAGGACCACAACCAGAAAATGAGAAAACCTCGGCAGTGGTTACATATTTGAGCCGTTTGGTGTTAAGACACTGGGCCCGTGGGGACCGGGAGCTCATTCTATTTACAACAATCTATCAGAGCTTTTGGTTGAGGTGACGAGAGATCAAAATGCTGGTACTTATTTGGTTCAACTATTTCTTGGAGCGCAGTGGCATAACCCAGAATTCGATAAATATATATATAAAAAAAATACATACAGTAGAACATAGTGCCACCTCCTCTTTTGAAGTCGGTAAAAAGTGAATAGGTACCTTTTTTCTGACGCTGGATAGGCAAGCATTTGTCCACTATCTCACCTAATGGAAAGTGAAGATGCGGCCGAAGATGTAATATGCTTGCCTAGAACATACTTCACTCTAGACTTGTAGACACCCAGATTGAACCGTTCAGGATTCTGATTTTACTTTCGAGGCAAGCATGCTACATCTTCAGCTGCATTATCACTTTCCATTACGTGAGATTGTGCTCAAATGCTTGTCAATAGGGCTTTTTTTTTTCTTATTATTACGTACCAATTACGTTTCGTACACCATTGGAATTACGATCTAGCCTTAAGACTAATAAGTTATTTAATTTTGACCTAAACTACTAAGTAGAGTAAATTAAGAATGTGTCCAATAACACTTTTCTTACTGTCTCTATTATCGGGAAGACACTTTGTTCTTGTGTTCTTTGTTAATAGCACTCACTATATTACACTGTCACTATCACTACACTAGCTCAAAAGGTTTAGTTCTTTTGAGTCTTTTCACTAAATTTGTGTAGTCAAACGGGCATAAAATACTGTGATTGTGGCGATTTTTCCTACACTATTATAAAATGTATATCAGAAAATGTAAATGAGCTCATTGACAACAATTGATTACTTTTCATCGGAACTAATTAACTATACGACCTAGTTAGTATCTCTAACCCTGCTCTGGTTACCCTTAAGTATACCTACTTCTACTAACTGACCTAGATAACTCGACATTGACTCAAAGAAAAATGGAGGGGCGTCCATTATTTACGTGAGGAGTGTCGGGGGGGAGGGGGGAGGGGATCGAGCCGATCCTCACCCTATCTCACATGGGGGAGAGGCCGTGTCTCAGCAAATATAACGTTATTTTTTTCAAGAAACTAATATTGCGAGAACCTGGATTTAATTAAGTATAAAAAACGACTGAAATATGGCTTAAACAAACAAACAAACAAACGCATTCACACTCACAGCCGCACACTAAGTTCAAAGACTTGTATCGTGGGTGCCGGAAACATTCATATCACACACACATTACACCCAGAACGAAAAGCACAAATATCCCTTGGGGAGTTTGTGCTCCTGCCGGGAATCGAACCCAGGACCCACGGCGCAGAGGGCGGGCACCTGTCCACTGCGCCAACTGGGTCGTCAATATATAGGTCGGCTTATTTATTTAGTTAATAGGGGTTAGTCTTAAATAAAAAGAACTAAGCAAAATCTCACGACATCTCGCCAAGGGGAGAGAGGCAGTTAAAAAGTCGCCAAATTATTTTTTTATTCGTGATAGGCAAACGTTTGACCACTATCTCACCTGATGGAAAGTGAAGATGCGGTCGACCATGGTTTGCCTGGAAGATAAATTAAACACAACGTAAACGGTTTCACTTTTACAGCCCCAGACTAAGTTGTGAATTGTGTTATAGGTGGCGGAAAAATTCACATCACACACAATCCAAACTAAAAAGAAGCACTTATTGAATTTTGATCTATGTCTAATTATGTGTGACAAATCGGTTGAAGTAAGAATCATCAAAAACGGCCCACGCGTTTGGTCTCTAGGATGGCGCCACAAACATACATAGGCTTCTGATAAACACTGTAGGTAAAAAGATGCTCGCATTCACATATATTTGACCCTTAGCGATGGCCCTAAAGCTGCCCGTCCTTTCAGGAGCGGAGCGGAGCAAAGAGGAGAGGAGCGGAGCTGTGCCAATATTAACCCATAGAATTTAAGCTCTCCTCCACTTCATTGGACCTGGATTTTGCGGGGAAGTGGAGCGGAGAAGCAGAGCGGGGAAGCGGAGTGAAAAAGCAAAGCGGGTTATCGTGGCTCGTCGCTACTCCCCAGTGCGCACAGCCTAGCTCCGCACAGTATTCAACCCCGCTCCGCATACTCCCTCGCTCCGATCCGGTTAATCGCTCCGCGTAATGAACAAACACAGTTCGCAACTCTACTCCGCATTACTCCCGCGCTCCGCATTACTCCCTCGCTCCGCTCCATTTACTCGCCCGCTCCAGGGACGGGCAGCCTTAAAATCCTGACACAAGGGCAGTCTGTCCTTCCGACAATACAAAACAAAGATTTTTTTATTAGTAGGTATCAATCACATGATAATACCTAGTTCAAGTTAGTACTTAGTGACCTAGATTCTCATGCATACCTATGACTAGATTGCACTAGTTCTCTGTTAGTACTTACTATAAAAGTACTGGTGGAGTTATGAAAACCTCGCTTTTTTTTCGAAATTGTAGAAATATGTTTTTTTACTTTTTCAACACCCATTTATCTCTGCCATTTTGAAAAATTTCCAAAAATTTCGTCATCGACTAAAAATCTGTTTCATTAATGAACCTACTCACAAAATTTCACGAGAATCGGTTGAAAATTCCAAGTTGTAGAGGAGAACAACCGGAAATCCGGTCGGACGTACGAAAGCGATTTATCCCAAGCTGAAACAAAGACGCTTCGCTCGTTCTGCTCTTTCGGTTAAAAATATTGGATTATCAGGAAAGAACATTATTACAATTTTGAAGAGTACTTCGTCCCGAACTGAGATCTTGCAACTATATTTTGCCTAATAGAGAACTTATGAGGTTAATTGCTTATAACTTTCTTTCTTTGTCAAAATTGTTACAATTTGGTATTTTTCGTTCAAGTAAATCCTTTACTTAATAACAGATATTATATTCCACTTTCAGCCTCCGTTAAATTTCATTGTTATGTAAATTATTTATTGTCCTTTCTTAAATGAACTCAATGGCGTTACAAACTTCCAATGATTTTTAAACAGCTGTCAGTTTCAACTGTCATAACAAAAACACATGTACTTATTTATATTACCACCGAGTTATATCTCCCACTAATAATAGAGGCGACATTATGGGTGCTAAGCAATCAAACAATACGCCTTGATGGAAGAGGCAAAAGCACGTACGTATAAAAAAATTTTATGTAATGCCGCATGAAAAACAAATGAAGCACCGACTTCCGCACTAGGTCCGACAAACTTCGTTTGTATAATGCGAGCTACAACCACTCATATACACCAAAGGTCTGACAATCGGCGCCAGTACACCAAGAAACTATTTAGTTGTCTGTGACAATATGCAGAGAGATCATTCAAGTTCGTGGGCGAAATAGAACAACTATTTCTCACAAGACCAAGTGCGGGTAGTTGGAGATAATACCCGCCCTTTCACACGCTGACACCCGCATTCTCCAGTCTTCTCGAGACCATGGCCAATGCAACTTGGCCGAAACGTCGAGGTAAATCAAAATAGTGTTTTAGCGCGATAAGTCCCTTTACCTAAACTATGTGTTCGAATCGCGAAAGTTAAAATTTACTATTCATCTTTTTGGTTCAACTATGACATTTTTTTTTAGATAGCTTGTGGGCTTTACACATATGTGGTTAATTTAGTTAATTTTTGTTTAAATTAAATTTTCTCGGTCTCGTTATCTTACAGAGATCTCTTTTTTTAAAATGTTAAGTCAACGGGCTAAGTATATTTTATTATAAGACAATACACACAGTAGGAGGTCGCGATAGCTCGCGTTAAAATAATATCGAGTGTCACCTCTACATGGTGTCGTTATAACTCTTTGTTATACCAATATTCGCAAATTCAAAACACTAAATGTATGTATTTTTACTATATTTATAAATGATAATATTATTGGTAATTTGTAAGGAACTTATGTTACATTGGCTTACATTTGTATACATATTGTCTGCGAAAAGCGAGGTCTCTAGGTTAAATTGAATGTATTAGAACATTGACTTTATCAGGTAGATGATTTAAGAACTTACAATTAAAAGTTTTACACCAAGCTTAAAGTGTCAAATTATAAGAACGAACGAAGCGTTTTGCCTCCACATTCATTATGCGGACTGCAAAGGAGTGGAATTTCTTGCCTGAGTCTGTGTTTCCTGATAAATACAATATGGGAGTCTTTAAGTCACGAGTGAATCTTCTAGGCAAACGTGCTCCATCATCGACCGCATCGTCACTTAACATCAGGTGAGATGGCGTTCAAACGTTTGCCTATCTAGAATAAAAAAAAAAAAAATTACATGGTACTATGTCTGCATCAAATTGCATATCTCAATACATGCAAATTGATGCATGTATTTTTTGGTTTCATTCTGTTTGTTGATAACTAAACGCAAGCAAAGCTTAAAAAAACCGACTTCACCGCTTTATCTTCGGAACTTTGATCAGATTAGATGTAATAAACACGCATTATTGACGATATTTCAAGAATTACTGATCAGATCTTGATCAAATTTAAATGGTACCACATAAAAAGCACCAGCTTTCAAATATAATAAAAAATCAACAAAATAGGCTTACAACGAAAGAAGTTATGAAGTAACTTTTGAAGTCGGTTAAAACGAGAACATCGTCAATGTAGTCCACAGAATACGCATTATTGACGATATTTCAAGAACTACTGATCCGATCTTGATAAAATTTAAATTTAAATGGGAGCAATTGGAAAGCCACATCTTCCAAACTAAACAAAATTTTCGAAATCGGTTCACGTGGAAAGAAGTAATGAGGT
Organism: Lomographa bimaculata; assembly: GCA_948107665.1. Classification (NCBI taxonomy): domain Eukaryota; kingdom Metazoa; phylum Arthropoda; class Insecta; order Lepidoptera; family Geometridae; genus Lomographa; species Lomographa bimaculata. Next base: position 8,177,661 of record OX403614.1, read on the forward strand.
AACACACATAAAAAAAAAGATACAGTCGACTTGAGTACCTCCTCCTTTTTTTGGAAGTCGGTAAAAATGACAATGTACTAGGTACAAGGTTCCTTCGAGTAAAAACCACTTTGAAGGAGATATTAATAATTAGACTAGACAACAATAGTAGTTGAATGACCAAGATGGACGACTGTCCCCATGTCGGCTATTTGCCATTCAGCTCTCTTTGCGTCCCACAGCCCCGCACTTGCTCCTCTACTATCTATTTCAATACATAATAACTAGTCGTTCGCGCCGAACTGAGATCTCGCGCCTACATTTTGCCTCATAGAGAAAATCTTTTGAGGTTACTTGCTTATAACTTTTTTTTTTATAATAATTTTTTGATTTTTGTATTTTTTGTTCAAGTACAGGATATAACGGATATTATACGTAAGTTTCAGCGTTCAGTGTGAAGCCGTTTTTGAGATAGAACCTGAGACAAAATAGGTCTAAAAACAGTGACTTTAGTGGCCTACCAAATCGTTATTTTCCAACATAGATTTTTTTAAACCGGTTTCGTTCTCTACTTGACAAGTTCTTTTCAACGATACCTCACAAGGGTAGATAAAAAATTAAAAAATATTTTGCTCCCCACTTACATGTATGGGGAGCCCCCTTAATATTTTCATTTATACAATTTTAAATGTCATTTCTGACTTTGGGCCGTAGTTTTACATATTCTATGAGAATTTGAAGTCATTCGCTTATATGGTTTAGACGCTAGATGTCTCTGACAGACGGATGGACGGACTAAGTTCTGAATCATCGAGTCAACTTAGAGATGTCACTTCGCTCAATCAAATACTTTAGTAATTAAACACAGTAAACATAAAAGAAAAGGAGCCTGTGTAGCCAAAAGACAACGAAGTATCAGTCCGGAGCGAACCAGTTAATACTTATTTTATCATCTGTCTGTACCAAGCAGACATGTCCTTCGCAAAACCATATTTGGGTCAAAGTTACACACGTTGATAATTATGTTAATCTGGATATTTATCGTCTGGTGTAAGGTAGGAGATAACGCTCAACAGTAGGTACTGTTTATAAATATTATATGGTAATTAAGGCTCTTTACAGTGAAATACAGTGGCTTAGCGGTAGCGCAAGGGACTTCAATCTCTTCGCAACCTGGTTCAAATTACAATAATTTTGTGACGATTTCACACTCACAGCCCCACACTAAATTCAATGACTTGTGTTGACCTATACTATCTATATCCCTCCATCCCATTATATATAGTATTCTGTTTTATGATACTAGCCGTGTCCCTCGGCTTCTCAACAAAAGCTTTCATACAAACATTTTCACCCCATTTAACCCTCTTAGGGGTAGAATTTGCTAAAATCCATTCTTAGAACACCTCTACGTACTAAGACAAATGTACCCTCCAAATTTCAAGTCTCTACGACCAGCGGTTTAGGCTGTGTGTTGTCTCTAAGTCAGTCAGTCAGTCAGTGAATCAGTATGGCAGGATAAAGATTTTTATAGTATTAGATAGAGGACCTAGGGATCCTATTATAGTTCATCGAGATAGACTCCTAAGCGACACCCCTATATGGTAGACATTCCACAAATGCGGATGGAGCGTTTTGCCTTCACATCCATTATGCGAACCGCAAAAGAATGGAACTCCTTATCAGAGTCTGGTTTCCTGAAAAATACAATAGGGGATTCTTTAAGTCGCGAGTGAATAGGCTTCTTCAAGGCAAACGCTCCATTGTCAATCGCATCGTCACTTACCATTAGGTGAGAAAGGAATCAAACGTTTGCCTATCTTGAATTAAAAATAGCATGCTCCTGCGTCTAATATTTTTGTAGCGTTTCGATATTTACTGTCTTTTCGTGGTTGATTCTAAGTTCCATCTTGCTGCCTTCCATCACTAGAGTCTCTACGGATCTCTCAACATCTTCTTTTGTTTGGTCCTGGTCGTCGGCATAACCTATGCTATCCATTTAACTGAATTTTGCAGATGTCATATTTTTTTCTCATAACGTGCTTAGTGCAAATTGATAAGAATAGGGAATAGTGGGTCTCCTTGTGTAAGACCGGTGACTACTTCAAACTGCTCTGTAGGTAAGTTATCCATTAATAATTTTGTTCTCTTGTCAGTTTTATCAGTTAACAAGGTATGTTGAGGTTCTCGAGAATAATGTAGGGTCAGTTTCGGTCTACTCTGTCATAGGCTTTGCTAAAGTCTAAACAATGAGTGTCTTTTAAATTAATAATTAACTCGGATATATTTATGACATCACTAGCCGTGCCCCGCGGCTTCACCCGCGTTAATTAATTTAAAAGTAAACTATACGAATTCTAAATTTCATCAAAATCGGTTAATTCGTTACGGAGATACGCGGTTACAAACATTCTCACACACACACACACAAACTTTCGCATTTATAATATTAGTAGGATTTTTCAATCTTAAGTAGTTTATTCTATGCAAGATCAACGCCATCTATTGGATTGATACCGATTAAGTCGTGTTTATTGATAACGATATAGGTATTTTTTAGTTTCAGTGAAATAAAACCAATTAGTTTTTCTTATCTTTGATATCATAAACTAAAAAGCCATGTAGGTGGAGAAATACATACACATGACCCATGCATAATATTTGAATTGCATGGATTTTATTTTTTGCAATTCAGAAATATGTGAATGACGAGCCGGTCATAATACAAGAAGGTTCAGTATAATATTAATTATTCTGTACTGTAGTCAATATAGAACCCGCGGCCATAGTCTCATGCCCTATGGCTCTAACTGCTGAGCTACTTGGTAGATGGCGTTACTCGTCTCCATAAGACCTTAATAATAAGGAAAGGATTTTACTATTAAAGTTTTCGTGAGTTTGACACATTATACTTTATATAAATGAAACGACTTGACTCACGATTTAAGGTCGACTCTTGCGACCTAGGTTTCGGGGATGTCCGATCCCCATCATCAGGCGAGTTCACGACGGAAGGTCACGGCGCTCACTGCGGACGCGAGCACGCTCGGCACGGCGCGAGAGGGGCGCGCTTGGTGGGGGTGGGGGTGGCATACCCTCGTCGACACTACTTGGTCGCGATGGTCCTGGCGCCAGCCGAGATTGTCCGAGTGTGGGTGGTAATTGATCAGCGTCATCACCGGAAAATGACGCAGGCATACAAACTAAGCTGATCGTGTCGTTTTGAACTTCGGTAGCGCCCAATTGCTTTTGTTTCGAGGTAGTGTTAAGAATTGGTATCCACGCTGACGGATTGAATTGTGAAAAAAAAAGTCAAGCAATTAATTCAAGTGAAATCATGGAACAGGTATTTGAAAACCATATTCAGTTTTTAGGGTTCCGTACCCAAAGGTTAAAACGGGACCCTAACACTATCTCCTAAACAAGACAATACTTAATTAAATAAAAAAATTGGATGGATACTGTATATTGTGGCACGGATTAACACATTACTGAATAAATTTTGATCTTTGCCCGACTTTACGGACAGCGGAGTCTTACACCGCGTTTACATTCAGCCCATTGCCGCGGCAAGAGCAGGGGCATGGGGAATAAACTGAGAAACACGAGAATGTAAACAGGTAATTTCCATTGCTTTTGACGTTGCCGTTCGCATTGCCCGGCTATCCCCCATTTGGCGGTTTTTCCTGCGGACATCAAAGCGCGGCAATGCGAACGGCAAGGTGTGTTACTTGTAGCTCTCTCGTTCACAGACACACAGACACAAACACACACGCGTCAAACTTATAACGTTATAACAGTTTGCGTCAGGACAATGGAGTATCTAAGCGTGTTAATAATGTCTACTATAGCACAACTGACCCCCTATTACGTATCTTTGTTGCACGCGGTTTCAATTAAAATTAAGCAAAAATGAACCTTATTTCTTAGGAGTTTTGTCAATTTAGTATTGAAACCGTTTGCAACAAAGATAGGTAATCGAGGGGCTGAACCCTAAACAAATTTGTAACCACAGATAAGCACAAATAAATCTGTCAAAAAACCAGTTAAATCTAGTGTCAGTAAAATTACGAGCATAACCATACCTTAACGGAAAATCAGTGTAAGCCGTGAAACACGCGGTGATATGCAAATATCATGACATTGGCGAGGGCTGGTGCACACGGGGTATGTTATGGGGATACATCTGTGGATAACGATTGACATAACCTTGACAGACGCCTTCGCAAAAATATTGGTAAATCTAATCTAATACCTTTAAACGAGCAATTCCATATATATATATATATATGTGTAATCAGGATCTCGGAAACGGCTGCAACGATTTTCATGAAAGTTACAGATTAGGGGTTTTTCGGCCCAAGGAATCGATTTATCAACGTTCCAGGTCTGAGAAATGCTCGGTTCCCAAACTGCATTTGAAAAACCGGGTTTAAGAAACTATCATCGCCATCTATTACACCATGACCGATGTAAAAAAATATTTCTACTCGACACTAGATGGAGCTTTCTGAGCCTACAAATTCAAACACATTCTACCAGAAATAAAAAACTGCGGATATTATAAATTAAGAAGCGACGCACACAATCTTCATACTAGATATAAGCATAAAATTACAGTGCGCGATTTTGTTTCTCATCATTTAGATTAAGCAAAACGATTAAATCTTTAATGGCAAATGGGGTTAGATTTTACAATAGAATACCTAAAATCGTAACTGAATTACCACTGGGAAAGTTCAAATATGTAATAAAACGGGCATTAATTAAGAATGCTTACTATAAAACGATCGACTTTATTAATGACAAGGATGAATGGAGGCAAACTGCACAAGCGCTTTTTAGGGACTACCATAATAACACCTAGGTTAATAAAATTATGTATTAGAGATTAAGAATGTTTAAAAAAAAAAAATGAATGAAAAAAATGCGCCGCCGAGTTTCTTGCCAGGTTCTTCTCGAGATGGCTGTAATTTTGCGAATCTGGCAATAGAATCATTAACTTTCATGAGTGCCTCTTTGGGGCCCATGTGAATAAACGATTTTGATTTTGATGTCAAAGTCAAAGTTGAGTGATTTTAAAGGTGTGAGGCGTTGTAATAACCGTCTGCCAACTGCCCCCCTATTACGTATCTTTGTCGCACGCCGTTTCTATTTGAATTAAAAAAATGAAAATAAAATCCATTTATTTCAGGTAAATGAACCCATAAAAACTACAAAATTACAATGGAACATTCACAAAAATTACAAATAAATTAAGTTACAATACTAATTAATTATTAAAAGCAATATAAATGTCAAACTAAACTAATAAATTATTAAAATTATTCAATTAAAATTTCAAATAAATCAAATTTCAAAATAGAATCAAATTAATTAAATATCTATTGTACATAAAATAACATAAAACAAAATGAATCTTATTACTTAGGAGTTTTGTCAATTTAGTATTGAAACCGTTTGCAACAAAGATACGTAATAGGGGGTCTGGTCGCGGTTTCGAATGATACGATAAGCTTGAGTTTCCAGTGAAGGTAACAGTAAGTCAAAATCAAAATAAAAATCAAAGTTGTTAATTCACATGGGCCCCAAAGAGGCACGCTTGGAAGTTAATGACTCTACTGCCAGACTCGCAAAATTACAGCCATCTCTAGAAGAACCATGTTATGATATCCATGGTGGTTGGGGATTTTCTTGTGATCGCCTACACAGTTAGCCTGGCTAGCTTCAAAGACATGTATTATGAGTGCTGGAAGCATAAACACATCACACACAATCATACCCAGAACCAGAAACACAAATTAATGTCCCTAGGGATGAAAAATTGTGGTCCTGCCGGGAATCGAACCCACGGGGCAGAGGGAAGAGACTTGACCACCGCGCGTCATGAAATATTTTTTATATCTCTAGTAGGTTTGATGGTCTATCTCAGTTGATGGTAAGTGATGGTGTAGGGGATGAAAAACACGCTAAATCTAGAATGTGAGGCTCTTGAGAATTAATTATTCATCGTTATAGAAGATTTTTTACACCAAAGGAAGACTCACCAAAAACACGAAAAGATCAGTTAGGTACATGGTAATCTTAAACAAAAGTACAATAGGCGGACTTATCACTAAGAGCGTTATCTATGTTTATTCTTCACCATTGCTAGATAGGCAGCTATTTATGAAATCCAAAAATATTATTCGAAAAGCATATCTCATTACCAAGAGACAGTCGAGCAAATGACCAAACGGTAGCCTATTAGAGATTTATAAAAAAATCTTAGAAAGACTGGCTCTCAAGAAACCTTCCTTGGACACTAATTTGTGTTTCTGGTTCTGGGTATGATTGTGTGTTATATGTAAATGTTTTCAGCTCCCACGATACATGTCTTTGAACTTAGTACAGGGCTGTAAGTTTGTTTTGATGTTTTTGAACGTGGTGTGGAAGATCAGTGTCTAGATTCTTCTTTGCAAGCCATATGCATAAATATTCTCGTATTTTAATGTTGTTACTCCAAAATTTTAATGTTAGATAGATAGATAGATAAATTCTTTATTTGCACACCAAAATAAATAACACTTACAAAAAAATCTTAAATATAACATAGGAGCACAAAGGGCGGTCTTATCGCTCAAAGCGATTTCTTCCAGACAACCAAATATATAAATATGTCTAAATAATTACCATATCCGTCAACTTCTTCGACAGCTTTCATCGAGATCCGAAATATTATAAGAAAAGCGTATCATTTTCATTATCATAAACAACAGGGTAATAATGAATAACTAACCCATTACTAATTAATATATAAGAGATTAAAAAAATGCGATATAATTCTGTCTTTATCAAAAATAAAGAACGTTACGTAAGATAAGGAAAAAACACAATTACAAATGTATTGAATCACACTTCGAAGAACAAGCGAAAGTTCAAAAATATGTCAACAAAATGCAACGATTGCATCTGATTAGTGCTCTAAATCGCTTCAACGTAATCCCATTATAACTAAATACGTATTTAAATTAACAATAGGATTTATTTTCGTTGACAATGAGATGCATCTTACGATACGTCTCGTGACCCACATTCGCGTGTGGCGCATGGCATTGTGACCGAGGCTTGTCGGTTATGGCATTTAAAAAAATAAATCCGTTCGATCTTTAAAATCTCATTTCGTATTTGACTGTCCTACTGTGTGGACGTTTTAAAAAAGAAAAATACGTATAAAACAGTTCGGTTTCAAAACATTTATTGAGTGTAGTTTTTTTAAGTGTTATTAGTGATTTAAATGCGTTTTATTCGAAAAAAGGTGACTTAAAGTGAATTTTATTTTGTGTTATTTTCATAATAATTAGTTACAATTTAAAAAAAATTAGTGCTCGAGTCGTGAAATCCGCGAAAAATAATCTTAATAATTAATACTTTGCTTCATAAAAATACAATAATACAAGCTTCCGATTTTTTTTCATCATTTTATTTTTTTTGTGATTTGTTCAGAAAATACAATTGAATTGATGTTCAAGACATTAAAATTTAATTTAAATAAATAATTTAACTCAAAAATACCAATCGAGATATGATGTAGCCATAAAGTTGTAAATCATCGTAAATTTAATAAAAATAAAAAATTACAGTAAAATAATTAAATTAATTTAAATTACAATAATTTCTGTCTTTATTGTAAATTTGCGTTAATTTACAACACAAAATTTTACAGCTAATCTAAAAAATTACAGATCGTACAAACTGTAAAACTGTAAATATGATTTTAAGATAAAACTGCTTTGAAATGGAAATAAGTAAAAATACTAACAAATATACGTTATAAAAGTGCTTAAAGAAGTCTGTGAAAAATCGATATAAATGTACCGTTCTTAATATACTCTTAAAAATAACAATAAGGTGTACATTATCAACAAAAGTGTCCATATAAGTTACACTGGTTATATAAAACAGTGCCTATCAAATCAGACTAATTGATTATTTATCAACACAAAAGTGATATAAACTTTAAAATATTCAGGATAATCGAATTAAAAAAAGGATTTTCTGCATATAATAAAAATGACTATAAAGTAACCAAATTACGAAGTACTAAAGAAGAAACATTTAAAAGGTTTAATTACATAAGTAAGCAATTATTAAGTACAGAAATTTGGACGAAGTGACAATCCAGCTGATGTGAATTTATATCCAATACTTTCGCCATTTGGGTGAAAACGTAAAAACTGACAAGTGTTATCAAGTAATTGAATTAACTTAAAGATTACTAAACTAAAATGCTATAAACTTTTGCATACAAAATATTAATTGTAATAAAACCAAATTAATGTGTCCGTGAAAGACTAAAAAATCACGTAAAAACTGTCAAAAGTGTCACACAATTTGGAAAACAGTGATAATTTACTCAAAAGTGGTGTTAACTATTACGAAACTTATGTAGTAAAAAGTGACTATCATTAAAACATTGATCAAATCTAAGAAACAATTTGGGTGCAGGCAAGAGAATTTATCAAAAGTGATTGTTGACAAGCAATTATGATAGCTATAGCTTTACAAAGTGGTTTGTATATACACTAAAAGACTATAAACAACATCAACAGTGTACCAAATATAACAATAGTGACATTCACCCCCAAAAGTGTGCCAATAACCCCAAAATGCATATTAAAATAATCACTCTCATTTTCATAATAAAAATAACGAACGCCGACTATTTCCTGAACAGAGTGAATCATATGGAGTTTTATAGAAATAGAACGAGACCTTCAAAGTCTTTTTCAAGTTTTTCGTCGAATTATTTCAATCATAATTCGGTTTTTAAGCCGACGAAGGGGACTAAAGTGCCATGTGGGACGAGGACTGTCGACTTTAACCCTCGGAGGACGGCGAAGATAGTTGGGGGAATTGAGACACCGTACGGAGCTTTTCCTTGGCAAGTAAGTAGTTTTTTTTAACTGTTCACACTGTTTGTTAATGTGATGATTTTGTATGAGCAGGTAAGTATGCTAATTGAGGAGATATCCTAAAAAAATGACTCAAAAACAAAAACGTAGTTGATGTGATGATATGGTATGAGGAGGTAAGCATGCTAATTGAGGAGATGTCCTAAAAAAGAAACTGACTCAAAAACAAAATTTTAGCCATTTAAGAGGCACTCATAAAAATTAATGATTCCCTTTTTTCGTATTTCAATACTTCGTAAGACTACAGCCATCTCGAGAACAACCTGGCAAGAAACTCGGTGGTGCATTATTTAATTTTTTTAAATATCCTAAAATTAAATGACTAATACAGGAATTATACTAGTCGTTCGCGCTCAACTGAGATCTCGCGCCTACATTTTGCCTCATAGAGAAAAAATAACTAAGGTTAATTGCTTATAGCTTTTTTTTCTATATAATAATTGTTTGATTTCTGTATATGTTGTTAAAGTACAGGATATAACGGATATTATACGTAAGTTTCAGCGTTCAGTGTGAAGCCCTTTTTAAAATGGACCCCGGGATAAAATAGGTCTAAAAACAGTGACTCTGGTGGCCTACCAAATCGTTATTTTCCAACATAGTTTTTTTTCAAAACCCGTATCTTCCTCTTATGAAATGCCAACAACATAACGGTTGAACGGATTTCAACTGGTGGTTATGTGAGCTAAACCTCGCGAGTCTGTTTTAACATAATTAGTCCCTGTATCTCCGCCATTTTTAAATAATCCAATAACTGAATCGACATTAAATTCCATATAATTACCGAACATACTCACAAAATTTCAAGAGAATCGGTTGAGAAATGCTACCTGTAGAGGAAAACAGCTGGACATCCGCCGGACATACCAAAGCATTTTTACCCAAGCTGAAACGGAGACGCTCCGCTCTCGCTTCGCGCTTGCTCGCTTAATAACATTTCTTAAATTGTTGCATGAGAGATTCCAAACAAACTCTTCCACACTCAAATCCCTCAGTCAAAGACTTGTAGCGTTTGTACCAATAACATACATTCACAAAACACAGAACAACAAATTTTGTTTTTTTTTTTTTTTGTGACTGGCTAGTATTTGACCACTATCTCACCTGATGGTAAGTGACGATGTGATCAAAGCTGGTAAACACACTAGACCTGGAATACGCAGGCTCTCAAGGATAACTGCCGGAACACCGTATTTGGCTTGGCAGCAGACTTTCAACTTGATGGTGGTAAGCTACTTTGGTAGCAAGCCAGGCGAGCAACTCACAAAATGCTCTACCACCTCTCATGTTACATGAGAGATTCCAAACAAACTCTTCCACACTCAAATCCCTCAGTCAAAGACTTGTAGCGTGTGTACCAATAACATACATTCACATAACATAGAACAACAAATTTTCTGTGGGTACGAAAATTGTACCTGCCGGAAATCGAACCCAGGACCAACATCGGTGAAGGCAAAACTTGTCTACTGCGCTAATGCTAAAACCTAATCGATTAGCTATGCTATACGTTATGTTGATGATTATGATGATTGAGCGTAGTGCAAGCGAAGCGTCTCCGTTTCAGCTTGGGCAAAATTGTTTTCGTATGTCCGCCGGATTTCCGGTTGTTCTCCTCTATAGGTCGCATTTCTCAACCGATTCTCATGAAATTTTGTGGGCAGTTTCGATAATTATATATAATTTTTTTTGTCAATTCAGTTTTTGGAATTTTTCAATATGGCGGCGATATGGGGTTCGAAAACATGAAGAAAACATATTTCAGCCATTGCGAAAATATTATCAGCTCAAACTAATATTATAAATGCAAAAGCTTGTTTGTAAGTATTTTTATTTTCTCGTCACGCTATAACAATGACGGATTAATCAATTTTGATGAAATTAAAAAATTAACATAGCTTATACCCAGGATAAAGCACGTAGGGTTTTTATTGTTCCAAGATCAATTTAAAAAAAAAATAAAGTTGAAAATTGCATATCTTACTAATTTCATAAATCCGAAAGTTTGTGTGTAAGTGTGTATGTTTGTTTCCTCTTCATACTTTAACTGCTGAACGGATTTGGATGAAATTTGGAATGTACCTAGCTTATACCTAGGATTAACACAGCCTATGAGTTACTATTTAACTTGATAATAGCGGGTGAATCCGCGGGGCACGGCTTGTTAAAAATATGCCAGTTTCTGTATGTATATGTTTTAAATATATTGCTGTTTAAAATGAGTGACTTTGATGTTTTACCAAATTCTTATATTCCAACAAAGATTTTAAACTAAGAATCAGTAGGTCTATTCTGGTCGTCAAAATACGATTGTACGAATTGATGCGACGTCGATACGACAGTCGATTGGTTGAAATTTCAGTTGATTCGATGTGCATAACAAAAGAAAATCGCTCGATTTCGACGTCGATGTGACGCCCGGAATAGACCCCCAGAATCCGAATATGCTTAGTTGTCAGACTGTGTTAATAAGATGTTACTTAAATATATGAAATACAGTTTTAACAGCTTTCCCATCTACAGCGTACAATATTTTCATAAAATAATAAATGTATCATCTTAATTTACTAGAATTAGAAACATATATATATATATATGTTTCTAATTCTAGTATAATATATATATATAACATATATATAAGATTTAAAAACTTTAAGATTCAGTATCAAAATACTCTTTAAGGCTATAGTGGACTTTGGAAATCAGCCAAGTTGTTAATTTATAATATTATAAGTTTATGATACAATTTGTTAAATATATCATCCTAAATGATTATGTTTCAATGTTACATACGGCTTAAAACACGTAAAAATGTCCACTTACTTTGTAGTCGACTAGTTACGGACAAATTAGTTGTCCTTCCCTAACAAAATCAACGATAAATATAAAACAATAACACGTAGCGGCTTTCACGTGAACTTGTATGATCCAAATAGGTCCTACACGTCCACCACGTTTGGCTAACCCTCTACCAAGCACCCTGTATATACTACTACCGTGATTTCTCTTTACATATGCAATATGTATATTCATGCCAAATTGCAACTTCGGCAGAGCAGCGCAAACGTCGAAAATATGGAAACCTTGGCAGTGGTTACATATTTGAGCCGTTTGGTGTTGAGACACTGGGTCCGTGGGGACCGGGAGCTCATTCTATTTTCAAAATTCTATCAGAGCGCCTGGGTGAAGCGACGCGTGATCAAAATGCTGGCACTTATTTGGCTCAACGTATTAGCATTGCAATTCAGAGAGGCAATGCCGCCAGCATGATGGGAACGCTACCCACTGGTAGTGGGCTTGAGCACTTGAGTTACCTATAAGCTCGATGTCTTGTAGGTAACTTAGTTCTTTGCTGTACATAGTTTTAGTTTAGTTTTAGGAAATATAGGCTATTAGATTTAATTACAGCTTTCATGCAAATGAAATCGTATCTATAGGTACCTACTTATTGGTTTGTGTAATATACATTTTATATATGTACCTATTAGAGATAGTGACAACCCTGCGTATTCGGCTAGAGTAGGTATTTGAATCCCCTACGGGCCTCGGGTTGACATACTTCTTATGTTTTTTTCGATGCCCATAACTAAAATGAGGATAAACATATTCGTAATGTTAAGTTTTTTTTTGCCGCTAAAGTGAAAAAATGGCGTTGTTGATTTTGTATAATTTTCCAAAACCTGTTATTCTTCGAGTGTCAATGTGTAATAATGGTGGATTATTAACTGTTAATGCTCAGTGAACGTGCATAAGTGTAGGCAAATCATACAATGTTGATAAACGTGATTTTTGCTCTCGCTCCAAAACTACAATAGTAGTTCTAGTAAAGTTTCTATCACTTTACTAGGGACTTGACTATGACTGGACCTCGACTCTTTTACTTGACTTTGACTAGGACTTTTGATATGAAATACACTTGAAATATATTATTATTTTACACTGGCTAAATGCACAAGTTGCGTTTCCAAAATTATAAAAAAAAACATATTCATAATACGCGTTAGTCGCATTTTTTTAGATGAATTTGATGTTTTGTACTCTACTTGCTAAATTATTTTAAACACACACAACTTTCAGCATAAACAACATTCTGCTCCTCACTTACGTGTATGAGTCCCCCTTGGTATTTTTTGTATGGTGGATAGGCAAGCAAATGGCCGCTATCTAACCAGATGGAAACTAAAGATGTAACATGCTTGCCTAGAAGGTACCTACTCACTCTTGACTTTGACACCCAGATTGTACCGTTCGGGGAACAAAGACGCAGGCAATGAGTTCCACTCCTTCGCTGTACGGATGAGAAACGTAAAAGCGAAACGCTTCGTACGAACTGGAGGTATGTCAACCATAAATGGAAGACATATTTTCATTTATATCATTTTAATTGCTAATTTAGGCTTTGAGTAATAGCTTAACATTATCTCAAATATATTTCAACTCCAATATTAAATTAGATAGATAGACTACATACTTGCTTATACCCTACATTACAGGGTGAATGTCTTTAGTTTCTAAGTTTAGTCTTATGACCTACTGTACATGAAATGCATATGAATAAATAAATAATTTCCGAGGATTTCAAGTTATTCGCTTCTATGGTTTAGACGCTAGATGCCTTTGACAGACGGACGGACAAAGTGCTGAACCACAAGTCAACTTAGAGATCTCGCTTCGCTCAAGAATATTATGTAGAGCTTGACCTGCCACCGCGGACGAAGATTCAAGAACAACTTGTATTGTTATCTCTCGTTTGTTTGTTTGTTATAATCTCAATATTCTTATTTGGAGTTACTGTATATGCAATTTATAAATCCTTAGGGGTCGTTGAACTCAAATACCTCTGTACCTCTGCACACAATGTTATAAATTGGAAATGTATCTATGTATGTATCCAGACATCATCATCATCATCGTCGCTTACCTTATGGTGAGTTTGTTACCTTATCGTGGTCAGTTTGGTGTTGAGACACTGGGCCCGTGGGGACCGGGAGCTCATTCTATTTACAACTATCTATCAGAGCGCCTGGTTGAGGCGACGCGTGATCAAAATGCTGGCACTTATTTGGCTCAACGTATTAGCATTGCAATTTAAAGAGGCAATGCCGCCAGCATGATGGGAACGCTATCCACTTGTAGTGGCCTTGAGCACTTAAGTTACCTATAAACTCGATGTCCTGTAGGTAACTTAGTTCTTTGCTGTATATAGTTTTAGTTTAGTTTTAGGAAATATAGGCAATTGGCCCGTAGATAGTCCTGAGTACTAAGCAAAAATGAACCTTATATCTTAAGAGTTTTAAAGTTAGCCTATCTTGAATTAAAAAAAAAAAACAACAACGCGTAAATAACGCTAATTCCCGATTTAATTGACCGACTTCAAGAATGAAGCAGGTTCTCAATTAGACTGTATTTTCTTGTGTGTTACCTTAGAACTTTTTTCTAGGAGAACCGTATCTGATGATTCTTTTTTTTATTTCAAAGCTGTTACTTCCTACGTGTTCCCATTTAAATTTGATCAAGATTTGATTACTAGTTTTTGAGTTATCCTCAATAATGCGTGTTTAATTCATTTAATCTAATGAAGGGTTCGGAAGATAAAGCGGTGAAGTCGGTTTTAAGCTTTGCTTGCGTTTTAATTATTTTAATTTATTATAGTAAATTATAAAACAATAACTATCTACTATAATAATTAATTTATGTTGTAATCTGTCCCATTAAATCCATTCTTTATTCATGACATTGGTATTTATATTTATGTACTTATATTATGTAGTTTACGTATTATATTATAATGTGTATTAATATGTATTTATATTATAATTGTTATATATCATTATTTATTATTCAGTAGGTATATTATAATTTACATTTTTTACTTTTAATCTTGCATCTTTCTCAATTTTGTTATGTTATAACACCGACGTCCAACTTTGTTGCGTAATTCCTCTCCATCCAAAAGTTGTCTGGAAGAGATCGCTTTTAGCGATAAGACCGCCTATTGTTACACTTATTTTGTATTCTGTTTTGTAACTATCTTTTGGTGTCAATAAAGAGTTATTGTATTGTATCCAAAACGTAAAACAACAAGTATACTATCATTTTTTAGTTCCTCGACCTCGTACCCGCTTATGTTACAGAGGTCGAGGTGACATAACACCTTTTGTTCTGCATACAAAGGTGATCAGACGCGAGTGGCAAAACATTGGAGCAAGTGACAAAAGCCGTCGGTTGTGTCAAGTTTGACAGGTCGTAGGGATGGGACAGGGGAGTATCGGTCTTGAAGATTGGAAATTATTAAAAATAACTGGTTTTTTATTTGCCGCGAAAGTGAAAATTTTGTTTTATTTACAAAAAATTAAAAGATTTTTGAGTATATACATTAATAAATGTGTAATAATTGTAGATAATATTATTAAACAGTAATACTTGTATGATAAATAATAAAATTTAAAAAATATGATATACGGATTCGCTCCAATTGAATTGAAAAAATAAATGTTGATAAAAAAGAAGCTTTCACAATCACAGCCCCAGACTAAGTTCGATGACTTGTGTCGTGGGTGCCGGAAACATTCACAACATTTTTTATCGCGCCACCATCCCTACTTTCACTTTTCGTTTATATTTCCGTTCAAAGGTTGTCTGGAAGAGATCGCTCTTAGCTATAAGACCGCCCATTGTACCTTTATTTTATAAGTTTCTCTGTTAGTTGTATTTATCTTTTGGCGTCAATAAAGAGTTATTGTATTGGATTGTATTGTATTCACATCACACACACAATCACAACCAGAACCAGCAACACAAATTTTCCATGGGAAGAAAACTTGTGTTCCCGCCGGGAATCGAACCCTAATTTCGACAAAAACAAATGAAAATCGACAAAACAAACACCCATCTTACGCAAATAAGACCTTGGTCTTGAAATCAGTGTATACGATCTTGACCAAGGTTGGTCTTGTTTTCCACATCACTAAACACCGCCAAATAATTAGCGACTTTCTCTTCTGTTAATATATTATATCCTTTAGTTGTATTTACGTAATACGTTTTCACATATTGAAGGACATCTGAAATTAATAAGTTTAATTGATGACAGAATCGATTCAACGTCCCTTTCGCTTTACACTCACAGCCCCACGCTAAGTTTGAGGTCTTGTAGCGTGAACGGGAATCAAACCCGATAACCCATTTTTTTAATGCCGACCATTATTTACTTGATGGAAAGTGAAGATGCAGCCGAAGATGTAACATGCTTGCGTAGAAGATACCTATTTACTATAGACTTGAAGATTCCCAGATTGTACCGTTCGGGGAATAAAGATGGAGGCAATGAGTTCCACTCCTTCGCTGTGCGGATGATTCACGTAGAAGCGAATCGCTTCGAGCGAACTAGAGGTATGTCAACCGCAAATGTATACCCAAATCTATATGAACTTCAACATTCAAAATAAATCTATCACCTTATCTTTTTAACCGCCAATGCAAACAGAGGTGTTATATCGAGTGTGTATGTCTGTTTGTATGTGACGTCGTCGTAGCTCCCAAACAGCAGAAACGATCCTGATAAAAAAAATTGTTTGAAATGTGACATAATCGAGAGTGTTCTTAGTGTAAAAAAACAGTCCAGCCGTTTTTCAGATAGATTGTTGGAGTATTTCGAAAATGTTAAATTTTGTCACTTGTTACTCAGATGTACAGGGTACGGCTCCGCTAATGCCTAAAAGGCGTTCACGCAAAGACCTTAAATAATACTAATAACATAGCTATTTCTATTTTTAAGTTGGCTTCGCAGTCTTGTACATTGCCAGTGTCAAGTAATAATATATTTCAAGTGTTTTTATATTAAAAATCCTAGTCACAAGCTACTGTCAAAGTCAGGTATAAGAGTCATGGTCAGTCATGGTCAAGCCATGCCCTAGTAGAGTAGTAGAACTAGAACTTCTATTGGAGTTGTGGCGCGAAGGCGAAAATCACGTTTTTGAAGTTTGTATGTTTTGCGTACACTTATGCACATTTATTAAGTATTAACGGTTAATAATCCACCATTATTACACATTAACACTCGAAGAATCACAGGTTTTGAAAAATTATACAAAATCAACAACGCCATTTTTTCACTTTCGCTGCAAAACATCCTTAACATAGTTATGTTTACGGCTTCACCCACTTAACGCAAGCTAGAAGTGCCCTCATCTGTCAGTGTCAAACTGACGTATAATCTGTCAAATCATTAAAGCAAGACCTTGCCCTACTTACCGATGGTATAACAACAAATTTAGTGGGTAGTTATTACATATTTAACTTAAATCTCATTACGTTACATCACAAAATCAAATGAACACGTTACCACATCTAACAAAGAAAGGCTATTCATATAATGTGAATACAAAGGGGTCTTTTAAATTCTAACAAGAATAGAATTAGATATAATACAGACGTTCGTAGGTATCATTAAGCTTGTATTAGGTAGGTGTGTAGTAATAGTTACATAATTATTTTAGTGTAGAGCCTGTACAGGATATAACGCGTCCTAAATTGTATTTTTTTTTTGGCTTCGCAATCTTGTGCATTTAGCCAGTGTCAAGTTATAATATATTTCAAGTGTATTTTGTGTTAAAAGTCCTAGTCACAAGTCACAGTCACAGTCAAGTAAAATAGTCAAGTTACCTCTCGTTCTACGTTAATCATTCGTACTGTGACGGATGGAATTTTCATAATTTTGTTACTTTTTTTCTTTTAATTTTGGCTACGCACTTTTGTGTATTTGGCCTGAATTTTTTTATATAAGCTCCTAGTCACATTCACAGTCAAAGTAAAGTAAAATAATCAAGGTCCAGTCATAATCAAGTCCTAGAAAAGTGGTAGAAACTTTACTAGAACTTTTATTGTAGTTTTGGAGCGAAAGCGAAAATCACGTTTTTCATCTTTGTATGATTTGCCTACACTTATGCACGTTTACGTTATAAACGGTTAATAATCCACCAAGAATGATTATCAAGAATGATTCCTTTCTCAAATTTACTACTTTGACTTTCCATCTACAACTTCTTCCTCGTCTTCCAGGCGGAGATCCAGATGCTGGACGTGGATAAGCTGACCTTCGAGCACCACTGCGGAGGCGCCGTCATCGGCGAGAGACTGGTGCTTTCGGCTGCTCACTGTTTTGACAAGGTTTGGTTGTGTTTACAGGCGTTTTAGAAGATTTTAGCCATGTAATATAAATAAAAAAAAGACGTGTGGCACTCGGGGACTGCCGCGGTAAAGCTATTGCATAGCATTTTTTATCAACTTATGCAATTATACTTATTTATTTATTTTACTTATGCAGTATTTTTTTTCCTGCCACCTAGAGGCGAGTTGCTGAACTAAAGAGACAAGCGTGATATTTAAAAAAAGTCATTAAAAGTTCTGCTATTCATCGATAGATGGCAAAACTAAAAAGTATCACCGCTGTGCCGGTCGGAGGGGGGGGTGTTAGGTTATTTTCGTTACGGAATTTCTGGATTCGGTCTCCACGCTCAAGGCCCGCGATAGAAGCTATGCAATAGCTTAAAAGTAATTTACAACCAACTTTAAAAAAGAAGGTTCTCTATTGCCTGAAAGAAGGTCACTAGCAATTGCCTGCGACGCCCCTTTCTTAGTGCTCCCCTATACTACCTAAGGAAGCCCCGCTGATGATGATGTCTTTATCACCTCAAGTTCAGGTTTTGCGTTGATGTTAAAACAATCACACTATCACACTAATAGTATAAAGGCGAAAGTTTTTGTGATTGTTTGTTATTTCATCACGCTCAAACGGCTGGACCAATTTTGATTAAATTGAGTATGGATGTAGCCCTGGATTGACACATAGGCTTTATTTTGTTTAAGTATGTATATATATACCTTAATGTATATTTTTATTTTCTCATAACTTGTATATACACCCCCGTTTCACCGAATTATTAATATCTTCTCCATCCAAAGGTTGTCTGGAAGAGATCGCTTTTAGCGATAAGACCGCCGATTGTACACTTTAATTTAAAGCTTAAATGTTTTGTAAGTGATTTATGTGTAAGGTGTGACAATAAAGCGTTATCTATCTATCTATCTATCTATCTACTTTTTAAGCTGGAATTTCCGCGGTCCGGTACTTCAAGGGTAAAACCGCGAGGCGCAGCAAGTTTTATATAATTTGAAGATTTAAAAATCCAGTTTACTCCTACATTTTTCCAGCAACCACTCCAGCTAGACCATATCAGGTTGGTCGTGGGCGAGCATCGGCTGAAGTTCCAAGACAAGCACGAGCACAGGTTCCTCGCGGAGAAGGTGGTTCTCCACCCGGAGTTCAGGAAAAGTTGGTATTGATTTTGTTTATCTCTTTAGGTAAGTTGGGATGTGGTCAAGAATAGTACATAAACATTTTTTTTTAAAATGTGTTTGTTTAAAAAAAAAGCTACAATAGAAATGGCTATATCACTTACTAGCTGTTTCCTACAGCTTAGCTCGTGTTTATCAAGTTAAAAAGTAGCCTATGTATTAATCCTAGGTATAAGCTATGTACACTCCAAATTTCATCCAAATCCGTTCAGACGTTATAGCGTAAAGTGAAAACAAACAGTACAAGTAAAATGTGTGTTTCTGGTTCTGGTTGTGATTGTGTGTGTGATGTGAATGTTTTCGGCACCCACGACACAAGTCATCGAATGTAGTGTGGGGCTGTGAGCGTGAAAGCGTTTATGTTTATGTAAACATACTTGATAATTTCACACTTCTACACAAACTTTTGGATTTGTAACATCAATATATATACTACTAGCCGTGCCCCGCGGCTTCGCCCGCTATTATCAAGCTAAAAAGTAGCCTATGTGTTAATCCTAGGTATAATCTATGTACATTCCAAATTTCATCCAAATCCGTTCAGCCGTTAAAGCGTGAAGAGGGAACAAACATACTTACACACTTACACACTTACACACAAACTTTCGGATTTATAATATTAGTAGGATAATTTATTATTCTTAGATTCATGCACTCTTCAAAATTTTGTTTTCTAAAACACCGAGGTCCAACTCTATTGCGTAATTCCACTCCATCCAAAGGTTGTCTGGAAGAGATCGCTTTTAGCAATAAGACCGCCTATTGTTATACTTTTTTTTGTAAATAATAATTTTGTTTTGTTTCTTGTCTTAATTGAGGTGTTCAATAAAGAGTTTATCTATCTATCAGTGTGACTTGCGGAAAAGATAAGTAGTTTTTATATAATAAATGGCACGCATTTGACTACCATCTCACCTGATGGGAAGCGAAGATGCGACCGAAGACGAAGCATACTTGCCTAAATTTAATTAATTAATTAAATACTAGTTTGTTTATATTTAATATTTTTACGCCTAATACTAAAATAAGAGCAATAGAATAGACTTATTGCGCCAAAAATATGTAATCACTACATTTTTTGCGCGATGTTTTTGGCTCCGCATACTGTATGCATTCAGCTAGTGTTTATTCTACTAATATTATAAATCCGAAAGTTTGTGTGTAAGTGTGTAAGTATGTTTGTTCCCTCTTCACGCTATAACGGTTAAATGGATTTGGATGAAATTTGGAATGTACATAGCTTTTACCTAAGATTAACACATAGGCTATTTTTAACTTGATTGTATAGCGAAGGAGTGGAACTCATTGCCTGCGTCTTTGTTCCCTGAATGGTACAATCTGGGTGTCTTCAAGAATAAAGACTCAAATACTCAAATATGCATTTATTTATAAACAGTAGCTTTCTCGTCATATTGTACAGCATAGAATTAGATATTTCTTAATTGAAAATGTAGAGCATTTTGTGAGTTGCTCGCCTGGCTTGCTACCAAAGTAGCTTACCACCATCAAGTTGAAAGTCTGCCGCCAAGCCAAATACGGTGTTCCGGCAGTTATCCTTGAGAGCCTGCGTATTCAAGGTCTAGTGTTTACCAGCTTCGATCACATCGTCACTTACCATCAGGTGAGATAGTGGTCTAACACTAGCCTGTCACAAATAAAGAAAAAAAAATAAAAAAAAACAAAGAAAAATTAAAATCTAAAAAAAAACATATACAAAATATTTTTTTAAATATTTATAAAATTTACAAAATATTTTCTTTAAATATTTATATAAATTACATTTTTTTTTATATTTATAAGAATTTCCATAGCAAACATGTCAAGGGTTAAAAGGGTTAATAGTCATGTGACGGGTGAATGGTCTAAGTCTAGGGTGAATAGGTAGCTTCAGGCAAGCATGTACCATCTTCGGCCGCCGCACTTACCATCAGGTGATATAGGTAGCCTACCTATCCAGCATAAAAAAAATCTATCAGAATGCTTTCTCCTTTTCAGACGGTCCTCACAGCAACGACATTGCTGTAATCCTGGCGTCCAGGGGCGGATCAGGGGTCCAGTTCAACTCCCACGTGCGCCCCATCTGCCTGCCTGACGCCGCCCCTGCTTCGGGGGAATGGTGCGCTGTCAGTGGATGGGGGTACCAAGCAGGTATGGCTCTGATCCGGTTTAATCCAGATTTAAGACACCAAATAATTCGAACTGACCCTTGGGTTAGTTGAGTGCCTGTTCGCTTTGTAAGTAGGGGTATCAGGTTCGATTCCTAGCGGGAACACAAGTTTTCTCCCCAAGGAAAATTTGTGATTCTGGTTCTGGTTGTGATTGTGTGTGTGATTTGAATGTTTCCGTCACCAACGACTGAAAATATCGTCAAAACCGGTCAACCGGAGATCTTCTAGCGATCATCTGGAGTGAGGCTTTCGAGAAGAACGGGGAAGCGCTAGCCGTTTCCCTTGATATCTCGAAGGCTTTTGACAGGGTTTGACATGACAGCCTTATAAGTATGCTCCTGTTTTTTTGCCGCGAAAGTGAAAAAACGTGCATAAGTGTAGGCAAATCATACAAAGTTGAAAAACGTGATTTTCACCTTCGCTCCAAAACTCCAATAGAAGTTCTAGTAAAGTTTCTACCACTTTACTAGGGCATGACTTGACTACGACTGGACCTTGACTCTTTTATTTGACTTTGAATGTGACTTGTGACTAGGACCTATAATATGAAATACACTTGAAATATATTATCACTTGACACTGGCTAAATGCACAAGATTGCGAAGCCAAAACTAAGGAAAAAAAAAAAAGTATGCTCCCATCATACGTCCTGCCCACTAGTATCTGTGAGTCTGCCTACTAGTATTAGGTTGTTTAATTCATGGCATAAAACTTTGTAAGGTTTTGATTAAACGCCTTCTCATTTCCAAACAGCAATGATCTCTTCGTTTTTAACCCACAACGAATTAAAGGGGTTTCGAAATATCCTAAACGAAACTTTCGAAACAAAAACAATACTTGAAACATTTTTTTAAAATCATGCTTTTACTAGTCGTAAGTAGAAAAAAGGACTAAAAAGTTATATAACCAGAGAACTTGTCAAGCCGAATCAAACGAGCCCAAACTCGATGGGTTTATCTTGTTTAGTTCAGAAGTTCCTATGGCCATCTTCCGTCTCCATCTTCCGTCTCCATCTTCCGTCTCCACGGTACCATATCATTGTATTGTCAACGAAATATTCACCTAATTCGAGTCAATTCGGACATGGGAAGTGGGTCTAATTTAGCTTGCAAGGTTTGATTACAGACCGACAGACAACGGGACAGGTGAAACTAAATGAAAGCTTGTAAAAATGAATTTTTATTTATTTTGGTCACGCCATAGCTTGAGAACGTCTTTACCGATTTCATTAATCTTTTTTTTTGTTATATAATACAACAAAGAAGGTTCTCGCAAAAAAAAATTGAAACTTTCACATGGACAGGGAGTCCCTTGATTTGGTAAAGTACTAGGCAAACATAAACATGAAGGAGGTAATACTTTAGTCGATAAGATCTTAAAGTACTAGGGTAACATAAACATGAAGGAGGTAATAATTTAGTCAATAAGATCTTAAAGTACTAGGGTAACATAAACATGAAGAAGGTAATAATTTAGACAATAAGTCTTTTGTATGTATTAAAGTACTAGAGTAACATAAACATGAAAGAGGTAATAATTTAGACAATAAGTCTTTTGTATGGTATTAAAGTATTAGCCAAACATAAACATGAAGGGCGTGATAATTTAGTCAATAAGTTTCTAGTATGGTATTTTGCCTCTTTCACGTTGCTTAGTACTAGGTAACCATAAACGTGAAATAGGTAAATTGATTGTTTTATTTTCGTAGCATTGCAACGCATGCTGCGTATATAATTTATTTTTTTATTATAATAAAGAGCGTGCTAACTAAAAACAGACCCTGATCCGTTCACAGAGGTCACAGAATCCTTCGCACCGGTGCTGAGGGCTGCAGCTGTACCGGTGATGGACCTGGCAACTTGTAGAAAGAGTGATGTTCTAGGAGGAAGACAGCAGACTATTTTGGACTCTATGATCTGTGCAGGTGAGTTCAATTCTTTGCGTATATTTTCTATACGTTTTTGATTGCTCAGATAAATTGGCAATGTATGTAATTATATGCATTTTCGGGTGGAATCTTGCAACTAAATTTTGAAGCAGATATCTTCAACCGATTGAGCTGAAATTTTGAATTCACGTTATTTTGGATGAAAATGCATGGTTAGCTGTGTGATGTCATTCTAAATCCAACATGGCGGAACACACAAAATGGCGGACAAGTTATTTTTAATGCACTTTTACTAGGTATCAAATGAAATGGCTTGCTGAAAATAACTCTAAAAATAAAGTGACGTCACTCTAAATCCAATATGGCGGACTTCTAAAAGCTTTTTTTGAAACAGTTTTTCAAAGACAATGAAGACCAATATGTATACTATATTTTGTGTGAAATATACTCATTTAATTTAATTTCAAATTTATTGTTTCAAACACAACACAATTTTTGTTTTTTTATTATGTGTAAAAACAAAACTTTAATTTCCAGGTGTTCTGCAAGGCGGTGTAGACGCCTGCAGGGGAGATTCAGGAGGCCCTCTCGCCTGCATGTCAGGAAATAGGTATGTAAAGACATTCACACTCAGAGCCCCACACTAAGTTAAATGAATTGTGTCGTGGGTGCCTTCACATTACACACAATCACAACCAGAACCAGAAACACAAACTCTTGCGGAGAAAAATTGTGTTCCCAGGGAATCGAACCCGTTATCCCTATAAGAAGGCGAACGCGCACCCAACTAACCAACGAGCAATTCAGAGTAGTTACCAGTAATTTTGCCAGTCCTTCAACCGCCAGCAGAAAATATTAAAGATTACATGAGTTAATTCCTCCATACCCTTTATACCATCTAACAACAAGACAAACTATCAAGTGTCATCCATTTACACGGTCAACATATCTCCAGTTCGCTCGAAGCGTTTCGCTTCTATGGTCATCATCCGTACAGCGAAGGAGTGGAACTCATTGCCCGCATCTTTGTTCCCCGAATGGTATAATCTGGGAGTCTTCAAGTCTAGAGATATATTCCAGATAAGTATGTTACATCTTCGGCCGCTTCTTCAGTTTCTATCAGGTGAGATGGTGGTCTAATGCTTGCGTATCATGCATAAAAAAAGATGTTATTCCGCAGGAAGACTCTCTAGTCCTAGCAGTACTAAAAGTTAAACCTCATCTTCTGTGATCCAGGTGGAAACTCCACGGCGTCGTATCCTGGGGAGCTGGTTGCGCCAGACGCGCCAGACCTGGAGTTTACACCAGGGTCGCTTCCTACATCGACTGGATCCGAAGCACAGCTGCAGCTCTGGGGCATAAGCTGGCTTCATGATGTCATCATCATCTTAGGAGATACTTAGTAATACTTTGGGACATAAGCTGACTTCATGAGGTCATCATCATAGGAGATACTTAATAATATTTTGGACACAAGCTAGCTTCATGAGGCCATCATCATAGGAGACACTCAGTAATGCTCTGGTGCATAAGCTGACTTTATAAGGCCATCATCATAGGAGATACTTAGTAATACTTTGGGGCATAAGCTGACTTCCTGAGGTCATTATCATAGAAGATACTTAGTAATACTTTGGGAAATAATTTAGCTTCACGAGGCCATCGTTATAAGAGACACTTAGCAATGCCCTGGGGCATAAGCTGACTTCATGAGGCCATCATCATAGGAGACACTTAGTAACGCTCTGGGGCATAAGTTGACTTCATGAGGTCATCATCATAAAAGACACTTAGTAATACTTTGGCGCATAAGTAATACGATTAAAAATAAACTGGACAAGCGCGAGCCCAATTCATGCATCAAGGGTTCCATACAAACTTGTAAGTAGATGTTATTCATACCAGAACGGGGGGAGTTACGAGCCGTCGACCTAGAAACAGTGAAAAGTTGCGGGAAAACTGGGTTTAAAATAAGTAAAAAACTACTGAATTATGGCTAAATCGTGTAGTAGGAAAAAAAAAAGAACAAAATGTGTGTTAAATAAAATCACCGCAATCAATCACATATTAACTTATTTACATTAAATAAACACATTTTGAAAAATCTCACGTGAGATTAGGGGAGGGGGAGGGGGTCGAGCAACATCTCACGACATCTTACCAAGGGGAGAGAGGGGGTCGAAAAATCGCCAAAATCACCTCACGTAATTAATGAATGCCCCTTACACACAAAGTTTCGCATTTATAACAATAGTAGGATATATATGTCTCATTCTATTCTATGACAATAATATGACACTATTAAAGGTTATTACTCCTTCTAAGATAAAAAATATATTAACAATAAATTACAATAATTGTCGTTACATAAACAATGTGCTAATTGTAATAAATATCAATCCTTATGTCAGGGTTGTCACAAAGGCAAGTATGCTACATCTTCGGCCGCAAATTCATTTTATCCGTTAAGGTAGTGGTGAAATCTATCAAAAATAAGGGTTTTTATGCTAAATAGGCAAGCATTTGATCACTATATTGACTTGATGGAAAGTGATGATGCGGCCGAAGATGGGACATTCTTGCCTAGAAGATCCTGTTTACTCACGATTTGAAAACACCCAGATTATACTCCTTCGGGGAACGCAGGCAGAGTCCCACTCCATCACTCTATTCGATGATGAATGTAGAAGCAAAATGTTTCGAGCGAAACAAAACATTACACAAAAAAAAAACACTCACAATCACAGCCTTGCATTCAGTTCGAAGACTTATATCGTGAATTAAGCGGATGCCGGCAATATTCACAATAATAAATTAAACGCAAGCAAAGCTTAAAAAAATCGACTTCAACGCTTATATTTTGGTTTTGGCTGGATCGATTTCGATAAACTTTATATGGGACCACCTCTGAAGTATAATCTATCAAAAAAATACATCAAAATCGATTTATAATTGGCGGAGACATTAAAAAAACATACAGTTGAATTGAACAAACAAACGCATTAACACTCACAGCCCCACACTAAGTTCAAAGACTTGTATCGTGGGTGTCGGAAACATTCACATCACACACACATTACACCCAGAACCAGAAGCGCAAATGTCCCTTGTGAAGGAATTTGTGCTCCTGCCGGGAATCGAACCCAGGACCCACGGCACAGAGGGCGGACACCTGTCCACTGCGCCAACTGGGTAGTCAAAACAACAATTGAGAACAACATTGAAGTCGGTTGAAAAATAAGGGATCTGCAAAAAAAAAATAACGCTTTCACAGTCCCAGCCCTTTATTAAGTTTAATTGTATCGTGGGTCAAACGGGTGCGGGAAACATTTCATACACACACACACACAATCAAACTCAGAACTAGATACACACACCCTCGGGGACATAACTTGTGTTCCCACCGGGAATTGATCCAACACCCACTTCACCTTAACCAACGAACAGTTCTGTATAAAGATACGTTCTTGCTCTTGATAGTTCTATCCGCAGAGTAAACGCCATCTCCCCCTAGCCAAAAACCAAAACGCTTTATCTCGATTCTATCAAAAAATATTTATTTATTTTATTTATTTAATAGTGTAGTACAAAACAGTGTACAAGGAATAGCTTAATGCTATGAAGCATTATCTACCAGCCTTCCTGGACGTGTAAGAAAAGTGTTTGGGCGTGCAGCTAAAAGATACGCGTACATAAAAAAATAAAATGAGATTTTAGAATAAATAAACTTAATCAAGTAATTTGAAAAATAAATAAAGAATAAAAAAAATACAATATACTACTTACACATGTATGTATAACTAACACATAATCAGAATACCTATATAAGATACAAATAAATAGAGTTGAATATTGCTATTCTTGAACTTGTTCAGGATAAATACTCTTTATGTAATGTCGATGAATAAGTCTTGTAAAGATCAATTTACTTCGAGCCTTCCTTAAATTTTCTGGTAGGATACGCTTTCTAAATGTAACAGACCTCAAAACTTGTACGCATAAGGCTTAAAATATGTTGACTTGTTATTTAACGCTCACCGAGATTGCAAAGTTACAGACAAGCAATTTGAAACCTTCGTGCACAAGTTTTAAAGTCCGTTACATTTGGAAAGCATTTCTTTTGAAAGAATCGAGATAAAGCGTTTTGGTTTTTGGCTAGGAGCGCTGTTATTGACAACTACGTTTTTTTTTAACAGAGCAATTCTATTGACACTTGTATCTCGAGTGGCAACCCTATCATCGTAACCTTTGATAATGCGCTGCGTGATTGCAAAAAGGGTCACATTATTACGAAATACGATAACTTATCGAAAGCACGTGTATTATAAAGTAGAAATATTCATACATTAATAAGTATCATCATCATCATAATAATAATAAACGCTTTCACACTCACATTAAGTTCGATGACTTGTGTCGTGGGTGCCGGAAATATTCACATCACACACACAAACACAACCAGAAACAGAAACACAAATTTTCCGCCGGGAATCGAACCCGATACCCCCTGCTTAGAAGGCGAACGCTCACCAAACAAAGCCAACGAGCAGTTCAAATAAAAAAATAAGGGTGCTATAAAACTTAAACGTGCAACCCTTCCTCACCTGTACGTGGTTCCCTGCCAAACGTGGCTCCGGTGAATAGCAAAATGGGGATTTTTTTTTTATTCAATTTAGGCAAACTTTTGACCACTATCTCAACTGATTGTAAGCGACGATGTGGTCGACGATGGAGCAAGCTTGGTGACAAAATGTCTCCTAAAGCTCATGACTTTGTAACGGTTTTACTCGGCATTCATAATAAAACCAGATACGTAAAAATACTAGCCTTGCCCCGCGGCTTCGCCCGCTATTATGAAGTTAAAAAGTAGCGTATGTATTAACGCATTTTTTTAGATATCATACTGAAATTATAAATCCGAAAGTTTGTGTGTAAGTGTGTGTATGTTTGTTCCCTCTTTCCGTTTTAACGGCTGAACGGATTTGGATGAAATTTGGAATATACATAGCTTATACCTAGGCTACGTATTAACTTTATAATAGCGGGCGAAGACGCGTGGCACGGCTAGTTGATGCATAAGCGAGTTCATGTTGTGTAATTTGATGAGAGAAGGTCAAGATTTCGATTATTGATGATGCTGATGATGATTTTTATATAAAGCTAGATGCTCACTTGATGGCAAGCGACGCGCCTGCATAGGAGCGCATTGCATTACTAAATTTCGCGTTGCGCTGCAATGCACTCCTCTCCCTGAGACTAAGTTGGTAC
This sequence comes from Lomographa bimaculata, assembly GCA_948107665.1. NCBI lineage: Eukaryota > Metazoa > Arthropoda > Insecta > Lepidoptera > Geometridae > Lomographa > Lomographa bimaculata. The sequence goes on from OX403614.1 coordinate 8,206,274, forward strand.
GTCAGATATACCCAGTTTTTACACTGCAGCCCTTTATATATAAGTACAATTTTAATATAACTAAATAAATTAATTAATGCCAAAGATTAATAAAAAAATAGAATAATTTTAGTATGTTAACATAATTATTTAAATTAATAGGTACAATCTAATGCCATATAATGTTAATAAATTAGATAATATAATATTAACAGCAGTAATTATAACATTTAATATTATTATTATTGTTCAAGTGATAGTAATGTTAGTTTATACTTGTGTATGTTGTGTATGTTTTTAGTTAATTTTCTTCTTATAAAATGTATTACAAAACAGCAAGAAAAATAATTTATTTTTTATATAGAGATATCCCATACTAACATAATTTAAAAATTATTATAATTTCTAATAAGTGTTTAATTTTTAATAGTTCTTTTGTTTATAGTAAAATACAAACAATTTACAATTTTATTAAAATTTACAAAAAATAATCTATTATGTACAAATTATTAAATTAAATGAATAAATGTAAATTAATTAAATTTGTTAATAGTTACATTTAAATTGATAGAAGTTAGCATTTTATAAAAATGACAATAATTATTTTTTTATATAATATATGATATACAATAATTGTTGATACAATAGTTTAGTTTATATATATTAAAGCTATTTTATATTATAAGCAAAATATACGTATTTATATGTAATTAGTTAATTAATAAATAGGCAATGATTATGATAATAGACAAAGTATAATTAACAAATGTAAAAAATGAAATAAATAAATAATTGAAGAATTTTATTTGTTTTACATTCCAATCGAAATGAGTTCCGCTTGGAGTTGAATTTCTGCTTCAACGCCGCGGGTACTGGGTTCAATTCGAGACAGAAGCACATTTTCGTTACATAACTAAGAACGATGTATATTATTAGCAGCCACAGTGGAAGTAGGACTGGACCATTTTTTTTTGTATGCTGGTTATTACATTCGACCGCTATCTCACCTGATGGAAAGTGTCGATGCAGCCGAAAATGGGACATGCTTGCCGAGAAAGTACCTATTCACTCTATACTTTAAGACATCCAGATTGTACTGTTCGGGAAACAAAGACGCAGGCAATGAGTTCTACAGTTTATCATCTGTACAGCGTAGTAAAACTTCTACTCCTTTGGATGATAAACGTAGAAGCAAGACGCTTCGAGAGAACTGGAGACTTATTATGCAAGATTTATATCTTAACTTATATTTGTTTAATCAACCGAATCCAGGAAGCGTCAGCTAGTGCCATATCTTCTCACCGATTTATAGTAGGAAAGTAAGTAGGTTAGTTTTTATAACCCGGCATTTATTATGTAAAATAATTCTTAATAATTACCTAAAGATATTAATGTTAAAATTGTAGATAATTAGTTTTTGTAAGTATATAACGTCGATCTAGTTAAAAACAGATATAACCCAAAAACATTAATGTAAAAAATGTAGATAATATAGGTTTTGTAAATATATAGCGTCGATCTAGTTAAAAACAGATATAACGCACGGTACATGAGAGTGAAGCCGTAAAACCGAATACCACTTATTTGAAACTTGGTCCGTACAAACCTTGTCCTGACAATGCTACTTATATTATAAATCTGAAAGTTTGTGTAAGTGTGTAAGTATGTTTGTTCCATCTTCACGATTTAACGGCTGAACGGATTTGGGTGAAATTTGGAATGTACATAGCATATATCTAGGATAAACACATAGGATACTTTTTGGAAAATATATATGAAATTTGAATATAGGTCAGTATTCTTTTACTGTCTTATATATAGCTTTACAATTACCCAATTTTAAATGTAATTCTGGCTTTGGGCCGTAGTTTTACATATTCTATGAGAATTTGAAGTCATTCGCTTATATGATAGATATATAGATAGATAATGCTTTATTGTCACACCTTACATAAATCACTAAAAATATTTTTTTAAATATCTAAATTATAGTGCACAATCGGCGGTCTTATCACTAAAAGCGATTTCTTCCATGGTATGGTTTTTATATGTTTTAGACGCTTGATACTTCTGACTGACGGACGGACGCATGAGCAAACTGCACATGCGCATTCTAGCGACTACCATAATAATACCTAGGTTAATAAAATTATGTATAAGAGATTAAGAATGTTTAAAAAAAAAATTATGAAAAAAATGCGCCGCCGAGTTACTTGCCAGGTTCTTCTGGCAAGTAACTCCGAGGTAGCTGTAATTTTGCGAATCTGGCAGTAGAATTATTAACTTTCATGAGTGCCTCTTTGGGGCCTATGTGAGTAAACGATTTTGATTTTGACGGACGGACAAAGTGCTGAACTACCCGAATCAACTTAGAGACCTCGCTTCGCTCGATCAATTAACTACCATGTTTTTTTTTTTTTTTATTATTATTATTATATGACGACCCAGTTGGCGCAGTGGATAGGTGCCCGCCCTCTGCGCCGTGGGTCCTGGGTTCGATTCCCGGCAGGAGCATAAATTCCTTCCCAAGGGATATTTGTGCTTCTGGTTCTGGGTGTAATGTGTGTGTGTGATGTGAATGTTTCCGGCACCCACGATACAAGTCTTTGAACTTAGTGTGGGGCTGTGAGTGTGAAAGCGTTTTTTTTTTTTTTATTATTTGTGTCAGGCTAGTTTTTGACCACTATCTCACCTGATGGTAAGTGACGATGTGATTGAAGCTGGTAAACACACTAGACCTGGAATACGCAGGCTCTCAAGGATAACTGCCGGAACACCGTATTTGGCTTGGCGGCAGACATTCAACTTGATGGTGGTAAGCTACTTTGGTAGCAAGCCAGGCGAGCAACTCACAAAATGCTCTACCACCTCTCAAAACCTGTTTCGAGCATTGTATCTGTTTTTTACCAGATCGGTGGTATATAGATATTTAGGGCAGTGATAATTATTGGCCAACTGGTCACGTTTCAGAGTTATGTAAACATTCTGATCAAGTTATGTTATTTAAATAGTTTTTATCCCGCCCCAATTTACTTGTTTATTGATATGTGTGAATTTATTATTCTCTTTATTTATAACTAGCCGTGCCCCGCGGATTTGCCCGCTATTATCAAGTTAAAAAGCAGCCTATGTGTTAAACCTAGGTATAATCTATGTACATTCCGAATTTCATCCAAATCCGTTCAGCCGTTGAAGCGTGAAGAGGGAACAAACATACTTACACACTTACACACAAAATTTCGGATTTATAATATTAGTATTTTTTCTTAAGCAAAGGTTTTTTTTACAATATTTTTATAAAAGTAATAAACAATACAATATAAAAAAATAAAGAAAACTGTAAAAAATCCTAAACCTACAATACAATACAATATTTCTTTATTGAACACCAATAAGTAATTAAAAATAAGAACAATAAATAAACGAAAAACAATTATTGTTTTACAATGGGCGGCCTTATCACATTACGCCATTTCTTACAGGCAACCTTTGGATGGACAGGATAGTCTACATATTTTGAAACCTAGTATGCCACCAGCAGCGGGGCAGGGCCCAAGCTACCGGTAGGTCAGTGCTGCAGAGTGAGGAACCTCCTGACAATACGTGCTGTGTCCAGGAGTACTGCCTTCTGAATCTGACCCTTGATCCAACCATTTAGCGAAAGCGAATTAATATGTAAATTTATTATTATTATGAAGATATATTTTACACACACCCTGTAACAAAAAGGTGTAATAATACTTGGTGGTGTGTATGTGTATCGTGCCAGGAATCGTCTGCCAGAGAATGAAAGTCGAATTCGGGGATAATTGTTTCCATACAACTTTAAAAATTATATTTTTGGCAACCCTACTGTTACATCTGTGGCGCGTGACCTTGACCTTTGTTATGGCCGCCACTCATCTATGTCCAAAGACTTTGTGTTGTAGAATGGTAGCTGATGAAATAGGGTTGCAAATGACATAATTTTTTAGAAACTTTAATTCATCATAACTCAATATTCATGGTGCTGCCGCGAATGCATAAGTTCCTGTTAGACTCCATACATGTAGCTAGATGCGTGACTTCAGTAATATTAAACCATTTTGTTACACATTGTATACCAACTCAAGTACTTACCTACCAGTTCGGCATTGTGCCTTAAATACTGGCTGCGTTACCTTGTTGTGCGAGATTTAATTACTGACCAATTAATTACGCAAGTCAATGCACTAATAATTCCAAAAACCCGACTGCGAAAAATGTTAACATTTTAAGTAATTTTGTTATCTTTTTTTTAAGACAAATAGGCTAGCATTTACTGCCATCTCACCTGATGGAGAGCGACGATGCGTTTGACGGTGAGACATGCTTGCCTAGAAGGTACCTGTTCACTATTGACTTGAAGAGGCCTAAGTTATGCTTATCGGAAAACAAGAACGAAGGCAGGGTATTCCACTCCTTTGCAATTCGCATTATAAAAGTAGAGGCAAAACGCTTGGTTCTAATCTGAGGAATATCCACCATAAAAGGATGTCTTGTTTTAGTACGCCTTGTTGTCCCATGATGGAAGGGAGCTGGAGGCTCTGAAGTCTTTTCTCTACTAGTTCAGTATGGCTAATTAGCATTTTAGCTCGCTTTTCAATTGAATCCAAAGCCTGAAGCTGGTACTTGGCTGAGCCGTCCCAGAGGTGACTGCAGTATTCCATACAGGATCGGACTTGAGCTATCCCCTTTTTTGATACCCTCCTCGATAGATTTAGTTAATTACTTTTTTTTAAAATTTATTTGAAGGGCTTTGTCGCTTAGTACTTTTTATTAACGTATTACTAGTTATTTCAGCCACAGATTCGCCATTTTGTTTTATTTTACTCCTATCTAAAGGCACTTAGGTTTTTATGACGAATATAACGATACCTTAACTGTCAAAATCCATTCAGCCGTTCGGATGATACGAGGTAAAAAAGAAATTTACAAATATACATATAAGATACGCGCGAAAAACTACTTCCTTGGCAGTAGGGTAATAAGGTCTAACTTGCCTGTAAAGTCCAACATCCTCGAAAACATCGTCTCTTACAAAGGTAAGATGTCATACGCTTGCCTATCAACAGAGACACAGACATTTACCTAGGGAATGCAATCTCGACCCGAGATCGTAAATTCGAGATCTCGCGATATTAGAAATTACAATCTCGCGAGATCTCGAAATTTTCGAGATCTCGGGTAGTTTAAAAAACACGTTGTCAATTATCCGTATTTTTTTAGAAATCAACGAAAACAATATAAGAATACTGTAAGTCAAATAAAAGTCTAGTTTTAAGGATGATTTTTTAAATAACTTCTTACAAAACAAAGAATATTGCAATGAGAGTATTTGAAAGTGCTGTCTCATAAACGGCATTATGGCAGTTGCTATGTGTCCAGCAGCTGAAAATGCCCTCACTGATTCAACATTGGTAGGCACCAACGTGAGCAAACAAACTGTAAAAACTACCCTTTGTTCCTCCACACTCATATAGATCCATCTCTTTCTTTATGAGTAAATCTAACGTATCTAAATTCGTCGTAGATGTACGCAAAAAGGACTTTTAGATGCTCTCAGTGTCTCTTCTAATTTCTCTTGAAGAGTCGTGTCACTTTTTGCACAAACATTCAAATCCTCTGCAATTATTAAAAGAGGAAATCTTCGTTTTCTATATTTATATGTGGTATTAATCTCATTACCAGAAGATTCCAATCCCGCCAATTACGAACGAGATCTCGTCATATTATGCTTCGGGATTGATCTCCAAAAATGACACGAGATCTCGCGAGATCGAGATCCCGCGAGATCGGGATTGCATTGCCTACATTTACCATATCCCATACCCCGACATATCACTAAAAATCAGCCCGAAGCCAAGCATGAGATAAATAATTAAACGCAAGCAAAGCTTAAAAACCGACTTCACCGCATTATGAGCTGAGTCACCCACGTCCGTAAGAGGATACCACTTAAGTCTGACTCCCTACACGTGGTCTCCGGGTGGTGCTAATCAGGTGACATTTGAAAGGTGGTAGAGCATTTTGTGAGTTGCTCGCCTGGCTTGCTACCAAAGTAGCTTACCACCATCAAGTTGAAAGTCTGCCGCCAAGCCAAATACGGTGTTTCGGCAGTTATCCTTGAGAGCCTGCGTATTCCAGGTCTAGTGTGTTTACCAGCTTCGATCACATCGTCACTTACCATCAGGTGGGATAGTGGTCAAACACTTAGCCTGTCACAAATAAAAAAAAATATATATATATATTCGGAACCTTGATCAGATTTAATGTATTGCACACGTATTATTGATGACGACAACTCAAAAACTAGAGATCAGATCTTGATCAAATTACAATGGGACCACATGAAAAGCACCAGCTTTCAAATAAAAAAATAATCATCAAAATCGGCTAACAACTAAAGAAGTTATAAGGTAACTTTTGAAGTCGGTTAAAAACGAGAACATCGTCAATGTGGTCCACAGAATACGCATTATTGACGATATTTTAAGAACTACTGATCAGATCTTGATCAAATTTAAATGGGACCAATAAGAAAGTATTATCTGACAAACTAAAAAAAAAAATTCGGCTCACGTGGAAAGAAGTTATGAGGTAACACACATAAAAAAGAAAAAGACGTGTGGCACTCGGGGACTGCCGCGGTAAAGCTATTGCATAGCATTTTTATCAACTTATGCAATTATAATTATTTATTTATTTATTTATGCAGTATTTTTTTTCCCGCCACCTAGAGGCGAGTTGCTGAACTAAAGAGACAAGCGTGATATTTCAAAAAGTCATTAAAAGTTCTGCTATTCATCGATATATGGCAAAACTAAAAAGTATCACCGCTGTACCGGTCGGAGTGGGGGGTGTTAGGTTATTTTCGTTACGGAATTTCTGGATTCGGTATCCACGCTCAAGGCCCGCGATAGAAGCTATGCAATAGCTTAAAAAAAATACAGTCGACTTCCGTACTTCCTCCTTTTTTGTGAAGTCGGTAAAAAGTAGGTACTTATGTAATATATTTATATTATCTATACCATGTAACTAGTTAGGTGCTGGGGTCGCGAAACGAACTTAGATATCGATAACAGAGGCTCAGACAGTAACGGTGCTTAAAACGTAAACGCTTTCACACACTTAGCCCAACTTAGTTCGATGACTTGCGTTGTTGGTGGCGAAAACAATCACATCACACACAAGCACACTCTAAACCAAAAACACTTTCCCTTGGGGAGAGAACTTGTGATTCCACCGGAAACGAGCCGCTGTACGGTATAATCTGGGAGTCTTCAAGTCAAAAGTGAATAGGTATCTTCTAAGCAAGCATGCTACATCTTCGACTGCATCATCACTTTCCATCAGGTGAGATAGTAGTCAAATGCCTGTATATCTAAAAAAATAAGTGAAACCATCGAGCGAAGCGAGATCTCTAAGTTGACTTGAGTGGTTTAGCACTTTGTCCGTCCGTCCGTCCGTCTATCCGTCCGTCTGATACAAACGAATAACTTTCAATTCTCAGAGAATAACATGTAAAATTATGGCCCAATGCCAGAAATGGCAATTAAAAAGATATTAATTAAATTTTTTAACCTATATACGGAGGCGAAGAGATAAATATATTTCAAATATTTTGCAAGAACTCTGCAAGTAGAGTACAAAACCGGTTTAAAAAATCTACCTTTGATAATAGTTGGTACTCCACCAAAGTCACTGTTTTTATACCTATTTTGTCCCGGGGTCTATCTCAAAAACGGCTTTACACTGAACGCTGAAACTTACGTATAATATCCGTTGTATCCTGTATTTGAACAACAAATACAGAAATCAAACAATTATTTAAAAGAAAAAAGTTATAAGCAAGTAACCTCAAAAGTTTTCTCTATTAGACAAAATGTAGGCGCGAGATCTCAGTTCGGCGCAAACGACTTGTTATTATTGTCATAATACTTCTTCTTCTTCTTAGTTATGGCTTCGCAATCTTGTGCATTTAGCCAGTGTCAAGTGATAATATAATATTTCAAGTGTATTTCATATTATAAGTCCTAGTCACAAGTCACAGTCAAAGTCAAGTAAAAGAGTCAAGGTCCAGTCATAGTAAAGTCATGCCCTAGTAAAGTCCTATCATAATGTACTTTTTATTGCAGTGATTGACACCTGTCATTATGACATTTAAAGAAACCACAAAGGCAAGATCATTGTACCATCGAGATAGGAAACAAACCTACGGTTTGTAAAAGGAGGGACGACTCCGCCGAAAATCTGTGTCCTAGTGAGAGGTCACAAAAAACCTCTGTGTCCCTTTTCTTTAGGGTAACCCTGATTTTGAGATTTGTGGGATAACCTTTTGAGCCATTTGAATTATGTTATACTTGAATGATATTTAACTGTGTCATCATGCTACAATATGATATCTAATAAAAATATTATTATGTCATTCATAAAGATAAACTAAAATATACTATATGCGTAATTAAAATCCACACTGATGTTCCAAATGCATTTAAATTTAATTAACATTATATATATTTACATGTATCTATCCGCGGCTTCGTCCGCTTATCCGACTATAAGAGCAGGTTCGATATTTTTCAAAATGGCGGAGATATGTGCTGTAAAATTGTTGTAATAAGCTTCTAGATACATTTACAACCCTAACTTTTATGACACCTTACTGACACAAATTGTTGTTTACAAATTATTATTATTATTTTTTTTAATTATTTCATGACCATGGATGCATAGTCCTTCAGTCGAAATATGAAACAAATATTAACAATTTCTATTCTTCATAATAAAAGTCTTAGTCACAAGTCACAGTCAAAGTCAAGTAGTCAGTCATAGTCAAGTCATGCCCTAGTAAAGTGGTAGAAACTTTACTAGAACTTCTATTGGAGTTTTGGAGCGAAAGCGAAAATCACGTTTTTCAACTTTGTATGACTTGCCTACACTTATGCACATTTACTAAGTATTAACGGTTAATAATCCACCATTATTACACATTAACACTCGAAGAATCACAGGTTTTGGAAAATTACACAAAATCAACAACGCCATTTTTTCACTTTCGCGGCAAAACTCCCTTTACAAATTATTGTCGTAGAGTGTGACCCAATGCAAAATTAAAAATTACTAAATTCTTCAAGCCAATCAACTCATCTCCAAGCAAACATTTTGGCCTATAATAGTTATATAAGAAAAATATAACAACGCTATAAATTATCAATAGGAAATAAGCATACAATTTACATACAGGTCAAGTATTTTTTTTAATATTTATTTTTATAAAATTACACCCATAATATGATTTTCTTCTTTAATTGCTTTTTATTAGGAGTTTTAATAAATAAAATGGATGGGAATTTCAAAATAGCAAAACGCTCGCTATTGGCTAAGCTGATTGTGACTAAGCTACACATTTTTGAGGTCACTGATTGGTCTACTTTCCTTTAATTCTATTTGTTTTTTCAAAATCGCTGTGTTTAAATTTGCTAAACTTTTTTCTCCGCTATACGGAGTCAATTTGAACTGACTCCAATTTTCCGAAATGTATCCCTACCAGTAACTGACCATCTCGAGTTACTCGGTTTGACTCTAACTTCAAAGCTCAATTTTGGTACTTCCATCGAGTCAAAAACCCAACTAGCTGCAAAAAAGCTGGGAATCCTTGCAAAGGTGAGACGATACTTCACACCGGGACAGTTGCTTAATTTGTATCAAGCACAAGTCCGATCATGTATGGAGTACTGTTCTCATCTTTGGGACGGTTCAGCTAAGTACCAGCTTGAGACTCTTGATACCATTGAGTGGAGACCCAAGAGACACATTGGTAGCGAGCAGCTGACTAATTCAAAGTTTCAGAGCTTGGGTCATCGCCGCGCTTATGGTAGCTAGTCTCTCGGTTTTTATCGGATACATTTTGGTGAGTGTGCTAAGGAACTGCACGATCTAGTTCCCCCATCCCCGTTCTATCGTCGGACAAGCAGACAAACTGCTAAGCGACACCGCTATATGGTGAACATTCCACAAATGCGCACTAAGCGTTTTGCCTCTACATTCATTGTGCAAACCGCAAAGAAATAGAACTCCTTACCTGAGTCGGTGTTTCCTGATGAGTACAATATGGGAGTAATCAAGTCGCGAGTGAATAGGTATCTTCTAGGCAAGCTTACTCCATCGTCGACCACATCGTCGCTTACCATCAGGTGAGATAGTGGCCAAAAGTTTGCCTACTTGAATAAAAAAAAAACCTGATTGCATTTCCCAATGCTTATTTATTTCGATATGAGATGTATTGTTATGAAGGAAAATTTTCTTTCCGGCAATGTATTAACGGCAACAATCGAATAAAAATGTATGCATATTCCATATTTACAAACGTATTCATTAATATAATCATAATTGAGCATCAAGAAGGAACAAACTACAAACACACTCACAAACTTTTGCCTTGATAATATTAGTAGGAAGTATGATAGTAGGATAACTTTATTTTGTTTTTACAAAATATGTTTATAAATGGCGGATGTAGTTGTGTAGATTGGCTTGTATACCCATATGAGAAAATTAATATCATAAAACCTAATGCTATTTGGAAAAAAGAACGGTTTATTGAGAATAGTTTGATAGTAGGTAGGGCATTTAGAAACATATTCTGTAAGGTTTCGATTAAACAAATTACTACTACGGACTACAATTTCTACCACTTGGAAACTTTTTTAGAACTAGTCGCTCTGTGCGAGAGGGACACAGGGGTCTTTTCTAACCTTTCACCCGATTTCGTCGGGACCGCAACCACGATTGGTTCTTTATGCAATTGATAAAACGATTTGACATTGTAAATACGCTCTTAGTTAGTTGTGATAAGATTCCATGCATGTTTGATATTCGGCACTGTAAGTTTGTCAGTTATCCATCCTATTACTTTAGCTACAACATCCTTGCATTGTACTTATGAACTCTACTATTATTCCCAGGGTTTTTTGACGTGAGTGAAAAAATGGCGTTGTTGATTTTGTAAAAATTTTCCAATACCTGTGATTCTTCGAGTGGTAATGTGTAATAATGGTGGATTATTAACCGTTGATACTAAGTGAACGTGCATAAGTGTAGGCAAATCATACAAAGTTGAAAAACGTGATTTGCGCCTTCGCTCCAAAACTCCAATAGAAGTTCTGGTAAAGTTTCCACCACTTTACTAGGGCATGACTTTACTATGACTGGACCTTGACTCTTTTACTTGACTTTGACTGTGACTTGTGACTAGGACTTATAATATTATAGGTCAAACACTAGCCTGTCACAAAAAAAAAAATATTTATTCCCAAGTATATCACAAATTACACCATTTAAATAAACTAGTCGTTCGCGCCGAACTGAGATCTCGTGCCTACATTTTGACTCATAGAAAAAACCTTTTGAGGTTAGATAGATAGATATATTCTTTGTTGATCACCTTAAAATAACAAAAAACACAAATAGGAATGACAATAAATAATCATATAAGTGTAATAATAGGCTTTTTTTTTTCATCTTTTTTTTGGGACTTTTACCTAATTTGGTATGCCAGCCCCATCATACCCTAATCTTTGTCTTCAACTGAGCAAAACAATAGGCTTAAAGCGATCTCTTCCAGACAACCAATGAATGGAGAGGAATAACGCAATGCAATAGGACGTCGTTCTACGTTCATAAAATATTAGAACAGTGAATAAACACAAGATTTATAAATATTAAATTTACATACACGTAAACAGATATTATATTATTATAATAAAATACTACATATTTTAAATATACTTGCTTATAACTCATTTTCTATATAATAATTGTTTATTTTCCGTATTTTTTGTTCAAGTACAGGATATAACGGATATTATACGTAAGTTTCAGTGTTCAGTGTGAAGCCGTTTTTGAGATAGACTCCGGGACAAAATAGGTATAAAAACAGTGACTTTGGTGGCCTACCAAATCGTTATTTTCCAACATAGTTTTTTAAAACCGGTTTCATACTCTACTTGTCAAGCCCTTTTCGACAATACCCCACAAGGGTAGATAAAAAAATAAGAAATATTTCGCTCCCCACTTAGGTACATGTATGGGAGCCCCCTTAATATTTTCATTTATATAATGTTAAATGTCATTTCTGGCTTTGGGCCGTAGTTTTACATATTCTATGAGAATTTGAAGTCATTCGCTTATATGTTTAGACGCTAGATGCCTCTGACAGACGGACGGACGTATAGACGAGCAAAGTGCTGAACGGCCCAAGTTAACTTAGAGATCTCGCTTCGCTTCATCAATAAACACTTTCACACTCACAGCACCACACACAGTTCATAAGAGGTGCCAGAAACATTCACATCTATTTATTTAACCTTGTATCTTATACAAAAAATGCTTTCTCACTCACAACTACAAGCAATTTCGAAGATTTGTATCGTGGGAGTCAGAAAAAATAACATCACTCTCAGAACCAGAAACAACCTAATCCACGTAAATTAACCAACTTGTAACTGAGGTTGTCTGGAAGAAATTGCAATGAGATAAGACCGCCGATTGTATTACTTATATTAAGATTCATTGATTAAGATATTATTCCTATAAATATGTTAAGTAGTACCTACATACTGCACTATTGTAAGCTGAATAATTAAACGAAAGCAAAGCTTAAAAAAACCGACTTCACCGCTTTATCTTCGGAACTTTGATCAGATTAGATGTACTAATAAACACGCATTATTGACGATATTTCAAGAACTACTGATCAGATCTTGATCAAATTTTTATGAAACCAATTAAGAAGCAACATCTATCAAACAAAAAACAAATATCAAAATCGGAACGAAGTTATGAGGTAACACAAATAAAAAAATAAAAAATACGGTCGACTTGAGTACCTCCTCCTTTTTTGGGAAGTCGGTAAAAAAAAGAATCCGACAAATTGAGATCCTTTTGGAGTCGGTTAAAAACACCGATAGACTCGATGTCATTAACTCTAAAGCTTTGCATTTTATGTCACACAAATTATAAATCGGAGGTTAAAAAATAAGATACTAATTAAACTAATTATAATCATTATTAGTTCAAGCACCTGATACAATATTAATGTTATTATAACATCAAGTTAAGTTAATAATAACTTAATAATCAACAATGTATTGTTTATCTTATTTGGTAGAAGTAAGTTATCTATGTATGTGATATATTATGTCAAAGATTATGGATATCCTACTAATATTATAAAAAAAACAAAAAAAAAAAATTAAAACGCTTTCACACTCACAGCCCCACACTAAGTTCGATGACTTGTGTCGTGGGTGCCGGAAACATTCACATCACACACACATTACACCCAGAACCAGAAGCACAAATATCCCTTGTGAAGGAATTTGTGCTCCTGCCGGGAATCGAACCCAGGACCCATGGCGCAGAGGGCGGGCACCTGTCCACTGCGCCAACTGGGTCGTCAAATCGTGTATTTCCTTGGCACAATCTCCGAAATATATCCTATAAAATGACGAACTGCTCGTTGCCTTAATTGAGTGGTTCGCCTTCTTAGCAAGGGTATCGATTCCCGGCTGGAACACAAGTTTTCTCCCCAAGAAAAAATTGTAAAATTTATGAGATTAATGCGTAAATGCGTAAAAAGAAATAGGATTTTTATTAAATTTGGAATGTATAAAAAACCTACATGAAATTATTAAGAGGGCAAGAGGGTTGACGACCCAGTTGGCGCAGTGGACAGCTGTCCGCCCTCTGTGCCACGGCACAGAGGGCGGACAGTCGACAGGGCGGGCGGTCCTGGGTTCGATTCCTGGCATGAGCACAAATTCCTCCAAGGGAAATATCCCTTATTAAAGTGCTTCTGGTTCTGGGTGTAAAGTGTGTGTGATGTGAATGTTTCCGGCACCCACGATACAAGTATTTGAACTTAGTGTGGGGCTGTGAGTGTAAATGCGTTTGTTTGTTTGTTTGGCACCCCTGTGCCCTCTTAATATGTTCATGTAGGTTTTTTTATGGTTGTATGTATGTAGGTTTTTTTAATTATAATTCTTATTTTTGGCTTTGGACCATAGCTTTACATATTTTCTGAAATTTCAAGTTATTCACTTGTATGGTTTAGACGTTAAATGCCTCTGACAGACTGACGGACAGACAAAGTGCTGACTTAGAGATATAGCCCGTTCAATCAACACGGAACTAAAATATTTAAAATTAATGAAAATAACAAATTTTGAAACCTGATCGACTGACGCAGATTTCCTACGCCCGGTATCGATCTTTAAATTATTTCAATAATTTACATAAAATATGATAAACAAAACAATTTAAATAATCATAGATTAATTGATTTTTAATATATTGCTGTATAGAAGTAGAATTGACCGAGCGTAGCAAGGTCTCTATGTTGACTTTGGTGGTTTGTCCGTCCGTCCGTCTGTCAAAGGCATCTAGCGTCTAAACCATACAAGTTTTTTCTAATTCTCAGAGAATATATAAAGCTATGGCCCAAATCATTATTATCATCATCTATCGCCCATTATCACTGAAACGCAAACTCATGGACATGCGCGTTCTCCCCATTCTCTTGGTCTTTGACGGACCATCAAAAGTCTCAACTTGGAGTTTGCCAGCGAGCCATGGAGCGTAGCATCTTGGGAGTCAGGATTTCAGACTACGTTCCAAAACCCAAATCGCTAATGTTGGACAAAAGGCCGCCAGTCTTAAGTGGAACTGGGCTGGTCACATCTGCCGCATGCCGGGCGAAATGTGGGCTAAGACAACCACAGTATGGATTCCATTGAATCGAAGAAGAGGTCGCGGTAGGCCCAGGAGGAGATGGCGAGATGAGCTTGACACTTATTGGAAAGACTGGACAGACAAAGCACAAAATCGTCTAGACTGGAAAGAGGGAAGAGAGGCCTTTGCCCTGCAGTGGGACAGTCATGGCTCATAATAATATAAGAATAATGGCCCAAAGCTAAAAATGGTAATTAAAACTATTTTTTTTATGTTTGATAGGCTAGCATTTGGCCACTATCTCACCTGATGGAAAGCGATGATGTGGCCGAAGATATAACATGCCTGCCTAGAAGAAACCTATTCACTCTTGACTTGAAGACTGCCAGGTTATACCGCTCAGGGAACAAAGTAACAAATTTAAATATTAAGGGGAGCCCCATACATGTAAGTGGAAAGCATTTTTAACTTCTGTGTGGGATTTCTTTAGTAAGAACTTTGCAGGTAGAGTACGAAACCGTTAAATAAAATCTATGTAGGAAAATAATTTGGTAGGACGCCAAGTCAGTGTTAAGCTATTGCATAGCTTCTATCGCGGGCCTTGAGCGTGGAGACCGAATCCAGAAATTCCGTAACGAAAATAACCTAACACCTTTCACTCCGACCGGCACAGCGGTGATACTTTTTAGTTTTGCCATCTATCGATGAATAGCAGAACTTTTAATTACTTTTTTGAAATATCACGCTTGTCTCTTTAGTTCAGCAACTCGCCTCTAGGTGGTAGGAAAAAAATACTGCATAAATAAAATAAATAAATAATTATAAATGCATAAGTTGATAAAAAATGCTATGCAATAGCTTTACCACGGCAGTCCCCGAGTGCCACACGTCTTTTTTTTAAACCTATTTTGTCCCGGGGTCTATCTCAAAAACGGCTTCACATTTAAAGCTGATACTTACGTATAATATCCGTTATATCCTGTACTTGAATAATAAATGACAAAAATGAAACAATTATTATTCAGAAAAAAAATATAAGCAATTAACCTCAAATTGTTAGGCAAAGGGTAGGCGCGAGGTCTTAGTTCGGGGCAAATTACTAGTAATTATTAAAAAATAAAACAGGAAATGTAATGTATTTTTTGTTTATTCTATTTATGAAAACATTTGACCATTATCTCACCTGATGTAAAGTGACGATGTGGTAGAAGATGTAGCACGTTCGCCTAGAATATAACTGTTCACTCGAGATTTAAAGACTTCCATATTGTACTTATCGGGAAACACAGACTTGAGAAAAGAGTTCCATTTAGCAGTACATATAATAAAATAGGTAGCATAACGCTTCACGCGCTTGGGATATCAACCACAAGCCGTGCCCCACGGTTTCGCCCGCATTTATTAAGTTTCAAAGTAGGTTATATGTTATTCCGGAATCTTAACTATCTACAATCAAATTTCATTAAAATCGGTTTACGGAGATACGTGGTAACAAAATTCACACACACAAACTTTCGCATTCATAATATTAGTATTAAAGGATAGGATAGGCAAACATATAACCACTACCTCACCTGATGCAAAGTGACGATGTGGTAGAAGATAGAGCACGCTTGCCTAGATGAACCTGTTCACTCAAGACTCCCAGATTGTACTTACCTATATGAGTTCCACTTAGTAGTACGTATAATAAATGTGGAAGCAAAACGCTTCGCGTGCTTGGTATATCAACTATAGACTACATAGACAAAGTATGCATGGAGGCAAACTGCACAGGCGCTTTCTAGCGACTACATAATATAGATATAGGTAATATAATTATGTATTAGTGATAAGGATGTAAAAAAAAAAAAAAAACGCCGCCGAGTTTCTTGCCAGGTTCTTCTCGAGTTGGCTGTAATTTTGCGAATCTGGCAGTAGAGTCATTAACTATCATGAGTGCCTCTTTGGGGCCCATGTGATTGATTTTTTTTTGAACCGATGTCGCAAGTCATTCTTCTCAGAGTTCACTAAAATAAAATACCAACAGCAATCTTCTGTCCTAATTAGTTATTCTTTGATAATTACCACATTATCACCAAATTCGCAAAATAGACTCGAGTTCAGTCTCGATAGTGTACATTTTACGTACAAACGCGTCATACCCGTGATTTTTTTATATAAACATATAAAATAGCACGTGCTGAACTGTACAAACTGTATATAACGGTTAACTATGATATATAGTGTTGATTTTATATAAATATTCCATCTATAATTGACAAAAAGTTTAGTTAAAAAAAGAATGTAAATATAAAACAGCTGATTAGAGTTGAAATAAAATTATATTATTTCTATGATTTTTTTTTTTAAATTAAAACTTTTGTTATAATTTTTTTTATTGCAAATAATATCAAAATTAAAAAAAAATTTTTGGTGTTTAAACAATTAGTATACAAAAATATAATAAATTGTAATTATGTATTGTAAATAATTTTGTGAAACTTTAAAAATAATTTTATAATAAATATTATACGATATTTATATCTAAATAATAAAGTTAGTGCAATATTAATCTGGATTGCCATGATTGAAGAAATGGAGAGAAGAGTGCTATCAAAGTGTAAGTTTTATATTGAATGTTTATATTTTAATGATTCCGAGCTTTTAAAAAAAAAACCTTTACAGAATTACTTTGTTTTCCGTCAAATAATTTTTTTTTTTTTTTTGTCTTTCAAGATATTTTTTTTCAGTGAAGGTCACGGATTTAAAAATTTCGTCAAATTTTTTTTCATGCGCTGAATAACTACTTGTATTATTTTTGCCTTTAGTGTGGGATGCAACTTGTGTCGATACTTTAGCTCCGTCACATCTTCCTGAAACACAGAATGGGGTTGGCGTCGCTGCAACTTCGGCAGAGCAGAAAATATGGAAACCTCGGCAGTGGTTACATATTTGAGCCGTTTGGTGTTGAGACACTAGGTCCGTGGGGACCGGGAGCTCATTCTATTTACAACAATCTATCAGAGCGCCTGGTTGAGGCGACGCGTGATCAAAATGCTGGCACTTATTTGGCTCAACGTATTAGCATTGCAATTCAGAGAGGCAATGCCGCCAGCATGATGGGAACGCTACCCACTGATAGTGGGCTTGAGCGCTTGAGTTGCCTATAAGCTCGATGTCTTGTAGGTAACTTGGTTCTTTGCTGTACATAGTTATAGTTTAGTTTTAGGAAATATAGGCAATTGGCTCGTTCATTTTGGTTATTTGTATCTAATCAATACAGAAAAACTTTTGACGGACAAAGAGCTGAACAACCAAAGAAAATACAGTTGCATCAATTTTCATCAAACACAGCTAAGAACGCTTTCGATCAAGTCGTATTTAAAAAAACTAAATCAAAAAGGCTACAGCCGTTTGAGAGCTACAATTTTACAGATAAAGAACACCTCTAATTGTGCGTCAGGTGTTTAAAGTTACTATTATTTATTATTATATATTATTTAAAGTTACTATTATTTATTATTATATTATTAGTAGGAAGAAATTCCTACTAATAATATAAATCCGAAAGTTTGTGTGTAAGTCTGTGTAATTTAGATGAAATTTGGAATGTACATAGATTATACCTAGGATTAGCACATAGGCTACTTTTTAACTTGATAATAGCGGGCGAAGCCGCGGGGCACGGCTAGTTCTACCATGAAAATGGTGTGCAAGACTTATAGAAGGATGCAAGCAGTCATATCTATTAAAAATTGGTTATAATTATGTCACCATAAAATTAATTGTGAATATAAATATCACATAAAAATAGAGCAATCAAATTAATTACGTTATTATAAAGATATTGTGTGAATTATCCAAAATCTAACGCTAAGTGTCAAGTACGTAGGAAAAGCGATCTGCGAGCTATTCTGGCGTGCGCTGCAAAACCGTTAGAGTTACACGTATATCATGTATATTGGAAATGTGTATCCTAAATAGTCCTATAAAAAAGTCCGCGACAGCATATATCTATCTTTAATTTGTGAGCCATTGGTCTCGATTCTGATGTACACTCACTAAATTAAATTTAAACCATCCCTGTCTCTTACAAAATAAAACACAAGACAGAGATAGCATGCATTTTAGTGCTGTCACGCTAGTTTATCAATTAAAATATGAACAGCAGAAGCAGAAAGGCGCTTGTTTTAAGTAAACACCAATACAACACATACTCGACTAAGCTTTTGCATTTACATCTAAGTTCTGACTAACTTGACAGCACAGCAGTATGCTATCTCTGTCTTGTGTTCCTATTTTGTAAAAGACAGGAATAGTTTAAATTTAATTTAGTGTGTGACATCAGAATCGAGGCCATTATCACCAAAATAGTGAACCATAAATACAAAAAAAATTGAACCGCCCGTTGGCTTAGTTGGGTGGCGTTCGCTTTCTAAGCAGGGGTATCGAGTTCGATTCCCGGCGGGAACACAAGTTTTCTCCCAAAGGAAAATTTGTGTTTCTGGTTCTGATTGTGTGTGTGATGTGAATGTTTCCGGCACCCACGACACAATTCATCGAACTAAGTGTGGGGCTGTGAGTGTGAAAGCGTTTACACAATACAAAAAAAAAACTTTATTGACACCAAAAGATAAATACAACTTACAGAGAAACTTTTAAAGATAGGGGCGGTCTTATCGCTAAGAGCGATCTCTTCCAGACAACCTTATGTTTATGTTTATGATAAATTGATACCCAATTGATTTTAATGCAACGGCTGAACGGATTTGGAATGTGCATAGCTTATACCTATAGGATTAAAACATAGGCTTTTTTAATTTTAACTTGATCAACGCGAGCATAGCCGCGGGCCATGGCTAGTTCTCTATAATTATAACAGTATATTATAAGCAGTCACAGACTGCAATAAGGAGGTTATCAAAGGTCTTTTTAGGTTAGTGATACCATTTCGTTTTAAATGATAATACTATCATATTAGGACGGTATATATACTTATATAATAATACCTAGTCACACAGGCCAACCTCATTTGCACGTGGTGTCCCTGCCGATCAAAAAACAAGGACCTGTTTGCTCACGAATTAATTCGCAGGGAGGCGTTTGTCTACTATCACACCTGATGGAAAGTTACGATCCATACGATGCTAAGGTGGAGCACACTTGCTCAGTAAATACCTATTCACTTTACTTTTGAACACACCCAAATTGTACCTTTCGGGAAATACAGATGACGGCAAGCGTTCTATTCTTTGCTGCCATTTTGTTTGCGGAACGTGTCCGGAAGGTCCGGATTTAATAGTTAAGATTAATTAAAAAAATAATGTTAATCTCTTACTTAATCTTAATTAATCAAACATAAAAATCGAGCTTATGATTACCAGTTTTGATTTGGTTCAGTTCTAATAAAATCTAATCATAAAATATTTAAAAACATTATCCATGGACGTGATAGAACATCAATGTCATTTTTAATTATTGTAACCTTTAACATTTTATTATATAAATAAATACTAATTAAGTATTTTTCTGACATCATTCGGCAAAAATCATAAACAAAAAAAGCATAAACCTTTTATGTACAAGTTACAATATCGGGGAGTTTTGCCGCGAAAGTAAAAAAATGGCGTTGTTGATTTTGTATTTTTTTTTTTGTGACAGGCTAGTGTTTGACCACTATCTCACCTGATGGTAAGTGACGATGTGATCGAAGCTGGTAAACACACTAGACCTGGAATACGCAGGCTCTCAAGGATAACTGCCGGAACACCGTATTTGGCTTGGCGGCAGACTTTCAACTTGATGGTGGTAAGCTACTTTGGTAGCAAGCTAGGCGAGCAACTCACAAAATGCTCTACCACCTCTCAAATGTCACCTGATTAGCACCACCCGGGGACCACGTGTAGGGAGTCAGACTTAAGGGGTATCCTCCTACGGACGTGGGTGACTCAGCCCCCAAATATGTGTATAATTTAAAATTTTCCAAAACCTGCTTTTCGAGTGTTAATGTGTAATAATGCTGGATTAACCGTTAATAGTAAACGTGTAAAGTGTAGGCAAATTATACAAAATTGAAAAACGTGAATTTCGCCTTCGCTCCAAAACTCCAATAGAATTTCTAGTAAAGTTTCTACCACTTTACTAGAGCATGACTTGACTATGACAAAACGCCTGGTCGAAAATTCATACTTTCATTCATGACAAAAACATACCAATTTATATATTCATGCAGCCAAATGTTAAAATCACAATATTCCGTCGGCACAGCGAGCAAATCTTCGCTTTCTACGCTGTAGGTCCTGGGTTCGATTCCCGGTTGGCGCTTTTCCAAGGGTCATCTGCTCTTCTAGTTCTGGAAGGTTTCCGGCAATGCATGTATCTAATATTAGTAAGTAAATATTTATAGGTACATTTATTTATTTAAATAAGTGTTGAGGTACACCACCACCCTGTTTGTAATATTTTTATGAACTTCCTTTGGTTGTCCGGAAGAAATCACTTTGAGCGATAAGACCGCCCTTTGTGCTCCTATGTTAAATTTAAGATTCCTTTGTTATTTTTTTTTTTTGATTTGCAAATAAGAGTTTATCATGTATCATGCTATAAGTCTTTGAACTTATAGTGTGGTGAGTATGAATGCGTTGAATGTGATAGTATAATATAATAATACTCTTAGATTATACTAACTATCGCATTCAACGTCTACTCGTCTAGCTAGAATAGGTTATCTGGACAAGCGTGCTACATATTCGTCAATCGTCCGCATCATCGCTTGCTGTCGAACATGTACGGAGTACATCAACTTGCATTATAATATGATCTACCTGCCTAAACGTGCGCTTTGACACGCCGCGATCGACCCACTAGTAAGTGAGATCCGGCTCGAAGGACCAAAAAATGAAGCGTCCATGTTGAGACACTACAAGATTTAGTACTTTAAGTCTAGTTATCATGTGTAAAGTTTATGCACTATATTCAATACGATATATTAGTATATTTAAGTAATTGAGCCGATTCCCACTCGCGCGTGTCGATCGCGGCGTGTCAAAGCACACTCGCTAGGTAGATAGATCATGATTATTGTAATGCAAGTACATGTACTCCGTATATAGTTGATGTCATTGAGCGAAGAGCCAAGAGACTCATTGACAGCGAGCAGATGACTGAAACAAAGCTTCAGAGCTTAGCCAGCCTATTACGTATCTTTGTTGCACGCGGTTTCTATTTGAATTAAGCAAAAATGAACCTTATTTCTTAGGAGTTTCGTCAATTTCGTAGTGAAACCGTTTGCAACAGAGATAGGTAATTAGGAGTTAGAACATCTTCGAAAGGTAGCTCTCCCGGTATTTTATCGGATACACTTCGGAGAGTATGCCAAGGAATTGCACGATCTTGTCCCCCATCCCCATTCTATCGGACAAGTAGACAAAACGTCTAGACTACACCGCTACATGATAAATATTCCACAAATGCAGACGAACCGTTTTGCTTCCACATTCATTGTACGAACCGCATGTAATGGAACTCCTTTAGTCGAGTCTTTAAGTCGCGAGTGATTAGGTATATTCTAGGCATGCGTTCTCTATCGTCACTTACCAATAAAAAAAAACATCCAGTACGATAAAATACTTCTACTGTTATTAAAAATAGAATATAAATACCATTTTTTTTTTGTTTCAGGTTCAATTGAAGTGCTACTGAGTTAATAAGTACATTTAGTAAATGCTGTATTAAATAATAATTATTAAATATCTAGTTTAAAATAATAAACCTGATTAGAAAAAAATATTATAATAATATAATCTTCATGTGTTTGCTGAAATTTATTACTAAGTGTGTACGATTTTACTCAGTAGCGGATAAAATGCTGTACTTCAACCGTGAGTATATATCTATATATATAAAAATTTCTTGTCACAGTGTTTGTTACAATACCCCTCCGAAACGGCTGAACCGATTTTTTAAATTTTATTTTTACACTTGGTAGGTCTGAGAATAGGTTATCTATTTTTCATCCCCCTAAGTGATAATGGAGGCCGAAAAAAAAAAAAATTTTCGTATAGATTTTCTTTTTAATGATTCAGCATTTAAAAATACATACAGCCCTAAATTTTCACCCTTCTACGATCTATCCCTATTTTTTTATTGAACTAAAAAAAATTGGTTGTCTGTAAAGTCGGTTTACGGACGATAGTTTTACGTGATAACGTCATAAGACTAACTCTTAGTACGATCGTGCCTCTCTATCGCTTGTTCCGCGCTCTCGCTTGCACGCTCGGCTCAGGCGGAACGTGACACTTTTTCGTGCGTGCAGCCGGTGTTCATCGAATTATAAGACGTTATCACGTCAAAAAATATTTCCTAGAAATAATGTATATGGCAAAAAAATTTTGTTCTTATCCTTATCTCATTTAGATCTACGTAAAACTTTCTTCTGAATGCTACATTTTTCGAAATAATAGCCTATGTGCTAATTCTAGATATGAGCTACATACATTCCAATTCATCCAAATCCGTTCAGCCGTTTAAAGCGTGAAGAGGGAACAAACATACTTACACACAAACTTTCACACGTATAATGTATATGTGTATAATGTAGGACAATATAATTATGAAGGTTTTTCTTTCTTTCTTTCAAAATGTTCAACCGACTTCTTCTCAATTCGACTGCATGTTTTTTTTATATGTTACGCGATATCTCCGCCAATTCTGAATCGATTTTGATGATTCTTTTTTGTTTGGTAGAGTATTTTTTTTTTGTTTAAGATAGGCAAACGTATGACCGCCATTTCACCTGATGGTAAGTGACGATGCGGTCGACGATGGAGCACGTTTGCCTAGAAGATGCCTATTCACTCGCGACTTAAAGACTCCCATATTGTATTTATCTGGGAACACAGAGTCAGGTAAGGAATTCCATTCTTTTGCAGTTCGCATAATGAATGTGGAGGCAAAACGCTTCGTCCGCATTTGTGGAATATCTACCATATAGTGGTGTCGCTTAAGAGTATACCTCAGAGGTAGTCCCGTATACATTTTATCGAAATCGTTCCAGCCAAAACCGAAATATAAGCGATGAAGTCGGTTTTTTAAGCTTTGCTTGCGTTTCAATTATTTTCTAGTGTACACCTTCAATAGTCGCTGTATAGTGAGAAAACGCCTAGTCAAATATTAATACCTTCTATCGTGGCAGATACATACCATTTTGAACCGACTTCAAAAAAGGAGGTTCTATGTTCGAATGTACGTATTTTTTATGTATTGTATTATAATTGTTATCATTTGTGAACCGATTCTCAAAATTATTTTTTTGTTGGGTAGATTATACTTCAGAGTTGGTCCCATATAAACTTTCAACCGACTTCAAAAAAAGGAGGTTCTCAATTCGACTGTATGTTTTTTTTTTGTATGTACGTTACGCGATATCTCCGCCAATTTTAAATTGATTTTGATGATTCTTTTTTTTGTTTGGTAGAGTATACTTTTGAGTTGGTTCCATATACATTTTATCGAAATCGGTCCAGCCAAAACCGAAATATAAGCGAAAAAGTAGTTTTTTAAGCTTTGCTTACGTTTAAATTATAGATATTCAACAAGAAGCGAACATTTGTTTTATACTATGTAGGGATATTGATACTCATAGGGGAATAATCAGAGATAAATATAGGGGAATAAGAAGTTAGGGAATAATCAGAGAGACAGAAGCGGAAAGCGACTTTGTTCTATACTATGTAAAGATAGATATACTCGTAGGAGAAGTTAGGGGATAAACAAACAGAAAGACGCGGCAACGACTGTGTTCTATACTATGTAAAGATAGAGATACTCGTAGTAGAAGTTAGGGGATAAACAAACAAAAAGACGCGGGAAGCGACTGTGTTCTATACTATGTAAAGACAGAGATACTCGTAGTAGAAGTTAGGGGATAAACAAACAAAAAGACGCGGAAAGCGACTGTGTTCTATACTATGTAAAGACAGAGATACTCGTAGTAGAAGTTAGGGGATAAACAAACAAAAAGACGCGGAAAGCGACTGTGTTCTATACTATGTATAGATAGAGATACTCGTAGAAGAAGTTAGAAGATAAACAAACAGAAAGACGCGGAAAGCGACTGTGTTCTATACTATGTAAAGACAGAGATACTCGTAGAAGAAGTTAGAAGATGAACAAATAGAAAGACGCGGAAAGCGACTGAGTTCTATACTATGTAGAGATAGAGATACTCGTAGTAGAAGTTAGGGGATAAACAAACAGAAAGACGCGGAAAGCGACTTTGTTTTATACTATGTAAAGATAGAGATACTCGTAGGAGAAGTTAGGAGATAAACAAACAGAAAGACGCGGAAAGCGATTGTGTTCTATACTATGTAGAGATAGAGATACTCGTAGGAGAAGTTAGGAGATAAACAAACAGAAAGACGCGGAAAGCGATTGTGTTCTATACTATGTAAAGATAGAGATACTCGTAGGAGAAGTTAGGAGATAAACAAACAGAAAGACGCGGAAAGCGATTGTGTTCTATACTATGTAAAGATAGAGATACTCGTAGGAGAAGTTAGGAGATAAACAAACAGAAAATGCGGCAAGCGACTGTGTTCTGTATACACGTAAGAGAAGTTAGGTGATATACAAACAAAAAGACGCGGGAAGCGATTGTGTTCTATACTATGTAAAGATAGAGATACTCGTAGGAGAAGTTAGGAGATAAACAAACAGAAAATGCGGCAAGCGACTGTGTTCTATACTATGTAAAGATAGAGATACTCGTAGGAGAAGTTAGGAGATAAGCAAACAGAAAGACGCGGGAAGCGATTGTGTTCTATACTATGTAGAGATAGAGATACTCGTCGTAGAAGTTAGGGGATAAACAAACAGAAAGACGCGGGAAGCGACCGTGTTCTATACTATGTAAAGATAGAGATACTCCCAGGAGAAGTTAGGGTATAAACAAACAGAAAGACGCGGCAAGCGACAGTGTTCTATACTATGTAAAGACAGAGATACTCGTAGGAGAAGTTAGGAGATAAACAAACAGAAAGACGCGGAAAGCGACTTTGTTTTATAATATATTGAGATAGAAATATAATAGAGATAGATATACTACAAAGTCCTTCAACTTATACTATATCTGTAATAGTTTATCGGCCTATGATTAAGTTACTTATCCAGTACGTTTCCGTTTACAATGGAAATTCTATGAAATTAAACATGATATGCAATGAAACCTTGGAAAATCCAATGGCACAGAATAAATAGCAGTTACAAAGACGTAATGCACTACAGTTACTGGTGACAGGACAATGGTTCAAATCAGAATAGTTATGTACTGTCATTGGTTTTTTTTTTCTTTGAATATTGGCTTCGCAATCTTGTGCATTTGGCCAGCGTCAATAATTAATATATTTCATAGTATTTCATATTAAAAGTCCTTGTGACAAGCCACAGTCAAAGTCAAGCAAAACAGTCAAGGTCCAGTCATGGTCAAGTCATGCCCTAATAAAGTGGTAGAAACTTTACTAGAACTTCTATTGAAGTTTTAGAGCGAAGATGAAAATCACGTTTTTCAACTTTGTATGATTTGCCTACACTTATGCACGTTTACTAAGTATTAACAGTTAATAATCCACCTTTACAACACACTAGCCGTACCCCGCGGCTTCGCCCGCTATTATCATGTTGAAAAGTAGCCTATGTGTTAATCCTAGGTATAATCTATGTACATTCCAAATTTCATGCAAATCCGTTCAGCCGTTAAAGCGTGAAGAGGGAACAAACATACTTACACACTTACACACAAACTTTCGGATTTATAATATTAGTAGGATAACTAACAAATGATCAATTGTTTAAATAAACATCGTTTGATAATAGTCAGTTTTTCACTATCATTGTTTGACTATACACCTATTAATATTACTATTAACACGTCATTATTGTCATCGTGACATTTCAAATGGAAACTAAAATACGTCCTTTGATCGGGTATATATGACGAAGTAGGTACGTATCTAATAATATCTTTGCGGACTATTACGTCACTACAGGAGTAATAGTGCATAACTAAATTCAGCAGAGTTTTTTGGAACGAAAGTTCCTTATCGCGCGTTGCGAAAGGGGGCTAGACGGAAAAAATTAAGACCAAAAGTTGTAACGACACTTTTTGCTATAGTTGTAAGTCATACCACGTTCTCGTCCGATCACCGAAGTTAAGCAACGTCGGGCGCGGTCAGTACTTGGATGGGTGACCACCTGGGAACACCGCGTGATGTTGGTTTTTGCATGTTTCTTTTAATTTTGGAACGAAAGTTCCTTATCCCGCGTTGCGAAAGGGGGCTAGACGGGCAAATTGAACTTCGTTCCACCTGGGTGTCCCTTGACACCTCTCAAGTTTTTTAATACAGAATAGGCAAGCATTTGACCAGAATCTTACCTGATGGAAATTGATTACCCGGCCGAAAATATGACATGCACGCCTAGAAGATACCTATTCACTCGAGACTTGAAGAATCCCAGATGACACCGTTCGGGGAACAAATACAGGCAATGAGTTCCTCTCCCTCGCTGTACGGATGATGAACGTAAAAGCGAAACACTTTAAACGAACTGGAGGTATGTCGACCATTTCGTTTGATAGTTTACGGGGGTCCATGTTTGCTCACGTCCGTAGGATTTAGCCCTCGATGTCCTACACGTGGCCCCTGGGTGGCGCTAAGGAGCAATCGATAAGAGGTGGGAGGCTTCGGCCGGCGGCTTTCGTACCACCCCCCGGACAAAACCATGGTGCCAAGTGATCAATTCGCGTTCCATCATGTTGTCCGGGCTAGCCGTTTGGAGGAAGGAGAGAGTTCAGTTGCGTTGCTATTGTGACTGGTGTTGGCATACACAATAACGCTGTTTCGGGTAATCAAACTCGGAGAGCAGCGGGATCCGAGGCACGGTTCTCCGCTGGCCGACCGCAGACAGTTGGGGGCCCAAGTAGTGAGCTAGCCACTCATGAAAGGCTGCCCCGCCATCTGACGAAAAATCCCGAGAGTGCGCCATCGTGCCGGTTGGCGACCGGACGAGAGGACCCGATAGACACTCTTGGGGGGGCTCGGGCGTCCCCGCGGTCTCCGGTTTGGTTCCCCACTGATGTAGCTTTTTTGATGTGTGCCAATTAGTCTAAAAGTAGCGCCGCGACTCTCTTCCAACCTCTTACCTTTTCAACATAATGAGAAACAGTATTAGGAAAACGTTTGCACAGCGGAAGCACGTCCTCTCCTTACAAGTGCACCTCTCCAATATCCGAGGACTGCACTCAAATCTCTCTCCGGTCCATCACCATCTGGAGACCGCAAATCCACACCTTCTGTTTCTCACGGAGACGCAGATCGGATGTCCAGCAGACGCGTCGTACCTAGCGTACCCGGGCTACACCCTTGAGCATAAGTTCAAGTCACGCTCGGGTGTCTGCGTGTACGTTCGCGATGACATCTGTTATCGGCGTCTCCGAAACTTTGAAGACCCCAAATTTTCTACCATCTGGGTATTAGTGGATACCGGCATAGAGAAAATACTCTATGCCGGTGTCTACCGTTCGCACACAGGAGACGCGGAGACAA
This sequence comes from Lomographa bimaculata, assembly GCA_948107665.1. Taxonomy (NCBI): domain Eukaryota; kingdom Metazoa; phylum Arthropoda; class Insecta; order Lepidoptera; family Geometridae; genus Lomographa; species Lomographa bimaculata. The sequence goes on from OX403614.1 coordinate 8,234,590, forward strand.
CCAGGCTCACAACACACCTCAGTGAGACGGTCGATGTGGCGTGTCAGAGGTATCCTTCTGCCGAACTAGTGTTTCTGGGGGACTTTAATGCCCACCACGAGGAGTGGCTATTCCCATACCGGAGCACTGACCATGCTGGGAGAGAGATGCGCAAATTAGCTCTGACGCACAACCTCACCCAGCTGGTCCTAGAAGCAACTAGGATACCAGATGTTGATAGCCACACAGCTAATTGCTTGGACCTTCTGCTGACAACAGATCCGGACCGCTACTCAGTGTCGGTTTCATCACCACTAGGTAGCTCCGACCATTGTCTGGTGAAGTCTGTATCAATCCATTCCCCGTCTGATCCCAGCCCAAAAGGCACACGGCGGGTATGGCGATACAAGTCGGCAGATTGGGATGAGTTGCGTTCTTTTTACGCATCTTATCCTTGGCGGCAAGTATGCTTTTCTTCTAGCGATTCCTCAGTATGCGCGGATGCTGTGGTGGATGTGCTACGTCAAGGGATGGAATACTTTATTCCATTCTCAGACGTACCTCTGTCCAGCAAAGCTCGCCCTTGGTTTGGGGCTGAATGTGGTAGCGCGATAGCGCAAAAACATGAGGCCTACACCGCTTGGGCTGATGCTCGACTCCGCAAAGCTAAGGATATACGTGAAAAGAAGAAAGCCTTCAACAAAGCCGCCAAGTCCTGCAAAAAGGTCATTAAGAAGGCTCGTTTCGACCATATTAGCCGAATAGGGGCCAAACTTGCTTCCTATCCCGCTGGGAGTAAAGCATTTTGGTCCCTGGCTAAGTCGGTTGAAGCGAACTTCTGCCGTCCCTCACTGCCTCCACTGCTGAAGCCTGATGGCTCATTGGCTCACACCGCTATGGAGAAAGCAAATTTGTTTGCTTCTCTCTTCGCGGAATCTTCACGTCTAGATGCTGGTAGCGCTGTACCCCCGAGTATATCTGTCTGCGAGTCGTCCATGCCGGAAATCCGCATTCGACAGATCGATGTTCGTAAAGCGCTACGCAATCTAGACGTGAACAAAGCCAGTGGCTCTGATGGCATACCAGCCATAGTTCTGAGGACTTGTGCGCCTGAATTAACTCCGACGCTGACACGCCTCTTCCGCCTATCTTTGGAGACTGGTCAAGTGCCGAATGCATGGAAGTCTGCCAACGTCCAACCTGTGCCCAAAAAGGGAAGTCGTGCTGACCCTGCCAACTATAGACCTATTTCGGTCACGTCCATTGTCTGTAAGACAATGGAACGTGTACTAAACAAGAAACTTCTGGGCTACCTTGAAGCAAATGAACTTCTGAGTGACCGGCAATATGGCTTTCGCCAGAACCGGTCAACAGGAGAACTTCTTGCGTATGCCATACACATATGGAGTGAGGCCTTGGAAAAACACGGCGAAGCGCTTGCGGTATCGCTAGACATTTCCAAGGCCTTTGACAGGGTATGGCACGACAGCCTTATTGGCAAACTTCCAGCTTATGGTATACCTTTCAGTTTATGTGCTTGGATTTCTGATTTCTTGAGGGAACGGTCGATTCGAGTTGTCATTGATGGCTGCTCGTCCGATCTAATGACAATTAATGCCGGGGTACCTCAAGGGTCGGTTCTTTCGGCAACGCTCTTTTTGCTACACATAAACGATCTGCTTAAGCCCGGTATCTTTGGGTACGCAGACGATAGCACCGTTGTCGAAAGATATATATCCAATGCACGAGCTGGAGAGGTACAAGTCCAGTCACAAAGAGAGGCTATGATTGGACGATTGAACTCGGGCTTGATGGCCGTATCCCAGTGGGGTGATGCCAATTTGGTTCGATTCAATGCGTCCAAAACACAGGCGTGTCTCTTCTCCGCCAAACGGAGACCTTTTCACCTGTCTCCAACTTTTCAAGATGTGCCAATACCGGTAGCTAACAAGCTTGAGCTACTTGGCGTTACCTTAACGTCGAATCTCAACTTTGGCACTTACATCGAAGCCAGAGCTCAACTGGCTGCTAAGAAGCTGGGTATCCTTGCTAAGGTCAGGCAGTACTTCATACCGGCGCAGCTTCTAATTTTATATCAAGCTCAAGTCCGATCGTGTATGGAGTACTGCGGCCACCTTTGGGATGGATCCGCTAAGTACCAGCTAGAAGCTCTTGAGTCTATTGACCGGCGAGCCAAAAGACTCATTGGCGATAGTAAGCTAGTAGAGTCAAAACTGCAAAGTCTTGGTCACCGACGTAAGGTAGCAAGCCTATCGGTATTCTATCGGCTACATTTTGGAGAGTGTGCTCAGGAATTACATGATATAATTCCTCCATGCCCTTTTTACCATCAAACAACAAGACAAACTGTCAAACGTCATCCATTTATGGTTGACATACCACAGCGAAGGAGTGGAACTCATTGCCTGCGTCTTTGTTCCCTGAACAATATAATCTGGGTGTCTTCAAGTCTAGAGTGAATAGGTACCTTCTAGGCAAGTATGTTCCATCTTTGGCCGCATCGTCACTTTCCATCAGGTGAGATAGCGGTCAAATGCTTGCCTATCTAGTATAAAAAAAAAAAAAAAAAAAAAAGTTTGTCTTGTTGTTAGATGGTGAAAAGGGCATGGGGGAATTGTCTCATGTAATTCCTGAGCACACTCTCCAAAATGTAAGCGATAGAATACCGATAGGCTTGCTACCTTACGTCGGTAACCAAGGCTGCAATTTCATCTTAATTAGCTTATCATCGCCAATGAGTCTTTTTGCTCTCGTTCGATGGATCAATAGCTTCAAGCTGGTACTCAGCTGATTCATCTTAGTTGTATGGCAAAAGCTACGCTTTATAGTATGGCGGTTATACAATCTAACAATAAGACAAACTGGAAAATGTCATCCATTTATGGTTGACTTGCTTCCAGTTTGCGTTTCGCTTCTGTTTGTCATCCGTACTGCGAAAGACTGGAATTCATTGCTCTCGTCTTTGTTCCCCGAACGGTTTAATCTGGGAGGCTTCAAGTTAAAAGTGAATAGGTATCTTCTAAGCAAGAATGTCGTATCTTCGGCCGCATCATCACTTTCCATCACGTGAGATAGTGGTCAAGTGATTGCCTTTTGAGCATAAAGAAGGAAGCGTAAATTTAGCACTATTTTTACATTATTTTTTAATTAACCATATTTGACTCTGTGTTCCATAGCAGTAGTGTAGCGTTTTTCAATAGCTTATAGACTTGGTGCCCTAGTCACTGCCAATAGGTTAATGATTTGTGTCGTGGGTGCCGGTGATACACACACACACACAGTACTAGAAACACAAATTTCCCTTAGGAAGAAAACTTGTGGTCTTACCGGGAATCAAATATGAACCCGCTGTTTAGAAGGCAGACCCGCACCCTACGCCAGCGGGCAGTTGAAAAACCTACCTACCATAATTTGCAATGAACGATGACTAGCAAAAACATTAATCATATCTTTATTCGTATTTAAGCAAACACATTGATAGCTTAAGGCAAAAACCTAACAACAACGCCTACGGATACTGACGTCATTCATAATGTAATTCATTTGACAGGCAATAAAAAATCACTGGACTGTAAGAGCCAAGTGCAAGTCTGACTAGTTTTTACGCTTTCACACTTACAGCCCCTTCGTCCAAGTTCGATGACTTGTGTCGTGGGTACTGAAAACATTCAAACAACACAAATTTCCCTTGAGGAGAAAACTTTAGTTTTCGACCAGGAATCGAACCCGATACTTAGAAGGCGAACGCGCACCTTAGCCAACGAGCTGTTCATGAGTTTCAAGACTTTCAAGCTCATGTTCCGCGCGTTGTATCTGTTATTTTTAATAGATCAATGGTTTTATACTATAGAGAAACAAAATATTACATTTATAATATTCTTTATAAGTAAGTTCTAGCTAGAATTATAATAATAATATATATATAGCTTAATTAATTGCCTACATTTTCAATTTAATGCTAGACCACATAATACGCAGTTATGATTCACACAGCCTCTCTTTCTCTCGTTCAGTGTTAGAAAGGGATGGATAGACCTGGAAAACCAGAAGGTTATATATAGGTTTTGCGGTTTTGTCTATATTTGCGTAGACGATACGGAAATTTACTGTTTACTTTGAAGTTTTTATTATCTGGTTTAAATTAATGTCATACCTCTTTTAGAATTATAAAAGACATTCTCAAGGTATTGTTAAGTTATTTTTAACTACCTATAAGATACTTAAAGCTACATCCGCTAGATTTTCATAAAGACAATTTTTGAAGTGAAATTTCTAATAATATGAAGGCTTTGAAATTCTGATCCGCAACTTTTTGTTGTGACTTTTTATTCATGATAGGCAAACTTTTGACCACCATCTCAACTGATGGTAAGCGACTATCGACGATGGAGCAAGCTTTCCTAGAAGATACCTATTCACTTGCGGCTTGAAAACTCCCACATTGTACTCATCAGGAAACACCGACTCAGGTAAGGAGTTCCATTCCTTTGCGGTTCGTATGTGGAGGCGAAACGCTTCGTGCGCATTTGTGGAATGTCCACCATATAGTGGTGTCGCTTAGCAGTTTGTCTGCTTGTCCGATGATAAACGGGGATGGGGGAACTAGATCGTGCAGTTCTTTGGCACGCTGAACCATCCCAAAGATGAGAACAGTACTCCATACATGACAGCGTAGAATAAGTTTTTCTCTCATTTTTTATTTTTAATTTTTTTTTTTGCTCACTTGTATGGATGTGTTTGTTTGTCTTAATTTATTTATGCATGTGTATGTATTATATTTATTATGGTATATGATATTGTATATATATATTAGATATGTATTAGGATAATTATATGTGTACATGTATATGTAGTGTTTATGTAGTTTATTTAGTACTTAGTCTCAGTTTTACCACACCACCATCCCTGCTTATCTGTATCATTCTTTTCCATCCAAAGGTTGTCTGGAAGAGATCGCTCTTAGCGATAAGACCGCCCATTGTACCTATTTATTAGTAATTTCTTTTCTGTACTTTTTTTATTATTGGTGTCAATAAAGAGTTATTGTATTGTATTGTACATGAACGGACTTGTGCTTGATACAAATTGAGCAACTGTCCCGGTGTGAAGTATCGTCTCACCTTTGCAAGGATTCCTAGCCTTTAACAGCTATTTGTGCTTTTGACTCGATGAAAGTACCAACATTGAGCTTTGAAGTTAGAGTCATACCGAGTAACTCGAGTTGGTCAGTTACTGGTAGGGATAGATTTCGGAAAGTTGGAGTCAGTTCAAATTGACTCCGTTTAGCGGAGAATAAACATGCCTGTGTCTTGGTGGCGTTAAACTTGACCAGGTTGGCATCGCCCCAATCGGAGACTGCCTTTAGACGCTCAACTATTGCCTCCCTTTGGGACTGCATTTGTGCTCCACTAGCTTGTCCGTCGGAAATAGTGTTGTGTAGGACATGAAATTAAAATGAGTTTGTAAGAGTTGCCTCTTTTTTGTACTGAGCCAGTACAATGTCTCACTTCAAAAGAGGCGAGGCATAGCGCCTCATAGCGGTGTATTTGAAATAACGAGTAATTGTGTTATTTCGTACTGGAGCGTTTATTATGTACCTTACAAAGTGTAATTGACGTAGTACTTATCACTAACTCCACAACGATATATGAATCGAATTGATAAATGAAAACTGAATATATTATTGTAAAATTTGAACAAAAAGTCTATGAATGTAACAGTGCCTGTTACTATTTTACGAAATACGCAATAAAACAAATTTATTTTAATAAATGTATGATGTAATAAAAAAAAATACATTATTAACATTTAAAAATAATATTTGCGACACTTTTTTTTGCAACTGTGCAACAAACTGTTAACCCACTATATTATTAATTACAAACTAATCAAAACAACATGCACTCGTAATTGTTATGGTACGCGCCAAAATCCAAATTATCCAAATGACATCAACATTTGCCGCACTTTGAGACGCGCCACTTGCGATGCCCAACTCCGATTATTTTCTAGCATAAACTGGTCGACGAAAGTGAACTAAAGCGTAATATTGCTGTCTCACTCCGTGACATATAAAGCTGGTGAGAAAGTAGACGCATTGTACTGAAGTATAGCATACATACAGCAACGAGACGAGGTACGTACGGTACGACGCGTTTTCTCTCACTCACTCTATGCTAAAGCTTGCACGACGAGCGTGACATACAATTTGAAGTAGTACATGTAAAAAATTTGAACCGCTCTTACAATAGTACGTCTTGTACGGGACAAATGTCATGCCTCTTGTATGTCCTACTCAACACTAGTCGGAAACGTAGCTAACAACCATGCTGTCATCTGCATACCCAAAAGTTACTAAAGTGGTGGGGGTAAACACTGTGATGAATAATTAAAATGTTTCCCTTTAATACAAAAGTCACACTACTATCGTGTGTCTTTTCGACACACCGCGTTTTCTTATCAAAGTCAAAATTAAAATTTTATGCAACTAAGTACAAGAAATTGTATTTTGAAAAGTGAAAAAATTGCGTTGTTCATTTTAAATATTTTTTTAAACTTGTGCTTTTTTTTTTTATTTGTGACAGGCTAGTGTTTGACCACTATCTCACCTGATGGTAAGTGACGATGTGATCGCAGCTGGTAAACACACTAGACCTGGAATACGCAGACTCTGCTTATTCGAGTGTTAATGTGTAATGTTAGATTATCAACCGTTAATACTTAGTGAACGTGCACAAGTGTAGGCAAATCATATAAAATAAAAAAACGTGATTTTCGTTTTCGCTCCACTTACAAACATTTCTAAAACTGCTCGTTGGCTTAGTTGGTTGGGTATGGGTTTCAATTCCCGGCGGGAACACAAGTTTTCTCCCCGAGGAAAAAATGTGTTTCAGCTTCTGGTTGTGATTGTGTGTGATGTGAATGTTTCCGGCACCCACTACACAAGCCATCGAACTTCGTGTGGAGCTGCGAGTGTGAAAGCGTTTATGTTTTGTTTTTAAAACAAAAGATACGTAATAAGGTTACCACTGTGGAATAAAATATTATGTCAACGTGGCAATGCTGCCAGCATTTTGGGTACTTTGCCAACTGGCAGCGGTCTATTAGATTAAGTTTTGTACATATTTATATCTAGTTATAGTTATTTTTGTTTAATTTTGGAATGAAAGTTCCTTATCGCGCATTGCGAAAGGGGGCTACACGGAAAAACTTAAGAACAAAAGTTGTAACGACACTTTTTGCTATAGTCTCGTCCGATCACCGAAGCTAAGCAACGTCGGGCGCGGTCAGTAGGTACTTGGATGGGTGACCGCCTGGGAACACCGCGTGATGTTAGTTTTTGCATGTTTCTTTTAAATTTGGAACGAAAGTTCCTTATCGCGCGTTGCGAAAGGGGGCTAGACGGAAATTGAACTTCGTTCCATCCGGGTGTCCCTTGACACCTCTCAAGTTTTTTTATTTAGTTTTTAGTTTAAATAATCTTTGATTATTTAAATATCTTAGTTTATTATAATAACAATGTCAGATAAGATTACAAAGGTGGATTAAAACAAATAGTACTCAAAAATAATAATAAAAATGTTTAATGTAATATATAATATATTAGCCGTGCCCCGCGGCTTCGCCCGCTATTATCAAGTTAAAAATAGCCTATGTGTTAATCCTAGATTATATCTATGTACATTTTAAATTTCATCCTAATCCGTTCACCCGTTAAAGCTTGAAGAGGGAACAAACATACTTACACACAAACTTTCGGATTTATAATATTAGTAGGATTTAAGTTTATGAGTAAGTTTATATTTGAAAGAAATCAAAAGAGGTAAAACTTACTTACTTAAATATGTCAATATTTTAGAAGTCATTCATTTAATTATAATTTAATTGCAAATTAATTACATTGCGTCTGCCAACGGTGTGATTAGAGACAAACGCATTAAAATGTAATTAATATAAATATAATGGCGGATGTCTGATTAATACACTGTTTTTATTATTTGTAAATGTAACTACGCACGTAGATAAAAAAACCAAATGGAAATAGTCATCTAGCTATACTTACTTTTCGTAATGGTATATGGTAATGACACACTATCTCACCTGAGGGACCGGTGCAGTGATGATGCGACCGAAGATGTAGCATACTAGAAGATAACCTATTCACATGAGTGAATCTTCTAGTACTTGAAGATTCTCGTCGATTTTTACGATGTTTTATTTAATACTAGCCGTGCCCCGCGGCTTCGCCCGCTATTATCAAGTTAAAAAGTAGCCTATGTGTTAATCCTAGGTATAATCTATGTACATTCCAAATTTCATCCAAATCCGTTCAGCCGTTAAAGTGTGAAGAGGGAACAAACATACTTACACACTTACACACAAACTTTGGGATTTATAATATTAGTAGGATTAATTGCGCTAATAAATAAAACTCGTGAAGGTTTTCTGAAATTTTCTTATTTTTTTACCAACTTCACAAAACAGGAGGAGGTACTCAAGTCGACTGTTTTTTTAGTTCGAAAGATGTTGCTTTCCAATTGGTCCCATTTAAATTTGATCAAGATCTGATCAGTTGTTCTTGAAATATCGTCAATAATGTGTATTCTGTGGACTACATTGACGATGTTCTCGTTTTTAACCCACTTCAAAAGTTACCTCATAACTTCTTTCTTTGTGCGCCGATTTTGATAATTTTTTTTTTTGTTTGAAAGATGTTGCTATTCAATTGGTCCCATTTAAATTTGATCAAGGTCTGATCAGTAGTTCTTGAAATATCGTCAATAGTGCGTAAGTACATCAAATCTGATCAAAGTTCCGAAGATAAAGCTGTGAAGTCGGTTTTTTTAAGCTTTGCTTGCGTTTAATTATTTGTAAGAATCTTCTATAAAGTATACGAAAACTTCAAAACAAAACATGAATGAAATCATCACACTTATACACAAACTTTCTGATTTATTGTATTAGTAGGATAAATCCGAAAGTTCGTGTGTAAGTATGTTTGTTCCCTCTTCACGCTTTATCGGCTGAGCGGATTTGGATGGCGCAGACAGTTTGGTAGTGACTGTCAAGTTTTTGACGACCCAGTTGGCGCAGTGGACAGGTATCCGCCCTCTAAGCTGTGGGACCTGGGTTCGTTTCCTGGCAGGAGCACAAATTCCTTCCCAAGGGATATTTGTGCTTCTGATTCTGGGTGTAATGTGTGTATGATGTGAATATTTCCGGCACCCACGATACAAGTCTTTGAACTAAGAGTGGGGCTGTGAGTGTAAAAAAAAACTACGGCATACTTATAGATTGTTTCAGTGGGTTTTTTGCAATTCCTTAAAAAGTAGGTTGATTCATCACGTCCTTCAACATACTTATAAAATTCGACGATCAAAAATCTAAATATTATGCAAATAAATATCTATTGTCATAAAACGTGTTATGCGTACCAAGGTTATGGTTATTACCCGACTGCGCGACGCAAAGGAGGATATTGTGTTTATCATGTAAGTTCAATGATTCGTGTCGTGAATGCCGTTCACATCGTACGCACAATCACAACCAGAACTAGAAACTCAAATTTCCGTTGGGGAGAAAACTTGTGTTTCCACCCGGAATCGAACCCGATACCCCTGCTTAGAAGGCGGACGCCCACCTTCTTAAGCCAACGGGGAGTTCAATATCATCTTATTTGTGTGATAAATACTTAAGAATCTATCAATTTAACAATTATTATTGTACTTATTAGACAGTACTTCCGAATGAACACTAAAATTTACGGCAGATACGTGACTTCATCATGAAGTCACCCAAACAATGGACTACACGCAGATGTGGATTCAAGGTGACCTAAGGGGCTCAAGCCCCCTAAAAAAACATCAGAGTTCTTCCGTCAAATCTTGTCTCGTGATAATTATTGTGGCATCAAAATCTACCTTTAACTGTGAGTGTGAAAGCGTTTAAAAAGGCGTTTAAAAAATTATTTATGAACTATTAATTAATGATCATATTGCATGCCGAAATGGGTTTGCCTCAGCACAAAAGTCAAGCACGAAACTCGACGCTGATTTTCAGACAAACCTGCGGGTGATATGTAAATGTGAGTAAACTTATTTACAAATATTTATCCAATAATAAATCTAAATAAATAAAAAAACGATAATACCTATAACATATAATATACTTATATAAATACTACTTATTACTTGGCTTGAGCACTTGAGTTACCTATAGGCTCGATGTCTTGTAGGTAACTTGGTTCTTTGCTGTATATAGTTTTAATTAAGTTTTAGGAAATATAGGCAATTGGGCCGTAGATAGCAAAGATCAAAAAAAAAAACTTACATAAAAAATAATCAAATCTGGGTCAAGCCCCCCAAAGACAATCTTGAATCCACCAGGGGGGCTTGTGCCCCTTAAACTAACTCCCTGGATCCGCAGTCAACGTGCAGCAGCGGAAATCTAGGCACATATGGTTTTACTTTGAATAATACTTCTTTGAATGTTTGTAGGAATTCCCAGGCGAAACATGTTGCAAGCACGTACAGATTTGATGTTCTAATACTGAATATATTATTATATATTATTTTAAGGTTCCAGGGAAATGATTATGCGTTTGGGAAGTACCCATGATGTATCTCTATATATTTGTGTGTAGGTATCGATTTTTTACCCGACTGCGCGATGCAAATGTAACGTGTTTATCATAAACACGGGCCTGGGCGACGCCGGGCCGGTCAGCTGACCCGCCCGGCGTCGCCCAGGTAAATAAAAGCATACACATATGCCTCACACTCACAGCCCCACACCAATCTCCGCTTCGCTCGAAGCGTTTTGCTTCTACGTTTATCATCCGTACAGCGAGGGAGTGGAACTCATTGCCTGCGTCTTTGTTTCCCGAACAGTACAATCTGGGTGTCTTCAAGTCTAGAGTGAATAGGTATCTTCTAGGCAAGCATGTCACATTTTCGGCCGCATCTTCACTTTCCATCAGGTGAGATAGTGGTCAAATGCTTGACTATATATCATAAAAAAAAACTATGACTTTTGTCGTGGAGCCTTAAACATTAACACCATACACCACACACAACATTCACGTCATACCCAGAACCAGAAACACAAACTTTCCCTGGGGAGAAAGCTTGTGTTCCCACCAGGATTCGAACCCGCTGCTTTGAAGACGAACGCGCACTCATCACCGCCAGCGGGTAGTTCAAAGTTCAAAGATGACCCACCCGTCAGTGTCACCCGGTTAAAAATATACACATATGCCCCTCCATTTTCACAGCCCCACACTTAGATCAATGACTTGTATCATGGGGCCGTAAACATCCAAGATTCACACAACATTCACAATATACTCAGAACCAAAACTCAAATTTGTATTCCCGCTGGGAAAGGCAAACGCCCACGAAACTACGCCGACAATATATATAACCGGCACAACAAAAAACGTCGTTGTTTTTACATCCTCCTTTTTATGGAAGTTGGTTCAAAACGTAGAAGTATGCCGGATTATGCAGTAGCTGTTACCCATTCTATGACTCATCGTTTTCACCCTCAAATAAATATCACGATTTCTCCTAGACTATGGGTCTAAATTAAATGCAGTAACGGGCAAATTTTATCTACGTAAACTACGTAAGACGATGAAATAGTTTGTTTTGATAAGTATTAATACTGAATGTCTCCAAAAGGCAACTAAACACAGGCCGCTTTTTTTAGGCCGGTTTTTAACAAAGAATAGTATTTTTTCTGAGCTATACATAAATGTTAGATATATGCTGTCGCGGACTTTTTTGTAAAACTCATGAAGGACAACATTTTTGGCATACATTATATTCACCTATGTCTAACTGTTTAGTCAGCGTACGCCGATAACGCGGACAGTTAGCAAATTTTTCTCCGACTAGTCTTAAGAATATTATTATTTCAATCTGAAAACTAACTTTTATCCCAACATAGCATAGCCTATAACACTAAGGGATAGTTTAGCTATCTATTATTGAAATAATTTTCAGAATCGGAACAGTAGTTTCAGAGATTACCTCCTACAAACAAACAAACAAACAAACAAACTTTACCTCTTTATAATATTATTATTATATTATTATATATAATATATACTAATAATAGATAGTAATAGATATAGATTGTGAATCTTATTGTTTAAAATAAACCAGTCAACGCGTTCTCCATGTAGATGAAACCAGAAAAACAGCATAGCTTATTGACAGCTTTTGAAAATAAACATGACCTTCAAAAGCGCATTCACTGAAAAATATATAACAAATTAAATGATGAAGTATGAATGGAAACAGGGGTATGCCACTCCAAAACAAAGGCGAACGTAAACTGCCCTTTCGAAGGAGTTGCTAATTAATATCACACTAATGTTATAAAGACGAAAGTTTGTGACACACTCACAAACTTTCTGTTTCTAGTATGTTTGTTACTTCTTCACTATTAAACGGCTGGACCAATTTTGATGAAATTCGGTATGAAGGTAGCTGACACCCTGGATTAACACATAGGCTTTGTATCCCGAAATTCCCGCGGGTCCGCGGACTTACTTGGGCAAAACCGCGGGGCGCAGCAAGTAGGTACAATATTACTAGTCGTTCTCTCCGAAATGAGATCTCGCGCCTACATTTTGCCCCATAGAGAAAAACTTTTGAGGTTAATTGCTAATAACTATACATATTTGCTAAAATAAATGTTTAATTTCTGTATTTGTTATTCAAGTACAGGATATAACGGATATTATACATAAGTTTCAGCTTTAAATCTGTAGCCGTTTTTTGAGATAGACCCCGGGACAAAAGAGGTCTAAAACAGTGGCTTTGTTGGCTTACCAAATTTTTACTTATCAACAGTGAATTATTTGAAAAACCAGCCAAGTGCGAGTCGGACTCGCGCACGAATGGTTCCGTACCATTATCTATAAAAACGGCAAAAAAACACATTTTTTGTATGGGAGCCCCCTTAAATATTTATTTTATTCTGTTATTTAGTATTTGTTGTTATAGCAGCAACAGAAATACATCATTTGTGAAAATTTCAACTATCTAACAATCACGGTTCATGAGATACAGCCTGGTGACAAACGGACGGACAGCGGAGTCTTAGTAATAGGGTCCCATTTTACTCTTTGGGACGGAAGCCTAAGAACGGTTTCGTACTCGCAAAGTTCTATTCAAAGAGACCTCGCAAGGGCAGCTAAAAAAAAATTTGCCCCTACATGTAAGTATATGTCCCTAATATTTTCATTTATAAATAATATGTTGATTGCCATATTTTTTCAAAAATTACCAGTTTAACATATTCCCTGAGAATTTGAAGTTATTCGATTGTAAGGTGACCTTTGACAGACGGACGGACGGACGTAGTGCAGAATTCGGTTGTTCTTAACTATTATTTCTTCTGTGATATAAAAATATAGGACAACCTTGAAGAACAAAAGTTGTCTGTTGTTCTCTGACAAAAAAGATAATGATATATATTTTTAATGCAACCCAGACAGCCGCAACATCACTTACCATCAAACTCGCGTGATGGAAAGAGATGTTGCCGCCGATGATGTAGCATGCTTGTTTAGAAGATACCTATTCACTCTAGACTTGAAGACTCCCAGATTATACATACTGGATTATTAATGTACGTATAATTATAGCGATTGAAGTTTCTGTTGGGACATAATTTTAATGATAGAAACCTACGTCGTCGGTACGTGAACTTATTATTATTAAGCATTATTATTAACTTATTATTATTATATAGAATTTATTTCGTTTAAGTAAGTTTGAAAACTATCGCGAGTGTTATTCATTATTAATGTTTACTAACCGACTGGTACTCGCGGCGGTTTTGTCGGATTTTCCGACTAGTTTCGGGCATGTACGATGCCCATCATCTGGGAGTTGGCCGATCGCAACGTTCGCGTCGCCTCTCCGCGCGCACCTGACGAGCATATATATATCATATGTATATCTAATCTAATAGCTTTAAACGAGCAATTCTTGTATATATATGTGTAATCAGGATCTCGGAAACGGCTCCAACGATTTTCATGAAAGTTACAGATTAGGGGATTATCGGCCCAAGGAATCGATTTATCAACGTTCCAGGTCCGAGAAATGCTCGGTTCCCAAACTGCATTCGAAAAACCGGGCTTAAGAAACTATCAGCGCCATCTATTACGCCATGACCGATGTAAAAAACTGTTTCTACTCGACACTAGATGGAGCTTTCTGAGGCTACAAATTCAAACACATTCTACAAAAACAAAATCATCATCCGGATATTGTATATATATATTTATATATATATATATATATGTATAGGTACACCTTACTTTTTTTTTCTCATAATCTTGTATTTACACCCCCGTTTTACCGAATTATTAAAAATCTTCTCCATCCAAAGGTTGTCTGGAAGAGATCGCTTTTAGCGATAAGACCGCCGATTGTACACTTTAATTTAAGTTTTAAAAAAATATTGTAAGTGATTTATGTAAGGTGTGACAATAAAGCGTTATCAATCTATCTAAATATATATAACTCAAAGGTGACTGACTGACTGACTGACATAGTGATCTATCAACGCACAGCCCAAACCACTGGACGGATCGGGCTGAAATTTGGCATGCAGGTAGATGTTATGACGTAGGCATCCGCTAAGAAAGGATTTGATTAATTCTACCCCCAAGGGGATAAAATAGGGGATGAAAGTTTATTGTACTTCTTAACGCGAGCGAAGCCGCGGGCAAAAGCTAGTCTATCTATATACGTCTTTCATGGTACTCTATAGAAAATGTTGTTTAATGTTTTATCAAATTAATCACACTACTATATTATAAATCCGAAAGTTTGTGTGTAACGTATTTTTTTTAATGCTAAATTGGCAAGCATTTGACCACTTTCTCACCTGATGGAAAGTGATGATGCGGTCGAAGATGTGACATGCTTGCCAAGAAGATACCTATTCACTCTTGATTTGAAGACTCCCAGATTATACCCCTCGGAGAACAATGACGCAGGCAATGAGTTCCATATATTTGTTTACACCGTGGGTTTCACGCTGTAACGGCTGAACGGATTTAGATGAAATTTGGAATGTACATAGCTTATACCTAGGATGAACACATAGGCTTCTTTTTAACTTGAAATGAGACAAATACGCGGGGCACGGCTAGTTTTTCAATACTAATTGTTCGCGCTGAACTGAGATCTCGCGCCTACATTTTGCCCCATAGAGTAAAACTTTTGTGGTTACTTGCTTATAACTTTTTTGTATATAATAATTGTTTGATTTCTGTATTTGTTGTTCAAGTACAGGATATAACGGATATTATACGTAAGTTTCAGCGTTCAGTGTGAAGCCGTTTTTGAGATAGACCCCGGGACAAAATACTTTTCTTACTGCTTCGAACTGTACTTGTACACAAGCCCTTTTCCACGAAAGCTCCACAAGGGTAGATAAAAAAAAATTGCGCCTCATTTACATGTGTGGTAAAATAAATTAATATTAATATTTTCATTTATATAATTTTAATGTCATTTCTGGCTTTGGGTCATAGTTTTACAAGTTCTATGAGAATTTGAAGCCATTCGCTTATATGATTTAGACGCTGGATGCCTCTGACAGACGGACAGACGGACGGACGGACGGAGGGACGGACAAAATGCTGAACGACCTAGGTCAATTTAGAGATCTCGATTCGCTCTAACAATTATAAACTAGCCGTGCCCCGCGGCTGCGCCCACGTTAATTAAGATAAAAAGTACCCTATGTGGTACTCCGGATCTAAACTATTAACAATCGAAATTTCATTTCAATCGGTTTATTCGTTACGGAGATACGTGGTAACAAAGATTCACACACACACACACACACAAACTTTCACATTTATATTATTAGTAGGATGACTATCTCGGGCAAATGACGTCAAGAAGTTTTGCCGCAAAAGTGAAAAAATGGTGTTTGACCACTATCTCACCTGATGGTAAGTGACGATGGGATCGAAGCTGGTAAACACACTAGACCTGGAATACGCAGGCTCTCAAGGATAACTGCCGGAACACCGTATTTGGTTGGCGGCAGACTTTCAACTTGATGGTGGTAAGCTACTTTGGTAGCTGCAAAATTGCAGCAAAAAAGCTGCAAAATTGCAAAATAGCAAAATGCTCTACCACCTCTCAAATGTCACCTGATTAGCACCACCCGGGGACCACGTGTAGGGAGTCAGACTTAAGGGGTATCCTCCTACGGACGTGGGTGACTCAGCCCCCAAACCTGTGATTCTTTGAGTGTTCATGTGTAATAATGGTAACCGTTAATACTTATTCAACGTGCATAAGTGTAGGCAAATCATACAAAGTTGAAAAACGTGATATTCTCCAAAACCCCATTAGAAGTTCTAGTAAAGTTTCTACCACTGTACTATGGCATGACTTGACTATGACTGGACCTTGACTCTTTTACTTGACTTTGACTGTGACTTGTGAAATACAATATTACTTGACACTAGCTGGAATAGCAATGTAGCATTTTAAGTTAAGTTAAAGTACTGATTAGCCATAATTTGGTTAGATTGTAATTATAATAGGGCACTTTGTAAGAGGTACTCCAGAAGTAGAAAAAAATAAAAACCGACCAAGTGCGAGTCAGACTCGCGCACGAAGGGTTCCGTACCATTATCTATAAAAAAATCAAGATTGTTGTGTGGGAGCCTCCCTTAAATATTTATTTTATTTTTATTATATGGTGTTATAGCGGCAATAGAAATACATCATCTGTGAAAATTTCAACTGTCTAGCTATCACCGTTCTTGAGATACAGTCTGGTGACAGACGGACGGACGGACGGACAGCGAAGTCCCAGTAATAGGGTCCCGTTTTTACCCTTTGGGTACGGAACCTTTAAAAAAACTTGACCCTGGCTAAATGCACAAGAACGCGAAGCCGAAATTAAAAGAAAAAAAGTGACGTCAAAGTCAGTTAAATGACACAACCTCGAGATTGATAATGACATCCTGAATGAATGGAAATTGCCAGTAAAAAGTATTTGGAAAAAGCCGTCGAGATTGGAAACAAATGTAAAAAAGCGTAGGTAGGTATATAGAGACAATTTGAATACCAGTTTTTGACATTGGTATCTGTAAGACGTCAATGAAATTCCGAATATAGATATATAACTTGTTTTCTTCATTAGGATACATTTATTTCTACATTTTATTCAGAAGTGATACAATTTACAATTTACATGATTTCTTCTTTAAATAATAATAACAATGTCAGATAAGATTAAAAAAGGGGAATAAAACAAATAGCACTCAAAATTTAACCGCTTGCCGAAGGAAAAGTACCCAGAATACTACGTTTCCACGTTGAATAGCGATGCAAATTTTTTGTGCTAAATAAGAGCCAGCATTCTGGTCACTTTTTTTAATTTTTTTTTATTTGTGACAGGCTAGTGTTTGACCACTATCTCACCTGATGGTAAGTGACGATGTGATCGAAGCTGGTAAACACACTAGACCTGGAATACGCAGGCTCTCAAGGATAACTGCCGGAACACCGTATTTGGCTTGGCGGCAGACTTTCAACTTGATGGTGGTAAGCTACTTTGGTAGCAAGCCAGGCGAGCAACTCACAAAATGCTCTACCACCTCTCAATCACACTTATCGCCTCGACTAAACGTTTGGATAAATATTTTAAAATTTAGTGTGCACCCGGTCCCCACGGACCCAAAGTTTCTACCCCAAACGGTACAAACATATAACCTCTTTTAAGGTTGGAATATTAACGCCGTTTGAAGTTTTCTGCTTTGTTTGCAGAAAATCTCATTTAGTACATGTTGTTATTGTTTTAATTTTTTTTTGCCGTACCCGGCATGCGATGCCATGCCACGTTTAGAAAAAGTTTCCTCTATCACGTTTATGCTCGTCAAGTACTTTAATACCATATTAAAAACTTTTTGGATAATACTACTAAAATCACGATTAAATAACTAAACGCAAGCAAAGCTTAAAATCTTCAGAACCTTGATCAGATTCAACGTATTGAACACGCATTATTGACAATGGTGCCGATTCTGTTGTCCAGAATTAGACTAAACTAGCCTAAAATTAGTTTTAGTCCTGCTTTAGTCCAAAACCTATTCAGAAAATGCAAGATTAGACTTAAATTAAGTTTGACAGGACTAAGTTAGTTTAGTTACTCTATTTAGTGAAAATGACCAAATTCTTATTATGATGTACATGTTTTACGTCAAATTAAGACTAAAAATAGAAATTTTAAACTCAAATTAGTCTGTATAAAAAAGGTCTGGATTATTTTTAATGTGATCTTATACTTGAAAGAATAACACGTGCAATTAATGAAGCAAATACTGACCTACAAAGTCTATAATGGAGGAATATGTGATTGCGGCTCTTGTGAATACAATTCAATTTGGTTGCTGTCAAAATCAATTTTAGTCCTGTCATTTCAACTTTTATATTAAGTTCAACGCAAAATCAGAATAGCATTTAGGTATTCTTTGACTAAAATTAGTTTATTTTTAGTTTAGGTTAGTTCGGTGCTCAACAGAATTAGCACCATTATCTCAAAAACTAGTGATCAGATCTTGACCAAATTTAAATGGAACTACATGGAAAACCAGCTTTCAAATAAAAAAATAATCATCAAAATCGGCGCACAAAGAAAGAAGTTATGAGGTAGCTTTGAAGTCGGTTAAAAACGAGAACATCGTCAATGTAGTACCACAGAATACGCATTATTGAGGATAACTCAAAAACTGCTAGTCAGATCTTGATAAAATTTAAATAGGACCAATTGGAAAGCAACATCTATGAAACAAAAAAATTGGTTCACGTGGAACAAAGTTATAAATATCCCATATATATATAACTTTGTTCCACGTAAACCAATTTTTGGGTGGGGGTAAAAAGGTACAAAAATACTTAACGACCTATTCTCATATATACAGTCTTTATCTTAATAATAACGGGCGAAACCGTAGGGCACAGCTAGCATGATATAAGTTTCATATTTATTGTAATACGACACTCACAATAAGAGTACTTACCTACATAATTAATACACGTGCTTATATACCTACTTAAAATGAGTCATGGAAAGAAAACCCGTATCACAGATTAGTTAATAGTCACGAGTTCTACGTAAGTCGACAGTTATTTTTTTTATTACTATTAGAGATGCGCCGTGTACTAGTTCTATCGATTACTATTAGAGATGCAGTACTGGTTCTGTCGATTACTGTTAGAGATGCGCCGAGTACAAGTTATACGAGTAACCACAAGTATCGAGTATTACTCGATTTTGAGTTACTCAGTTCCGTAATGCGTAATGCAGAAATCCTACTATTTCTGCATTATAACTTAACCTTTTTTGAATTACAAATTTATATTGTTTATTTATTTTTTATTATCGAATAAATGTTCAATGAAGAGAAGTATAAATAATTAACGGAACTGACAGAAAGCTTGCATTGCAAAAGAACTTTGTCCGTTTTCGGCTCTGCGTGAACAGGATGCTCGCAAAAAATAAATTTTGTCAATAAATCAGTTAATTATTTATTATTATTATCGTGCTGTATTTTTGTATCAAGATGAACTTATCAATGGTTGATTTAATTAATTGTTAATCTCATAATATCCTAGAGAGTGTCGTCAAGAGTCTCGACAAACCAGTGTTGCCATTCACTTCTTCCTATTTTACAAGCTTTTATTTAACTTGCAATGTATGTATGTTTGTTCGGCTTGCAACTGAATTTTAAATCAGTTTTCTTTAACCGATTGAGCTGATTTTTTTTTTCCTTAGTTTTGGCTTCGCAATCTTATGCATTTAGCCAGTGTCAAGTGATAATATATTTCAAGTGTATTTCATATTATAGGTCCTAGTCACAAGTCATAGTCAAAGTCAAGTAAAAGAGTCAAGGTCCAGTCGTAGTCAAGTCATGCCCTAGTAAAGTGGTAGAAACTTTACTAGAACTTCTATTGGAGTTTTGGAGCGAAGGTGAAAATCACGTTTTTCAAATTTGTATGATTTGCCTACACTTATGCACGTTCACTAAGTATTAACGGTTACAGTTATTATCCACCATTATTACACATTAACACTCGAAGAATCACAGGTTTTGGAAAATTTTACAAAATCAACAACGCCATTTTTTCACTTTCGCGGCAAAACTCCGAGCTGATATTTGGTATACACGCTTATTTTGGATGACAATGCATGGTTAGCTGTGTGAGTGTGAAAGCGTATATGTATATAATAAACTGCCCGTTGGGTTAGTTGAATGATTATTCGCCTTTTAAGCAGAGGTATCGTGTTCGATTCCTAGCGGGAACACAAGTTTTCTCCTCAAGGAAAATTTATATTTCAGGTTCTGGTTGTGATTGTGTGTGTGATGTGAATGTTTCCGGCACCCACGAAACAAGTCATCGAACTTAGTGTGGGGCTGTGAGTGTGAAAGCGTTTATGTTAATGTTTGCTATTGTTTATTTTGCATAATTGTATATGTAGTAGAAAAATCGAACAGAACCACTGACACCTAAATATTATACATTTGCGAATGCACTGTTTCTACAGCTTCTTAAACACCGCGTGATGTTGGTTTTTGCATGTTTCTTTTAATTTTGGAACGAAAGTTCCTTATCGCGCGTTGCGAAAGGGGGCTAGACGGAAATTGAACTTCGTTCCATCCGGGTGTCCCTTGACACCTCTCAAGTTTTTTTGTTTCTTTTTAATTTTTTTTTTGTTTATTTTCCATAAATACATTTTTTTGATAGTATATTTCTAAAACAGTCATGTTTAGTTAGTTTTACTAAAAAAAATCACACACAGAGCCCCACACTAAGAACTAATGTCGTGGGTGCCGGAAATATTCACATCACACACACGCAGTCACAACTAGATACACAAATTTCAATGAAAAAAACTCTTTTTTAGTTTTACACAGAATGCACGCATAATAAAAAACATAAAATAAAAAAAATAACGATTTAACACTTAAAAGTGAAAATGTGGTTTCCTTGAATAATTATTTTTTCCAGTTGTTAATGTACTTTTTAAATCAAAATGAATCGACTTTGATGAAATTATTATGAGACAGAAGATACAGAAATGTATTTTTTTTTTCATCTTTTTTGTGTAATAATGTATACTGTAATATAACTGTGTGTGATCGTCTACATAATGTGAATGTTTCCAGCACCTACGACACAAGTCATCGAACTTAGTGTGGGCTGTGATTGTAAAAGCGTTTATGATTTATGCTTAATTATTTTTAACTTAAATTATATATTTTTGTTATAAAAATAAATGTGGCACCTACATAAACACGGAGCTCAAAAAATAAATCTTTGGAGTCCGTGATAACGAATCATAAAATAACGTATAACATGTACCTATTACAAAACGTCGTTACAAGCACAAAGAATTGAAACGCAAGCAAAGCTTAAAATGACCGTCTTCAACGCTTATATTTTGGTCTCGGTTGGATTGATTTCGGTAAAAATTATATGGGACTTCTGAAATATAATCTATCAAACGAAAAAAAACATCAAAATCGATTCATTATTGGCGAAGATATCGCGTAACATAAAGACAAGAAAATATTTTTTGGTGTTAGTTGAAAAGATACTTCATAATAATGATAAAACATAATATAATATTGATTTTATTTAAATAGCATTAGCCATGCTAGGCAGAACTAAAGTGATAAATTTAGAATTTAGTTTCTATAAACTGTTTCGGTATAATGACGTCACACGTCCCCGTAAGACGTTAATAATAAGGAAAGGTTAATTTCGTCACTTCAGGCGGGACTGGAGTAGCTCAGCGGTTAGAGCAATAGGGCATGAGACCCTATGGCCGCGGGTTCAAATCCCGCCTCAAGCGATAATTTTTCCTTTCTAAATTTATCACTATAATATAATATGTTTTATTTATTAACTTAATTATCAAACAGGCTTTGATTTACAATACTGGTACAATTTATTAATCTGTAATATAATTTTTTTTTTTTCTTATAATTTTGGCTTTGCGATCTTGTGCATTGAGCCAGTGTCAAGTAATAATATATTTCAAGTGTATTACATATTAATAATACTCATACTGTTATAGTCACAAGTCACAGTCAATATCAAGTAAAAGAGTCAAGGTCCAGTCATAGTCAAGTCACGCTCTAGTAAAGTGGTAGAAACTTTACTAGAACTTCTATTGGAGTTTTGGAGCGGAAGCGAAAATCAAGTTTTTTAACTATGTATGATTTGTCTACACTCATGCACGTTTACTAAGTATTAACGGTTAATAATCCACCATTATTACACATTAACACTCGAAGAATCACAGGTTTTGGAAAATTATACAAATTCAATAACGAAATTTTTTCTTTCGCGGCAAAACTCTGTAAGTAATATTCTTATTGCAATTATTTTATTTAAGGTATTGTAACTTTATTGTATATAATTGTAATTGTATATATCTAAATGTAACAGATAATTAATTAATTAATAATTTGAATGTACTTAAAAGGGAAAAATATATAACATATAATTGTTTTCATTAATACATCATACAATACAATACAAATACTCTTTATTGCACACCAAGAAAAATAAAATTAACAATACAAAAAATAACAATATAGCAGTGCAATCGGCGGCCTTATCGCTAAGCAGCGATCTCTTCCAGGCAACCTTAGGATGGAGAGAATAAAAAAGTTTAACAAAAAGTGATCGGTGGTGCGGCAATGATCATTATACATACATGCAATATTTTAAACATACATATAATTATTAATGTAATTAAACAAATCATATACATATAGTTACATGCATAAATAAATTAAAGATAAATACAAAATATATAAATAATATATACAATACATACTAATATTATAAATCTGAAAGTTGTGTGTGAGTATGTTTGTTCCCTCTTTACACTGTAACGGCTGAACGAATATAAATGGAATTTGGAATAATCATAGCTTGTACTTAGGATTAACACATAGGCTCTTTTTAAGTTGTTAAACGCGAGCGAAGCCGCGGGGCACGTCTAGTATAGTATATTATAGTATTTATACAGCCGAAATATTTATAACTAGCCCCGCGGCTTCGCTCGCTATTATCAAGTTAAAAAGTAGCCTATGTGTTAATTCTAGGTATAAGCTATGTACATTCCAAACTTCATCCAAATCCATTCAGCCGTTAAAGCGTGAAGAGGGAACAAACATACTTACACACTTACACACAAACTTTCGCATTTATAATATTAGTAGGATTACTCTTTATTCATCAGAAATAATAATAAAAACTATTTATCTATACTAATATTATAAAGAGGTAAAGTTTGTTTGTTTGTTTGTTTGTATGTAAAAGGTAATCTCTGAAACTACTGATCCGATTCTGAAAATTCTTTCACCAATAGATAGCTACACTATCACTGAGTGTCATAGGCTATGTTTTGTCGGGATAGAAGTTAGTTATCATCTATACTAATATTATAAAGAGGTAAAGTTTGTTTGTTTGTTTGTTTGTTTGTTTGTTTGTATGTAAAAGGTAATCTCTGAAACTACTGATCCGATTCTGAAAATTCTTTCACCAATAGATAGCTACACTATCACTGAGTGTCATAGGCTATGTTTTGTCGGGATAGAAGTTAGTTATCAGTTCGAAATAATAATATTCGTAAGACAAGTCGGAGAAAAATTTGCTAACTTTCCGCTTTATCGGCGTACGCTGACTAAACGGTAAGACATAGTTGAATATAATGTATGGCAAAAATGTTGGCCTTCATGAGTTTTACAAAAAAGTCCGCGACAGCATATATCTAACATGTATGTATAGCTCAGAAAAAATACTTTTCTTTGTAAAAAATCTGAAAAAAAGCGGCCTATGTTTAGTTGGCTTTTTGAGACATTCAGTATTAATCTTTATCAAAATAAACTATTTCATCGTCTTACGTAGTTCATGTAGATACATTTTGCTTTTTACTGCATATGATTTGGATAAATAGTCTATGAGAAATTGTGAAATTAGTTTCACGGGAGCCCGCCCGTGAACGGGACGGGTCAGAAATGTACAGAAACGTACTACGAATTCCTGCTCATTAAAAAATAGCGGCTTCTATTTCGTTGGCTTTTTTTAAGTATTTAATATTAATCCTTATCAAAAAAACCTATTTCATCGGCTTACGTAGTTCACGTAGATTTAATTTGCTCTTTACTGCATATAATTTGGACCTATAGTCTAGGAGAAATCGTTAAGTTTATTTGAGGGTGAAAACGGTGGATCACAGAATGGAACAGTTACTGCGTAATCCGGCATACGTCTATGTTTTGAACCGACTAACATAAGAAGGGGGATATAAATTCGACTGTTTTTTTTTGTTTAGTCTTATCATTGAACTTTGAACTGCCCGCTAGCGTAGTTAGATGGGAGTTTGCCTTTAAAGCACCGGGTTTGATGCCCGGTGGGAACACAGGTGTTTTCCCACGGGAATTTGTGTTCCTGGTTTTGAGTATGTTGTGAATACTTTGTGAATCTTGGATGTTTACGGCCCCCCGATACAAGTCATTGAACTTAGTGTGGGGCTGTGAATGTGGAAGTGTGTTTATTTGTATATTTTTTAACCGGGCGACGCCGGGCGGGTCATCTTTTGAACTATCTACTCGCGTAAATGGGTACGCGTTTGCCTTCAAAGCAGCGGGATCGATTCGCGGTGGTAACAGAAGTTTTCTCCCTACGGGAAATTTGTGTTCCTGGTTTTTAATATGTTGTGAATCTTGGATGTTTACGGCCCCACGCTACCAGTCACTGAACTTAGTGTGGGGCTGTGAATGTGGAAGTGTTTATGTGTAGATTTTTTAACCGGGCGACGCAGGGTGGGGAATCTTTGAACTTTGAACTACCCACTGGCGTAGATGAGTGCGCGTTCGTCTTTAAAGCAGCGGGTTCGAATCTCGGTGGGAACACAATAACAAAAGTTTTTTCCCCACGGGCAGTTTATGTTTCTGGTTCTGGGTATGACGTGAATGTTGTGTGTGTGGTGTTAATTGTTTACGGCCCCACGACACAACTTATAGTACTTTTACAGTGAGGCTGTGAGTGAGAAAGCGTTTATATGTAAGCTTTTGTTTACCCGGGCAACGCCGGGCGGGTCAGCTAGTTGTGATATAAAAAGGTAAACGATTTATTATTTGAAATAAATAAAAGAATAATTAATTTAGTTGTCTCATTAATACTAAAACTTAAATAGTATTACAGATCTTTACTAGTTTTTGTTTGAACAGTTCGCTGTTTATTTATTAAAATAATGACTGCATTAATTTTAATGTATAAATAATTTCACTCACTACCTTTTCCGTATATATAGTTTAATAGACAAAGCACATTCTAGACTAATCATTTTTTAAACTGGTTCTGTCATACGTCACGGCACACCTTCACACAAACAAGGCCGCGCTAGTGTGCGTGATATCTTGCAAAATTTTATATAAACACAAGAAGCGCACGCGCAGAATTCATATACATACTACTACTTGGTCGATGCAGACTCAATTTGTGCGAAAGCGCGCGCTTTTTGAAAGTGGCATTAAATTTATTTTTTTTTATAATTTTTTTATTCCTTTTTTCTAAGTAGTAAGTGCTGTTATATACTGTGTTAAGACGATGATACTATTCAATAAGTGGTTTCAAAAGAAAATTAGTAGTGATTTGAATTTTAATATTTAGTGGAACAATTTATTGATTAGTGTAATATTGTGACATTGAACTGTGATACAAGGAAAAAAAAACTGGTCACCATTAAAATCAAATTATTAAAACTATTAGTTGCCTAAATAACCGCTGATTGCTCGAACGTGTTCGAAAATTTGTGTGCTGTGTTAATAATAATTATTAATTAATAAAAATGAAGGACTTAGTTCAAATTTGGAACCGTGTATCGAACGGGAGATATTCCAATGGGAAAATAACGGATCGCGAGTTGAAGGAGTTGTCAAATAATCGATTGAAGAAAGCCGACATTGACAGCTCGGCGTTTGAAGTTAATTTTGCTGAGTGCGAAGGACTTAACAATAAATTTGCTGATGATATCGATTTTAATGATAGGAAAGATGCTATTATCAATGGATTGTTTGAGAGGAGACGCCAGGGACAGATCGGGAGGCAGCCGAAAAGTAAGTTTTTAAAGATACCCTTTAACTGTATTTTTTTTCACATTGACTTGTTTACACTGTTTTTTAATAATGTTTAAGAATCGCAAATGATATAACCTAATATTAAAGTATTTAAAAAAAATAATAAAAAGAAGTGTTTCTTCATATAAATACTAGTGAAAATTAAATAGTACAATAATAATTGTACCTACCCATAATTAAAGCCAATAAAGAAATTTGTATTTGAAATAAAATGAAATCTAATGAAATGAAATCTAATGTAATGAAATCTAATGAAATTAAATCTAATGAAATGAAAATATTTATTTGCTTGAAACGATTTGAATATATATAATAGGGAAGTAGGTATGCCTTATTCATCAAAATATAAAACGCTCAATAATATAGCTTACATAATAATAAAGATCAATAATACGCTCAAAATACGACTTAACATATATTAATTAATTATAGGAGGTTTATGAAATATTTTATCTTTTTATAAATATATTTTTGGACGTACTTGGTTTTATTCTCAACCGGTTGAGAAGCTACAATTATTATATTTTTTCTTAAACTTTGCTATAATTACTTTTTTTACTAAATAATAATACGACATAATATACTCATTTATTTATTATTTCTCTCATACATATTTTATTTATAATTTCGATGTTAGTATTTTAGATAGGCATTATTATTATTACATTTTTTTTTTAAATATATTAAAAGTAGTAGCGACTAATTAAAAAAATAATATTAATGTTGTAACTGCATTTCTGGTGGAAAATGTGTATTTTCTTGTTTTCTGCAAAAGAATCTTAGGAAGTAATAGAAATATGATATTTTATAAAATTAAACTAATTACAATTAAATAGATACTAGAAATTAACATCTATATACAAATTTATGAGCAAGTCCCAATATTTTTCTTATACTGAAGCTATTAACACTTTTTAAAACTAAACGCTATAAAATATCAAAATTAAAAACGAATATATTACATTCAAATTATTTTCAAAAATAAAAGTTACGTCTCGTTATAAAATTTACATTTCTTAAGCAATCAAAAAGTATTTCATAAATTTTAATGTTAATCTATTGGAAAAGATCCCACCAATCAAAAGGATTGTAAAAATAAGCCCTGAGACACACTCGGACTTATCGGTCCAATTATCTTAATGCTACATCTTCGGCCGCATCTTCACTTTCCATCAGGTGATAGGTCAAATGCTTTCCTATCTAATAAACAAAAAAGTTTTAGAGCGAAGGCAAAATTCACGTTTTCTAACTTTATATGATTTGCCTACACTCATGCACGTTTACTAAGTATTAACCGTTAATAATCCACCATTTTTACACATTAACACTAGAAGAGTCACAGGTTTTGGAAAATTATACAAAATCAACAACGCCATTTTTTCACTTTCGCGGCAAAACATGTCATGACGTTTGTTAAGGCACTTGAATTGCCTGACATGTTGCTTGACATGCGTGACATGTCGCGTCGAAATCTATTGAATATAGGCTTTTTAGTACCGTATAAAATTCTTACAAAAAACAGGCGTCCTAGATACAGGCTATACCTAGTTTGAAGCCCAAAGGGAATAACTATTTTTGTTCTATAATACTAAAATATTTTATGTCATTACTATTATTTGTTTTATCATATATTTTACTAGCTAAAGCGCGTGACGTCACCAGCTTTAATTTAGTAAAAAAGTAGTCTATTTATTATTCCAGAACCAAATCTATTTACATTCAAAATTGTATCAAAATTGGTTCATTCGTTACGGAGATACGTGGTAACAAACACTCACACACACAAACTTTCGCATTTTTAATTTAAGTAGGATTATCTGCAATAAATATGACTATTGTTATTATTATTATTTTTCAATTATCTGTTATCTGTTGTTTTTTGTCTTCACATTTCTTCAATCTCTAGGGAATAAGATGTATTTACAAAAAGTTGCAGTTTAGAGAGAGAGTGATGATTTTCAGCCATTTGTCATGACGTTTGTTAAGGTTTTTTTAAACCTACAGCAGGCACCAGTCTCTCACAACACTGGTTTACGCTTTAGTTAAACTTTTTTAAATTTGATAACTATAAGATAAGAATACCACGTGAGAGAAAAATGAAGACATTATTAAGACGCGTGAATTGCCTGACATGTTACATGACATGCGTGACATGTCGCGTTGAAATCTATTGAATACATCGAATCGATTATCGGCTTATCTGGCCATCGAAGGAAGAGATTAAGAACAGTTATTTGTTTGATATCAAATTAAATTGAATCACAATCGTTTATGTTCCCAAAAGAGGCACTCATGAAAGATGCCAGATTCGCAAAACGTCAGCCATTTCGAGAAGAACCTGGCAAGAAACTTGACGGCGCTTTTTGCTATTTTTGATTTTAAACAATCTAAAAATCCTTAACGTAGTATCGTTATTATGTTTTAGTATAAGTAATACTAAAACATACAGGTTTAAAACTACAAAGTTTTCCTTCATAAATATTAGATCGAATGAATCTATTAACAGGTATTTCGCATTTTAAATAGCCAAGGTCAAAAAATAACGTCCGTGATCATTTAAATATAAAATATGAAAAAAATATATAAGTTGCTGGCATCGTTGCAATTTGGGTAAGTCACTAACTTCCCTCAATATTTTTTTGTACAAAACAGGGATCTTAAATTAAAATCGGATGTAGGTAATCTCATTCAATCATGTCTCATGCACGCTTATCTCCCTGTGCGCGTCTATCGCGTTGTGAACATACATATAACTAAATTAATCATACTACATCTTCGGACGCATCATCGCTTTCCATCAGGTTAGATAATGGTCAAATGCTTGCCTATCGAGCAAAAAATATATATTGTAGGTACTATCGATTGTGGAACCTTTGGTGTACGTGTGTATGTGTGCGTGTCACCCAAGGCACTCAAGGCAAACACCCGCCTTTTAAGCAGGGGCATCGGGTAAAAATAACTATAAAACATACAGGAATACTTATTATATTTAAAATATATATAAATTTTATTCATATTAAAAATTTTAAGCTTTTATGTTTATGTTTGCCTAGTACTTTAACAGGCCCAACAGACAATCCTTTCCACAATCGGATGAACGGTGAAGTCATACGAACAAACAAACAAACATACATTTTTATGTAAGTAGATAAATAGTTAAACGCAAGCAAAGCTTAAAAAAACCGATTTCAACGCTTTATCTTCGGAACCTTGACTAAAAAGAATAACTAACTAACTAACTAACTAAAAAATTTTCGAAATCGGCTCACGATGAGGTAACAAACATAAAAAAAAACTGTTGACTTGAGTACCTCCTCCTTATTTAGGAAGTCGGTAAAAAAACAAGCTAGTTGAAACTACGGGCCAATTGCCTATGTTTCTTAAAACTAAACTAAAACTATATCTAGCTAAGACCAAAGCACATCGAGCTTATAGGTAATCCAAATGCTCAAGTCCACTACCAGTGGCGTTCCCATCATGTTGGCGGCATTGCCTCTCTGAATTGCAACGCTAATACGTCGAGTAGTAGATGGAATTATTTTTATAGAATAGAATAGAATATAATTTTAAGGGGGTGACACCAAAATGTCTCCCGAAACTCGTGATTATGTAACTGTTTTACTCGGCATTCATAATAAAACCAAATAATTAAAAATATTCATTGTAATCCGTGTGATACGATAAATGATGCCTTCTTCTTAGAATATTTCATAACGTTCATAAATATAAATGAAAAAATATCAAATCTCATGCAATCAACATGCAACAAAAATCCATCGATTTGTATTTTTCTACCGATTTCACTAAAAAGGAAGAGGTACTCAAGTCGACTGTATTTTTTTTAATGTGTTTTACCTCATAACTTCGTTCCACGTGAACTAATTTTGAAAATTATTCTTTTGTTTTAAGGATGTTGCCTTCTAATGGGTCCCATTTAAATTTGATCAAGATCTGATCGAATAGTTTTTGAAATATTTTCAATAATGCGTGTTCAGTACATCTATTCTGATCAAAGTTCCGAAAAAAAAAAAGACAAAGCGGTGCAGTCGGTTTTTTTAAGCTTTGCTTGTGATTAATTATTTTGTTTCGTTCCGCCATTTTATATCAAAATACTGTTTTTTAAGGCTTCACGAAATTTGAAAAACCATAAAAACTGCGAGCCTGCGTATTCCAGGTCTAGTGTGTTTACCAGCTTCGATCACATCGTCACTTACCATCAGGTGAGATAGTGGTCAAACAATAGCCTGTCACAAATTAAAAAAAAAAAAAAAACAAACATACCCACGCGTGACCTTGCGTAACCGCCACGATGTAATTCACGCAATATACACTTTTATGTGCAAAATTGTAAGGGGGATAATTGAATGTGGTTAAAAATGGTGCTCGCATTGACGTATACCTGCCCCTTAAGTTTAGTCACGTGCACATCAAGAAACAGTTAATTTTTTTGAATAACGCATCTTTGTGGCACTTTTGTGTCTTGATTTTCCGTGGTCTATAGCACAATAGCCTTTACATTTATATCTTAACAATGGATGATCAGTTTTAACCGACTTAAAAAAAAGGAGGTTCATAATTGTGAATCGGTTCACGTAGAAAAATATCTGAGGTCACATAAAAAATACAGGGAAATTTCCCTGTATTTTTTTATTTGAAAACTGGTGCTTCCCATATGGTCCCATTTAAATTTGATCAAGATCTGACCAGTAGTTTTTGAGTTATTTTCAATAATGCGTATTTAATTCATTTATATCCTACTAGCTTTTGCCCGCGGCTTCGCTCGCGTTAAGAAGTATTAATTTAAAATTGACAAAGTTTCATACAAACTTTCATCCCCTATTCTATCCCCTTGGGGGTAGAATTAATGAAAATCCTTTCTTAACGGATGCCTACGTCATAACATCTACCTGCATGCCAAATTTCAGCCCGATCCGTCCAGTGGTTTGGGCTGTGCGTTGATAGATCACTATGTCAGTCAGTCAGTCACCTTTGAGTTATATATATTTAGATTTATAATATCATAACTATATGGGAATCTTCAAGTCGCGAGTGGATACCAAGGTATCTTTAAGGCAAGCTTGCTCCATCGTCGACCACATCGTCGTTTACCATCAATAATAAATCATACGCAAGCAAAGCTTACAAAGACTGACAAAGCTTATGTTTTGGTTTTGGCTTGATCGATTTCGATAAAATTTATATGGGACTACCTGAAGTATAATCATCAAACAAAAAAAACCATCAAAACGATTCATAATTGGTGGAATTAATACGTAACATAAATTAAAAAAAACATTCGAATAGAGAACCTGCTTTTTAACCGACTTAAAAAAAAGAGGAGGTTCTCAATTGGACTGTATTTTTTTATGTTTTTTTTTGTATGTACCATATATCTTCTTTCGTTGTGAGCCGATTCTGATGATTTTTTTTTTGAAAGCTGGTTGGTACTTTCCATGTTGTCCCATTTAAATGTGATCAAGAACTGTGA
Source organism: Lomographa bimaculata (assembly GCA_948107665.1). Lineage (NCBI taxonomy): Eukaryota > Metazoa > Arthropoda > Insecta > Lepidoptera > Geometridae > Lomographa > Lomographa bimaculata. The sequence continues at coordinate 8,266,293 of OX403614.1, forward strand.
CCAGTAGTTTTTGAGTTATCCTCAATAATGCGTATTTCATACATAACATCTGATCAAGGTTCCGAAGATATTCACACACTCACTCACAGCCCCAGACTAAGTTCAAAGACTTGTATCGTGGTTGCCGGAAACATTCACATCACACACACATTACACCCAGAACCAGAAGCACAAATATCCCTTGGGAAGGAATTTGTGCTCCTGCCGGGAATCGAAACCAGGACATACGGCGCAGAGGGCATACACCTGTCCACTGCGCCAACTGGTCGTCGTAAAGCGGTGACGTCAGTTTTCTACCGACTTCACAAAAAAGGAGGAGTTGTACAGTTGAATTGATAAAGTCCTTTTTTAAAATCGCTTGAAAAAAAGTATTTACTTGTTTTGATGAACACGGGCCTTACTTGCAGTGTTATTATTATAATTTCTATAAGACGAATGATGTGGTTGTACAGAAATGAGGTAAAAGCTGTAAATCAAAATGTTTTAACCGTTAGGTTGACCGCGTTGGAAGTTCATCTCTAAATGACTTTTAGATACTTTCTTTTTAAACATATTTATAACAAATCCTCTAATAAAAAGACTTGACATGTCGTTTCGTTTATAGCTAAGCAGTCTCGGAATATTCTGATACTTTTTTCTTTTGTTTTTTAACGCTCGATAGGCACTTGACCATTATCTCACCTTTTTCAAAAAAGTAGGTTCTCAATTCGAATGTATGTTTTTTTTTTGTATGTTACGCCATCCTTCAGGACCCGGACGATCCCATTGCGGTCGCCATCACGTTGGCAGCGCAACGATCGTCCGGTACACAGACCACAATCAGACTAAACAGTCCTCGCCGGCGAGGACGTAGATTCTCTCGTCATGTCTCTCCAAATTCTAGTCAAAATCGATCTAATCGAACTTTTCGCATTCATAGGGCCCACTATCAACGGTACTCTCATATACCGGGGCGTTTCTCTCCCGTTCCCCCTGTCCTGGCAACGGTCCATGCCTAGGCTCGCATATCCTAGGTGGCCCATGTGATTGTTGCCTACACAAGCGCCTTTCCCGCCCGGTGACGCTGCAGAGGCTACTCACAGCCTGCTTGCATGTAGTCCGTCAAAATACGGTAAAAAAAAAAAGATAACTGAGTTATCGTATGGTTCTCAATCAGGGGGCAACTCACAAAATTTCAGGACTGATTTTTTTTACGTTTTCAACGCACATATGTGTGTTGAAAACGTAAAAAAGTCATGTTTCAGCCATTTCGAAAAATACTCGAGTTCTTTAGCCTACTTAGCCACATTCAATTAATTTTCCACTAGTCTATATTATCTAGAAAGTAATCCGTGACGATCTATAAAGTATCGATATAATGTTATCGATGTTCGCCGCGTACGTGACTCGATCTGAAGATCGGATACATGTTACAGTTCCCATCAAGAAGAAATTTAATATTGTAGAAACTTTACTGACATACATTTTGAATCTTTGAGGCTCATATAGCGGCTTGCTCACTCACAGCCCCACGCTAAGTTCAATGACTTGTGTCGTCGGTGCCGGAAACATTCACATCACACACACAATTATACCCATAAAAAAAATATAAATTTCTAGTAATATTAATTTACGTGTTAACAATTAATAATAAAACTTTGTACGGAATATTCTAATTATCTATCTACCGACTTCATAAAAAAAGAGGAGCAAGTCGACTGTATTTTTTTTATGTGTGGTTACCTCATAACTTCGTTCCACGTGAACCGATAATGAAATATTTTTTTTTAAGATTTTGCTTTCCTTTTGGTCCCATTAGAAATTGATCAGTACATCTAATCTGATCGAAGTTCCGAAGATAAAGCGGTGAAGTCGGTTTTTTAGGCTTTGCTTGCACTTAATTATCCTGATACAAATTACCATACGACGGCATTCGGCAAATTTTAAGATATTTTTCACTTTTTATTTTTGATGCATGCCTACAGCCTCCGCTTTTCAACCATGAGTGGTTGACAGGTAGACAATGCTTTTAGCGTTAAGTCCACCCTTTGTACCTTTTTCTGGCTCTAAAGCGTTAAATATGTAATTAAACGTAAGCAAAGCTTGAAAAAACCGACTTCACCGCTTATATTTTGGCTTTGGCTTAATCAATTTCGATAAAATTTATTTGGGACCTCTGAAGTATAATCTACCAAACAAAAAAGAATTTTGAGAATCGGTCCTCAAATTGAAGAGAAATCGATGAACATACATAAAAGAAAGATACAGTCGAACACAGTACCTCCTTTTTTGAAGTCGGTAATATATAAGTAATTTCCATTTTATTAATTATTGATAATAATATATGAAAGTAATCAGTAATCTAACACAAAAATTCCACTCGTCAGTTTCTAGTATAAACAATAGTAGTACATCATTATAGTAGAACTGGACACTCGGCTTATACTAACGCTTCCATGATTACACCACTACTGACATAAGTCTCATACGTCAATATTGTTTACAAGATAAGGCAAATAAATAATTTTATAAATAATCGGTACCCGCGTCACGTATAATTGGTGCAGGTCTGTGTGCGGTTGCATTGTACCACGAGATTTAACAGTAATATTATTTGTTGCTGTTTAATCGAGTGATGTCATGTTAAAGTGCAATGTGTTGCCAGTGCTGTCAATATTTTGATGTTAGTTTATTTAAATGTAGTAAGCTTTCGAGTTTAGCAATTTTTAGACTACATTTAATTTGGTTTCAATTAAAAACATTAAGCTAGATTGGCAAATACAAATAATCTCAAGATGTGTACCAAATTAAAATACTTTAAAATATTGTTCCCATTATTTCGCAAGCAAAAGCTTAAAAAATCGACTTCATCGCTTACATTTCGGTTTAGACTTGACCGATTTCGATCAAATTTATATGGGACCACGTCTACCAAACAAAAAAATGATCGAAATCCATTCATAATTGGCGGAGATATAGCGTAACATACAAAAAAAAACATACAGTTGAATTGAGAACCTCCTTTTTTGAAGTCGGTTGGAATTAAATGTTGTCTATTGTGTAGCAACGTGTAACGCGAATATTTTTGGATTTAAATTAAGGGTAGTAATTTTGTGGGTACTAACCATAGTAATCGGGTCTTAGCTCCATACACAATCCCCATTGCCGTTTGAACTTCATCCAGGTGATTATCTTATCACTTAAGAGGCCGGGGTAGTCTGTGATACGAGTCTATAGCTGTCTCTGTTTAACTGGCAAACTGTGCCCATGCTTGATGCGATAGCACTACCGACCGAACAAATTATGATAGGTGCCGTAATACCAAAAATTATTTATGAAAATGTAATGTTTAGCCATTGTTTTTTGCATTAATAGTACCTTGAAATGATAATCTATGTTCCTCTTGTAATGACAGAAGACATGTGTTAGTTTTGAATACAAAACGAACAAGTTAAAGATGCGATATTTACGTCGTAATAATGTGTGCAAATCAATTGGTTTATATTTCGTTTTAGGTAATTATTTTGGAAAAAAAACTATCCAGGAACCTAGATTAATATGTTTTTAATCTGAATAACAGCACAGTATGGTGGTAATATGCTTGAATTATAAATAATTTCGGTATTACGATTGTATGGGCAAATCAACCTCCGCCGGCCCCTTAATGATTCAAGACTTGAGTCTTTACTGAATAATAAACTGTCATCACGTAAATCTCTACTCCAAATCCCTTTAAAAAAAAAAATGTATTTAACTTGGGTATGCGTTAACATGTGCACAGAGATAAGAAAGGTACTGAAATGACATTTAAATTGATTTTCATTGAAAGATTTGAGCGTCAAGAACTATTTATTAACAAGGAAGCCTTGATTTCCCGAGTGGTATTAGTTTATTCATAAGACTTTAAGAAGTTTCTTGCCAGGTTCTTCTCGAGATGGCTGTAATTTTCCGAATCTGGCAATAGATTCATTAACTTTCATGGGTGCCTCTTTGGGGCCCATGTGAATAAACGATTTTGATTTTGATTTTGATTTTGACTTGAGTCAAGGTTTACGTTAAGTTTTAGCGCTACTCGTCTAGTCAGAGTAGACAGGTTTGCAATTCCATTGTAGTTTATTAATTAAAGCGATACTTGAAACAAGTTTCAAAACCAGTTTGAGGTTGATTGAATAATACGGACTTTAGTCTAAACTTGTTTTACCGCGTCGTACATTTTTAAATGCAAAATAGACAACCATTAAAAATATGTTGTGAGTAAGCTATGTCATTTATAATAAGATGTTTGCATTAACATATATACCTACATAATATTGTACGCTCGAAAGAGGTACGCTGTTGAAACTCTTCATTTAAATGTATGATCTTCTATGACGAGTTCGCTCGAAGCGATTCGCTTTTACGTTAATCATCCGTGTGAAGGAGTGGAACTCATTGCTCTTGTCTTTATTCCCCGACTTGTCTTTATAATCTGGGAGTCTTCAAGTCAAGAGTGAATAGGTACCTTCAAGGCAAGCTACATCTTCGGCCGCATCATCACTTTCCATCAGGTGAGATTGTGCCTATAGGGCATAAAAAATGCTTGCATAGAAGATACCTATTCACTCCAAACTTGAAGACTCCCAGATACCGTTTTGGAAACAAAGTCGCGTGTATAGAGTTCAATTATTTTCCCTACAATGGAAACGCGCTCTTGCCCGTGACTTCTAGTATAAGCAGCATAGGCACGTTAATCATCATACTTGTATTAATAGATACTATGTGGTTCTGCACTGTCGGTTCCTTGTGATAGTACCTTATAACTGCCTGTTGGCTTAGTGGATGCGCGATTGCCTTCTAAGCAGGAGGTATCGGGTTCGATTCCCGAAGGAAACAAGTTTCTCTTTGAGGGAATCATTTCTGGCTCTGAGTGTGATTTTGTGTTTTTTTTTATACTCGATAGACAAGTATTTGACCACTATCTCAACTGGAAAATGAAGATGCGGCTGATGTGAATGTTTCTGTCCACGATATAAGTCAAAGAATTTAGTGTGAGGCTGCGCGCGAAATCTGCTAGTTGTAAGCGTGAAAAACAGTGGCAGCCCCACACCGAGTAGACTTGTATCGTAGATGCCGAAAATATTCACATTAAACAACCATAACCGGAAACACAAATTTCTGTTCCCACCGGGAATCAAACCGTACCGTTGCTTAGAGGGCGAATGCGCACCCAACTAAACCAACGGGCAGTTCAATGTTAGAAAAAAACCTTTTGAGGTTATTTGCTTATAACATTTTTTCTATATAATAATTGTTTGATTTCTGTATTTGTTGTTCAAGTACAGGATATAACGGATATTATACGTAAGTTTCAGCGTTCAGTGTGATGCTGTTTTTGAGATAGACTCCGGGGCAAAATAGGTCTAAAAACGGTGACTTTGGTAGCCTACCAAATCGTTACTATCTAACTAAGATTTTTTTTTAAACCGGTTTTGTACTCTACTTTTCAAGCACTTTTCAACGATACCCCACAAGGGTATATAAAAAAATTAAAAATATTTTGCTCTCTACTTACATGTATGAGAGCCCCCTTAATATTTTCATTTATATAATTTTAAATGTCATTTCTGGCTTTGTGCCGTAGTTTTACATATTCTATGAGAATTGGAAGTCATTCGCTTATATGGTTTAGACGCTAGATGCCTCTGACAGACGTACGGACGGACGGACAAAGTGCTAAACGACCCAAGCCAGCTTAGAGATCTTTCTTCGCTTGATCACTTATTTGTTTAGAGTTATTTAGCTATCTAAAACAATGTAGAAGTATCTAATAGTAATTACTTGTAATGGTAGTTTATTAGAAGTAATTACTTAACAACTGGATGGCCTCCATTAATTTATTAATTATAATTAACAGTCATGTTATCTGCTTGTGATAATCAATACTTAGTGTAAAATCTATCGTTACAGTAATATTATATGTGTTAACCGGGACTCATTCGCGTAATATGGAATATTATCATATATATTTATTACAACACAATACAATAACTCTTTATTCACATGTGCCCCAAAGTGGCACTCATGAAAGTTAGTGATTCTACTGATAAATCTATATATATAAAAGAAAGTCGTGTTAGTTACTCCTCTTATAACTCAAGAACGGCTGAACCGATTTAGCTGAAAATTGGCGGGGAGGTAGCTTAGAGCCTGGAGAAGGATACTTTTTAAGAACGTACATTTCTTTAAATTTTTTTTTTATATTTCGACATGCTTTCCATTTTCTCATACGTCACTCGGATTTGGTAAAGTACTAGGCAAACATAAACATGAAGGTTGTAATAATATAGTCACGTGACATTGTAACGCATGCCGGGTATGGCTTCCTAAATATGCACATTCATTGACTGTTAGGCGGAACGAAGGTCGCCGGGACAGCTAGTAATAATATAAATACAGCTGCTGATAAAAATAGCTTACAGCGAAACTTATAAAATATAGGTAGAATGGGCGGTCTTATTGCTAAGAGCAATCTCTCCCAGACAACCTTTGGATGGAAATATAAACGAAAGGTGAAAGTGGGGATTTTTTGCTTTTTATATATTGTATACATTAATACATACATACAAGTAATGCCCTAGTAAAGTAGTAGGAACTTTACTAGAACTTCTATTGGAGTTTTGGAGCGAAGACGAAAATCACGTTTATAAACTTTGTATGATTTGCCTACACTCATGCTCCTAACCTAGATCTGTGTTTCCTGATAAATACAATATGGGTCTTTAAATCTCGAGTGAATAGGCTAGGCAAACGTGCTCCATCATCGACAGCATCATCGCTTACCATCCAGGTGAGATAGTGGTCAAACGTTTGCCTATACTAAATAAAAAAAAATGCACATTCACGAATTATTAACGGTTAAAACATAAAATCACTCGAATCCACAATTATTACATACTAGCTACGCCCCACGGCTTCGCCCGCTATTATCAAGTTAAAAAGTAGCCTATGTGTTAATCCTAAGTACAAGTTTATTGACGTAAGTCTTGTCACGTCACTTTGACATTTCATTCTACATTTGTTAAGTATCACAAATTTCGAGCTTACAAGGCAAACATAAACATAAATGAGCTTATAATTAAGTTTTAGTATGGTACTTAAGCACTAGGCAAACATAAACGTGAAAGAGGTAATAATTAAGTTTAAGTATGGTCGTAGAGTACTAAACAAACATAAACATTAAAGAGCTAATAATTAAGTTTAAGTATTGTACTAAAGTACTAAGCAAACATAAACATGAATGAGCAAATAATTAAGTTTAAGTATTGTACGTACTAGGCAAACATAAACATGAATGAGCAAATAATTAAGTTTAAGTATTGTACGTACTAGGCAAACATAAACATCAAAGAGCTAATTATTAAGTTTAATATGTCACTAAAGTACTAGGCGACCATAAACGTTAAAGAGGTAAAACGCTTTTTCTTTACGCGGCATTATATATATTTCCAAAATCGGTGCGACTAAGGGTTTCCAAATTTTGGTTATAAATTTTATCGTTTAATTATAAACAAATCAATATTCCTTGACCGATAATCTTCTTATATATAAAAATGAATTGCTGTTCGTTAGTCTCGCTAAAACTCGAGAATGGCTGGACCGATTTGGCTAATTTTGATCTTGAAATATTTGTGGAAGTTCAGGGAAGGTTTAAAAGGTGAGAAAATATAAAGAAATTGCAATAAAATTAGTAAAAAGTAGTATTTTATTTTCCCATACAAACTGTTCGTACCTTTTAAACAGGAGATGTTTCTGAATATTTGACCACAGACAATTGGCGGTATGAAGTTCGCCGGGTCAACTAGTTGAGTCATAAAATTAAGGATACCTTAAATTATTATTTATCGATTCGATTCGATCCATCCAATCATAACAAACAAAAATAAAAGTGTGTAATAAATTATTTTATTGCATGTGAAAAATAATAAAGATATAATCAAATTATCGACCGAACTTATCCTGTTTACGCCTTGCACATGTTTTGAATTAATAATAATATTAAGTAATTTGTTGCGTCATTGTTTAACATTACAATACAATAAAAAACACTTTATTTCACCAAATAAAATTAAAATAAAAAACAACCATATTATTTATATCTAAGTACAATGGGCGGACTTATCGCTAAAACCTCTTCCAGTCAACCTTTGGATGGAAAAAGAGAAAAACAATACATAAGCACGTAGGTCGGTGTTGTGATTAACTAAATATATTTATAATAATATATATTCATACAAATAACATATAAATAAATAAATAAATAATACAATAACATAACATACTAAAAAAACAATTCTGAATAAATAATAATAGGTACTACAGTATTTTAAACTTACTATCTACAAGTAAGAGATGAAAACACTCAAAAAACATTCAAAGTTATCATGCTATATCTTCGGCCGCATCATCACTTTCCATCAGGTGAGATAGCGGTCAAATGCTTGCCTATCGAGTATAAAAAAAAGATTAGCTTGGGGAGGAAACTTATGTTTTCATCTGGAATCGAACCCGATAGGTAGCTGCTTAGAGGGCAAACGCGTAACTGTGCCAACGGGTAGTTTAAATATTCGGCCGCATCATCACTTTCCATCAGGTTAGATGATGATCGAATGGCCTATCGAGCATTTAAAACTTATGTAAAATTGACCGATAGGCTTATCAGAAATAAGTAGTCGCGTGTATAATTATGCGTTTTGACACGAATTCTTGTCCGCCTAAAGATATTGATTGAGGTTATGACATTGTAATAACGTGATAATTATATAAAAAAATTACCGAACTAAAAATGAGTTTAAAATTGTTCGAATATTCTCGTTATTTCATACATTATAGATTATGATACTATTATATATGTATATACTAGTGATTCGCCCCGGCTTCGCCCGTGTGCAAACCCTGCAGCGCCATCTGCCGGGCTGATTTCCAGGGCGCCACCCAAACGCATACAAAAAAAATCCTTCAAATCGGTCCAGCCGTTTAGGAGTTCAGTGACATACAGTAGGTACATGTACACACGTACAGTAGAATTATATATATAGCTACTTTTTAACTTGATAATAGCGGGCGAAGCCACGGGGCACGGCTAGTACTCCATAAATGGATTAGCAATATTACAAACACTAACAAACAACCAAACGCATTCACACTCACAGCCCCACACTAAGTTCAGGACTTGTATCGTGGGTGCCGGAAACATTCACATCACACCCGTATTACCCCATTCCACTGTAAAACAGTGGAAGTAATGTGCAACCTTGAAAACTGCATTCTAGCTATTACGTAATTTCTTTAACTTATTATTACATAACGTTAATGTCAACAAATTATTCGTCATTATAAAACATTGCAGAGGACGTTCAGATTGGACGATATGTGATATTATATTATTAAACCGTTTATAGTCATTACTAGCCGTGCCCCGCGACTTCGCCCGCTGTTATCAAGTTAAAAAGTAGCCTATGTGCTAATCCTAGGTATAATCTATGTACATTCCAAATTTCATCCAAATCCGTTCAGCCGTTAAAGCGTGAAGAGAGAACAAACATACTTACACACTTACTCACAAACTTTCGGAATTATAATATTAGTAGGATAATTATCTAGTCGTTCGCGCCGATCTAAGATCTCGCGCCTATATTTTGCCTCATAGAGAAAAACTTTTGAGGTTACTTGCTAATAACTTTTTTTCTATATAATAATTGTTTGATTTCTGTATTTGTTGTTCAAGTACAGGATATAACGGATATTATACGTAAGTTTCAGCGTTCAGTGTGAAGCCGTTTTTTAGATAGACCCCGGGGCAAAATAGATCTAAAAACAGTGACTTTGGTGGCCTACCAAATCGTTATTTTCCAATATAGACTTTTTTAAACCAGTCAAGCCCTTTTCAACGATAAATGTGTGTATTATAAAGACCAAGCGCGTGGGCCGATTTTGATTTGACAAGGAACATTTGTGTTTCTGGTTCTGGTTGTGATTGTGTGTGTGATGTGTATGTTTCCGGCACCCACGACAATGTATAACATACACGTTTGCGATCAATCGGGTCACTTACATATCGCAACAAACAATAATCGCAACACACTTGACGCATTTGGTTCGAACAGACGATGTGGCGGGCTCCGCTGCAAGAGAAACAACTACGCCCGCGTACGTTCGCCCGTTCAAACCAAACGGTCCAGGTAGGAGCCATTAAATTGTTTTATTTTCCATACAGTTATTAAATTATTACCCATAAAAATAGATACCGTTTCTTATGCGCTTTACAGACCAACTTAATTAAAATATGTACTGAGTTATTTTTATCTTCATTATGTAACTTATCATTAATTTTTATACTTTGGGCTATAGCTTTACACATTGTCTGAGAATTTTTAGAAGTTATTCGCTTGGTTTAGACGCTAAATGCCTTTGACAGAGGGACGGACGGACAAAGTGCTGAACCGCCCAAGTCAACTTAGAGATCTCGCTTCGCACGATTAATAGAAAAGTTTAAAAAAAAATTGCAACTCAAAAATTTTTTTTTGCCTTCCCAATTTTTTTATTATGCTCCATTGTCGATTTGAAACCACGACCTGCAGGATTGTAAATTATTAACCATTGAAAGGATATAACTTAAAAGGACATGACAAAATGTATGGCGGAGTTTAGCTGCGAAAGTGAAAAAATGGCGTTGTTGATTTTGTATCATTTTCCAAAACCTGTAATTTTTTTGTGTAATAATGGTGGATTATTAACTGTTAATACTTAGTAAACGTGCATAAGTGTAGGCAAATCATTCGAAGTAGAAAAGCGTGATTTTCGCCTTCGCAAACTCCAATAGAAGTTCTAGTAAAGTTTCTACCATTATACAAGGTTCACATAACTTGACTATGACTAAACCTTGACTATTTTACTTGACTTTGACCGTGACTTGTGACTATAATAGTATGAGTACCTTTAATATGAAATACACTTGAAAAATATTATTACATTACACTGGCTAAATGCACAAGATTCCGAAGCCAAACTAAAGAAAAAAAAATATGGCGCGTAAGGGACCTTGTTTTACCGCGATTCCTCCCCCCGCGCCGCGCTACCATTTTGTATAACAGGGCGCGCGTCTCGGACGCTTCGTATATCAAGTCCCTTAGATAGCATAACATATAATTAAAAACTACAACAATCTTATTACAGTATTTATAAGACAATTTGTCAATTATGACAATAATTACCGAGGGATTATAGAATTATGTTAATTAAGCTACAGAGTATACCTACTTGTAATTAATGATGTAATTATAATATTAATTCTAAGTTATTATTATATCTTGATTATAATTTAAATAAAATGTCACATTCTACAATAATCTACACGTCCAGTGACATAAATATTGTAAACTAGCCGTGCCCCGCGGCTTCGCTCGCGTTAATTAAGTTAAAAAGTAGCCTATGTGTTATTCCGGAACCTAAACTATCTACGTTCAAAATTTTATCAAAATCGGTTTAATCGATACGGAGATATGTGATCACAAACATTCACACACACAAATTTTCGCATTTTTAATATTACTAAGTATAGTAGTAATATATATAATTATTTATTTATTTTCCAAAGTATATAACGAACAATTGCGGACTTTGATGTATACCTACTTACCGATTCCATTTTTCTTTTAAGCCGAATTCAAAAAAGGAGGTCCTCAATTTGACTGTATGGTTTGTTTTTGTATGTGACGCGATATCTCCGCCAATTATGAATCGATCTTGATATTTTTTTTTAGTTTGGTAGAGTATACATCAGAGGTGGTCCCATATAAATATTATCGAAATCGGTCAAGCCAAAACCAAAATATAAGCAATGAAGTTGGGTTTTTTAAGCTTTGCTTGCGTTTCAATTATATTGCATCGAAAGAGTAATTAGAAAGAAGTTAAAACATATTTTTTTTAAAACGGAAGTAAAGCTTAAAAAATTCGACTTCACCGCTTTATCTTTGGAACCTTGATCAGATTCAACGTATTAAACACGCATCATAACTACTGATCCGTTCTTGATCAAATTTAAATGGGACCAATGGGAAAGCATCAGTTTTCAAACAAAAAACAAATTCGAAATCGATTCACGTGGAAAGAAGTTATGCGGTATACACATAAAAGAAACTCTCAAATTGAGTACCTCCTCCTTTATTGTGAGCTCGGTAGAAAAACCACCTACACCGCTTTATCTTCGGAACACTTAATCAGAATAAATGAATTAAATACGCATTATTGACGATAACTCAAAAACGACTGGTCCGAGCTTGATCAAATCTAAATGGGACCACGTGGGAAGCGCCAGCTTTCTAACAAAAACAACCATCAAAATCGGTTCAATTAATAAGTTCAGCGGTAACACATAAAGGAATACAGTCGAAATGAGAACCTCTTCCTTTGTTTTAGTTAAAAATAGTTAACAGTGTAGTTAACAGTTAAAATAGTTAATGTAATTTCACATGCCACCACATGGCAAAATAGAAGGACGATTCAACCATGAAGACCAATATGTATACTCTATTTTGTGTGAAATATACTCATTTCATTTCATTTCATTCTGTCAAACATATCCCAAGAAGCGGTTAAGTTATCAGATTTCCGACATTTTATCACCGCGACAAATACCTAAACCTATTTTTAACTACTAACATTTATAACTAGGTTTGTTCTTTGTTCTATTTCCGACATCTTATGTAAATTGACTTGACATTTGACAATGTCATAAACAAAAACACTTGATTTAGGACAGTTTGTAAACAAGTTAGTAAGTGTACTTTACAAATTATTGATAAACTAGTTGAGCCACGCGGCTTCGCCCGCTGATGATGACGATTAAAGTGGCCATAAAAGCTAGCGTTTGACCACTATCTCACCTGATGATAAGTGACGATGCGGTCGAGGATGGTAAACACACCTAGAAATATATTCTTTTTTTTATGTTGAATGGGCAAGCATTTGAGCATAATCTTATGTGATGGAAAGTGATGATGCGGCCGAAGATGTGACATGCTTGCCTAGAAGATACCTATTCACTCGAGACTTGAAGGATAATTGTTATGTTAATGACTTTGTCTTCGTAACTTGTATGTTTTACCTAGTTATTTTTTAACTGTCACGCACAATTTATTTCTATTGTGTATGGTAAATGTGCAGAATATTAATAGACGTTAAATGGCTTATTCATGTCAATAAAATAATTTATGTACAAATAGCTCGTGGAACAACCGTAAGATGCATTTTTCTACCGACTTCATAAAAAAGAAGGAGGTACTCAAGTAGACTGTTTTTGGAACGGAAGTTCCTTATCGCGCGTTGCGAAAGGGGGCTAGACGGAAAAAATTATGACCAAAAGTTGTAACGACACTTTTTGCTATAGTTGTAAGCCATACCACGTTCTCGTCCGATCACCGAAGTTAAGCAACGTCGGGCGCGGTCAGTACTTGGATGGGTGACCGCCTGGGAACACCGCGTGATGTTGGTTTTTGCATGTTTCTGTTAATTTTGGAACGAAAGTTCCTTATCGCGCGTTGCGAAAGGGGGCTAGACGGAAATTGAACTTCGTTCCATCCGGGTGTCCCTTGACACCTCTCAAGTTTTTTTATTTTGTTTGTTACCTCATGACTGCTTTCTACGTGAACCGATTTTGAAAGTTATTTTTTTGTTTGAAAGATGTTGCTATGCAATTGGTACCATTTAAATTTGATCAAGGTCTGTTCAGTAGTTCTTGAAATATCTTCAATAATGCGTGTTTAGTACATCTAATCTGATCAAAGTTCCGAAGATAAAGCAGTGAAGTCGTTTTTTTTAGCTTTGCTTGCGTTTAATTATTATACATGTATATATAGAACAAATTGTATAAAAAACTATTTTAAACGAATTGAGAAGTCCTCTTTTTAAATTCGAATTAAAATGTAGCAGCGCGGTTCGTATAATACAAAATCATAAATATGTGCATTATGGTCTCATGCCCTTTTTTGGTAATCGAGTAAAATTTTGAGTTGACACTAAAATTTTATGATATTGCGTTAAAATTTAAACAATGCTGTCGATAAATATCTTCATGAAAGTTCAAGGTTTTAACTTTTAACCATAATTGAAAATCCTACTAATATTATAAATCCGAAAGTTTGTGTGTTAGTATGTTTGTTCCCTCTTCACGCTTTAACGGCTGAACGGATTTGGATGAAATTTGGAATGTACATAGATTATACCTAGGATTATCACATAGGCTACTTTTTACTTGATAAAAGCGGGCGAAGCCGCGGGTCACGGCTAGTAATTCAATAAAAATTTTTTTGATAACACACTGAATTAATGTGTACAGAATTATAATCAAAGAAACGCTTAGTTGGGTGCGTGCCTTATCACGGGTATCGGGTTCGATTCCCGGCGGGAACACAAGTTTTCTCCCCAAGGATTTTTTTGTTTCTGGTTCTGGTTGTAATTGTGTTTGTGATGTGAATGTTTCCAGCATAAGTCGTCGAACTCAGTGTGGGGTTGTGAGTGTGAAAGCGTATATGTTTATGTTAAATATGTAAAGTCACGTTCATATGAAATAATATACTCTGTCACGTTTATAGTATCGTGGAGAAATGAGTCATCTTGTCACAGATTAAAAATTTATGACGTATTCTACAAACTTGAACATCTGCTTTATGTCCGGCAAAGATATGGTTACGACGTTTTTATTCAAATTTTATAAATATATTCATGTTTTTAGTCGAAATTAGCAATTCGAAGCGAAATAATTTTTGAGAACGCTATTGGCACTTTTTTTTTTTTTTTTTTTTTATTTGTGAAAGGCTAGTGTTTAACCACTATCTCACCTGATGGTAAGTGACGATGTGATCGAAGCTGGTAAACACTTTAGACCTGGAATACGTCTATTGGCAATCTTTGCTTTCTACGGCGCGGGTGCTGGGTTCGAATCCCAGTATGAGCGTATTTTCTAATCCATATAATTATTTTTATTTTTTTGTTCTCGTTAGGCTAGCATTTGACCACTATCTCACCTGATGGAAAGTGACGATGTGGTCGAAGATGGAGCATGATTGCCTAGATACCGGTTCACTCGAGATTGAAAGACTCCTAGATTGTACTTATCAGGAAACACAGACTCGGACAAAGAATTCCATTCCTTAGCAGTACGTATAATAAATGTGGAAGCAAAACGCTTCGTACGCACCCTTGGAATATCTAAATATATATAACTCAAAGGTGACTGACTGACTGACTGACATTGTGATCTATCAACGCACAGCCCAAACCACTGGATGGATCGGGCTGAAATTTGACATGCAGGTAGATGTTATGACGTAGGCATCCGCTAAGAAAGTATTTTGATTAATTCTACCCCCAAGGGGATAAAATAGGGGATGAAAGTTTGTTGTACTTCTTAACGCGAGCGAAGCCGCGGGCAAAAGCTAGTCAACCATAAACCGATGTCGCGTGGCTGATTTAATTGTATTGTATTGTAACCCAATATATATTATATTATATATTACTTTTACCACCGAATAGAATTACTTATAATGTTCTGTGGTTTTAACGTATTCGTTAAATCAAAACAAAGTTTATGCTAAATAACGTGTTTGTTTTAACTACTTCTACGAATGAGTTATTGACGATGTTGTCGATAGAATGTTTTTAAATATCTGCGCCGTTTTATGCATGCACACGCCTTTACAATCGTCTTCTAATATATAAAATTCTCGTGTCGCGATGTTTGTTACCAAACTCCTCCGAAACGGCTCGACCGATTTTTATGAAATTTGGTGTGCATATCGGGTATGTCTGAGAATTGGTCAACATCTATTTTTCATCATCATCATCATCATCACTTTTCATCATTATCAACGCGGGTGAAACCGCGGGGCGCAGCTAGTAATACATAAAATTCTCGTGTCGCGGTGTTTGTTACCAAACTCCTCCGAAACGGCTCGACCGATTTTTATGAAATTTGGTGTGCATATCGGGTAGGTCTGAGAATTGTTCAACATCTATTTTTCATACCCATATAGGGGTATGAAAAATAGATGTTAGGCTAAGGGTGGTCCAAAACAATTTTTTTATTTTTATTTTTTGAGTAACATTTTTTGTTATAATTTTTTTATGATTCAGAATGAAACAATATACTTATATAGCAAAACAACGTTTGCGGGGTCAGCTAGTAATTATATATAATTAACTAGCTTTTGCCCGCGGCTTCGCTCGCGTTAAGAAGTATTATTTTAAAATTGACAAAGTTTCATACAAACTTTCATCCCCTATTTTTTTCCCTTGGGGGTAGAATTAATCAAAATCCTTTCTTAGCGGATGCCTACGTCATAACATCTACCTGCATGCCAAATTTCAGATTGATCCGTCCAGTGGTTTGGGCTGTGCGTTGATAGATCACTATGTCAGTCAGTCAGTCAGTCACCTTTGAGTTATATATATTTATATATATAAGATAAGACTATAGACTAGAAGGACTAGGGGATGGAAAACTTAGATAAATCTGTAGCGTGAATAATTATAGAATTCTAGTGTTTGCTCTGCGCTTGTTGTATTTATTAATTTATTTATTTATTGTACTATATTACATAATGGAATATAGACCCGGGTAGGGTATTGCAAACTTAATTATACATATTTATATGTAATGTAACAAAAGATACTTATCTTTTAAATATTACATGAGAGACAGCAACTCAGACTAGGCTGCTTACGATTTTGTTCTCTCTACAAGCCAAAAATAGTGCTTCTATCGTCAAGGTCTCCTCTTCGCCTGACCCGAGCTCGCGATACCTTATCAGAACAATATTACAGCTTTGTCAATTGTACTCCTTCATTGGTCCTCAGCAATTATTGACGACCCATTTGGCGCAGTGGACAAGTCTCTGCCCTCGTGGGTCTTGGGTTCAATTCCCGGCAGGAACACAATTGTCCTTCTAAGGGACATTTATGCTACTGGGTCTGGGTGTACGATACCAGTCTTTAGACTTAGGTGCTGTGAGTGTGAAAATTGCCTTCTAAATATATCTTTATTCTCATGTTCCAATAAAATGGAAGTACAATTTTGTAAATTCTGGAAGTTGCTAGCAACTATTTCAAACCCAACTCTATCGCCTTTTTTTTCTTATTTGCTTGACCGTGACTTGTGACTAGGACTATATCTATGAAATACTCAATTATACTTGAAAAATATTATTAATTTGACACTGGCCAAATGCACAAATATTCGAAACCAAAAAAAAAATACACAAAAAACATTGTTTGAATTTTTTTCTTTTAATTTAGGCTCCTCAATCTTGTGCATATAGCCAGAGTCAAGTTATATACAATAATCAAACAATTATTATTTAGAAAAGAAGTTATGAGCAATTAACCTTGAAAGTATTTCTCTATCAGCTAAAATGTAGACGCGAGATCTCAGTTCGTTGCTATCGATAGTTATTAGTGTTTATTCTTGTGTTTATTTTTGTCATTTAATACCTACAAAGCTAATAAGGGGGTGTCAGACTCTAATTAGTAGATCTAGATAAAGTCAAAGTAAAAAACCTAAATATACGTTCCGCTAAACAATCAAATGTAATCGACAAAAACAATGATTATGGTAAAAAATACATAAATCTGTTTGGAAATTGTTTTTATAGATCCTACTGACTGCATATTAAAAATACATCAGAATCACTTTTTGTTCAAATTTATCTGCATTTTTTTATACCTACATAAATGGTTTTACTTTTAATTTTGGCTTCGCAGTCTTGTGCATTTAGCCAGGGTCAAATAATAATATTATACTTCAAGAGTATTTCATATTAAAAGTCCTAGTCATAAGTCACAGTTAAAGTCAAGTAAAAGAGTAAAGGTCCATTCATAGTCAAGTAATACTAGTAAAGTGGTAGAAACTTTACTAGAACTTCTATTGCAGTTTTGGAGCGAAAGCGAAAATAATTTTTTTTTAACTTTGTATGATTTGCCTACACTTATGCACGTTTACTAAGTATTAACGGTTAATATTCCACCATTATTACACATTAACAGTCGAAGAATCACAGGTTTTGGAAAATTATACAAATCAACAACTACATTTTTTTACTTTCGCGGCAAAACCCCAAAAATAGTTTCGTTAAATACTAATCGTGATTGCACTTTTTTTTTTTTTTAAAACCTTAGTTAAACCTTTTTATCATCACATATACTTATACTAACCGTGCCCCGCGGCTTCGCCCGTTATTATCAAGTTAAAAAGTAGCCTATGTGTTAATCCTAGGTATAATCTATGTACATTCCAAATTTCATCCAAATCTGTTCAGCTGTTAAAGCTTGAAGAGGGAACAAACATACTTACACACAAACTTTCGGATTTATAATATTAGTAGGATTAATGCTAAACGTAATTTTAATGTTAGATTTTAAGTTAATTGTTTTTTTTTTAGTGCCAAATAAATGTTTTTTATTTTTTTCTATCTTTTGGCTCTGTAATATATATGCATTTAGCCAGTGTCAAGTAATATTTTTTTGTTTTTTTTTTATGCGACATAGGCAAGCATTTGTCCACTATCTCACCTGATAGAAAGTGATGATGCGGCCGAAGATTATGGATTTGTAGTATCAATATATTTTAAATATTAACTACCAGCCGTGCCCCGCGGCTTCGCCTACAATAATTATGTTAAGTAGGTGTTAAAAAGTGTGTTATTCCGGAACCTAAACTATCTACATTCAAAATTATAGCAAAATCGATTTATTCGTTACGGCGATATGAGGTAACAAACAATCACACACACTTATACTTATACTAACCGTGCCCCGCGGCTTCGCCCGTTATTATCAAGTTAAAAAGTAGCCTATGTGTTAATCCTAGGTATAATCTATGTACATTCCAAATTTCATCCAAATCTGTTCAGCTGTTAAAGCTTGAAGAGGGAACAAACATACTTACACACAAACTTTCACATTTATAATATTAGTAGGAATAGGATAGCGGAGCAAAAAGGATGGTTATGAATCATCTTTCTTTTTTCACATTTAATGTCACAATTTAAGAGACTACCTACGGGCCAATTGCCTATATTTCCTAAAACTAAATTAAAAATGAACCATCTTATGTATATGTTATGCCTTAGATAAATACTAACACTTAGAAAGAATAGTTCGTATCCGTTGTTCTGCCAAAAATTTTTTTTTTTTTTTTACGATAAAACATCTTATTATGGCACAAGAAATCATGCATAACCGTCATATTTTTACTTAACTCGCCCCAATATCCACTAATAATCCCCAATATCGCCTGTGATATCAATCGTGCTCGAGCCAAAGCGCTGCCTGCAATTAATCGTCTCCGATTAAAGGTCCGTAATCTTTTGGTGGATTCGATCCTAAAGCTCACCTACGAGATAAAAATCTAATAATAACTGTAAAAAATAACCTACCTATTTTGTATGACTCGGCAATTTGTATGAAAGAAATGTATGGAATAATTTCATGTTTTTGTTACCTTTGATTGGCGGGTCTGACGCACTTCTTTAAGCAACTTACCTAAGTTATCTAAGTAGTTAGTTTTTTACTTACTGTAGTTAGTTTTTTATGTGTGTAAAATATAACTTATTACATTATGAGTGCAAATTATAACATAATTGTAATTAGCGATTTTTACAAGGTCGTTGAACTTTTTTGCGGGCCGCTAGAGTGGAGTGTCCGGTTTGTAGGAACAGCCGCCTAGCAATCCTGCTTGCAAAGTGATGCAAGCAGGATTATTCAAGAAACACGTTTTAGTGAAATTACTAGGTATATCAATACTTTAATCTTCTTTCTTTAGATAATTAAACGCAAGCAAAGATAAAAAACCGACTTCACCGCTTTATCTTCGGAACCTTGATCAGATTTAATGTATTAAACACGCATTATTGACGACAACTCAAAAAATACAGATCAGATCTTGATCAAATTTCAGTGGGACCACATGAAAAGCACCAACTTTCAAATAATCATCAAAATCGGCTCACTATGAAAGAAGTTATGAGGTAACTTTTGAAGTCGGTTAAAAACGAGAACATCGTCAATGTAGTCCACAGAATACGCATTATTGACGATATTTCAAAAACTAGTGATCAGATCTTGATCAAATTTTAATAGGACCAATTGGAAAGCAACATCTATCAAACTAAAAAAAAATTTCGAAATCCATTCACGTGGAAAGAAGTTATGAGGTAATAAATATACAAAAAAATTTAAAAAACTACAGTCAACTTGAGTACCTCCTCCTTTTTTTGTGAAATTTCGCGCTCGCCTGGCTACTTACCCTGTACATAAATACAGTCACAGTTCACAACCCTTAAGTAAAAAAATATGTCACCAATTCACTAACTAACTCAATCACACTCACAGCCCTTAAATAAGTTCAAAGACTTGTAACATGGGAAATATATACATATCACATTTACAATCACACCAAGAACCAGAAGCACAAACATGAAGGAAAATTGTGCTCCTGCCGGGAATCGAACCCAGGAACCACGACCACGGCGCAACTGGTCCACTGCGTCGACTGGCGCCTATGGGGTCGTCTCAGAACACAATCGATGTTCCAACAGTTTCCTTTTCTAACTTGTTTACCACCCTCGACCACATCATCACTTTCCATCAGGTGAGATAGTGGACAAATGTCTGTCTGAGATAAAATAATAAATATGATGTTCGTTAAAACATCACGCAAAAGAACTGTACCGATTATGATGAAACTTTGTTTGTATGTAGATAGTCTCACGAGGCATAAGTAGAAGGATCGAAGGATTATCTCATCCCATATCTCATATAAAACATAATATGAAAATAAAGAATTTTAAAATAAATCCGATAAGTGCGTGTTTGACTGGCGCACCGAGGGTTCTGTACAAACTTGTATCTAAATAGTTGGTCCATCACGGGAATCTAGTCTTGTAGCTTTTTACACGTTTTTCTCTTTTTATAATCTTTACCAATAATTTTCAATGTGGTTCTCTTTTCATTATTTGTGCTGTGAAACCTAACAAATTATGTAACAAGAAACATACACAATGGCCTCGATTCTGATGTCACACAATAAATTAAATTTAAACTATTTCTGTCTTTTACAAAATAGGAACACAAGACAGAGATAGCATACTGCTGTGCTGTCAAGTTAGTCAGAACTTAGATGTCTATGTAAGCTTAGTCGAGTATGTGTTGTATTGGTGTTGACTAAAAACACGCGCCTTTCTGCTTCTGCTGTTCATATTTTAATTGATAAACTAGCGTGACAGTACTTAAATGCATGCTATCTCTGTCTTGTGTTTTATTTTGTAAGAGACAGGGATAGTTTAAATTTAATTTAGTCAGTGTACATCAGAATCGAGGCCAATAAATTGAGTACTATAAACTATAATAAATAAATCAAATTCTACCTACCTCATAAAACATAATCAAGGTGTCTTCAAGACTAAAGTGAATAGGTATCTTACAAGCATGTTATATCTTCGGCCGCATTTTCACTTTCCATCGGGTGAGATAGTGATAAAATGCTTGCTTGCTTATCTAGCATAAAAACACAAAAAGTCAATACATTAATAAGTACAATTTCATTTACTTTGATGACGTAATTATTTATCCAGTTATTTTAATTTTAAAAATCAAAACGCTTAGCCGATTTTAATGAAATTTCTATGGGAACAATTTAAAACTATTTTATGCAAACATACAAAACAAAAATATTTTACTAAATCATTTTATAAGTGACCGAGACGTAACAAACATACAGTAGAACTCCAATTATCCGAATTAATGGGGACCGGGACCCATTCGGATAATCAAATATTCGGATAATCGGATTTTTTTTTAAAATTGCCATTGGAGAGAATAAAAGCTACGTTTTGATATTGCACTATTTTTTTATTGAATTAAATGAAAGAAACATGAAATTTTCACATGTTTTAAATATAAATAAAATGTACTTATGTACAAGTTTAGAAATAAAAATCATTGTTTTTTAAACATCTCCGTCAATGTAAGCTGTTTTGCGGTCTTCAACCGTTTTCGGGCAGCCAGGTCACGCATTTTGTGATTCGGATAATCGGCGATTCGGATAGTCGGAGTTCGGATAATTGGAGTTCTACTGTAAATAAAACAACACGATTTATGAACCACATTTTTTTTTATTGTTTAAAAGGGTTTTGATAAATAGACGGGCAGTGGAGTGTTCGTATAGGGGTTTCTTTTTTCCTTTGGGGGTTTGGAACCCTAAAAAAATTATTTGAGTAATCGACGGTGAGTGTATGATCCGCATTGGAAGCTTTCAGATCGGTCATTGACTGCAAAAAAAGCGGGGGTGAGAGTGAGAGCGTTATTTTTAACCCACGACGCAAAAAGAGCGGTGTTATAAGTTTAACTGGTGTATGTTTGTTTGTGGCATCGTATCTCCTGGCTGCACCGATTTTAAATTAGTTAATAAATGTTTGAAAGGTGACTTAATCGCGAGTGTTTTTAACGTTGAAAATTGTCGCAGCTGTTATTCCAGATAAATTGACGGTAGTATTTAAAAAACAAATGATTTTACCACTTGTTTTAAGTTTGTCCGAAAACTATGTCCATTAGGTAGTACCGAGAAGAAAATATTTCAAGTTTTTTTTTTATTAGTCATACAGTCACTGTCTAGTAAAAGACTGTGATCCGGTCATAGTCAATTAGTCATGAAATAGTAAAGTGATTCTATTGGAGTTTTGGAGCGAAAACGAGAATCACGTTTCCGTACGACAGTGATCAAACGCTAATCAGAGATAAAACAAAGATGCACAAGTCTAATTGTAATAATTAATTGCTTACATCCGCGATTTGCTATTATACGAGCACTAGGGTATTCTGTAATATTCTACGCTAACAAAAAAAATAAACATTTAC
Organism: Lomographa bimaculata; assembly: GCA_948107665.1. Lineage (NCBI taxonomy): Eukaryota > Metazoa > Arthropoda > Insecta > Lepidoptera > Geometridae > Lomographa > Lomographa bimaculata. The sequence goes on from OX403614.1 coordinate 8,289,216, forward strand.
GCAAAGATTTTCTTTGAATGAGATAAATTCTATTCATATACAAATACAAATACAAAATATTTATTTCAGTAAACTTAATCTAAGTTACATTTCATGGATTTGGGACCCTCTTTTAAGTATGGAGATACCTGTTTAGAGGGTTTCACTAAGTATTAATTAAAAATCAAAAATACATTACCAATAATTTTGGAGAGTGTGCGCAGGAATAATACGAGTTAATTCCAACTTGTCCATTTTACCATCTAACAACAAGACAAACTGTCAAACGTCATCCATATATGGTTGACATACCTCCAGTTCGCTCGAAGCGTTTCGCTTCTACGTTTATCATCCATACTGCGAAGGAGTGAAACTCATTGCCTTCGTCTTTGTTCCCCGAACGGTACAATCTGGGAGGCTTCAAGTCAAGAGTGAATAGGTACCTTCTAGGCAAGCATGCTACATCTTCGGCCGCGTCATCACTATCCATCAGGTGAGATTGTGGTCAAATGCTTGCCTATCAGGCATAAAAAAAAAAAATTACCAAATACTGAATTACTCATTTATTCATAAACATTAGTTCACGTTCTTACTGTACAGTCGAGAATGAGTTGCATTATTACAAACACAAATTCAAAATGCATTACTACAATGTATCGGGATAAAAAAAAAACAAAATGAATAATTACTAAATAAAACTAAAAATGTAATAACTTCCATAGAATCAGAATACTCTCACTACTAGCCGTGCTCCACGGCTTCGCCTGCTATTATCTATTTAAAAAGTAGCCTATATGTTAATTCTAGGTAAAAGCTATGGACATTCCAAATTTCCGTACAACCGTTAAAGCGTGACGAGGGAACAAACATACTTACACACTTACACACAAACTTTCGGATTTATAATACTCTTTAATAATCAATTTATAAAATTATTTAATTTTCATAAGCTCATCTGTGTTATAAAAAGTTTGGTCCCTAAGCCATCGATTCAATCTATTAAAAAATATGAGATGCCTCTAATATATACACACAATAAATAATCCTACTAATATTATAAATCCGAAAGTTTGTGTGTAAGTGTGTAAGTATGTTTGTTCCCTCTTCGCGCTTTAACGGCTGAACGGATTTGGATGAAATTTGGAATGTACATAGATTATACCTAGGATTAACACATAGGCTACTTTTTAACTTGATAATAGCGGGCGAAGCCGCGGGGCACGGCTAGTAGGTAAATAAAATAAAGCAACGTGACATTTTTTTTAATCACGTTTAAACATAATTGACGCCGAGTTTTCATAAATCGCTAATCGCTTACACAACAACCTAATCTTTACGGATTGAACTTAAAAACTTCGGGGATTTCCGACCTATGGAAAATTGTTGCAATTATTTTTATTGTTCTTTTTTGCAACGTTGTGGAATCTACCGTTCCTAATAATGTACAAACGAGTACATAATTGGTAAGGCGTTTGTATTTTAATTTACTTTTTTTTTTATACTAGATAGGCAAGCATTTGACCGCTATCTCACCTGATGGAAAGTGACGATGCGGCCAAAGATGGAACATGCTTGCCTAGAAGGTACCTATTCACTCTAGACTTGAAGACACCCAGATTATACCGTTCAGGGAACAAAGACAGGAGTCTTCAAGTCTAGAGTGAATAGGTATCTTCTAGACAAACATGTCACATCTTCGGCCGCATCATCACTCTCCATCAGGTGAGAAGTTGTGGGAAATGTTTGTCTATTATGCTTAAAAAAAAAATCTGCTTCAACTTAATCGCATTTCTGCCACAAGAGCTTCCGAAGCTTATTAATGACGTAAATTTTTTTCACCTGTCAATTTTTAGGGTTCCGTACCCAAAGGGTAAAAGCCGGAAATTTTTACAGATGATGTATTTCTATTGCCGCTATAACAACAAATATAAAGCACTTGGCCGGTTTGTTTTTAAAGTTTTGTTAACGACTGTACCTAAAGTACAGCCTATTTATAGATTTGATAATGGATACCTCTAGATATAAATGATTAGGTTTGCAATGTATTAGGAAGTGACGAAGGTTATGTGCGCACGAATTCGTGGTCAAGTACATTAGCGAATTATTTTTTGGTTACCTTAATTTAGGTAATACCAGAATTGGAGGTCAATAAAGGGACAAACCAGTTATCCTTACTTATATATTATATATAAACAATAAAAAAATCATTTTTTTGCCAGAAATAACACATAACAACATTACACACATTTACATCAAAATTTTTCTATAAGTGATAGACAGACCGCCTCAGCCTGAGGGACAAAGTTAGTCTATTGTGAAAACCACTGAAAACTAACCCTAGCAAGACAAGACTGAAACGGTCGCATTGCATTCAGCATGTGCTGCGAGTACATGCATGCATGGATTATAAATATATATATATATTTATATTATAAATGCGAAAGTAACTCTGTCTGTCTGTCTGTAACGCTTTCACGCTAAAACTACAGAACCGATTTAAACGAAATTTGGTACACAGATAGTCTAGAGCCTGAGAAAGGACATGGCTACTTTTTAACCCCGAATTCTGGCTGGTCCGGGACTTACGCGGGCAAAGCCGCGGGGCGCAGCTAGTTTTATTATAAATATAGGTCTTATTGAGGTAAACATAAAAATAGATTACGTTCTATTTTTATCCTACTAATATTATAAATCGTAAAGTTTGTGTGTAAGTATGTTTGTTATCTCCTTACCTTAACGGCTGAATGGATTTGGATGAAATTTGGAATGTACAAAGCTTATACTTAGGATTAACACATGGGTTACTTTTTAACTTGATAATAGCGGGTGAAGCCGCGGGGCACGGCTAGTTATATCATATAGGGTTTATATCGCGGCCCGCTATTATCAAGTTAAAAAGTAGCCTATGTGTTTATTCTTGGTATAAGCTATGTACATTCCAAATTTCATCCAAATACGTTCAGACGTTAAAGCGTGAATAGGGAACAAACATACTTACACACAAACACATTTACATTACACTTACACAAACTTTCGGATTTATATTATTAGTATGATATATATTTTTAAAATTAATTTTAGATTTCTGAACCTTTTCTTTATTGTATAGCTTCATTTATTACACGCCGATATATCTCCTGAAATAGCGGGATGACTGGCAGAAAATGCTGTAGCATTAAGTCCTCCTATGTACCTACATAGTATTTGTGTATGATGTTTTTAAATAAATAAATAAATGATTATAAGGTTCTTACTATGAATATAATCATATATTATAATATAACTGGCAGCACCCCGCGGGTTTTACCCGCTATAGCGAACATGCAGGAATTCTGGAACAAAAAGTAGTCCGTCCGTCCGTCTGTCAGAGGCATCTAGCGTCTAAACCATACAAGCGAATAACTTGAAATTTTCAGAGAATATGCAAACGTATGGCCCAAAGCTAGAAATTGCAATTAAAATGAAAAGGGAGAAGTGGCGAGAAGAGACATCGTTAAAAATAGCTTAAAAAGTAGAGTACGAAACCGTATTAAAAAAAAACTATGTTGGATAGTAACAATATGGTAGACCACCAAAGTCACTGTTTTTAGACGAGATTAATGACAAGGATGCTTGGAGGCAAACTGCACAAGCGCCTTCTAGCGACTACATAATATAGATATACCTAGGAAATATAATTATGTATTAGTGTTTAAGAATGATTTAAAAAAAAAAAAAAAACAAAATGCGCCGCCGAGTTTCTTGCCAGATTCTTCTCGAGATGGCTGTAATTTTGCGAATCTGGCAGTAGAGTCATTAACTTTCATGAGTGCCTCTTTGGGGCCTTGATTGTGAGACCTATTTTGACGACCCAGTTGGCGCAGTGGGCAGGCCCTCTGCGCCGTGGGTCCTGGGTTCGATTCCCGGCAGGAGCTCTAATTCCTTCCCAAAGGGATATTTGTGCTTCTGGTTCTGGGTGTAATGAGTGTGTGATGTGAATGTTTCCGGCACCCACGATTCAAGTATTTGAACTTAGTGCGGGGCTGTGAGTGTGAATGCGTTTGTTTAAATTGTTTTAAATTGTTTAAATTTTGTCCCGGGGTCTATCTCAAAAACGGCTACAGATTTAAAGCTGAAATTTACTTATAATATCCGTTATATCCTAGTTATGAGCAATTTACCTCAAAAACTTTTCAATTAGGCAAAATGTTGGCGCGAGATCTCAGTTCGGAGCGAACGACTAGTATATCTATGTACCTACGTATTTAGTTGAGTACAATGTTTAAATTATACCTAACATAGATTATGTTTTTACAAGCCATACTCATTATTTTTTGCTAGTTTTTGTTTAATTAATGTTAAAAAAACGTGCGAAATTAAATATTAGTTCCGGCTGTGAGCCGCGGCCCTGGATATCTATTGTGATTCGGTTTTTAAACAAAAATTCGCAAAAAAAAATTATGAGCCGGCTCATCTTTTATCTGACAATACAATATAATATTTATTTATTGAACACCAATAAGTAATTAAAAACAATAACAATAAATAAAAGGAAAAACAATAATTGTTGAACAATGGGCGGTCTTATCACATTAAGCAATTTCTTACAGGCAACCTTTGGATGGACAGGATAGTACAAATATTTTGCTGTAGGTTTTTTTTTTTTTGTGACAGGCTAGTGTTTGACCGCTATCTCACCTGATGGTAAGTGACGATGTGATCGAAGCTGGTAAACACACTAGACCTGGAATAAGCAGGCTCTGTAGGTGGTGTCCTCAACTAATAGGTACAACTCATGCAGTATAAAACATATAAATTTTTTTTATTCATTTATTTATTCTTTTGCACAATAAATATGTACACGGGGGACTTAATGGTAATACAGCATTTTCTGCTAGTCAACCGAGAAGGTACAGAAAAAAAATTCGTGGTTGTGCAGTATAAGGGCTATTAACTATTATTTACGATTTAAAATATACCTACATATATACAAAGCATAACATACAACAAATATACCAAAATATAAATATATAATATTATCATACATAAATATAATATAAATACTGATATGTAACTTAAATACTACTTAGGTACATATAATTCAACATCCTACTAATATTATAAATCCGAAAGTTTGTGTGTAAGTGTGTGCGTAAGTGTGTAAGTATGCCCTCTTCACGCTTTAACGGCAGAACTGATTTGGATGAAATTTGGAATGTACATAGATTATACCTAGGATTAGCACACAGGCTACTTTTTAACTTGATATTAGCGGGCGAAGCCGCGGGGCACGGCTAGTAATATATAAATAGTGACTTACAAAAAGGAGTTTCTGTATATATAGAACTACATACTTTAATGAAATAACTAGCGCCCATTAGCCATACCACGTTCTCGTCCGATCACCGAAGTTAAGCAACGTCGGGCGCGGTCAGTACTTGGATGGGTGACCGCCTGGGAACACCGCGTGATGTTAGTTTTTGCATGTTTCTTTTAATTTTGGAACGAAAGTTCCTTATCGCGCGTTGCGAAAGGGGGCTAGACGGAAATTGAACTTCGTTCCATCCGGGTATCCCTTGACACCTCTCAAGTTTTTTAGTTTAGCATTGGTTATTTTTTTATTCATATAATTTTATTTGATTTTTGATATGATAAATTGTTACTTTGAATCTCTTAGGTTTATTATTGGAAAATGAAAGCATGTACTTTTAAATAATACAAAAAAAATCAAAGATTTTCTTCGCAGGAATCGATTATTTTTATTAAAATCGATTTTTACTAATCGATTAATTTTTAATAAAGAAAAATAGATTGTTAATTAATCGATTCTTTTACATTAATCTCACATCCCTATTGTGAATGCGTCTATGAAGTTTGCAACACCTTAGACACTATAATGAGTGACATAGATGTTTCAAAAATTGGGAATTAATTAGATCCTTACTCGTTTTTCATGGAAGTTTGAGCTTGAACATTAGGATCGTGCGAACAAAACGTTTGCGAGTGTTAATTTGTCTTGTGCTGCCATCTACCATTTAGCAATGATATCATTTGATTGTAAAGCAAGCTTAGTTACGTATCGGAAGGGTCGCAGAGGGCGTTATTTCTCCCTCTATGGTGAGGAGTGACAGGGTTGTTTCGTAGTACAGACTTCACAAAAAAGGAGGAGGTACTCAATTCGACTGTTTTTTTTACGTGCGTTATAATCCTCATATCTTCTTTACACATGAACCAATTTTTTTTGTTTGAAAGATGGTGCTTTCCTCTTGATCCCATTTAAATTTGGTCAAGATGTGATCTGTAGATTTTGAGTTACCGTCAATAATGCGTGTTTAATACATTGAATTTGATAAGGTTCCGAAGATAAAGCGGTGAAGTCGGTTTTTTCAAGCTTTTCTTGCTTTTAATTTGACTGTTGATTTATTTTTTTGTATGTATGTTACGCGATATCTCCGCCAATTATGAATCGATTTTGATGTTTTTATGTTTGTAAAATTATACTATATATATTATTATTATTCATATTATTATTTAGTATACTATATATACGGTCAAGCCAAAAGCAAAATATAAGCAGAGGAGTCGGTTTTTAAGCTTTGCTTGCGTTTAATTATTATATTGACATGATAAAAAATAAGTGCGTGCAATGTTATAGTCATCCATTTTACGCAAAGTTACCTTAGGAGTTCTTGTTAGAATAAGTAAATGAGAGTAAAATGGTAATAATTGCAAATATCCTCGTATGTGTAATATGTATGGTCCAAGGCATTCGTGTATTAACGTATCCGCATTAGCATGACTACTTCGTACATGTAATTAAAGAATTATAAGCACATCCGGACTTGAGAAGAGGCGTTTAGTCGTTCGCGCCCTTACATTTTGCCTCATAGAGAAAATCTTTTGAGGTAACTTGCTTGTAACTTTTTGTTTGTTTCCTGTATTTGTTGTTCAAGTACATGATATAACGGATATTATACGTAAGTTTCAGCGTTCAGTGTGAAGCCGTTTTTGTAATAGACCCCGGGACAATATAGGTCTAAAAACAGTGACTTTGATGGCGTACCAAATCATTATTTTACATAAACATAGATTTTTTTAACCGGTTTCGTACTCTACATGTCACACCCTTTTCAACGATACCCTACAAGCGTAGATAACAAAATAAAAAATATTTTGCTCTCTATTTACATGTCTCTGACAGACGGATGGACGGACAAAGTGCTGAACGACCCCGAGTCAACTTAGAGATCTCGCTTCGCTCGATCAATAACTGCCATAAAATACACGACTGACCCACTTAAGTAAAAAAAAAGTGAAGATATAATACGCTATGGTAGTATCCATCATCGACCTACAAATGGATTTCGAATCTGCGCTTTTAAGTGTCCTCGGAACATAGGCGACAAAGCCCGCCTCGGTAAACACTTCGTAACGTGACGATAGTGCGACCGTCGGCAGTCAAAATGTGCCCCCCTTTTTTAGTATATTTTGTTACAATAAGTTACACTAGTCAACTCTACAAAACATACAAGCGAGGGGCGAGGGGAAGCATCGCAGACGCACGCCCGCGTGGTCGCTTTGTATATGAAGTTCCTTAGGTGCCCCAGATTTTATCTTCACAGCGCCCGGGCCGCGCGCCTCTTGCGCTTTGTATATAGTCCCTAATGGTGTTAGTAAAAACTTCGCAGAAACTTTTTTTTTTTTTTTTATTTGTGACAGGCTAGTGTTTGACCACTATCTCACCTGATGGTAAGTGACGATGTGATCGAAGCTGGTAAACACACTAGACCTGGAATAACAATTAATAATAATTAATTATACGAGGAACGTTTAAATATGTTTACAAAATTCCTAATTCGCGCGTTTTTTGCTCATCCCGGATCTTCAATATTAATTACCCTATAATTTTGTGCAAAAACTACGTCTTTTAATCAAACTAATTTACACTAATTACCTACTGTAATATAATAGTAGTTCATTTTGCCTAATATGAAAAAACTTTTCAGATTAATAGCTTTTTTACCGACTTCCCAAATAAGGAGGAGGTACTCAAGTCGACTGTATTTTTTTTATTATTTGTGCTTCTTCTTTCCACGTGAACCGATTACGAATTTTTTTTTAGTTTGAAAAATTTTGCTTTCCAATTGGTCCCATTCAAATTTGATCAAGATCTGATCAGTAGTTCTTGAAATATCGTCAATAATGCGTATTCTGTGGACTACATTGACGAGGTTCTCGTTTACCCGACTTCAAAAGTTACCTCATAACTCCTTTCGTTGTGAACCGATTTTGATGATTATTTCTTTATTTGAAAGCTGGTGCTTTTCATGTGGTCCCGTTAAAAATTGATCAAGATCTGATTTATATATTTTGAGTTATCGTCAATAATGCGTGTTTAATACATTAAATCTGATCAAAGTTCCGAAGATAAAGCGGTGAAGTTGGTTTTTTTAAGCTTTGCTTGCGTTTAATTATTTTGGTTACATTTTAAGAAATATAGGCAATTGGCCCGTACATAGCTAGTTTTAAACAATCAATAAAGATACCATACAGTTTCATTGATGAATTGTCATACAATAAATACATTGTTACGTAATTACTCACGATATGTAGGTCACTTATGTTTATAATAAAACAGTAAACTTATTATGTAGCTAACAACGAGTTGTAAATTAACTTACTGAGTGCTGTTTAATTATCTTTTAATAGATAAGCAAATAATCGTTTATAGAGTTCGTCTGGTTCAGAAAAACATTGGCCTGTTTTGACACCTATCGTTGTAATGCCCATTGGCTCAGTTGGGTGGCGTTCGCCTTTTAAGTAAGGGGTATCGGGTTCGATCCCCGGCCGGAAACACATGCATTGTCCCCAAAGAAAATTTGTGTTTCTGGTTCTGGTTTCTGATGTGAATGTTTGCGTCACCCGCGACATACAGCCCCGCTCTAAGTTCGATGCTGAAAGATGGCGAGTTGGGTGCTGGAAACATTCACATCACACACAATCAGAACCAGAAACACAAATTTTCCGTGGGGAGAAAACTTGTATTCCCTACGGGAATCGAACCCGATACCGCTTAGAAGAAGAACTCACCCAAATTAGCCAACGGGCAGATGTGTGTTATATGAATGTTTCCGGCAACCATGACACAAGTCATCGAACTTAGGGGACTGTGAGTGTGAAAGCTTTTACGACTATGTTTATATTAATACACAATAACACTCGGAAAATCAAAAGTTTTGGCAAATAATACTAAATCATCAGCGCCATTTTTTATTTTCGCGACAAAACTACATTTTATATACGACTCCGTGTGGATACACAGAGTCGTTTATGAAATAGAGTTTTTTTTTCAGGAACCACAACACAAAGTACCTATTGTTTTAAGACTTGGCTTCGCAAACCAAATATTAATTAAAATAATAATAAAATGATGAAAAATATTGTTTTTAACCAATGTCAAGAAATTTTAAATATTTCCAGATGTTTATTAATCTATTCTACACGTAGTCCTGGTCACTAGTCACAGTCAAAGTCAATTAAAAGTTATGGTCGAGTCATAGTTAGGTAAGTCATGCCCTAATAAAGGTTTGGTAGAAACGTTACTAGAGCTTCTATTGGAGTTAGGGAGCAAAACAGAAAATCACGTTTTTCAACTTTATATGATTTACCTACACACGTGCACATTCCACTAAGTATTAACGGTTAATAATTCACAAATATTACATTAACACTCGTAAAATCAAAGTTTTGGTAAAATACAAAAATCAACAGCGCCATTTTTCAATTTCAAAATTCAAAGCGTTTATACACATGTGCCCAAAGAAGCACTCATGAAAGTTAATGACTCTACAGCCATATTAGCAAAAATACAGCCATCTCTAGAAGAACCTGGCAAGAAACTGGGCGGCGCATTTTTTTTTAAATAATTCTTAAGCACATTTTTTTTTTATTACTTTCAAAGCAAACGTTTGACTACAATCACACCTGATGGAAAGTGACGATGTAGTCTAAAGTGGAGCACGCTTGCTCAGTAAATACCTATTCACTTTACTTTTGAACACACCCATATTGTACCTTTCGGGAAATACAGATGACGGCAAAGCATTCCATTCTATTAAATTCTTACTCCATTACATTAATTATATAAATCTAGATATATCTATATTATGTTTATTTTTTTTAATCTTTTTTTTTTCCTTAAACTTAAGATTTAACAAATTATTACATATAATGCACCTTAAAACCTTGGATAGATTTGTCCAGGCGCATGGTCCTCTTACAAATTACGTGCACATTATTAACATGTTTATAATTATATTATAATATGGAGATAACATTTTTATGTAGTCGCTAGAAAGCGCTTGTGCAGTTTGCCTCCATGCATCCTTTCTCGCCAAAACCTCATTCAAGTTCGAATCAGTTTGCGAACTTGAAAATCCGAAAGGAGGTTCAAACAGGACGACCTTTTTTGTTGCAAGTATATACATTTCTTTGTGTTTTACAGTTTTATAAAAAAATGTTGTCGACATTGACACAAATTATTGCTAAATTAAGAATAATATTTGGTTAACTTAACCGGAGAACTGCTAGTCAATGAAATGATACAAAAAATATGGTTGCCTGTAAAGTCGGTTTACGGACGATAGTTTTACGTGATAACGTCATAAGACGAACGCTAGGCCGATCGTGCCTCTCTATCGCTTGTTCCGCGCTCTCGCTTGCACGCTCAGGCTCAGGCGGAACGTGACACTTTTTCGTGCGTGCAGCCGGTGTTCATCGATTTATAAAACGTTATCACGTCCAAAATACATTATTTATTTTATTCAAAGATGTATAGTATTTTATTAACATTAGAAATTGATATAAAATAAATGCCAATGCCTTTAAAAGTAATTTGAAACAGAGAATCCAGTAAAATTATGGAGGAAGTTTTGCCGCGAAAGTGAAAAATAGAAGTTCTAGTAAAGTTTCTACCACTTTAATGGGGCATGACCTGACTATGACTGGACCTTGACTGTTCTACTTGTCTTTGACTGTGACTTGTGACTAGGACTTTTAATATGCAATACACTTGAAGTACATACTTGAAACTGGTTTAATGAACAAAATTGCAAAGCCAAAAAAAAGCATAGTAATATTATGTTAAAAATTATTATAATATAATGAATATGATCAATAAATGGATTAACCTCGTAGCAAAACAAAATTTTATAACTGTCATTAAAATTGATAATTCTTTCAATAAAAAACACAATAAGAAATTGTATGTCATTAAATATACCTACCATTAAGTTTTTTTGCACTAAATATTTTTTTTATAAAAAGTCTAAGCGGAACCAGCAATTACATAAAAACAAAAAAAAAAAGATAAATACTTCTAGTTATTATGCTAAATTATATTTGATTAGCGTTTTACAATGACGTCATATCGTTTAATTGGAATACTTTGATGACACAGTCAAGTCTCTGCTCTTTGCGCCGTGGGTCCTGGCTTCGATTCCCGTCAGGAGCACAATTTACTGAACAAGGGATATGTGTGCTTCTAGTTCATTTTTTGTTCAATCGTGGGTGCCAAATATTTACATCACACACAAATCACAACCAGAACCAGAAACACAAACTTTATTTGGGGAGAAACTTATATTCCCACTGGGAATCGAACCCATACCCCTGCTTCGAAGGCAAACGCTCACCCAACTAACCAAAATTGTAGTTTATCAGTATATTAGGTATATAATAATACCCTGCACTCTCTTTACAAGTTTAGACACATTAGACTTACATAAACTGACCTATTTGTTGCTGCAAAAAGCAGCAATACTTAACACCTGCAGAGTTGTACGCAAGTTCCTATCAAAAGAATAAAATGAAAAGAGAAGACATACCTCGGAAACGAGAGAATTAAAGAAAAAATACATAAATAATATTAATAATAAGTCAGATTCAGAAGGCAGTACTCCTGGACACGGCACGTATTTTCAGGAGGTTCCTCACTCTGCAGCACTGACCTATCGGTAGCTAGGGCCCTGCCCCGCTGCTGGTGGCATGCTCTTAGGTTTTTTTTACAGTTTTCTTTATTTTGTAATATTGTATTATTTATTACTTTTATTAAAATATTGTAAAAAACCTATTCTTAAGAAAAAAATATATATAAAGAAAAAAAAACTGTATAATTTGGGAATCTTCACGTCTCGAGTGAATCTTCTAGGCATTTCACATCTTCAACCGCATCATCACTTCCCATGAGGTGAGATAGTGGTCAAATGGCTTGCCTATTGAACATAAAACAATTAAACGCAAGCAAAGCTTAAAAAAAACCGCCTTCTCCGCTTATATGGTTTTGGCTTGATTGATTTTGATAAAATTGATATGGGACCAAATGGGGGAAAATCTACCAAACAAAGAAAAAACATCAAAATCGATTCATTATTGGCGGAGATATCGCGTTACATACATATAAAAAAAAAAATAAACGAAAGCAAAGCTTTAAAAAAAACCGACTTCACCGCTTTATCTTAGGAACTTTTATCAGATTAGATGTACTAAACACGCATTATTGACGATATTTCAAGAACTACTGATCAGATCTTGATCAAATTTAAATGGGACCAATTGGAAAGCAACAGCTTTCAAACCAAAAAAATAAATCAGAATCGGTTCACGTGGAAAGAAGGTAACACACACAAAAAAAACAGTCGACTCGAGTACCTCCTCCTTTTTTGTGAAGGTAGAGAATACAGTCGAATTTAGAACCATCTCTTTTGAAGTCAGTTGTAAATAAGCAATTTTTAATTTATAATTACGTGGTCATGGACAAGGTCAATTTTACGAGTTTCTTCTATCTTAATTAACGAAATCAAAGCTTAGCAGAACGGTTCGTTTTAATACATTTATACTTATTGCCTTTTTAAAAGTTTAAGGTCAGTTATTCATTTATTAATTAGTGTTTAACCTTAGGAATTCCCAATTGGCCTGGAGCACTAAATATGACGAATGGTCAAACCGACTGTTGCATAACTACTTCATTGATTTATATCTCATTGAACTTAGTGTGGGCTGTGAGTGTGAAAGCATTTACGTCTATAAATACAATAGCTTTAATTAAAAATTAAACATGAACATGAACGCTTTCACACTCACAGCCCCACACTAAGTTCGATGACTTGTGTCGAGGGTGCCGGAAACATTCACATCTTTTTTTATGATAGATAGGTAAGCTTTTGGCCGCTATCTCACCTGATAATACATCACACAAACAATCACAACCAGAACCAGAAACACAAATTTTCCTTGCGGAGAAAACATGTGTCCGCCGGGAATCGAACCCGTTACCACTGCTTAGAAGGCGAACGCTCAATCAACTAATCCAACGGGCAGTTCAATTTCATAGTCAAGATAAACAAATATATAAATAGACCAGGACAGGGGTCGGCAACCTGCGGCTCGTGAGCCACATGCGGCTCTTTGGATGTGCAGCTGCGGCTCTTTAGTTCCATAAGCAAATATTATTTATTTTTAAAAATATCATTAAAAAAAACCTTCTTAATCGATTAACGAGGATTAGGCACCATTTCAATCGAGTCATTAACAAGCCTCCAAAGGTAGCAAAAAAGTACATTTATATAGTTGAAACAAGTAAATTATGGGATGATTAGGTAGGTATAGCACGTGCATAGCGTTTTCTATACGATACTTATAGTACAGTAGGTATTATTGTTGGCAAGAACAAATTTTGTGGCTCTATAAAACTTTGAAATTTTGTAAATTGTAATTTTTGAATCTTCCGACTCAAAAGGTTGCCGACCCCACCAGGAAATAAATCAAGTTCCGTTTGATCCGAACGAGCTACAGCTATGTTAATTAAATTTTTACCTTAACTGATACGGTTTCTTAGATTTTCTATTTATATGCAAAATTACATGCATTTAATTCTAGCCGAGAACTAAGTACTGATCTTTGAGTCCTGAGAGTAATTTAATTGTATTACATCTGCATTTTAATACAAGGTTAATTTACTTAATCTATACTAATATTATAAAGAGGTATTTTCTTTATGTTTGATAGGCAAGCATTTGACCTCTATCTCACCTGATGGAAAACGCTGATGCGGCCGAAGATTTAGCATAACTAGAAGATACCTATTCACTCTTGACTTGAAGACTGCCAGATGATATTACCGCTCAGGAAACAAAGACGCAGGCAATGAGTTCCACTCCCTCGCAGTACGGATGATAAACGTAGAAGCGAAGCGCTTCGAGCGAGATGGAGGTACGTCAACCTTGAATGGATGACGTTTGACTGTTCGTCTTGTTGTTAGATGGTAAAACGGGTTTGGGGGAATTAACTCATACAATTCCTGTAAAAAGGTAAAGTTTGTTTGTTTGTATGTAAATTAAATCCTATGAAACTACTGATCCGATTCTGAAAAAGTTTCACTAATAGATAGCTACACTATCCCTGAGCGTTATAGGCTATGTTTTGTTGGGATAAAAGTTAGTTATCAGTTCGAAATAACAAAATGTCCGTAGGAGGATACCCCTTAAGTCTGACTCCCTACACGTGGTCCCCGGGTGGTGCTAATCAGGTGACATTTGAGAGGTGGTAGAGCATTTTGTGAGTTGCTCGCCTGGCTTGCTACCAAAGTAGCTTACCACCATCAAGTTGAAAGTCTGCCGCCAAGCCAAATACGGTGTTCCGGCAGTTATCCTTGAGAGCCTGCGTATTCCAGGTCTAGTGTATTTACCAGCTTCGATCACATCGTCACTTACCATCAGGTGAGATAGTGGTCAAACACTAGCCTGTAACAAATAAAAAAAAAAAAATTCGTAAGACAAGTCGGAGATTTTTTCTAACTGGCCGCTTTATCGGCGAACGCTAACTAAACAGTTAGACATAGGTGAATACAATGTGGCAATAATGTTGGCCTTTTGTTTGGCGTTGCTTATTTTGTATAATTTTCCTAACCTGTGATTCTTCGAGTGTTAATGGGTAATAATGGTGCATTATTAACTCTTAATACTTAGTAAACGTACATACAAAATGATACAAAATTGAAAAACGTGTTGTTTGCTTCGCTCCAAAACTCCAATAGAAGTTCTCGTAAAGTTTCTACCACTTTACTAGGGCATGACTTGACTAAGACTGGACCTTGACTGTTTTACTTGACTTTTGCTGTTACTAGGACTTTTTATATAAAATGTGCTTGAAATATTATATTATAACTCGACAAAGGCATTTAACAAGATTGCAAGCAAAATTAAAAGAAAAAAGAGATAAACACATAAAACATAACATAAACGCTTTCACACTCACAGCCCCACACTAAGTTCGATGACTTGTGTCGTGGGTGCCGGAAACATTCACATCACACATACAAAATCACAACCAGAACCAGAAACACAATTTTTCCTTGGGGAGATAACTTGTGTTCCCGCCGGGAATCGAACCCGATACCTCTGCTCAGAAGGCGAATATGCTCTCAACTAAGCCAATGGGCAGTTAATTCGAATCTTATAGAAAACTATGATATATTAAAAGTTATTCGTTGATAGTTTTTTCAAAGAATTTTAAATTAAATGTAGAAATTAGGAATAATTTGTAATCAGTATTTCAGTACTATTAATTAAGTAGGTTAACTAATATTTATCATCATTTATTTTTTACAAGTTTTTACACCTGTTACCTCAGAACTTTTGTCTAGATGAACCGATTTTGATGATTCTTTTATTATTTAAAAGCTGGTGCTTCCCACGTGGTCACGTTTAAATTTGATCAAGATCTCACCAGCTGTTTTAGAGTTATCCTCAATAATGCGTATTTAATTAATTTGGTAAGGGCTCCGATAAAGCGGTGAAATCGATATTTTAAGCTTTGCTTGCGTTTACATTATAATAAATCATCTGTATAAAAAAAAAACAGATAAAATATTATGTATCTATCTACGAGCCAATTGCCTATATTTCCTAAAACTATGTACAGCAAAGAACCAAGTTACCTACAAGACATCGAGCCTATAGGTAACTGAAGTGCTCAAGCCTACTACCAATGGGTAGCGTTCCCATCATGCCTGCATTGCCTCTCTGAATTGCAATGCTAATACGTTGAGCCAAATAAGTGCCAGCATTTAGATCACGCGTCGTCTCAACCAGGCGCTCTGATAGAATTTTGTAAATAGAATGAGCTCCCGGTCCCCACGGACCCAGTGTCTCAACACCAAACGGCTCAAAAAAAAACAAAAATACTATACTTATCAACGCTTTAATAAATTATTTAATCTATTAGTCATACGTTAAAATCAATAGCCTACTAACAATCTAATATTATAATTCAGTTAACATTAGATAAATCTTCGCCAAATCATAAATTAGTATATAATATACAAGGTGAATGCCAAATTGAATATATTATATATAAGGTTACATACGAAGGTTGTGTAGTTATATCACAAATATGTTTGAGTAGGAGAGTCGATGACCCCTTCCGTGTTAGCCGACGATGGAAAGGTCAATCGGTTTAATGTAACTAGATTTGACATATCGTTAAATGATCATCTGTTTCATTTGCTAATTGTAACAAGTTATTGATATGCTTTTTGGTATATGAAGTTTTTTTTTCATTTCGATTTAAAAATACATCATGATTAGATTTTTTACAATGCAATCGATTATCTTTTTTTTTATCGAATATGAACATAAATCTTAAATAAACATGGACGAGACAAGACATAAAATGCATATAAGCGAATTGGATAAAAAATAATACGGATAATTTATATGATTAATGACAGTTTTTAAATATTATAACGTGTCTTAAATCAAATAATCAAACTTCTAACATATCTCCGAGATCCTATTTTTTCTATTTTAATTTGCAAACATTTGACTAAATCACATGATGTTTAGTGACGATGCGGTCGACGATTGATTCAATCTTTATAAAAATAAACGGTTCCAAAATCTTAACCCTCCCTTTTGCTGTGGTCAGGTAAAAAAGAACGTAACGGAACGTGACGCATGTAGGTAAGTAGGATATAACAAAAAAATGACCTCAATATCCTCGGATCAATCTTCGGATTTGACTTACATATCGTATTACAGCTAAGTACAGTTTTCGAGATAAGATCACTAATCATTAATATTGTTTATATGATTTGTATCAATAACGGGATAATTACCATGTATTTCGTTTGTTTTGAGTTTCCGATATTTCGGCACTTGCAAGCACCATGATCACGGAGTACTGGAGTAGTGCGGGTGGATGAAGATTTCGATTTACGAGCATACGAAACCGCACCCGTACTCGTTTACTGCGTTGAACACCACTACCATTGTTATCACTTTGAGCTTGAACTCAATCGCGACACACAACACTCACAGTATGCAAACATTCATAGTGAAAGTGACCATGGTAGCCTAAAAACTTACATTGTTTTTATCGCAATCCTTACTAACATTATAAATGCGAAACCGATTTCGATAAAATTTGGTACAGAGATAGACTAGAGATTGGGAAAGGACTTGGGCTATTTTTTTATATTTTTCCCGGAATTCTACGGGTAAAACCGCGGGATGTAGCTAGTAAGTAATAATAATTAAAATCAATATGTTTTTGTTGTCTGAAGTGCCGTACCTTTGCTGGTTCTCGAGAATGTTCGTGCTTATTATTGGGTATCTATCATCACGGACAGGCCCCCTAGCCAAAAACCAAAAAGCTTCGTGTCTATTCTATCAAAAAAACGCTTTCCAAATGTAACAGACCTTAATACAAGTATACATAAGGTTTAAAATATCTTGATTTGTTATTTAGCGCTCACTGAGATTGCTAAGTTACAGAACTACTACAAGCGTGGAGTACTGCGGCCATCTCTGAGATGGATCCGCTAAGTACCAGCTTGAAGGCCTTGAGGCTATTGACCAACGAGCAAAAAGAGTTATTGGCTATAGTAAGCTGATTGAGTCCAGATTGCAGAGCCTCGGTCACAGACGTATGGTTGCAAGTCTATCGGTATTCTATCGTTTGCATTTTGGAGTGTGCGCAGGAATTACATGAGTGAATTCCACCATGCCCATTTTACCATCTAACAACCAGACAAACTGTCAAACGTCATCCATTTATGGTTGACATACCTCCAGTTCGCTTGAAGCGGTTTGCATCTACGTTCATCATCCGTACAGCGAAGGAGTGGAACTCATTGCCCTCATTCCCTGAGGGGTATAATCTGGGAGTCTTCAAATCAAGAGTGAATAGGTATCTTCTAGGCAAGTATGTCACATCTTCGACCGTATCATCACTTTCCAACAGGTAAGATTAGTGGTCAAATGCTTGCCTATTTAGCATTAAAAAAAAGCAATTTTAAACCTTTGTACACAAGTTTTAAAGTCGGTTTAGAAACCTTTTCTTTTGATAGAATTGACACGAAGCGTTTTGGTTATTGGCTAGGGGGCTGGACTATTGTCGCCAATAAACCTGATAGCGTGCTGACCGACAGCCCACGACAGACAGTGCTTGTTGACGTCACCATCCAGCACGATAAAAACCTCGTGAAGGCTGAGAAGAACTAAGCAAGTATCTTGACTTGGCCTTCGAGGTAACCGCCATGTGGGATGTAGATTCGACGATCTTTGTCCCGATATTCGTCTCAGCGAATAGCAAAAGGCCTCGATTGGAAAATTAATCCATACCTCTTTATATAATTATAGAACCTCTGAAAATTTCACGAGAATCGGTTAAGAAATGCCACCTGTAGAGGAGAACACCCGGACATCCGCCGGACATACAAAAACATTTTTGCCCAAGCTGAAACAAAGACGCTTCGCTCGCACTGCGCGCTAGCTCGTTATAATACATTATTAATCATCAAAAATAAAAACAAAATAATAATTATAGCTGTTATTATGTAAATTGATAAAACAACTCAGACTTATTTGCCGTACATCGTTAGCTAGCAAAAACCTAATTTGCTATGCGGAATAGCGACCTGTTATCCTGCTTTAAATATAATTCTAATGTCGCATAATTTGTAATATTTATAGATACAACAAAAAATAACTTGTTCATCTTGTACGAATCAGCTGACGCAGACTTGTAGCAACGTTCATTATACGATGTTTGGACATTATTGATATATTATCATACAATATATCAATGAGCCGTTGTAGTCAATAACGAAAAGCAAGAAGTTCCATAATCCTATCCTATCCTAATTCCTTTTACCCCTAACCCTACCCCTTTTTTTAACATGGCTTATTCCTAACTCCTAATATTCCTACTTCTAATATGCCTACTCCTAATATGCCTACTCCTAATATGCCTACTCCTAATATGCCTATTCCTAATATCCCTAGTATAGTCCCTATAATACTCCTAGTATTACTAATATTATTTATTTCTAATATTCATAATACCTTATTCTCTTTATCACATATCATAATACTGGATGCTTACTCTATATATTCATAATTTTCCTAATTCTAATGTCGTATTATTTGTTATAAATATAGTTACAATAAACTATTCTTGTACGTGGACTTGTAGCAACGTTAATTATAAGACGTTTAGACGTTATTAATATATTATACGATAATTCGCCTAGATCATAATTCGTAATACGATATTATCATCGTGCCATCATAGTAAATTACGAAAAGTACAATTTATCGTAGCCCTATCCTATGCTTACTCCTAATATCCCTAATTTTTAATATTGCTAATTCCTAATATTCCTAACTCCTAATAATCCTAACTCCTGATATGCCTAATTCCTAATATTCCTAATTCTTATTAGTCCTAGCTCCTAATATTCCTAATTTTAAATTCATAATTCCTATCTTATATTCCTTATTCTCTTCATTACCAATCAAAATATAAGATGCTTATACTCATTATTTTCATAACATTCCTAATTTTAATTTAATCATAATTAATATCCTAATCTAAATATGTAATATATATTATAGTTAACAAAAAAAACGTTTTAATCTCGTTCGAATAAGCTGACGCGGACTTGTAGCAACGTTGTTGTAATCGATACTTCTTTAAATATAATCGGATATATCGTATATCGATATATCGTAACCCTATCTTAATCTAATTCCTAATATCCCTAATTTTAAATATTGCTAACTCCTAATATTATTCAAAACAAACAAACATATTCACACTCACAGCCCCTATGTTTAAGACTTTAATTGTTTATTGTGGGTGCCGGAAACATTTACATCACACACACAATCGCGCCCAAAACTAGATGCACAAATGTCCCTTGTGGTGCCCTTGCCGGAAATCGAACTCAGGACCCACGGTGCAGAGAACAGTGACCTGACCTCTGCACCAAATGGGTCGTCAATCTACTGACGACTTTCTTAGGGAGAAAACTTTGTAATCCAAATGCTTTTACACCCACAGCTCCACATTACATTCGAAGAATTGTATTGTGGGTGCAGCAAACACATCACACACACATTCATATCTAGAAGCTTTTTTTTCTTAGGGAGAATACTTGTGATCCAAAAGCTTTTAAACTCACACCTCCACTAAGTTCGAAGACTTGTATCTTGGGTGCCGTACACACAATCACACCTAGAAAACTTGTGAAATCAATGGAATCGAGCCCGATGCCCGTCGCTTAGTAGACAAATGCGCTACTTCGCCAGCGGGCAGTTCTCCATCTATCTATCATCTTAAAAACTTCGTGTCGATTCTTTTTACAGACACATTCATTAAAAATAGCAGAACTAGTCTGATAGAAAACGTACAAAGAAACGTGATAAAAATGCAAATTAAATATGGTTAGATTTTTTCTTAAATAATTATAGCTTGCAGAAGGTCTCGTGATACTGGTACTTATAATTATATATTAAATAATTTGAACCTCGTTGTGGATAATTATTAGAAAAATGCATAAATATATTAATGTTTTTTGTTGAAATAAATCTATTTCTTTTCCGGCATGATTTACAAAGCAACGTAAAATAAATAATAGTTTAAAAAAAACTAAAAACACGCTTTATATAGAAAACCAAACTAAAAATAGAAAATAAATTTGAATTAAGAATAGTGTAATTTTTTTCAATAATTATATTTGTAATTATCTATATATATAAAAGAAAGTCGTGTTAGTTACTCCACTTATAACTCAAGAACGGCTGAATCTATTTGGCTGAAAATTGGTGGGGAGGTAGCTTAGTACCAGGAGACGGACATAGGACACTTTTAAGGAAAGTGACTTTTTTTTTTTAATGTTGTATAAAAATCATTTTCTTATACGTCATTCGGGTTTGGTAAAGTACTAGGCAAACATAAACATGAAGGAAGTAATAATATAGTCACGTGGCATTGTAACGCATGCCGGGTATGGCTTCCTAAACATGCACTTTCATTGACTGTTAGGCGGAACGAAGGTCGCCGGGACAGCTAGTTATTAATAATAGTGTGTATAAGAAAAAAATTAATTTTCAAAAATCATGAGGTGCTTTTTAAGATATTATAGAAATGATAATCTTTCTTCTCATATCTTTCAATGAAATATTAATAACTATTGACACCATGCACCGACGCTTTTTTTTTTTAATTTTTTTTTTCTTATTTACACTATTATTAATTTATATTGATTTTACACTATTCTTAAAATACAAACAGCAACAAAAATATATTTACAAGAGTATAGTGTTTGTACACTTGTAGTATTGTGTTTTTGTGCAAGTTGTGTTATCTATCGTTTGCATTTTAGAGAGTGTGCGCAGGAATTACATGAGTTAATTCCACTATGTCCATTTTACCATCTAACAACCAGACAAACTGTCAAACGTCATCCATTTATGGTTGACATACCTCCAGTTCGCTCGAAGCGTTTTGCTTCTACGTTCATCATCCGTACAGCGAAGGAGTGGAATTCATTGCCTGCGTCATTGTTCCCCGAGGGGTATAATCTGGGAGTCTTCAAGTCAAGAGTGATTAGGTATCTTCTAGGCAAGCATGTTACATCTTCGGCCGCATCGTCACTTTCCATCAGGTGAGATAGTGGTCAAATGCTTGCCTATTATGCATAAAAAAAAAAGTTTGCTCGAAACAGAAATTAATCATATTGCCGGTATTAAGTATTAAGTAAAATTCTGTGGCCGTGCCCACAGAATTTTCATTCATTGATAGTCCAGTATATATATTGTATATTTTTAACGATTTAAAATGAAATGAAATGGTTGAAATGAATTTCTTATCATTATCATTCTATCTTTCTCATGATGATTTGTACATACATAATCTATCTCTTCTAATATATAAAATTCTCGTGTCACAGTTTTCGTTGCCATACTCCTCCGAAACGGCTTGACTGATTTTGATGAAATTTTTTGTGCTTATCCGGTATCTATGAGAATCGGCCAACATCTATTTTTCATAATCATCATCATCATCACTTTTCATCATTATCAACGCGGGTGAAACCGCGGGGCGCAGCTAGTATACATATATATAAATGAATCTCTATTTCCCTTGGTCATCGCAGCACGCGTGAACGGAAAGAACAATTTCGCTAATTCTGTTTTTTATTTGCCATGCAATTCTTCATCCCTCATCCTCCCCATTGGTTACATATCTGTCGAACCCGATACCCGCTCATCAGTAGGCAGATGGGTAACCAACAACGCCATCGGAAAGTTTATAAACATGTTCGCTTTCACACTCACAGTCCCACACTAAATACGATGACTGTAACCTGTGGATAATGTAGTAGGTTGTGCATTAAAATACCTTATATAAATTTATTACCATTGTATAAATACTTTAAGTGTACAATTGTTTTTTGTCCCAAATAAAATAAAGACTTCAGTCGTGGGTGCAGGATCACAACCAGAAACAAGCACAAGATTCCCTTGGGGAAAGAACCCGACACCCCTGATTAGAAGGCGAAAGCACACACACAACTAACCCAACGGGCAGTACTGTCAAAAAAAAAACCAAGGATAAGTTACGTCACTAGTGACGTCATTAATAAACTATTATTATTAGTTTGGTGCACCATTTTATCGTAGTTTTAACCCTATTTCTTACCAATTACGCCGACGAGCAGTTCATGTAAGATGATGCTTAGATTGATTCGTTTCATGATTACCACGATCAATCACTCGATCCCGCCACCTCGTTTTAATTTGCACATAATTATGCCCTAATTAATGCCATTACCTAATCACATATGTTGGCATTGGACCCACCCATGACCCTGCTCACTTATGCAAATTTTCCGAGTCATTTCTAATTACATTCAGCCTTTTGATCCAATCGAGGCGAAAGGTGAGCAAAATCAGGCGGATGAATCTTGTTATCTTGTTACTATCATTGATCTCGTTTGTTTCTTGTACCCGGCTGCGCCATGAAAAGGAGTGTAATTTTTTTTTTTTTTTTTTTTTATATTTGTGACAGGCTAGTGTTTGACCACTATCTCACCTGATGGAAAGTGATGATGCGGCCGAAGATGTAGCACGCTTGCCTAGAAGATACCTATTCACTCTTGACTTGAAGACTCCCAGATTATACCGTTCAGGGAACAAAGACGCGGGCAATGAATTCCACTCCTTCGGACGGATGACAAATGTAGAAGCAAAACGCTTTGAGCGAACCGGAGGAATGTCTACCATAAATGTTTTATCAGAATATATATGTACGTTTACATAAACATCACACTGACAGCCCCACACTAAGTTCTTTGACTTGTGTCGTGGGTGGCGGAAACATTCACATCACACACGCAATCACAACCAGAACCAGAAACACAGAAGACTTGGGGAGAAAACTTGTGTTCCCGTCGGGAATCGAACCCGATACCCCTGCTTTGAAGGCGAACGCTCAACCAACTTAGCCAACGGGCAGTTTGTTTCAGTGTGGCTTTCTAGAGACCAAACGCGTAGGCTGATTACGAAGATTCTTACGTCAATAGATTTGTTTTAATGTGAGTGTCACTGGTGATATGACAGTAACCAAAATACAATATGGCGGCAACCGATATGACGAAAAAAAAAAGAGTTTTAAATGGGGTACTTATCATAGAATAGATATTTAAAAATAATGTTTAGGTTTCTTAACCATTCTTCATTTCGAATGACCGTTTAGGATCAATAACGATTTTAAGTTGGTATAATAACTTGTTATCATGAATACGATTTGACATGACATTTATGGTTGAAATACCGTTCATTCGCCGAAACGTTTCGCGTCTTCGTTCATTTATAGAACAGCAAAAGAATTGAACGCTTTGCCGTCATCTGTATTTCTCGAAAGGCACAATTTGGGTGTGTTCAAAAGTAAAGTGAATAGGTATTTACTGAGCAAGCGTGCTCCACCTTAGACTACAACTATTATAACTATATATATATATAAAAGCATAATATTAAGCGTTTATGTTTATGTTATTATGTTTTATATATATCTACAGGCTAGAGTTTCATAATTTTATTTGGCAATGTTATGGCAAACCATCAAAATTAATTTACAAAAATGATGTTCTTTTGTCTTCCGTTGGCTGTCAGCAGGGTGACCCGTGCGGCTCAGCTATCTTTTCGTTAGCTGTCAATCCGATAATTCAGTCTCCAATCCATAAGGATTGCCATATAAAAACGTATTTTCTTTTGTTACAGGTTTGTTCATTCTTCTGATGCTGGGAGCCTTTGCCATGCTGGCAGGATTCTTTGTACTTTTTGTGCATCCCTACGACTTTTTATTCAAGCAGGTAAGATATTTTACAAGCTTTTATTTAGTTTCACCAGTCCTGGTGTCTGTCTGTCTGTCTGTAATAAAATTTTTAAGTTTAATTTGGCCCACTTTCCGGTTTCCGATTGAGCTGATAATTTACATGCATATGTAAATCGGGTGACAATATAATTTTATTATGACATGAAACTGATCTGATGATGGAGCTGGAAGGTGGCTATGGGAACTCTGTAATACAACGACGCAATCCTATTGAGCTTTGGCTCGTTTAATTCGTCTGGCAAGTACTCTGGTTCTATATGAAACCAGAGTCTGATGATGGAGCTCTGTAATAAATGATATAAAACTTATTTGGCTCAACGTTTTAGTTTTGCAATTCAAAAAGGCAATAACGTCAGCATGGGAATGCTACCTACTGGTAGTGGGCTTGATCACTTAAGTACCCTTAAATATCACATAAAAGGTCTTGTCAACGAAAAAGTGAGGGTAAAATAAAGAAATAAAATGAAATGAGAGTTACGAACGAGTTTAGGTGTAGTTCCTGCGCACGTCTAAATTTTGATATTTTCTTTTCAGAAAGTTGTGCTTCAGGATGGTGGAGAGATATTCGAGATGTGGCGCAAACCCCAGGTGGACCTGTACTGCCGAGTCTTCCTGTTTAACGTCACCAATGCTGAAGACTACATGGCAGGGAGAGCTGATAAGCTTCACGTCAAGGAAGTCGGGCCTTATGTCTACAGGTAGGAAAGGAATTAGACTCTATTTTAAAAGCTTTTTTTATTTATTTAACTTGCAATGTATGTATGTACTCGCCTTATCACGCAGCTTTGCCCGCGGTAATTAAGCCTATGTGTTAATACTAGGTATAATCTATGTACATTCCAAATTTTCTCCAAATCCGTTCAGCCGTTAAAACGTGAAGAGGGAACAAACATACTTACATACAAACTTTCGGATTTATAATATTAGTAGGATTATTGTTGCGAAATCGAGTAGCATTCGAACAGGTTGCGTAGCGATCTTAAATAGGTACAAATGACCACTGATCCACTCTCATTACTTGATTAAAACGATCGACTATATTAATGACAAGGATGCATGGAGGCAAACTGCACAGGCTCTTTCTAGCGACTACCATAATAACACCTAGGTTAAGAAAATTATGTATTAGAGAAAAATTAAGAATGTTTAAAAAAAATGTTCTATGAATAAATTTAAGGAATGTAAATGAATGAAAAAAAATTGCGCCGCCGAGTTTCTTGCCAGGTTCTTCTTGAGATGGCTGTAATTTTGCGAATCTGGAAATAGAATCATTAACTTTCATGAGTGCCTCTTTGGGGCCCATGTGAATAAACGATTTTTATTTGATTTTGACTTTTTTTTCTTTTTTAGGGAAGCACTGGAACATAATGTGACGTCATTCAACGACAATGGAACATTGACAGCGGTACCCCGCCATCCCCTTGAGTGGGTAGGCGAGATGTCCGAGGGACATCAAGAAAACGACACCCTGTATATGCCCCACATCGCGTTACTGGTGAGTTTGTACAACCTGTATATAGATATACTATTTTAGTAGTTCCAATTTAGCCCAGGGACAATTTATAGGTGCATTATACTTATGTGTAAAGTGAAACTCATTGCCTGCGTCTTTGTTCCCCGAACGGTATAATCTAAGAGTGTTCAAGTCTAGAGTGAATAGGTATCTTCTAGGCAAGCATGTCCCATCTTTGGCCGCATCATCACTTTCCATCATGTGAGATAGTGGTGAAACGCTTGCCTATTCTGCATAAAAAAAAAGAAAATGTATTTTTGCCCAACTGCGCGCAAAGAGTATGAGGTAACAGACATAAAAAAAAAACGACTTGAGTACCTCCTCCTTTTTTGAAGTCGGTAAAAAAACTTTACGCGGGCGAAGCCGCAAATAAAACAATAGTAAATCAGTATTTCTTCGATATACAACCTGTAACAAAAAGATGTAGTAATTGGTGTTGTGTATGTGCATCGTGCCAAGAATCGTTTGCCAAAGAACGAAAGTCGAAATCGGAGATAATTTTATCCATGCGAAATTAAAGATTACATTTTTCAAATATTTTTAACAACCCTACGGTTACATCGGTGGCGCGAGACCTTGGCCTTTGTTATGGCCCCCACTGTCTAGGTCCAAAGGCTATGTGGTGTAGAACGGTAGCTGATGAAATAGGGTTGCAAATGACATAATTTTTTAGAAACTTTAATTCATCATAACTGAATATTATTGGTGCTGCCGCGAATGCAGAAGTTCCTGTTAGACGATATATGTTAGATGTAGCTAGATGCGTGGCTTGAGTATTACTACCTTTCTGTTACACACTGTATATACCTAATATTAGTTTGTCTTTATTACAAATTTATACATCACATCTGTTATAAATATTGCATAACTTCTCCATTATTATTCGATTCTTATGCAATATTTTTGCAATTTGGTATATATACATGCATAATAAACTTGTGACCTTTGCCAGTAACCTTGACTTCATCGGGGTATTATGAATATACTAAATGAATATGATGATATATGTAATTCTATTTTTTACCCGATTTAAAAAAAGAGAACCTCAAGTCTAGAGTGAATAGGTACCATCTAGGCAAGCATGTTCCATCTTTGGCCGCATCGTCACTTTCCGTCAGGTGAGATAGCGGTCAAATGCTTGCCTAAAAAGTATAAAAAAAATAAAAAAACCTCCTCGGGTCTCAATTCGACTATCTTTTTTCAACCGACTTCAAAAAAGAAGGTTCTCAATTCGACTGAATGTTTTTTTTGTGTGTATGTTACGCGATAATTCCGCCGATTATGAATCGATTTTGATGATTTTTTTTGTTTGGTAGATAATATTTCAGTGGTGGTCCCATATAAATTTTATCGAAATCGATTAAGCCAAAACCGGTGAAGTCGGTTTTTTGAGCTTTGCTTGCGTTTCAATAATTTATGTTTTACCTTACGAGTTTTTCTAGGTTAAGTTCTTATTTATCAAATAAATATAATACAATGCAAATATTATGTAGTTTAAGTAGCACAACACATTGGTAGCCGTGCTAGGTCGAACCTGTGTAAGTAAACCGATTTTGATGATTCTTTTTTTATAGCTGGTGTCACATTTAAATTTGATCAAGATCGGACCAGTAATACATTTAATCTGATCAAGGGTTCCGAAGATAAAACGGTAAAGTCAGTTATATAATTTTTCTTGCGTTTGCGGAAATTTGAAATGTGCATAGCTTATGCCTAGGATTAACATATAATGCTACTTTTTAACTTGATAATAGCGGGCGAAGCTGCGGGGCACGGCTAGTATTTAAGTGTCCTAGAAGGAAGTTTGAATATAGGTAAATATTTGTATGTACAAGATCGTTCTACCGAATATTTTTGTATGCTGTAGTACCAATGTAATTATTATTTGTTGTGTATATTTGCCTATAATACTTGGTATAATGGAGTGTCAGTAAATTTTGGATAAAAAACCTGAGACACCTGTGTTGTATGCTTATCAATTATCTTATTTAATATTATAATTTTGAGACGACAGACTGCAGCATCACGGCCATCGTATATTTTTTGCTTGTTTGCTGTTATTCCGTCAAAATTGTTAAAATCACAAATTAATCATTTTATTTCATGAAATCTTATATTATATAAAATTCTCGTGTCACAATGTTAGTTACCTTACTCCTCCGAAACGGCTTTACTGATTTTTACCAAATTTTATATGCATATTCAGTAGGTCTGAGAATCTGCTTCTATCTATTTTTCATATCCCTAAGTGATAAGGGTTGTTCAACCATAACATTTTTTTTTTTATTTTTGGACAAAAATTTTTGTTTTTATTTTTTTATGGTTCAGCATTGAAAAATACATACAACCCTAAATTTTCACCTTTCTATGATCAACCCCTATTTTTTTAAAAAAATAATGCTAAAATATATTGCCTATATAAGATATAAAAGCATATACTTTTGTATTAAACTAGCTGTCTCCGGCAAGCGTTGCAATGCCACGTTTAGAAATAGTGTTACCTCCTTCACGGTTATGGTGGCCTGGTACTTTAATACCCTACTAAAAACTTTTTGGATATAGTTCATACAAAATTACTTAAATCAATCACTTTTAAAAAATGAGGGGTGCGGGTAGGAAGGGCGAAAAATACCTTACGACCTATTCGTGGGTCCTGGGTTCGATTCCCGGCAGGAGCACAAATTCCTTCCCAATGGATATTTTTGCTTCTGGTTCTGGGTGTAATGTGTGTGTGATGTGAATGTTTCCGGCACCCACGATACAAGTCTTTGAACTTAGTGTGGGGTTGTGAGTGTGAATGCGTTTGTATGTTTGTTTGTTATTCTCATACCTACCAAATACACAAAAAAACATTAAAATCGGTCGAGCCGTTTCGGAGGAGTTCGAACGCAAACACCGTGACACGAAATATTTCTATTTTAAATTAAACTAAAAACTAAATTTAAACTATCCAAA
Organism: Lomographa bimaculata; assembly: GCA_948107665.1. Lineage (NCBI taxonomy): Eukaryota > Metazoa > Arthropoda > Insecta > Lepidoptera > Geometridae > Lomographa > Lomographa bimaculata. Next base: position 8,318,383 of record OX403614.1, read on the forward strand.
AATAACTATAACTAGATATATAAATATGTACAAAACTCAATCTAACAGACAGCTGCCAGTTGGCAAAGTACCCAAAATGCTGGCAGCATTGCCACGTTGAATGGCAATGCTCAATCTCTGTCCAAAATATTTGCCAGCATTTTGGCCACGAGTTGCTTCAACCAAACGCCCTGATACATCTTAGAAGATTGTATGTGCCTCCGGTCCCCACGGTCCCAACGTCTCAACCCCAAAAGGCACAAACATATAACCACTATCAAGATTACTATATTTGAGAGTTTTTGAGAGTCTCTGCTGATTCAGCCGCAACACCAGCCTTATTTTTAGTTCCAGAAAGATGAGACGGTGCTAGGGTGTCTACGCAAGTTGCATCCCAAACCAAAGGCCGTCCCACCTTCCACGGAATCAGGGTCATTCCATCTGGCCTTTTACCATCATCACGTGTCAACATTAGGTTCCAAAATAGCCGCACAGTTGGCCTTTGGTTCGGGATGCAACTTGCGTAGACACCCTGGCACCGTCTCATATTTGCTGGAACTAATAATTAAACGCAAGCAAAGCTTAAAAAAACCGACTTCACCGCTTTATCATCGGAACCTTGATCAGATTTAATGTATTAAACACGCATTATTGACTATAACTCAAAAACTAGACATTCGATCTTGATCAAATTTCAATGGGACCACATGAAAAGCACCAGCTTTCAAATAAAAAAATAATCATTAAAATCGGCTCACAACGAAAGAAGTTATGAGGTAACTTTTGAATTCGGGTAAACGAGGTAACACACATAAAAAAAAATACAGTCGACTTGAGTACCTCCTCCTTTTTTGGGAAGTCGGTAAAAATAAGGCTGGGGTTGCAGCTGAATCAGCAGAGAATCTCAATATAAACTCAAATAGGTATCAATTCTGTTGGGCCTTAATTTCTAAACAAAAACTGCAATTTATATAAAGTATACAAGTAATTATCTATTTTTATGGCACAGTTAATGTATTAATTATATCCGTTTCAAATAAAAGATAAATAATTAACTAGGTAGTGGTTGTAATAGCCAATTTACTTAGTGTTACAAAAGAACATTAAAGTTTACTTAGTACCTATTGGGAAAGACTAAAAGTCAATGGCCCATTTTTACCCGACTGCGCGACACAATGGAGAGTAATGTTTTTATCTGCCTGTGTATGTATATAAAAAAATTTAGTATAAAAAAAAAACAGTGCATTTACGTATATATGTCAATTTATAATATTTTTTTTATACTAGATATATAAATATATCTTCTGTTTTATTTACTTTTATAAATGTAGAACGACGTCCTATAACGTTGCGTTATTCCTCTCCATTCAAAGGTTGTCTGGAAGAGATCACTATCAGCGATAAGACCGCCTAAATTAACACGTATACAATTCTTTATTGTCGTTCCTATTGATGGTCTTTGTTATTTTAGGGTGTTCTATAAATCTATCTACCTGTCAATCAATCTATGTATGTTTTTTCCTCTGTGGCGTTCTAGAGACCAAACGCGTGAGCCGATTTTGATTATTCTTATGTTAATCGATTATTAGGCATTATTGACAATATTTCAAGAACTACTGATCAGAGCTTGATCAAATTTAAATGGGACCAATTAGAAATCAACATATTACAAACTAAAAAAAAATTTTCAAAATCGGCTCACGTGAAGAGAATATATGAGGTAACACACATAAAAAAAAATAATAAAAATACAGTCGACTTGAGTACCTCCTCCTTTTTTGGGAAGTCGGTAAAAAAAGTCAACAAACTATGACAAATTGCGTGAATGTTGCCGGCAATTGAATTTAGTGAGGGGCTGTGAGTGTGAAAGCGTTTATGTTTACATATAGTCATGTTTCAATTGAATTTCAAAATTACTACATTCACATTGTAACCATGTTACACATATTCAAATAGTAACAAATCATACAATTAATAATCAATTAATTAGTTAATGTTTACCTAGTTACGGCTATAATAATAGATCATTAGAAAGCACTTAAAATTAATTACTCGATTATATTTCAAGTCTAATTACAATACACAGTTACAGTATTGACAATGTATTAATACACTTTAAAAATAATTATCTCCCCGTTGACATAGTTAGGTATAAACGACCCAGTTGGCGCAGTGGACAGGTGTCCGCCCTTTGCGCCGTGGGTTCTGGATTCGATTTCCGGCAGAAGCACAAATTCCTTCCCAAGGGATATTTGTGTTACCTAGAACCAGGTTCTAGGTGTAATGTGTGTGATGTGAATGTTTCCGGCACCCACGATACAAGTCTTTGAACTTTGGGCTGTGAGACTGAATGCGTTTGTTTGTTTGTTTTATAAATGCGCGTTAAGTAATATTTCCGAGGAATGAGTTTAAGAGATTTTGCCGCGAAACGTTGTACAGGTCCACGCACGGCGCGGCGTCTCGTCCCGCACTGAAAAATAGAAATATAAATAGAAAAGTATTTATTGTATGAACTGTGTACAGGGTTCTTACTAATAATACAAATCCTTACTAGTCCTTACTATCCTTACTAATATTATAAATGCGAAAGTAACTCTGTCTGTCTGTCTGTTACGCTTTCACGCTAAAACTACTGAACCGATTTAAACGAAATTTGGTACACAGATAGTCTAGAGCCTGAGAAAGGACATAGGCTACTTTTTAACCCCGAATTCTGGCTGGTCCGGGACTTACGCGGGCAGTAGGTTAGTTTAGTTTAGGTTAGTTCGGTGCTCAACAGAATTAGCACCAATGTATTATTGACTTGCGGTATAGATAAATTATACTTGAATTTGTTCCGTAAAAAAAGGTATGTATATTGGTCTGGCGATACCAGAACTTCATCTAAAACGCGTGTTTTTGTAACCGTTTACTCGGCATTCATAATAAAACCAGGTAAATAATATTCGTCGGAATCTGTGTGATACGATACATGATACCTTCTTCTTATAATATTCATAACGTTCATAAATATAAAGGATCTACTCTATTTTATTATATTTATGACATTATCTATATTTAATTATTTAATTTTATTGATAATATGTGTAATGGGAATTACAAATTATTTAAAATATAGGCAAGCATGCTTATTTGATTGATAATAAAGAATGTATTTTAATTTGCTGTTATATTAACATAAATGCTGAACATTGAATGCCCAATGTGGGTAGACTGACATTACTATGTATTGCACTAACACCTAGCATAAAATATTGTATACTCAGTCTTTCAATAAATGTTTCTTGAATCTTGAAAAAATATCAAATGTCATGCAAATAACAACAATTTGTATTTTTGTAACCATTACGTTCCGACATTTTATATCAAAACACTGTGAAAATTATTTCATATACGCACATTTATTAGACGTGAATGATTTCAATAATTTTTTTTGAAGCGCGTTTTGCACGAAATTTGAATAAATCCATTAAAAAACAAACATACCCACGCGTGACCTTGCGTAACCGCCACGATGTAATTCTCGCAATATACACCTTTATGTGCAAGTGTAAGGGGGATAATTGGCTGTGGTTAAAAAAGGTGCTCGCATTGACGTATACCTGCCCCTTAAATGGGCCACCTAGGGGTTACCATAGCGATACGTATACCCGTGTGACGTTGAAAATGAATAAAAAAATATCAGAATAGTATTTGCAAAATAAAGCGTGAAGGCATCAACAATTTAACTACTATTTCTAAAAATATTTAAAAAATCTTTTGATTAAAACTTAAAGAGAAAAAAATGGCTGCAAGTATGAATTAATTAAACGCAAGAAAAGCTTTAAAAACCCGACTTCACCGCTTTATCTTCGGAACAACAGATTTAATGTATTAAACACGCATTATTGATTATAACTCAAAAACTGGAGATTAGATATTGATCAAATTTCAATGGGACCACATGAAAAGTACCAGCTTTCAAATAAAAAAATATCATCAAACTCAGCTCACAACGAAAGAAGTTATGAGGTAACTTTTGAAGTCGGTTAAACGAGAACATCGTCAAAGTAGTCCACAAAATAGAAATTATTGACGATATTTCAAGATCAGATCTTGATCAAATTTAAATGCGACCAATAAGAAAGCAACATCTTTCAAACTAAAAAAATAATTTTAAATCGGCTCACGTGGAGAGAGTTATGAGGTAACACAGTGGAGTACCTCCTTCTTTTTTGGGAAGTTGGTAAAAAGAGGAGACTGATAATTTTTATTAAACATTTAATAAAAGTTTTCTTGAATTTAAGAAGAAGGCATCATCCTTTACATGATGAAGAATGACATATACGTTTTTTTTGAAAATTTGTTTTTTGTGTTGTCTCCCCAAGAATTTGTGATTTTGATTTTGGGTGTGTTTGTGTGATGTGAATATTACCGACACTTTAGGCATATATAATTTTGTTACTTTTTAATAGTGTATCTATAATGTATTTACAATCATACATTGAAATATTGACATTATAATACTAATATTATAAATCCGAAAGTTTGTGTGTTAGTGTGTAAGTATGTTTGTTCCCTCTTCACGCTTTAACGGCTGAACGGATTTGGATGACATTTGGAATGTACATAGATTGTACCTAGGATTAACACATAGGCTACTTTTTAACTCGATAATAGCGGGTGGAGCCGCGGGGCACGGCTAGTATTAAAATAAGCTATTTGCTTTTAAGTGTTTCCTTAAAATATTTTATAACCAATAATTAAACAAACAATAATGAAGTAGGTATGTGAAGTAATCTGATTGATTAATTAAAGTAATTAAAAAAATTGTGTAATTTTGTAATTTTTAATAATAGTTACAATGTTGATATTGTATCTGTGTTATTACGAATTAAAATATGAACACGGGCAAATTTGCTTTTATCTGTTTGTTTGTTTGTATGTGAACGGTAATCTCTGAAACTACTGATCCGATTCTGAAAATTCTTTCACTAATAGATAGCTACACTATTTTTGGGATTTGGATAAAATTTAGTTATCCGTACGAAATAATAATATTTGTAAGACATGTCAGAGAAAACATTGCTAACTGGCCGCTATATCGGCGTACGCTGACTAAACATTTAGATATAGGTGAATACAATGTATGGCAAAAATGTTGGCCTTCATGAGTTTTACAAAAAAATCGACATCGTATATCTAACATGGATATTAAGCTCAGAAAAAATGCATTTCTTTGTTGAAAAGCAGCTTCTGTTTTGTTGGCCTTTTGGAGCATTCAATATTAATCCTTAACAATATATAAGTACATATATTTCATCGTCTTACGTAGTTCACGTAGATACAATTTACCCTTACTGCATATAATTTTGACAAATAGTCTAGGAGAAATCGTTTAATTTATTTTAGGGATCTTTTACCTACTTACCTCATTAGTAACTACCCACAAAAATAGTAACAAATCATACATTGTATAACAAAATGTTTATATAGCTTCAATTAATAATTAATCAATGTACTTCATCTAATAAGTTAATGTTTATTAATTGTTGGTAAATAATAGGTTATTAGATTAGGTAATTGAGTACTTAAACGCTAATTGCCCGTGTTCATATTTCAAAAGATAATTATGGATATATACATTGTAACTACATTATAGATACGCTATCAATAGTAGTAAAATTTTACTTAGTAGTTTTTAATAGTTACAATTAATTGATTAATTAAGTATCTTTATAGTTTTATAAATAATTCCTCTGTACGTATGTATGTAACTGAACTCATCTCAAACGGCTGACCGATTTTGTTTTTTTGTGTATTCAGGTGGATTCAAGAATGGTTCAGATCCGCATTTCGATTCGATTAATTATTGTTTATTAAATAATTTATTTAATTACAAATTATTAATTTCAATAGTACAATTATTTTAAACGCAAGTAAAGCTTTAAAAAATGACTTCACCGCTTATGTTTTGGTTTTGGCTTGATCGATTTCGATAAAATTTATATGGGACCACCAATGAAGAAACACAATCAAAAATTTACCAAAAAAAATAAAAACATCACAATAGAATCATAATTATTATTGGCGGAATCATCGCGTAACATACATACAAAAAAACGTACAATCGAATTGAGAACCGCCTTTTTTTAAATTGAAAAAATAATAATCGGTGCACCTAGAAAAAGTTTTGAGTTAACACACGTAATATAATACAGTCAAATTTAAAAACTCCTAATTCTTAAAGTAGTCAAAAAACAGCAAAATCGGTCGAGCTATTGTCGATTTTTTTTGCAAGACCTACGCATTTTTTATTTTTATTTATTTCAATTGAAAGATGAAGCTCATCGTCCTGCTGTGTCATAAATGATTGTGTCCAACAGGATCTCTAGTGTTATGTAATTTGTTTCTACCACCTGCCTATACATTTAGAGAAAGCAATAAAGATTTTAATATGAATTAATAACAAACTTTCATTAAGTAGGTAATTATTTAAAATGTTTGGTCGAGGTATCTCTATTCAACGAGGAAACGCAGCCAGTATTCTGGACACTGGTGGAAAGTGACGATGTAGTCGAAGATAGAGCATGCTTGCCTAGAAGATTAATCTAATATTCATTAAGGTCAATAAAATATGTTTTCTACACCACAAATTACCTTTATATGTACGGGCAAATTGCCTATTATTTCCTAAAACTAAACTATATACAGCAAAGAACTTAGTTACCTACAAGACATCAAGCTTATAGGTAACCACAGGATAGTGTTCCCGTCATTAACATTTAATTAGCATGATATTTAATTGGTTATTATGAAATGTTGATAGTAAGTTTCAAATACTGTATAGGTACCTATTATTATTTATTCAGATTTTTTTTTTTAAATATTTTATTTTATTGTATTATGTATTTATTTATTTATATGTTATATGTATGAATATATATTATTATAAATATATTTAGTTAATTACAACACCGACCTACGTTCTTATATATTGTTTTTCTCTTTTTCCATCCAAAGGTTGACTGGAAGAGATCGGTTTTAGCGATAAGTCCGCCCATTGTACTTAGATATAAATAATATGATTGTTTTTTATGTAATTTTTATTTGGTGCAATAAAGTGTTTTGTATTGTATTGTATTGTAATGTTTAAGAACAAACCCATTTCATATTGCATAGATACAATAACTTTGTAACAATATCAAAGATACATTGTAGGTTGTACACAATCGTATTACAAAATCATCATTCGTATTACAACACATTCAAGGGCCTGCAATAGTCATTACAAAAATAATTAACTTTTAATAACGCTGTTACGAATTATTTAAATAAATGCATTTCTAGAAAAATCTATGGGATCGAACAGAAGGGCAGTGACCTTGGAAACGGCATTTGATATGCCTTTGGTCGATATCACGTGTTCTGCCATCATGTAATATACACTTACTGTTGGTAGTGGGCTTGAGTAAAGATGTATAAAGTTTTAGTTTAGTTTTAGGAAATATAGGCAGTTGGCCCGTAAATAGATAGAAGATAGAAGTCACTTAATTTTTTTTTAATCATGTCAAACGCATTCACACTCACAGCCCCACACTAAGTTCAAAGACTTGTATCGTGATATATAAATAATAAATTAACATACACGTAAACAGATACTATATCTTCTTCTTCTTCTTATATATAAAAATGTATTGCTGTTCGTTAGTTTCGCTAAAACTCGAGAATGGCTGGACCGATTTGGCAAATTTTGATCTTGAAATATTTGTGGAAGTTCAGGGAAGGTTTAAAAGGTGAGAAAATATAAAGAAATTGCAATAAAATTAGTAAAAAGTAGTATTTTATTTTCCCATACAAACTGTTCGTACCTGTCAAACAGGAGATGTTTCTGAATATTTGACCACAGACAATTGGCGGTATGAACTTCGCCGGGTCAACTAGTTATTATAATAAAAACTACATATTTTAAATATACAGTACATCCATATACTAAAATTATGTCGATTTAATATGAAAAAAAGGGAAAAAAATGACAAAGCAAAATAAAAAGTAATGATCTTGGGCAAAACTAACAATCAAACTAACAAAAAGGTACAAGAAGATTTGTAAAGAAATGGCTGTAAAGGCTTACTATAGCCTTGTGTGATGTGAATGTTTCCAGCACCCACGACACAAGTCATCGAACTTAGTGTGGGGCTATGAGTGTGAAAGCATTTTACAAAGATTAGACAATATCGGGAATCTCCTAAAAAAGCGTGTATTTAGAATACCTACACCTAGGATAAATTCCACCTTCGCAAGTCGTCACCCAGCAATACTTCCCCGGTTATATAATAAAATTTTAAAGAAATGCGACATAATAAACAAAAATAATCATAACGTTAAGCAAATAGTGAAAAAATGGCTACTTATTATTATTATTATTTAATTATTTATTACAAAAAAAGTACAAAAGGTGGACTTAATGCTAGGGGCATTCTCTACCAGTCAACCACACATGGTAGACGAGAAGAGGGGTGTAGGCGTGCATCAAAATGGTATAGAGAGGGAGAGAGACAAAAGAAAGTTAGATGATTAGTTGAAATAATAAATATACATAAATGATTATATACATATATCGGTACTTATAATTTAATAAAATATATAATGCATACCAAATTATTACATATAATAAAAATACAAATAAAATAAAATATAAGCGACGAAATAATGAACTAAAAAGAAAAGAAATGACAATTTAGATATAGATAAATTTACTCTATCGTATAGCGAAACGGAAACTATGATATACCATTAAACATACCACACTTGTACACAAACATGAACACAATTAACATCGCACACTCAAACAAACACACTCCCATACACACACAATATTATCTTGAATTAGTATTAGATTCTTTATACTTCAGGATTAAGAATATTTGGATACCTCACAAGTAAAAATAAAAAAAAATATATATATAATATATCGTAACAGTTGGTTTCGACGATACGGGCCTTGAGCCTGGTGTGGGGCCACAGTCTAGTGTTTAGAACCAATTTTAATAAAACCATCAAACGCTATTAAATTCATAACCATAATATTATGTCACATGTAATATTTACATTTAAATGTTAGTAAATTATAAGTGATATTAGCATATTTCTCAAATTGTTCTTATGTTATTAATTGTGATGAATAAATAATCTTTAATCTTTATTTTACGTTTATTATTTGATAACCTCAGAATACAGAAAGATAACATACTAACTAGTTTTTTTAAACTGTGCCATCGGGCAGATCACCATCAACCGAGTTTAAAAAAGGAGGTTCTCAATTCGACTGTATGTTTTTTATGTACCTATGTTACGCGAAAATTCCGCCAATTATGGTTCGATTTTCATATATTTTTTATTTTGTTTGGTAGATTATTCAGAGGTCCCAAATAAATTTTATCAAAATCGATCAGGCCAAAACCAAAATGTAAGCAGTGAAGTTGGTTTTTTACCGACTACAAAAAACGACAAGAATGGAGGAGATACTATGTTCGACTGCATATATTTTATTTATGTTCACTGATTTCTCACCCATTTGTGGACCGATTCTCAAAATTCTTTTTTTGTTTGGTAGATGGTCTCATACACATTTTATCGAAATTCAAATCAAGCCATAACCAAAATATCGGAAGTCGGGTTTTTTAAGCTTTGCTTGCGTTTGAATTACAAAATACTATGTTTCTAGTTGTTACTTTGAATGAATTAGAATTATATTTTATAAATAATAATTATTATTAACCGTGAGAAGTTTTAATTGGTTAATTGTAATATGCAAAAATCGCATCCTGTACTTAATAAAATATGTAAGTTGTTCCTCTTCCTCTAAATTAAAATTAATTGAAATAAATTAAACATTTTTGTTATTAAATATAAATAATAACGTTCTTTATAAGTGTACGGCCAAGTATTAAAAAACGCATTAACACTCACAGCCCCACACTAAGTACGAAGACTTGTGTCGTGGGTGCCGGAAACAATTACATCACACACAAAATAATCGCACCCAGAACCAGAAACACATTTTTTTCCAAATCTTCTACTTACGGGCCAATTGCCTATATTTCCTAAAACTAAACTAAAACTATGTACAGCAAAGAACCAAGTTACCTACAAGACATCGAGCTTATAGGTAACTCAAGTGCTCAAGCCCACTACCAGTGGGTAGCGTTCCCATCATCGTGGCGGCGCTGCCTCTCTGAATTGTTTATTATTAATTAATATGAGATATATAAACATTTGACCACTATCTCACCTGATGGAAAGTGACGTTGCGGCCGAAGATGGAACATGCTTGCTTAGAAGATACATATTCACTCTAGACTTGAAGACACCCTAAATACACTGTTTAGGGAACAAAGAAGCAGGCAATTATTTCCACTCCTTTGCTGTGCGGATGATAAACGTAGAAGCGAAACGCTTTGAGCGAACACAGACAAACAAACTGGTAGTAGGCTTGAGCACTTGAGTTACCTCAATGCCTTATAGGTAACTTAGGTCTTTGATGTATAATTTTAGTTTTCTTTTGGTAAATATAGGCAATTGGCCCGTAGTTAAAAGAATTAGGAATAGACAGTAAAAAAAAAACAGCCGACTTTAGTACCTCCTCCTTTTTTGGGAAGTCGGTAAAAAACATAAATGTTTGACAGTTTTTTTTTTGTTTTGAGTGTTTTCCTGTCAATAATGCTGTCAGGAAAATATTTAATCTGTTAATAGTTAAGTACCTGGATGAACGAGCTTTGCTCGGTTTTTTTTGGAAAAAAAAATAATTATAAAGTAATTTGAAAAAATAATCATCTGGACTCGAATTCTGAATCTGAATTCTGAATCGCTTCTGGTTTCGGGACAGCCCGATTTCTTCCCACCTCAGCTAATATAACCTTGTAGGTATTGGCGAAATTTGCCTTCTTATTTTAATGATATTGTAGCAGTTTCTTATTGCCTGAAAACAAGGATAGAACGACGTTTTCTAAAAATGAGACCTAGCTAGCTCGATTTATCGCCCCTGAAACCCCCTGCATACTAAATTTCATAAAAATCGTTGGAGCCGTTTCAGATTATATATACATATATAAGAATTGCGAGTTTAAAGGTATTAGAATATCTAGATGACCGAGCTTTGCTCGGTTTTTTGTTTTTGGTAGAATGCGTTTGAATTTGTAGCCTCAGTAAGCTCCATCTAGTGTCGAGTAGAAACAGTTTTTTACATCGGTCATGGCGTAATAGATTGCGCGGATAGTTTCTTAAACCCGGTTTTTCAAATGCAGTTTGGGAACCGAGCATTTCTCGGACCTGGAACGTTGATAAATCGATTGAACCCCTAATAAAACCTCCCCTAAACCAAACCTTGGGCCGAAAAACCCCTAATCTGTAACTTTCATGAGAATCGTTGGAGCCGTTTCCGAGATCCAGATTACATATATATATATCTAAATATATATAACTCAATCTATAATAAATAAATATAACTCAAAGGTGACTGACTGACTGACTGACATAGTGATCTATCAACGCACAGCCCAAACCACTGGGCGGATCGGGCTGAAATTTGGCATGCAGGTAGATGTTATGACGAAGGCATCCGCTAAGAAAGTATTTTGATTAATTCTACCCCCAAGGGGATAAAATAGGGGATCAAAGTTTGTTGCACTTCTTAACGCGAGCGAAGCCGCGGGAAAAAGCTAGTATATATATATATATATATATATATATACAAGAATTGCTCGTTTAAAGGTATTAGATTAGATAGATAGATATTCATAACATAATTATGTACCTACCTATGTTTTCAACAATGAATATGCATATATTTACATTTTATGCTCAATAAAATATGATATATTCTTGATCCATAAAATCATAATTAACGATGTTGTTTAAAATATAGAACATTGTGTATAATAATATAATATTATATAGGTAATATAATAAACGAGGAAAACAAGTTACGGGCCACTTGACCAAGGCCAAAGACCGAAGTTACCTATTATTCGAGCTTATAGGTAACTCAAGTGCTCAAGCTCACTACCAGCGTTCCCATCATGCTAGCGGCATTGCCTCTCTAAATTGCAATGCAAATACGTTGAGCCAAATATGTGCCAGCATTTTGATCACGCGTCGCCTCAACCAGGCGCTCTGATAGATAATTGTAAATAGAATGAGCTCCCGGTCACCACGGAGCCAGTGTCTCAACACCAAACGGCTCAAATATGTAACCACTGCCGAGGTTTCCATATTTTCGCCGTTTGCGGTGCTCTGCCAAAGTCTTTATGTAACTTAGGTCTTTCCGCGTGGAGCATTACCACACATTGGCAGACATTCAACCGCCAGCAGTAATGTGCAAACATTACTGTATGCACGATTGTACGACAATGTTTACAGTGAACATTACAGGGGTTAGAGATTTAACATCTGATATCTTAGGGTGACGCAGTGCTTTTAGTTCTAATTATATATGTTCAAAACTCTGGATGGTACAGTAGAACCATTTTAAATGTGTCAAATGATCGAGGTCAAATGTACGTTTTTTTTTAGTGGAGGAGAGCAAATTTTTTTTTTCTTTTCATAATGACATATTCATTTCATTTGGTACACAATTAGAATAACGATCTAGCCTTAAGACTAATAAGTAATTTAATTTTGACCTAAACTTCTAAAGTTGATTAAACTAAGAATGTATCCAATAACACTTTTCCTACAGTCTCTATTAAAGGGAAGACACTTTGTTGTGTTGTTTGTTAATAGCACTCACTATATTACTCTGTCACATCACTACACTAACTCAAAAGGTTTAGTTCTCTTGAGTTCACTAAGTCTGTGTTGTCGAGGAGCTGGATTGCCTCATACACATGGTGGCACATTTATAATGGTTCTACTTTACTGCAATGTAAAAGGCAAGCGTGACGCTTACCCTCAGGCGAGCAACTTGCTCATCTCGTCTCACAATTAGGATTCAAAGCCGTTATATTAAACGATCCATCAGGAGGGACAGGACAATAAACGCTATCCGCCATTTTGAATTGCAGTGTTGCAAGACTAAAAGGCCTCTTGCAAAATCTCGCATAGTATTTGGATGCTACTCGGAAAACTTAATGATGAAACTTTTATTGCAATGTATGGTATAGATTTATAGATAAATGCTTTTTGAACCTAAGTACCCATAAATCAATTATTTATTGCATTTAATTGCGTTACACATAATAACATATTAAGTAAGATCTATTGAAATGATTTTATGGGAATTCCTTGAAATCCTGATCCGCAACCGTTTTGTGTGACGAGTGGTGATAAACAGTGTGACGAATAATTACAATGCTTCCCTGTAATACAAAAGTTTCATGTGTGGTATGCGGCCATCTCTGGGATGGATCCGCTAAGTACCAGGTCGAAGGTCTTGAGTCTATTGACCGATGAGCGAAAAGACTCATTGGCGATAATAAGCTAGTTGGGTCCAGATTGCAGAGCCTCGGTCACAGACGTATGGTCGCAAGTCTATCGGTATTCTATCGTTTGCATTTTGGAGAGTGTGCGCAGGAATTAAATGAGTTAATTACACCATGCCCCTTTTACAATATAACAACCAGACAAACTGTCAGACATCCATTTTTAGTTGACTTACCTCCAGTTCGGTCGAAGCGTTTTGCTTTTACGTTCATCATCCGTACAGCGAAGGAGTGAAATTCATTGCCTGCGTCATTGTTCCCCGAGTGGTATAATCTCGGAGTCTTCAAGTCAAGAGTGAATAGGTATCTTCTAGGCAAGCATGTCACATATTCGGCCGCATCGTCACTTTCCATCAGGTGAGATAGTGGTCAAATGCTTGCCTATTTAGCATAATAAAAAAAACTACTTATCTAACTGACAAAAATCAAATTATTGATTTTTGAAGTGAAAACTTCTTTATGCGCTTTGAGCACTTTTCGGGTGAACAAAAATCATGGAACTCGCGTCATCGTCACCGAACGCTTGTCATGAGCTATATGTATACTGTGTACGTATATCCTATCCTACTAATATTATAAATCCGAAAGTTTGTGTGTAAGTGTGTAAGTATGTTTGTTCCCTCTTCAAGCTTTAATGGCTGAACGGATTTGGATGAAATTTGGAATGTACATAGATAATACCTAGGATTAACACATAAGCTAATTTTTAACTTGATAATAGCGGGCGAAGCCGCGGGGCACGGCTAGTTTTATATATAGTTTTCACTTGAAAGAAAGAAAGAAAGAAAATAATTTATTTGTGACTTAGCTAACAATAAAAATACTATTATAAAATAATCATAAAAATGAAAGTCACAAATCGGCCCCAACTCAGCATAATGCTGGCAGATGACCAGCGCTGATCTTCCGTTGGAGCCGTTCGGTGGAATCACGGCATAAACATACACACAATACGCGAACACAATAATAAACAACTAAACTAAACACATTCAACTTAACTTCTTTCACTTCTATTGACAGTCCCCAGAGACTTCCCCGCATGTCTTTATTTCTCTAAGTTCGATAACTTGCGATCGTAGGTGAAAACATTCACACCAGACACAATCACAACCAGAAACAGAAACACAAACTTTCCTTGGAAAGAAAACTTGTGTCCCCGCCGGGAATCGAACCTAGACCCCTGCTTAGAAGACGAACACCCACCCAACTAAGCCAACGGGCAGATACCAAGAACCAGAAATACAAAGTCCCCTTGGTGTAGCACGGGAATCGAACCGACGTTCAACCAATAACGCCAGGTATCAACATAGTAAGCCACCTAGGACGCGAAGTTTTGCAATAACCGCCTATCCTTCACATCCTTAGTGCTAGGTCGAAATGTTAACGAATTCAACATTTACTAGACATTTACGAGAGTCTAGAATCTTCTACGATTAGCTTACTTTGAATGAATGAACAACACACAAACTACCACACTAACACAAACATAATATTTAGTACATTTTACATATAATGAAATCTAAATCCATGTTAGATACTATCTATCTATATATAAAAATCAATGCCACTTTTCGTTGTTATTTTATAACTCAAGAACGGGCTCACCTATCCAAACCAAATGTTTAGGCTTTGTTCTTTTTTTCTTTTATTTGTAACAGGCTAGTGTTTGACCACTATCTCACCTGATGGTAAGTGACGATGTGATCGAAGCTGGTAAACACACTAGACCTGGAATACGCAGGACTATTTAGTAGATGGTTTATGTGAAGTTTGCTCAAAATCGGTCGAGCGGTTCTTCATTTATCACACCCGGGCGAAGCCGGGGCGGATCTAGTGCTATATAAAATGTCATGTCGTAATTTCAATAATTTCTACAATCATCTCTTAATGTCATCTAATAAACGGAGGGCTACGGCACCCGAAACACAGTTTTATTAATAGTTCGGGCGTCAAAAGTCTCACCTTATCACAATGTGAACATAAATAATTATAAGACCTTGAAATAATGAAATTAAATGATTTTAATATATAGATATAAATGTAATAAAATATTATAATTAAATGAATATAGAATGTGAAATTAGGTATCTGTAAGTTATATGTCAAAAACTGATTTGATTTGATTGTTTAAAAAACTTTTACTGGCTCAAATTGTCTTGTCCTTCTTTTTTAACCGATTTCAGAATAAGGAGGCGTTTCGCAATTTAACTGTACTTTTTTTTATTGGTGATACCTCGGAACTTTTTCTAGGTGAACCAATTTCGATGATTCTTTTTTATTTGAAAGCTATTGCTTACCATTTAAATTTGTAATGTCTATTGCTAACCATGTAAATCAATATCTGGCCAGTAGTATATGCAAGCATGCTACAGCTTCGGCTGCATCATCACTTTCCATCAGGTGAGATTTTGGTCGAATGCTTGCCTATCAGGCATAAATAAAATAGTTTTTGTTTAATTCATTTATGTTGCAAGCAAAATAAGTCGTAAATTAAATTGCTTTAGAAAGTGATAAGTCAAGTAAAAGGGTTAAGGTCCAGATAGAAATAAAAGAGTCAAGGTCCAGAAAGAAATCAAAGAGTCAAGGTCCAGCAATTATTTCTATGAGGTCCAGTCATAGTCAAGTTATAACCTAATAAAGAATTAGAAACTTTACTAGAACTTCTATTGGAGTTTTTGAGCGAAAGCGAAAATCACGTTTTTCAACTTTGTATCACTTGCCTACACTTATGCACGTTCACTAAGTATTAACGGTTAATAATCCACCATTATTACACATTAACACTCGAAGAATCACAGGTTTTGGAAAATTATACAAAATCAACTATACCATTTTTTCACTTTCCCCGCAAAACTCCAGCGTTACACTTCTTCACTGTGTTAGAGCCAAGGTTTTTTATGCTAAATAGGCAAGCATTTGACCACTATCTCACCTGATGGAAAGTGATGATGCAGCCGAAGATGTGACATGCCTGCCTTAAAGATACCTATTCACTCTTGATTTGAAGACTCCCAGATTATACCCCTCGGGGAACAATGACGCAGGCAATGAGTTCCACTTGTACGGGTGATGAACGTAGAAGCAAAACGCTTCGAGCGAACTGGAAGTGTCAACCATAAATGACGTTTGACAGTTTGTCTGGTTGTTAGATGGTAAAATGAGCATGGTGGAATTAACTCATGTAATTCCTGCGCACACTCTCCAAAATGTAAACGATAGAACACCGATAGACTTGAGACCATACGTCTGTGACCGAGGCTCTGCAATCTGGACTCAATAGGTCCGTTTGTTTGTAGGTCGCTGCCATCGACCTACTCAGAAATCTTAAAAGAATATTGTATTTAGGTTCAAAGTCGAGATATAGCGGTTTAGGTCATTCACGGCTATTATCTTTTACAAATAACGCTTATTTGCAGTTAATTGCTTACAAATATTTGTGTAGGAGTAATAATTACAACTATTTTAATTATCTTCTGTCTTGTTTACGGTCATTCGGATTCTAGTGAATGCCGTAACTACTAAAGAGGACACCGATCTTTATCTGTTATTCCGACCTTCATTTGTTTGTTCCGTTTTTGAATGTTTTTGCTGATAAATTTTAACCAACTTAATAAAATAAAGAATTTCTCAATTCTTCACGAAAATAAATATTTATGCAGGTACTCCATTACTTGAAGACGGCTGGACCATTTTGGAAAATCCTTTTTTTTATGCCTGATAGGCAAGCATTTGACCACAATCTCACCTGACGGACTCTGATGATGCGGCCTAAGATACTTTGATTCAAATAACTATAATTGTGTATTTTATAAATATAGTCCTAGTCACAAGTCACAGTCAAAGTCACGAAAAAGAGTCTGGTTCAGTCATAGTCAAATCATGCCCTAGGAAAACGGTAGAAACTTCTCTAGAACTTTCATTATAGTTTTGGAGCGAAAACTCTCTCTCTCTCTCTCTCTCTCTCTCTCACTAATGAATTTTTAACGGTTAATAATCCACCATTATTACACATTAACACTAAAGAATCGCAAATTTTGAAAAATAGTACAAAATTGACGACACCATTTTTTCCCTTTCGCGGCAAAACTCCCAAGCGATTATAAATTATTATAACATGTAAATGACCATAGATAATAATAATAAACGATTTTTTTTCTTCACAGAGTATAGCCAACGTAGTTGCAAAGAAGGACATGTTCACCCGATTTGGTTTGAACAACCTGATCGGCCTGACCAACAGCCAGCCCCTGGTCAAGATGACTGCGAAGGAGTTCATGATGGGGCACAAGTCAGAGCTGATGAAGCTGGGGAACACCTTTATGCCTGGGTGGATATACTTTGATAAATTAGGCCTCATTGATCGGGTAAGTTGGTACTCTGTGCCTATTACTGTTACATTCATATTCATATTTTTATTTGATTTCCTCATTGTAACTTAGATGGTAGAATCTGAATGATGTACCAATTATGGACCCTTTAGGGTACAGCAGAATATAGGAGAGAGGAGGGTACATTTTCAATATAGTATAATAGCTATATCAGGGTGCTGGATTTAAAATAAGGCTTTATAAATTGATTACAAAGTATCTTTCATATAATCGGTTATCGTATAGTCGGTCTTTTTAGATTGATCACGAAGTATCATAAAATCGATTATCTTTTAGTAGGTCTTTATAGATTGATCACAAAGTATCTTTCATATAATCGGTTATCGTATAGTCGGTTTTTTCTGATAAGATTCTTTTAAATTGCTTTTAGAAAAATTTGATAAAATTACAGTAAAAATGGGAATATATTATTTAATCCTCTTAAACTAATTGATTTGTTGTAATTTGTAAATGAGCACTTTTGGAAAATACAGGTTCTTAGCTTATTTAATTCTACGACGCTATATCGTGCATATAATTATGATTATGTATTCTATACAATCAATAATTAATAGTCGTTAACACATCTACATCGCTGGGCCGCGCCTCGTAATTATTTTATTTAGTCTATGCTCGTAATATGCATGCCAACGCCAGTTGACTCTTGACATTATAGACTCAACTGAGAAGAAGTTCTAGTAGAATTTACTTTACTAGGGCTTGACTTCACTATGACTGAACCTTGACTTTTTTACTTGACTTCGACTGTGACTTGTGACTAGGACATTTAATATGAAATACAGTTGAAATATATTATACCTTTTTTTTTCGCAACTAAGTACGGGCCAATTGCCTATATTTCCTAAAACTAAACTAAAATTATATACATCTATCTATACAGCAAAGACGCAAGTTACCTACAAATCATTATAATATTATTATTACTTGACACTGGCTAAATGCACAAGATTGCGAATCCAAAATTAAGAGACGAAAAACCAACATGTGGGGCAGTTTTTGGATACTGCTAATAGAAGTGAAAACTATGTAATATATATATATACACAGTATACATATAGCTCATGGGAAGCGTGCGGTGACTATGACGCGGTTTCACGCTTTTTGAACACCCAAAAAGTGCTCAATACGCCTAAAGAAGTTATCACTTAAAAAAAATAAGGCCTTGCTGAGAATAACTCGAAAAATAAAGTGACGTCAAATCCAATATGGCGGACTTCTAACAGCTTGTTTTTAACAACTACCTTATCTTTAATTTCAAAGTTTTCTTTCTACTACAGATGTACGACTTCGAGGGTGATTACGAAACAGTTTTCACTGGAGAGACTGACGTCCGGTACGCCGGCCTCCTGGACACATACCGAGGGTCCACGGACCTTCCCCACTGGCAGGGCAAGCACTGCTCCAACGTGCAGAACGCGTCAGACGGTGCCAAGTTCATGGGAGGAGTCAACAAGACGGATGACATGCTGTTCTATAGGAAGAGCCTTTGTAGAGCGGCGACTTTGGTGAGGACCTTAGAATTGTTCTTTTTTATCCTACTAATATTATAAATTACATTGTGGATGATGATGATATTATAAATCCGAAAGTTTATGTGTAAGTGTGCAAGTATGTTTGTTCCCTCTTCACGCTTGAACCGCTAAACGGATTTGAATGAAATTTGGAATGTACATATAATACCTAGGATTAACACATAGGTTACTTTAAACTTCATAATAGCGGGCGATGCCGCGGGGCACGGCTAGTAATATTATAAATCCAAAAGATTGTGTGTAAGTGTGTAATTGTATATATGTTTGTTCCCTCTTCACGCTGTAACAGCTGAACGGATTTGGATGAAATTTGGAATGTACATAGCTTATACCTTGGATGTTACACATACGCTACTTTTTAACTTGATAATAGCGGGTGAAGCCGCGGGGCACGGCCAGTCTCTAACATATAAAAATCTCGTGCTATCATAAGTCTCGGCTCGACTGATTTTAACATTTTTTTTTGTATATTTGGTAGGTATGTGAGTAGGTATGTCGTATTTTTCACCCTCCTAGACCCTTCTTTTTATCGTGATTTAAGTATTATTGTATCAATAATATCCCAACTCGATACCCCTGCTTAGAAGGCGAACGCCATCCAACTTAGCCAACGAGCAGTTTGACTGACACAATATAGTACTGTACCTACTACTGTTATGTGCATTTCTTGTAAGGAAATAAATGCATTTATTGTAATTATTACATATTTTACAATACAATACATATCGTTCAAGAACCCTCTGCAAGTAGAGTAAAGACCGGTTTAAAAAAAAACTATGTTGGAAAATAACAATTTGGTAGGCTACCAAAATCGCTGTTTTAAGACCTATTTTGTCCCGGGGTCTATCTCAAAAACGGCTACACACTGAAGGCTGAAACTTACGTATAATATCCTTTATAACCTGTACTTGAACGACAAATACAGCAATCAAACAATTATTACACATAATTATTATAAGCAAGTAACCTCAAAAGATTTTCTCTATGGGCTAAATGTAGGCGCGAGATCTCATGGCGCGATCGACTAGTGTATAAAAATATACTAAAAAGAACATGACGGTTACAACAAAAGGTCCTGCACCAGTTTTAACGCATTCTTAAATGCCATTACACTTGTCGATTGTGTTCAAGGACTACTGCAGTTCATTTCTACACGATAATTTCAATAAATACTAGTCCTACATTTTCCCTAATAGAGAAAA
Organism: Lomographa bimaculata; assembly: GCA_948107665.1. NCBI lineage: Eukaryota > Metazoa > Arthropoda > Insecta > Lepidoptera > Geometridae > Lomographa > Lomographa bimaculata. The sequence goes on from OX403614.1 coordinate 8,338,944, forward strand.
TCTTTTGACGTTAATTGCTTAAAACTATTTTTTCTTTAAAATTATTGTATGATTTTTTTATTTGTTGTTAAAGTATAGAGTATAACGGATATTATACGTAAGTTTCAGCGTTCAGTGTGAAGCCGTTTTTAAGATAGAACCCGGGATAAAATACGTTTAAAAAAACGCAAAAACCAGAATTTGGCCTACCAAATGATATTTTCCAACATAGATTTTTTTTTTACCGGTTACATAATCTACTTGCAGAGTTCTTTTCAACGATACGCCAAAGGATACATAAAAAAATAAAGATTTTTTGCTCGCTGCTATTGGGTGCCCCTTTATTATTTTCATTTATTTCATTTTAATTGCCATTTCTGGCTTTGGGTCATAGTTTTACATAATCTGTGAGAATTTGAAGTTATTCGCTTGTATGGCTTAGACGCTAGATGTCTCTGACAGACAGACGGACGGACAAAGTGCTGAACGACTAGTGGTAACGACTATCTATTAAACGGCTACAACGATTGTCACCAAACATAGCTATATAAGAATACTCTCTATGACGTCACCTTTGAAACAATTTTACATTATTTATCGCATCGAATAAATAAAAAAAAAGCTAAATTGTGCATCTAAACCATTCTTGAATACACCTGAACACACCAAAAATTTTATAAAAATCGGTCCAGCCGTTTAGCAGGAATTCAACCGACATAGACACGTATAAAAAATATATGTATCATCTAATATATAAAATTCTCGTGTCACAGTTTTCGTTGCCATACTCCTCCGAAACGGCTTGACCGATTTTGATGAAATTTTTTGTGCTTATCCGGTATCTATGAGAATCGGCCAACATCTATTTTTCATCATCATCATCACTTTTCATCATTATCAACGCGGGTGAAACCGCGGGGCGCAGCTAGTCTAATATATAAAATTGTCGTGTCACAGTTTTCGTTGCCATACTCCTCCGAAACGGCTTGACCGATTTTGATGAAATTTTTTGTGCTTATCCGGTATCTATGAGAATCGGCCAACATCTATTTTTCATCATCATCATCATCATCACTTTTCATCATTATCAACGCGGGTGAAACCGCGGGGCGCAGCTAGTAATTAATATATATATCATGCAACATATTGTAACACACGCAAATAAATATAAACCTACAGGAAACTTCTCGTTGACCAACATTCATGATTTTTTAAGCTTTCTCATTCACCCCACACTAAGTTCGAAGACTTGTGCCGTGGGTGCCGGAAACATTCACATCACATACTCAATTACAACCAGAACAAGAAACACAAATTTTCCTTGGGGAGAAAACTTGTCTTTCTGGTTCCCGGGAATCGAACCCGATACCCATGCTTAGAAGGCGAGTACACCCAACTAAACCAATGGGCAGTTCAAATATACAAAACGCCTTTTCGAAATCTGTGAGCAAATAGTCATAAAATAACAATACTACAGTTATCGATTATTATAAAACCCATAAAAGATATCTCCGAAACTAAACTAAAACTATATACAGCAACGAACCAAGTTACATACAAGTGCTCAAGCCCACCACCAGTGGGTAGCGTTCCCATCATGCTGGCTGCGTTGCCTCTCTGAATTGCAATGCTAATACGTTGCTTGCCAGCATTTTGATCACGCGTCGCCTCAACCAGGCATATGATATATGCAGCATGATGGGAACGCTACCCACTGGTAGTGGGCTCGAGTACTTGAGTTACCTATAGGCTCGATGACTTGTAGGTAGCTTGGTTCTTTGCTGTATATAGTTTTAGTTTAGTTTTAGGAAATATGGGCAATTGGCCCGTAGATAGCTTTACGGGTAAAATATTTCTTTAGAAATATAAATAGCTAGCCGTGCCCCGCGGCTTCGACCGCTATTATCAACTTAAAAAGTAGCCTATGTGTTAATCCCAGGTATAATCTATGTACATTCCAAATTTCATCCAAATCCGTTCACCCGTTAAAGCGTGAAGAGGGAACAAACATACTTACACACTTACACACAAACTTTCGGATTTATGATATTAGTAGGAAGTAGGATAGTAGGAAGTAGGATTGGCGTGAAGCACTTTGAGTACGCGGGAGAGGATTGAACAGGGACTGGAGTTAATGAGAGTAAAGTTTGAGTTGAATTTGAATTGGGGCATAGACTTGGTGAACTTTTTTTTTATATTTAATTGAGTTTTTTTTTAAATGTAGATTTTTATGGAAGGGATTTGAAATTCTGACCCGCAATATTTCCTACCGACTTCACAAAAAAGGAGGAGGTACTCAAGTCGACTGTATTTTTTTATGTGTTACCTTATAACTTCGATCCACGTGAACCGATTTTGATTTTTTTTTTGTTTGAGAGATGTTGCTTTCCAATTGGTCCTATTTAAATTAGATCAGTAGTTCTTGAAATATCGTCAATAATGCGTATTCTGGACTACATTGACGATATTTTTGTTTTTAACCGACTTCAAAAGTTACCTCATAACTTCTTTCGTTTGTGAGCCGATTTTGATGATTATTTTTTTATTTGAATACTGGTACTTTTCATGTGGTCCCATTGAAATTTAATCAAGATCTGATCAGTAGTTGTCTCACAAAAAGTGGTGAGGGTAAACATTGTAAAGAATAGTTAAAATGTTTCCCTGCAATACAAAAGTTTCACTTCTATCGTGTGTTTTTACGACACACCTAGATTTTTCTATGTGATTATTCTAATAATAGTGCAACTATTGTTGTTATGTGTAGTTAGTTACAGTGTCAATGGCCTCGATTCTGATGTACACTCACTAAATTAAATTTAAACTATCCCTGTCTCTTACAAAATGAAACACAAGACAGAGATAGCATGCATTTTAGAGCTGTCACGCTAGTTTATCAATTAAAATATGAACAGCAGAAGCAGAAGGGCGCTTGTTTTTAGTCAACACCAATACAACACATACTCGACTAAGCTTGCATAGACATCTAAGTTCTGACTAATTTGACGGCACAGCAGTATGCTATCTCTGTCTTGTGTTCCTATTTTGTAAAAGACAGGAATAGTTTAAATTTAATTTAGTGTGTGACATCAGAATCGAGGCCAATAAAATCTATTTCTCTTTGTTTAGATACGTACTGATGAAGGAGAGATCAGCGGTCTCAAAGCCTACAAGTACACCTTCCCTGAACACATGCTCGACAACGGGCTATACTTGAAGGAGAACAAATGTTTTTGCAGGCATGGTAAGTTGTTATTTACTAAATTATACAAGTACTTCGCCCCGAACTGAGACCTCACGGATATAACGGATATTTTATGCAAGTTTCAGCTATAGGTAAATGTTTGGTCGCTTTTGAGATAGACCTAGGGACAAAATAGGTCAGTCCTACCAAATTGTTATTAGAAATTAAAAAAAAAAGTAAATTGGTAGGAAAAAAAATTTTATTTTTTTTATTTTTTGCAAACATGGTAGGACTGTTTTTAGACCATATAAACATAGATTTACTATATACACATAGACACATAGATTATTTTAACGGTTTCGTATTCTACTTGCAAAGTTCTTATCAAAGGTAAGAACAGGCTAAAAAAATATTTCTTTTATTTTTTTAATGTAACTTAGAGAACAGACGCGCAAGTCTAAGTAAGGTTAGTGTCACAGTTGCCCATTACAGTACAGTGCCACCCAAACTGCCACCCATGTATTATATATTATTATTTTTTTCTTTTAATTTTGTGTTCGCATTCTTGTGCATTTAGCCAGTGTCAAGTAATAATATATTTCAAGTGTATTTCATATTAAAAATCCTAGTCACAGTCAACGTCATGTACAAGAGTCAAGTTTCAGTCATAGTCAAGTCATGCCCTAGTAAAGTGGTAGAAACTTTACTAGAACTTCCATTGGAGTTTGGAGCGAAGGTGAAAATCACATATTTCAACGTTGTATGATTTGCCTACACTTATGCACATTTACTAAGTATTAACGGTTAATGATCCACCATTATTACACATCGACACTCGAAGAGTCACAGGTTTTGGAAAATTATACAAAATCATCAACGCCATTTTTTCACTTTCGCGGAAAAACTCTACATTTATGTTATTATAAAATAACTCAAGCAATTGAATATATATCTAATCTTCATTACTACACAGCTTACATTTGCTTACAAATATCAGCGTACACATCGACTGCCGAGGGTCGCACTATCGTTTCGTTACGAAGTGTTCACCGAGGCGGGATTGTCGCTTATATTTCTGTCGCCTATGTTTATTTATTTATTTAACTCTTTATTGCCCAAAAAGGTACAAAGGGTGGACTTAACGCTAAAAGCATTCTCTACCAGTCAACCACTCATGGTTGAAAAGCGAAGGCTGTAGGCATGCATCAAAAATAATAAAGTGGTAAAAATATGATAGTTTCATATTTAAAAGAATTTTTGTAACACTAAATTAAATTAAAAATATATATATTTAAATAAAACTTCAATATAATATATATCTAAATAAAACAAACAATACATATACTATACTAGACGTAATACATATGAATACAACATTATATAATACATAAAATATAATTAATATAAACATTAAACTCATTGCAATTAATCGGGGTAATTCCGGTAGGTATAAGAGAATAGAAAAAAAAAAATATATTAAGTAACTGACGAAGCATTTAGATAGTGTTCTTTCACGCGCATTTTAAACGTTACCTTAGAAGAAACCTTTCTGATTTTTAGAGGTAATTGGTTCCAGAGTCGGACAGCCGTAACTTTGAAAGACTTGTCCAAAAATCCAGTTGTATGCATAGGAGTGGAGAGGACTAAAGCATCACTAGATCGTAGATCACGATCATGAGTGTCAGATAGGAAAGCAAATGAGTCTCTTAGATACGTTGGAGATTTTGGATCATTCAAAATTGAGAAAAGCAAGTTTAATATTCTTGCGTTCCTTCTATCACGGATTTTAAGCCATTTAAGTCTGTTCCGTGGACAGTTATGAGCACTCATATATATTATGTAGGTAGTTCAAAATCCTACGCGGCAAAGCTTATGACTCTGAGATATAAGATGTTAAATCTCTCCAAACCCTGTATATTTACTGAAAATAACCTTCAAAACGAAATACAGTAATATTTGCACACTAGTGCTTTTACTGTTGTTTGGCAATGACGCTCAAAAGTTTTTCTCTATTAGGAATAATTAAAATTTTGAAGTCGGTTATAAACGAGAACATCGTCAATGTAGTCCACAGAATACGCATTATTGACGATATTCCAAGAACTACTGATCAGATCTTGATCAAATTTAAATGGGACCAATTGGAAAGCAACATCTATTTTAATTTTTTTATTGACAATAATATAATATAATTATTTTAATTTAATATTGTCATTATATTAATTTAACATGTAATTTATGGCAAAACAGAAGGACGATTCAACCATGAAGACCAATATGTATACTCTATTTTGTGTAAAATATACTCATTTCATCTTCAAACTAATAAAAAAAATTCGAATTCGGTTCACGTGGAAAGAAGTTAAGAGGTAACACACATAAAAAAAAATACAGTCGACTTGAGTACCTCCTCCTTTTTTGTGAAGTCGGTAAAATTGTAAGCGCGAGATCTCAGTTCGGGGCGAATGACCAGTTAAAGTTCCGGGAGGCCTGCGGCTAGTTTCCTCTTTTGATGGCTTATTGAAATTATAATCTTGTTATATCTTCCCAGGTTTCTGCCTCCCAGACGGCCTGATCGACGTAACGGACTGCTACTATGGGTTCCCGATAGCCCTGTCCTACCCCCACTTCTATCAAGGGGCGGATGTTCTCTTCAGCAAAGTGGAAGGGCTGACCCCTAATAAGGATGATCATGAAACTAGGTAAATCCACCATGGTAATCTTTATATTTATAATTCTTCTGTACATGTCTATGTGACTGAACTCCTAGACGATTTTGATGAACATTTTTGTGTGTTAATGACAAGGATGCATGGAGGCAAACTGCACAGGCTCTTTCTAGCGACTACCATAATAACACCTAGGTTAAGAAAATTATGTATTAGAGATTAAGAATGTTTTTAAAAAAAATGAATGAAAAAAAAATGCGCCGCCGAGTTTCTTGCCAGGTTCTTCTCGAGATGGCTGTAATTTTGCGAATCTGGCAATAGATTCATTAACTTTCATGAGTGCATCTTTGGGGCCCATGTGAATAAACGATTTTGATTTTGATTTTGTTCAAGAATGGTTTAGATTCACAATTCAATCCGATAAAACATGTTGTTTTAATTAACTGGTTATATATTTTTTTAATTACGACCCCGTTGGCGTGGTGGGCAAGTCTCTGCCCTCTGCGCCGTGAGTCATGGGTTCGATTCCAGGCAGGAGCACAATTTTCCTCCCCAAGGGAGATTTGTGCTTCTAGTTCTGGGTGTGATTGTGTGTGTGATATGTAAATGTTTCCAGCACCCACGATACGTAGTAAGTCTTTGAACTTAGTTTGGGGCTATGAGTGTGAATGCGTTTGATTGTTTGTATGTTTGTTGTATTGTAGCGGTGATAATAAAAGTGGTCGTAGGAAACCATCATTTTTAGAGCGAGCTCAAATCCCACTGGGACGTGAACCTAGTTTGGGATTCGAACCAGGTTGAGTAGGATATAAAGTCGCACATGCAACCGCTCAGCTACACGCTTTTCTAAATGTATTTTACAAGCATTTATTTAGTTTCACCTGTCCTGCTATCTGTCGGTCTGTAATGAAATCATGAAAGCTTAATTAGACCCACTTTCCGATGTACGATTAATTGGTGTACATATGTATCTTCGGTGACAATACAATGATTACCATGGTCTGATGATGGAGACTGAAGATGCCCATACAAACTTCTGAACTAGCAAGATAAACCCATCGAGTTTGGGCTCGTTTAATTTGTCTTGACAAGGGGGCTGAAACACCCACGTCCGTAGGAGGATACCCCTTAAGTCTGACTCCCTACACGTGGTCCCCGGGTGGTGCTAATCAGGTGACATTTGAGAGGTGGTAGAGCATTTTATGACTTGCTCGCCTGGCTTGCTACCAAAGTAGCTTACCACCATCAAATTGATAGTCTGCCGCCGAGCCAAATACGGTGTTCCGGCAGTTATCCTTGAGAGCCTGCGTATTCCAGGTCTAGTGTGTTTACCAGCTTCGATCACATCGTCACTTACCATCAGGTGAGACAGTGGTCAAACACTAGCCTGTCACAAATATAAAAAGAAAAAGAAAAAAAAAGTTCTCTGGTTATATAACTTTTTAAACCTTTTTTATTCACAACTGGTAAAAGCTTGATTCAAACTTTTTAAATTACTTGTTTCACTTTTATTAGATGTATGTTCCTTCGATAGGTTCTGGGTGCAGCCAGAGTCCGGCCTTCCACTCGACGTGAGCTCGAAGTTCCAGATTAACATGGCGTTGGGAGACTTATCCGGGATCAAAAATTCAGAACGATTCTCCAACGTATACCTGCCTATGTTATGGTTCGATATTGTAAGTAACTTTTGTACTAGATTCGCGTTTATAATATTAGTAAGATATACCACGAAGTTCTACTCGCATAAGTCAGATAATAATAACCCCAATTCCTAGATACTAGGTATTATCCAAATCCGTTCACCGGTTACAGAGATACTTCGTGTCATACAAGATTTATAAACAGAAATGTATATGAGTAGCTTAGCGGTTAGAGCAGAAGGATATGAGGCCGTCTTGCCGCGAGTTCAATCCCCGCATTAAACGATACTTTTTCCTTTCAAAATTTACTACGTTAGTTCTGTCTTGACGACCCAGTTGGCGCAGTGGACAGGTGTCCGCCCTCTGCGCCGTGGGTCCTGGGTTCGATTCCCGGCAGGAGCACAAATTCCTTCCCAAGGGATATTTGTGCTTCTGGTTCTGGGTGTAATGTGTGTGTGATGTGAATGTTTCCGGCACCCACGATACAAGTCTTTGAACTTAGTGTGGGGCTGTGAGTGTGAATGCGTTTGTCTAGCAAGGAAAATACTAACAAACTAAATCTAAAGAAATTTATACATATACAAGTAAAGTTTATTTTATATAAAAGTTTCCTTGCAAACAAAAACGGACAGCAAAATCGATATACATCTGCCGAAAACATACACAAACATATTGAAAACAATTGAAATTTTCCGATTACGTACCTGACAAATCGATACCTTTTCAAATAAAACATAAAACAAATAAATCTCTAACAAAAACTTTCCTTACTTCAGAGAATGTACGAACTCCCGCCAGCGATGGAACAGCGCTTCAAGCTATACCTGGTCATCCTCCCAGTAGTAGAACAAGCAGCTATGTATCTATCATTCATAATCGGAACAGCCCTGATCCTGGCGACTGTCTACATCATCACCTTCAAGGTCATGTTCAAGACCTTCGACAAGAAGAAGAACTTCGACACGTGGCTTGAAACCAATAAAAAAACAAAAGACATCTACGCACCCTGTGAAATACCACTGGACACCAGCACAGATACTGATGAAGAAATCAAAGTAGACCTTAGATCAGACCACAGAGGATCCATTATTGAAGGCCTAAAAGATTTAAGTCATAGATTAACAGATAAGATGTACGACACAGTAGGTAGCGTTAAAGAAAAGGTCTCAGATATGCATGTTAAGAACATATTTGATAGAAGAGGATCAGTTAAAGAAGAGCAAAACGCAGGTTTCAAAAGTGACTCCTCTTCAGATGAGAAAGATTTTGGTTACAAAGCCGTTAATCAAAGTGATAGCGATGATGATTGTAGATATCTTGAAGTAGTAGATGATGAGATTGACTTCACAAGACCAGCTGAAAGTAGAGATAGATCAGATCAGCTGAAGAAACTAGATGCAGTAGGCAAAGATATGATCCTGCATATTTCTGATTGAGATACAGATGTTAGATTTTATGTTTGAGACTTGATTAGTAAAGTTAAATGTTAATTCTGATACATTTATGAATTAAGATTTTATTTGGATAGAAGTAAAGCTGGCATTCCTTGGCCATGCGCCTAAAATACTAAGTAATTAATTAAAAATCAAAACGTTTATAGATTCCACAATGAAATGAATTAGACGCTTAATTTCGGTAATTAGACGTTTTCCATATTTTCATGTCATACTCCTTTGTTTAATCTCGGACGCGTAGGCTGTGTGCATTATTGAAGTCAGCGCTTACAAAAAAACTTAATCATTTTTAATTATATAGAACTTTAAATGATATGATACATAGTATTCAATATCTCAAACATAGAATCAAAGAGGGTTGCCATACGACTGTCGAACTTAAGTCTGATTATTATCAGTACATTAGTATTATAGTGAAATATAAGTGGTATGCTCAAAATGTGCTGTTAAGTCTTTTGAACATACAATGTTTGTCATTTGCGTGACTGGTAAATAACTAATAATCATTTGATTAAAACAAAACAGATCATCTAAAACAGAACAATTAAATGCAGTAGTCGTTATAGCAACTGAAAGTGAACAGAACGACAACAACATGATAGTAAACGACAAAAATGTGTCAATCGTTGTAACATCTGAAACTTGCTAGTCGTTACAATGACTAAATAACTGCTAATAAGTCGTCATAAATAGTCGTGTAACAGGCACAGTTTATGTGACCTAATGTAGCGTATCTGTTAAGCAGAGAAAAAAGAGAAGTAAGAAAAATGAAAACAATTGCTAGAAACCCGATAACTTCCTCTGTCGAATGCTTTGCTATAATTATTTAAACTACTTCCAATGTTATATTGTTTTACTGTGTTTTTGTAATAAAAGTAGCTCATGTAACAATGCCAGTAGGTTTGTTAATTACGAATTGTACAGAGATCTATGTAAATAGTAATTTTAGCGAAATGTAGCTTTAGAAATTGGTAATTTCTGTAGCAATTTTCATCTTTTCATCAATGAAGTAACATGGACTTTGATCAACTATTTCGGTGAACATTTTATGGATGTTTTAGTTCGTGCAGATGCCGGTTGTGGTCTGCGTGGATATTTTTAAAGAACATAGATTTAGATAAGAAAATTATAATTAGAGGTCTTAGAGATACAGAAAGGAGCTATATAGTGGTAGAAATAGAGTTTATTTTCATGCTGTATAATCTGCAGTCAAAGAACTAATCATCAATGATACCTTTAAAAGGGTTTTATTAACAACACGCTGTCAAAAATTTAAGCTAAGTTTTCAATAACAAAATTATGCACCTAAACTTTTGCTGATGAGTTGTAGCAAAATTTTGCAGTGCAAATGTCAACTATTTTTACCCAAATATAAAAAAAACTTGATGGCGGATGAGGCATACATGGTGATAATACAATTTACCAGGGGAGGATACGAGTTAAAATCTATATGATTGGTCGATGCATGCTTGTGATTGGCCGATTCGACAGTTATCAGCGCTAGTAGCAATACGAACAAAAACAGTAACTGAATTCATGCTTCAAAAGGATGTTTTTGGGAAAGCTAGCAGTGAACTAAAAATATTGTCACTCATAACATTAAGTCCTCCTATGTACCTATATAGTATTTGTGCATGAAGTTTTTAAATAAATAGTCTATGCTTTTTCCGAAACGCAAAATATGGCACGGTTATCGTAATGCGCAATTTTGACATGGATAAAGTATATATATAGTTGACTCAAAAGTATGTGTTTTAGTTCTATGACTATAGATTTACAATAATTTAATAAAAACTCACGCACATTTTGAACAATTAAGAAAACTATAATTAAAACGGGAATTAGCGTGACTTACGCGTTGTCAATTTCTAGATCGACAAATGTTTCGGCTTCATTCGGAAGCTCCCTTCAGGATGAGTGCCGAGCGTTTGCCGTCGCGTCCCACCACGCACATTGAAACAATGTTCGATCAAGACATCGACAACGACTACGCTAATTCTCGTATTCATTTTAATTTAGACTATAGACTTATTTCAAAACATCGTTTATTTTTATCCAAATTACGTAACAAATACCTTAGTACCTATATATCTATGCTCTTTAAGTTTTTGCTCAAAACCAAACGCGCATTTAAGTTTGTTGTTGAAACTAAAGGTTTGCTAAACAAGTGAATGTGTTTGACTGGTTACCGTGCATAACTGTAGGCACTTGCCTACATAAGTAGCGTAACTGCACCCTTGTTATATAACAAAAAAACTTAAAATACATTCCTCGTACCTTTGAATCTCTTAGATAATTGTTAGTTTTATATTAATTAAATGCTACTTAAAACTGTAAATATTTTTTGCTTAACTTGCCATTATATATAATTTTGATATAAAATATTTGAAAATTATAAGTAATTATTGCCAGTGAATTCGTGATTCAATGTTTCTTTTGTAACGAATTTTTTGATGAAGTAAGTTTTCATTGGCTTTTTTTTAATTTCAAAATATTTTTATTTGGTATAACCAGCTACCTGTATAATATATTTGATTGTTTAGTTAAATAATTTTAAATGTTGCCATTAAAAAAAAATATTATAATTATTAAATTTTAATTATGATATTATTTTTTTTAATGGCACGATCTGCCTATAATAAGAATGTAAGTTGTCGATAAATGACATTAAAATACATTTTTTATTAATATTAATGTATTGTAGTACCTTCCAGATGTTATTTGACATAGAAAATTTAAATTAAGTGGATTATTTAAGGTATAATAAATATAAAAATTGGTAAAAAGCACCTTAGCGCATTTGATTATTTTTTCATAATTAATAAAAATTAATTAAATAACTTTCTGGAAGACTTACCATTTAAGTCTGTGATCTATTATAACCTATTTAAAGCTCAAACTCCTAAATGTGATTTATTTATATTAATAAAAACTAATTATATTTATATTAATAATTATAAATGTATTGTAGTAATTACTACGTTAATTGATACATTTAAATTAGGTAAACTATATTTTGGTACTTGGTATTAAATATAGATTGTTAATAAAATATAACTGTGAAAAAAGATATTTTATTTTTAATTAAAACCCATAGGACAATAGGTATTATCATAAAAAATGGCGTTATTGATTATGTATATAATTTTGCAAAACCTGTGATTCTTCTAGTGTTAATGTGTAATAATGTAAACGTGCATAAGTGTAAGCAAATCATACAAAGTTGAAAAATATAATTTTCGCCTTCCCTCCAAAACTACAATAGAAGTTCTAGTAAAGTTTCTACCGCTTTACTAGGGCATGACTTGACTATGACTGGACCTAGACCCTTTTACTTGACTTTGACTGTGACTTGACTAGGACTAATATGAAAATATACACTTGAAAATTTTATTTAATATTCAGGATTAATCAAAATACAGATTTAGCTAAACTACTTACCTAATACAAAAAGTCATATGTCACTTGAATTATGTTATTACTTGACACTGTCTCAATGCACAAGCTTGCGAAGCCAAAATTAAAAGAAATAAAAAAACTCGGTCACCTTTTTTATAACTTCCAGGGACTTGCCCCTCTCGTTTTGGTCAGTTAAAAATGAGGCAAGTTTTTTAACTTAGTTAATAATTGAATCATTTATTATTACTTATATAATTAAGGTTTACAATATGAATGCATCATATAACACGTCCCCATACATTCGGAGTACGATCTTAGATAACCACCACAGTAGAGAGCCGTAGAACACCGCTTTCACCAATTTGTCCAAAATCTGCATTCTGAAAAAAAAATATAAAAAGTATGAAAAAAAAAGTTTTTTTGTCGTATTTTTTTATGATTGATAGGTAAGCACTTGACCACTATCTCACCCGATGGGAAACGATGATGAAAACTTCAGTTCTGCCTAGCATGGCTTATTCTTTAGAAACAAACATGGCTTATTCTATAGAAACAAATTCAATTGATTTGTGTGTAGTAGAATAATGAGATCAAGTAGTTGACATTTTACTAGAACTTCTATTGTAGTCATAACTTTTAAAGTTCTAGTAAAACGTCTACGTAAATTTAAATGTTACATAGAACGTAAAAAATCACGTGTTTCAACATTGCATGATTTGCCTACACATATGCACGTTCACAAACTGTTAAGGGGGTACCGAGCAAAATGACGACGACGACGATGCTTCTAAGAACTACCTATGCAAACTTGACCAACGAGTAATATTTCATAAATATTTAAAAAATCAAGCTTTTACCAATTGTAATTAAAAAAGGACTAAAAAGTTACATAATCAGAGAACTTGTCAAGACAAATCAAACGAGCCCAAACTCGATAGGCTTATATTGTTTAGTTCAGAAGTTCCTATGGCCATATTCCGTTTCCATCATCAGACCAGCTCCATGGTACCATATCATTGTATTGTCACCGAGATACTTAAGTACACCAAATTTGAGTTCAATCAGACATCGGGAAGTGGGTGTAATTTAGCTTGCAAGATTTGATTACAGACCGACCGACAATGGGACAGGTAAAACTAAATAAATGCTTGTAATAATATTACTTGACACTGGAATAATATCTTTAAAAACCTTTTTTAAAACAAGCTTTTTAGAAGTCCGCCATATTGGATTTAGAGTGACGCCATTTTATCTTTCGAGTTATTCTCAGCAAGTCCTTTCATTTGATACCCATACTGTAAGAGTGCATTAAAAATTACTTGTCTGCCATTTTGGGTGTTCCGCCATGTTGGATTTAAAATGACGTCACACAGCTAACCATGCATTGGTGCTAATTCTGTTGAGCACCGAACTAACCTAAACTAAACTAAAAATAAACCGAACTAACCTAAACTAAACTAATTTTAAGCACCGAACTAACCTAAACTAAACTAAAAATGAACTAATTTTAGTCAAAGAATACCTAAACTCTATTCTTTCAAGTATAAGATCACTCAAAAATAATCCAGATCCTTTTCATGCAGACTAATTTGAGTTAATTTTTTTTATTTTTAGTCTTAATTTGACGTAAAACATGTACATCAGAATAAGAATTTGGTCATTTTCACTAAATAGAGTAACTAAACTAACTTAGTCCTGTCAAACTTAATTTTAGTCTAATCTTGCATTTTCTGAATAGGTTTTGGACTAAAGCAGGACTAAAACTAATTTTAGGCTAGTTTAGTCTAATTCTGGACAACAGAATCGGCACCATTGTCATCCAAACTAAACGTGAATGCAAAATTTCGGTTGAAGATATCTGCTTCAAAATTGAGTTGCAAGATTCCACCCGAACAAACTTAGTTGGTACATACATTGCAAGTTAAATAAAAGCTTATAAAAAGATAAACGGCATTTGTCAAACCTTTTCAAATGCGCCTTAGCACTTGGTATGTCTTCTTCCTTTTCCTTCAGCAGATACACCCGTCCCATTTTACAGCAGATACTGAAATAGTTCTCAATATCCACGTTTTCAACTTTATAATAGAAATCCTGAACGTCTTGGGCTTTGATGGCAGACCGGAGGTCGACGAAGTTCTTATTGTCGAACGTCCACTGCTGGCTGATGTAGTATTCGAGGCAAAGGTTGGCCGTGTATATACGGCGTTGGATTTTGACCAATCTGAAAAGGTACAATAAAATCTATTTGTATTCCAACCATTCAAGTTTAAAACTAAAGTTATGTGCTGTCAGTAGTCGTCCGCCCCGAACTTAGATCCCGCGCCTACATTTAAATGTTGCCTAATATAATAACTTTTGAAGTTAACTTCTCAAAACTTTTTTTTTTATTGTTGTATTTGTTGGTTTATTACAAAATATCACGGATTTTATATGCCTGTTTCAGTTTTAAATATGTAGCCGTTTTTGAGATAGACCCCAGGACATAACTGAAATCAGTGACTTTGATGTCCTTAAATTTGTTACTTTCCAACACAGATATATTTTTAAATGGTTGCGTTCTCTACTTGCAAAGTTCATTCCAACTTTACACGGGCAGATCGTTTATATCTATCTATCTAATACCTTTAAACGAGCAATTCTTGTATATATATATATATATATATAATCTGAATCTCGGAAACGGCTCCAACAATTTTCATGAAATTTTGTATGCAAGGGGTTTTGGAAGCGATACATCGATCTAGCTAGGTCTCTTTTTTATATAACGTCATTAACAAAAAAAACCGATTCAGATAATAACTATAAACTTACAAAGTTTTCTTTCCCAGTAACCACAGCAGCATATCAATGAAGATAGCAGGCAGGAGGTGTTGAAACAAAACCTGCAACAAAAAAAACAAACGCGTAACAGAAACACAATTTTCTATTGAAAACTTGTGTTCCCACTGATACTACCCGCGATCGCGCCTCAACTACGTCAGCAGGCAGTTCAAAGCACTGTTAAACAAATTAATGTCGGCAAAAACAAATGAAAATCAGTAAAACTTACTAAAATATAGGAAAATCGGTAAGGGGACGTCCAGTAATTACGTGAGGGGGAAGGGGTTCAATTCGAACCTCATCCAATCCAGGGCTTGGTAACGTTACCAAATAACATTAAAAAGTAACGTTAATTACAGTTATTTTCACAATAATACCTGTATAACGGTAATATAAATTATCACAAAAACAACAAATATTGTAATATAAACAAAATTTGTTTTTTGTTTTTTGAAATTGTTTTTATTTTTTGAAATATGGGTCGAAGGAAATAATGTTATCAATGACCGTTACATTTACCGATAAAATAACGTTTAACGTTATATAAATATATCGGTAACACGCCTATTGATTAACGGTAAACCATAAAACGTTACATGTAGTAATAACGCTCCGTGTTTGACTACGGTAACGTTACCACCATTTTACCGGTATTTCAAGCCCAATCTCAAGTGGGAGAGAAGGCAAGGGTTTCGGCATTTATCACGTAATATTTTTTCAGCAAGAAACTGTGTAAAATTTCGAGAAAACTGGGATAAATTAAGTACAAAAATAAGGCGAAATAATAGAAGATATAATATTTTTCGTGATTTAATCATGAATAAGTAGAATTAAGCAATAATTTTTTTAATAAATCCAACGCAATCAATTACTAATTTACTTATTTACACCCGTAATGCGGAAAGCTGTCAATTCATATACACTTTTGTATTATTAGTAAAAACCTTGTACTCAGTTTATACAATAAATATTTTCTATTTTTTATTTCTATAAAAAAAAACGCATTTTGAAAATCTCACGAAATATTAAGAGTCTATACGGTAAATTTCACGACATCTCACCAAGGGC
The DNA here is from genome assembly GCA_948107665.1 of Lomographa bimaculata. Taxonomy (NCBI): domain Eukaryota; kingdom Metazoa; phylum Arthropoda; class Insecta; order Lepidoptera; family Geometridae; genus Lomographa; species Lomographa bimaculata. The sequence goes on from OX403614.1 coordinate 8,355,154, forward strand.
AGAAATGGGGGAAGAAAAATCGCCAAAAATCACCTCATTTAAATAATGGACGCCCCCTTAAACCAAAATCAAATCGAGACAAACAAATTAACGTCAGGGCAACAAATCGAGACAAACAAATGAAGTCAAAAGTGACATTTGGGGTAAATTGATGTCTTTACGAGACAAATAAATGACATCAAAAGTGATATTTGGGGTAGATATATATGTCTATTTGCCTTAAAATTATTTATTTGTATATTTTTATCTTTGTTTGTTGTTCTTTTATTTATGCCTGGTTGAGGCGACGCGTGATCAAAATGCTGGTACTTATTTGGCTCAACGTACTAGCATTGCAATTCAGAGAGGCAATGCCGCCAGCATGATGGGAACGCTACCCACTGGTAGTGGGCTTGAGCACTTGAGTTACCTTTAAACTCGATGTCATGTTGGTAACTTAGGTATTTTCTGTATAGATGTATAATAAAGTTTTAGTTAAAGCGGTATTCTATAGCTTACATTTTGGAGAGTGTGCTCAGGAATTACATGATATAGTTCCTCCATGCCCTTTTTACCATCTAACAACAAGACAAACTGTCAAACGTCATCCATTTATGGTTGACATACCTCCATTTCGCTTGAAGCGTTTTGCTTCTACGTTCATCATCCGTACAGCGAAGGAGTGGAACTCATTGCCTGCGTCTTTGTTCCCTGAACGGCATAATCTGGGAGTCTTCAAGTCTAGAGTGAATAGGTACCTTCTAGGTAAGTATGTTCGATCTTTGGCCGCATGGTCATTTTCCATCAGGTGAGCTAGCGGTCAAATGCGTGCCTATCTAGTATTAAAAAAAAGTTAAGTTTTAGAAAGTATAGGCAATTATCGACTATATATGACGACACAGTTGGCGCAGTGGACAGGTGTCCGCTCTCTGCGCCGTGGGTCTTGGGTTCGATTCCCGGCAGGAGCACAAATTCCTTCCCAAGGGATATTTGTGCTTCTGGTTCTGGGTGTAATGTGTGTGTGATGTAAATGTTTCCGGCACCCACGATACAAGTCTTTGAACTTAGTGTGGGGCTGAGAGTGTGAATGCGTTTGTTTGTTTGTTTGTTATTCCGTATACAGTAGACTTGCTTACCTTGATGTAATGCAGTGTGCTGTTGGTGGTGATATTGCCTCCTATGGTCCACAGCACCCCGTTCAACGGCATCTGCTCCCCGATCCTCCTCGCCATAGAAATCAGGTCTCCCATTTCCATATGCTGAAGCTGGCCTGAACAGCAGTTGTAGATTGGTATGTCATCGGTGACTTCAAGGCTGAAAATGTCATGTACAAATTCAGTGGTGGATTCAGGATTGTCGTTTGGGAGGGGGTTGACCCAGCTGAGGGTAGATTTTGCTGTAGTAATTATCACGAGACAAGATTTATCACGGAAGAACTGAGGTGATTTTGGGGGGGCTTAAGCCCCATAGCGCGATCCCAATCCCCCCCCCCCCAAATACACCACAGTATAAATTAAATGTTTTATCTAAATGTGAAGTAAGTGACATAAAGTTTTGCCGCGAAAGTGAAAAAATGGCGTTGTTAATTTTGTATAATTTTCCAAAACCTGTGACTCTTCGAGTGTTAATGTGTAATAATGGTGGATTATTAACTGTTAATACTTAGTAAACGTGCATAATTGTTGGCAAATCATACAAAGTTGGAAACGTGATTTTCACCTTCGCTCCAAACCTCCAATAGAAGTTCTAGTAATGTTTCTACCACTTTAATAGGACATGACTTGACTATGACTGGACCTTGACTCTTTTACTGGACTTTGACTGTGACTTGTGACTAAGACTTTTAATATGAAATACACTTGAAATATATCATTACTTGACACTGGCTAAATGAATAAGATTGCGAAGCCAAAAAAAAAAGTAGGTGATACAGTAGAAATGTCAGATCATTAGAACCCCAGAGGACGACGTGCTTCATTCAAAATCAAAATCGTTTATTTACATGGGCCCCAAAAAGGCATTCATGAAAGTTAATGACCCTACTGCCAGATTCTTACAAGAAACTCTGCAGCGCATTTTTTACCAGAGATTTATAAACTTATTTAGGTCAAAATCCAGCAGCAAAGCACTGCGCTCGTCACCCTAAGATATAAAACAAACGCAAACGCATTCACACTCACAGCCCAACACTAAGTTCAAAGACTTGTATCGTGGGTGCCGGAAACATTCACATCACACACACATTTCACCCAGAACCAGAAGCACAAATATCCCTTGGGAAGGAATTTGTGCTCCTGCCGGGAATCGAACCCAGGACCCACGGCGCAGAGGGCGGACACCTGTCCACTGCGCCAACTGGGTCGTCAAAGATATAAGATACATAATATCTTTAAGCCCTGTAATTTCACTGGTAACATAACCCTTCAATCGGAAACACAGTAATGTTTGCATACCTATTAAGGAACTTGAACGCTACCCACTGGTAGTGGGCTTGAGCACTTTAGTTACCTATAAGCTTGATGTCTTGTAGGTATCTTAGTTCTGTACTGTACATAGGTTTAGTTTAGTTTTAGGAAATATAGGCAATTAGCCCGATAGATAGCATTATACATGATAAAAAAAAAACTTGATATAGAAAGCGACCCAGGCGGAGAGGTGGTAGAGAATTTTGTGAGTTGCTCGCCTGGCTTGCTACCAAAGTAGCTTACCACCATCAAGTTGAAAGTCTGCCGCCAAGCCAAATACGGTGTTCCGGCAGTTATCCTTGAGAGCCTGCGTATTCCAGGTCTAGTGTGTTTACCAGCTTCGATCACATCGTCACTTACCATCAGGCGAGATAGTGGTCAAACACTAGCCTGCCACAAATAAAAAAAAAAAAAAAATGGCGCGCGGCAAGGGCACTGTTAAGATAAAATATATGGCGTCTAACGAACGAAATGTTAGATCACGGGCGCGCGGCCGAGCGGCGGCGGCTGCGACGCTTCCCCCCGCGCTGCCGACGTTTTGTATAGACTGTAACTGTAAAAAAAATATACTGAACGGACAGAGCGCGCGGATTTATACAGTGACAACGGATAATAAGACTATGACGCAACAGCATCGTCCGGCCGCGCGCCCTGGCCGCTTTGTATATCGAGTGCCTTAGTTTCAAAGGGCTTACTTACTTTTTGACCCCTCTGATCCAACCAGCAGCGATGGCGTGCTTCACGCAGACGTCCACAGGGATGTAGTCTGATATAATGTCGGGCTTGGTACGAATACTGCGCAGTAAACCTGGAGATTATAAAAATGGAGATAACATAAACATTAATTAATAGACAATGTTAAAAAAACACATTCACAACTGACTTCAATAAACACAAAACCTGAAAAAAACGTTCACTTGAATGATATTATGTCCAGTATTTTTTTTTCAAATGACTTCACAAGAGGAGGTTCTCAATTCGACTGTATGTTTTTTTGTATGTATGTTACGCGATAATTCCGCCAATTATGAATCGATATTGATGATTTTTTTTTTGCTTGGTAGATTATACTTCAGAGGTGGTCCTATATAAATTATATATCGAAATCGATCAAGCCAAAACCAAAACATAAGCGGTGAAGTCGATTTTTTTAAGCTATGCGTTTCAATTATTTAGTTGTTGTTAAAACCCAAATTCCAGAATCGATTTCTACGTAGTTTCTATGGAACCAAACAGAAAGTATATCCAATCGAATAAAAAAAAAGTTTAAAAACTATTTGGCTTATAAATGACAGAGTAGTGATGTAACCAACATTAAAAGAAATGCAATATAGGTCCTACTTGAATTATTTTACAACTTGACACGGGCTTAATGCACAAAGATGCGAAGCCAAAAAAAAAGTTTGAATTAAGCGGAAATGGCTTCGGTGGTACTTTTAAAAAAATATATTTTTCACACTCACAGCCCCACTCTAAATTCGATGACTTGTGTCGTGGGTTCCGAAAATATTTCACTAACAAACACAACCAGAATCAGAAACACAAATTTCCCTTGGGGGGAAAACTTGTGTTCCCGCCGGGAATCGAACCCGATACCCCTTGCAAGGCGGATGCGCACCCAACCTTCAAATATACATTCATACATACATTAAAACGTGACATTTTGGTTGAGGCGTCGCGTGATCAAAATGCTGGCACTTATTTGGCTCAACGTATTAGCATTTGCTATTCAGAGAGGCCAGCATGATGGGAACCCATCACTGGTCACCAGTAGCTTTCCCAACTCTACTCAGTAGCTTCTACGTTTATCATCCGTACTGCGAAGGAGTGGAACTCATTGCCTTCGTCTTTATTCCCCGAATGGTACAATCTGGGAGTCTTCAAGTCAAGAGTGAATAGGTACCTTCTAGGCAAGCACTCTCCATCAGGTGAGATTGTAGTCAATTGCATACCTATCAGGCATAAAAAAAAGTAACTAAAGCACACTGGCTTGAGCATTTGAGTTAACAAACAAACGCATTCACACTCACAGCCCCACACTAAGCTCAAAGACTTGTATCTTGGGTGCCGGAAACATTCACATTACACCCAGAACCAGAAGCACGAATATCCCTTGGAAAGGAATTTGTGCTCCTGCCGGGAATCGAACCCAGGACCCACGGCGCAGAGGCCGGGTACCTGTCCACTGCGCCAACTGGGTCGTTACCTATAAGCTCGATGTCTTGTAGGTTACTTAGGTCATTGCTGTATATAGTTTTAGGAAATATAGGCAATTGACCCTTAGATATTAGTATCAGGCATAACTGTTGTTATTTTCTACAGAATCGGTACTTCTACAGGAATCAATACATGTACACTCATGGCCTTGGGCGAGGTGCGTCGTGTCTGTGGGCCACAAACTAGGCAACGCCTCCCCTGTATCTTGGGTGCTGGGTTCACTGACCTTTGCCACAAGCAACGAAGATCCCAACAGGTCCATTGAAGCTTTCCACCCAACCTGGTACAGGTTCCTCAAGGGCTGCAATAACTGGAAAAACGGAAGCGATGATAGCGCAGTCGTAGTGAGAGCAGCCTCGATCGGGCGGTCGTAGTTTCAAATCCTTGAGTTTACAGTGAAGGTAACAGCGTGACGCCATCCATGGTGGTTACTTATCCTCGTACTTTCCTGTCTACAGGGTAGTATTTCTATTTGTGTATGTTTGTGTCTCTCCAAAATGTTGGAGAATGTGCGCAGGAATTACACGAGCTAATTCCCCATGGCCGTCTTACCATCTAACAACAAGACAAACTGTCGAACGTCATCCATATATAGTTGACATACCTCCAGTTCACTCGAAGCGTTTTGCTTCTACGTTTATCATCCGTACTGCGAAGGAGTAGAACTCATTGCCTTCATCTTTGTTCCCCGAACGGTATATTCTGGGAGTCTTCAAGTCTAGAGTGAATAGGTATCTTCAAAGCCAAGCATTGTACATTTTCGACGGCATCATCGCCTTCCATGAATTAAGATAGTAGTCAAATGCTAGCTTATTTTGATAGGCGATAATTGACTTTGGTTTTTTTTCTTTTTCTGGAGTGATGCTCACCTATCGAGGGTCTGATGATGACCACTGGCAACTGGCCCCGTTGTTCATACACCACGTGTTCAGCCAGCTGCTTCGTAAACGTATACGTGTTGGGAAGTACGCCAAGGTACCTGAAAAAAGCCAAATTGATAAATGATTTAGTTTCTTTTTGTGCAAGCGAATAACGAGACGAGCTTGGTAGTTTTTTACCGACTTCAAAAAAGGAGGAGGTTCTATGTTTGATTGTATGTACTTTTTTATGTATGTTCACCGATTTCTCTCCCATTTGTGGACCGATTCTCAAAATTATTTGGTGGTCCCATATGGTCAGTGGTGGTCCCATATAAATTTTATTGAAATCGATCATGCCAAAACCAAAATATCAGCGGTGAAGTCAGTTTTCTTTAAGCTTTGCTTACGTTTAAATTATTCTCTGATAGGCATTTGACGACTATCTCAAATTCAAATTTTAATTGTTCTCTCTATGAAAACAAACAAATAATTCAATAAAGTTTGGAAGACACTCACAGCTCCACACTAGTCGCGTCGAGTCGTGGGTGCCGGAAACATTTGAATCACACACACAGTTACACACTTAAGGGTTGATTTTTTAACATTGGATTAGCATATGTGTTATTCCGGAACTTGAACTATACACATTCTTAATTTCATCAAAATCGGTTCATTCGTTACGGAGATACGTGGTAACAAACATTCACACACACACACAAACTTTTGGATTTATAATATTAGTAAGATAAGATAAGATATATCAGACTCACTTGGGTGTGACCACTCTCAGGGTATGCTCATCCATTTCCTTGCATATTTCCAAGGTGTCTCTCCAGTCTGCATGCGCAGGGTACATCACCTCCTCTATAGGGTCGTGGTTGGTGTTGGAGTACGAAGTCGATACGTGAACGAAGGACTGGAAGGAAGGAAGCAATGATTGCTCTGTAAGGCAGTCCACAGAAATCTGTGGTTTCATATTTCATATCAAAATCCAAATGTATTAGACATTTCGGTTTGACTGGTTGTCTTACAATACAATACAATACAAAAACTCTTTATTGACAACAAATTGACACCAAAAGATGAATAAAAGTTACTGAAAAACTTATAAAGATAGGTACAATGGGTAGTCTTATCGCTAAAAGCGATCTCTTCCAGACAACCTTTGGATGGAAATATAAACGAAAAGACAATGTATGGATGATGGTGCGTTAAAATGAATAAAATAATTTTTTAAATAATATAAATACATTGTTTAAACTACATAAACAATACATAACAATAACAATATCAGAATATACTTACATAAAATAAATAAATAATTTCATATAACTACCTTTAATACATATTAATTAACATACATAATTCACATAGAGTAACGTTTACAGATTGGGCGAATAAAAGTTTTTGACTTGAGTTTTCAATGACTCTTGAGTTTGTGCGCGTTTGACATTTACAGGCAGAGCATTCAAGAGACAGTAAAAGAAGAAGGTAGTATAAGAAGAATCGAAGAAGCTCGTGCTGTCTTTATAGCATCTGGACTTTACCATTGGACTTTCTGACCTTTGGACTTATACCCTGGAGAAGGAAAATAAATATTTATATGCCCAAAGCACACAATCAGGCACTCGTTGAACGTTCCTAAGTAGAGTTGCGAAAAATAATTTATTCGAGTGGCCGAATGCTGTACATATTCGGCTTGATGAAACACTAACTGTTAAATAATCTTCTAGCTAATCTTCTCCATCCTAAGGTCGTCTGGAAGAGATCGCTTTTAGCGATAAGACCGCCGATTGTACACTTTAATTTAAGTTTTAAAATGTTTTGTAAGTGATTTATGTAAGATGTGACAATAAAGCGTTATCTATCTATCTATCTAACTTTCCGTAGCGGAGTTGGATAAAAAAGAAACAGGTCAAGTCGCTGGCACCACTTTTTTGCTGGGTTTTGGGTACTTACAGATAAATTCCGAATGTCCTTAGCTAAGTCCATCATCTCCTTGGTCCCTGCGAGATTCAATTTTGCAGCATAGCTGAGAGAATCATCGAACCTGTAAATCATGTTTTAGATTTCAATTTTTTTTAAATTAAAATTTTTAATTTAAACCATAATGTTTCAATGCAATATACGGATTAAAACATAAGAAAGGCGACTAATTTAACTCTTTTAATGCCCAAAAGGGTATAAGGAGTGGACTTAACGCTAAAAATAATTTATTACCAGTCAACCATTCGTGGCTGGAAAAGCTGAGGCATGAAAAATAAAAGAAGTTCAAATATAACATTAATAAAAGAATTTCTTGTTATGACCAAATTAAAAAACAACTAAAATACATTTACTATAATAGACGAGATACATGTAATTACAACATAATTAATACATAAAACATACTTATTAATATAGTATTACTGACTGACTTTTTATGTGTTTGAAGCCGTATGAAACATTAATCGTTTCAGATCTTTATATTATTTGAAAGAAACACTAAGTTCAAGATTATTGAATTGCCTGTTGGCCTAGTTGGATGCGGTTCGATTCCCGGTGGAAGCACAAGTTTTTTCCTTAAGATACATTTGCATTGATTGTTTTTTGTGTCTTCGTGTATGTAAATGTTTCATTCACCCATGATACAAGTCATTGAACTTTGTTGGGCTGTGAGTGTGAAAGCATTAATATTTTAAAATGCGAGCAGGTTCAAGCAATTTTAAACGCGACTATTTTGACATTCGCTCTATTACGTCCACTGCTGCCGTAAAAGAAAGTTGACAACAAGTTATAATATTAGTAGGATGTAAGTTTACAGCTATATCCTACTAAATTATAAATCCGAAAGTTTCTGTGTAAGTATGTTAGTTCCCTCTTTACGCTTTAACGGCTGAACGGATTTGGACAACACATAGGCTACTTTTTAACTTGATATTAGCGGGCGAAGCCGCGGGGCACGGCTAATTGATTATAATTAAGTAGCCGCATGCAATTAACTTAATAGTTAATTAGTTTGGCGCTGTGAGGGAACAATCGAACATACATCATACTTAAACATTGCTAAAATCATAACCCTATTTTGCTTTGCCGGGTAAAAATTAACACTCGTTGTCAACCTCACCTTACGCTGGCTGCAACATGGAAGACTATATTAACTCTGTTCACCAGTAAAGCTCGGTCTTCTTGGGACAAACCTGAAGAATAGAGAGAGACGTTAGGGTAAATCACCAGCTCGTTATTATTATTATTTATTCAAGATAGGCTAACTTTTGACCATCATCTCACGAGCGACGATGGAGCAAGCTTGCCTAGAAGATACCAATTCACTAGTGACTTGAAGACTCCCATATTGTACTCATCAGGAAACACCGACTCAGGTAAGGAGTTCCATTCCTTTGCAGTTCGCATAATGAATGTGGAGGCAAAACACTTAGTGCGCATTTGTGGAATGTCCACCATATAGCGGTCGCTTAGCTGTTTGTCTGCTTGTCCGATGATAGAACGGAGATGGGGGAACTAGATCGTGCAGTTCCTTGGCACACTCTTCGAAATGTATCCGATAAAAAACCGAGAGACTGGCTACCATGCGGCGATGACACAAGCACTGAAGCGCTGAATTAGTCAGCTGCTCTCTACCAATGAGTCTCTTGGCTATACGCTCAATTATTTATATTAGCTCGTTATTTATACAAATGGGGAAGGAGACTAGACGCTGGTCTGATGGTAAGGGAACGTCCATGATTTACGTGAGGCTTTTAGGGAGTCTCCTCTTCACCCTCTAAAGCTCCATCATCTCGCTGCGCGGTTTAGACTCGCAGCAGCAGCAAAGTCAGCTGTCAGTTTGGCACCAGCTTCTCGCTCGAGAAGCGCTCTAGGTGGAAGTCATTATAGGCCTAGTCCATTTACCATCCTCGACCACACCATTTCTTACCAACAGGTGAGAAAGATTTCGAACACTAACGCATCTAACATAAATGTTTTGAACGCAATACCGCCTTTATTTTTGGAACCCTTGATGAGATTAAATGAATTAAATACGCATTGTTGAGGATAACTCAACAACTACTGGTCAGATCTTGATCAAATTTAAATGGGGTTACATGAGAAGTATCAGCTTTCAAACAAAAAAAAAACATCAACATCGGTTAAACTAGAAAAATGTTCTGAGCTAACATACATTTGTTTAAAATAATGACATGTTCTTGACCACACCTGATTTATAGTGAGGATGCGGTCGACAATGGAACACAATTTCGCTACAAAATTATAATGGTTATGCTTACCTAAACCAGCTTCGCTAACGTCTCCGGAGGTGACGAATACCTTTTCAGCGAAAATGTTTGGCTTTTCTTCTCGTAGCCTATCGAAACACTGAAATAGAAACAAAACTAAAAAAAATGCTCCTACCAATGTAGACATTTATCAATGTATAATATAGTCATATCAAACAAACAAAACAAACAAACGCATTCACACTCACAGCCCCACACTAAGTTCAAAGACTTGTATCGTGGGTGCCGGAAACATTCACATCACACACACATTACACCCAGAAACAGAAGCACAAATATCCCTTGGGAAGGAATTTGTGCTCCTGCCGGGAATCGAACCCAGGACCCACGGCGCAGAGGGCGGACTCCTGTCCACTGCGCCGCCAATATGTACGAAATCCTAAATCCGTTCTGTACTATAGTATTAATATGGGACCAAATAGACACACAATTTTTCAATAATAAGTTTAAATATTACTACAGAGTGAAGCACCTTTTTTTTTTTTTTGTGGGGGGGAAAATGCATGGCATTTCCTTTCCTTCCCAGGGGTGAAGGAAAGGGGTATGTGGGGCTTGAACCCACTAAAAACCCCCCCGTGAGCAGTCCCTTGCCGAAGTGGGGCAAGATAGGATCGCGCTAGCAGTCACTATCTTGCCCCGGCGGTAGGCCCGGATGCAAACTCCTCCGGGCCTCTGCGCCCATGGAGGGGTGACCTTGCTCACCAAGGCCACCCCCCAGACGTGTGGGGCCGTGCAAGCCGATGGAGAGGTGCCCTGACTCTCCACCAGTGACCGCACTACAGAGGAGGAGAGAGGAGGCGGGCGAACTGCCTCCTCCTTCCCCCCGTCCGTCTGCGCCGGAGCGGGTCAGATCGAGGATCTACCTCTCTGGCCCGCTCCGCGGCCTCCTTCTGCTTCATCACCGCTTCGCAGAAGGAGACCACCGCCTGCCACGACCTCTCGCTGCCGAGCATGGCGTCTACCACGCTCGGCAGGGAGAGGTCTCCGCCTATGATCGCTGAAAGCGTGTGCCGCTGAGGGCCCCATGCGGCACACACCTCCAGCGTGTGGAGCGCCGTGTCCTCCAGCGCCCCACATTCGTGGCAGGCCGGGGTCGGCTCCCGTCTCGCGATTTGGTGCAGGTACTTTCCGAAACATCCATGTCCGGAAAGCACCTGCACCAATCGGAAGGTAAGCGACCCAAAACGCCGCCGCACCCACCTCCGAAAGACCGGGCGGATGGCCTCCACCGTCCACAGCCCGGGGACCGGTGGAGCCAGGTCCTCCGTCCACCGCCGCAACAGGACAGCCCGCGCCCACCACCGCATGCGAGTGACCTCTTCCCACGCTGGGGGGTCTCCGCGAGCTCTCCTCGCCGCCACGAAGTGGTAAACTTCGGCGAGGATCTCCGCTTGGAGCTCCCAGGGAGGATCACCCGCAAGCACGCACGCTGCCGTCCAGGACACCGTCCGGTAACCGCGTATCGCCCTCGTCGCAATGACCCGCTGCGGACGTCGCAGCAGGGTCTTGTTTCCGCGGTTGAGGGCGTCCACCCAGACCGGCGCCCCGTACAGAGTCATACTAACACACCTAACCTAACCTAAATTTAATCAGCCTAATTCATTTACAAATCGTCGGCATTCTTTGACCTTTTAAGGTTATTAACACTTTGTTATAAGAATCGAACATTTAAATACGTAAAATGCCTTGGATTGATTATTTAAATTTCAACAAAATTAATTTATTTCCAGGTAAAGAAACGGGTTCACTTTATAACCAAAGTGTAAATGAATATTATGAATATGTATAGACGAGATATACGTACAATAATTAAACACAAGCAAAGCTTAAAAAACCGACTTCAACGCTTATATTTTGGTTTTGGCTGGATCGATTTCGATAAAATTTATATGGGACTGAAATATAATATACCAAACAAAAAAAAACATCTATTGGATTTCCGTTGAATTAAATTGCTGTCGTTAATAAATACTAACAGTAATATACCATACTTTATTATCCGTTTTTGAGCAATTTTTTTTTTGAGTACCTCTTACAATGTATACCTCTTAAATAGTATATTGTAATTAAAATATAAGTAAAACATGACTAATCAGCAATGTAACTTTAACTTAAACTGCTATGTTGCTAAATTTTAATTTTGATTTAAAAAAATGTGTAGATTCAAGAATGATTTAGATTTAAGCAAAATAAATATTAATAATTTGGATTAATACACGAAACAAACGCAAAAAAAAACAATTCTGATGATTTTTAACTCGGATTTGATGAAGTACTAGGTAAAAATAAACATGAAGGAGATAAGAATTTAGTAAGGATCGCGACGAAGACTCATGCCGAAGAAGAGCATCGTACATGCTCGAAACCTAGGTCGACAATTTGGACAAATGACGTCAGTGATAGCCGTAATTTATTAATAAAAACATATTATTATAATTATTGCATATTTTAATGATGAATAAAGTTTTAAGTATGGCATTAAAGTACCTACTAGGCAACCATAAACGTGAAAGAGGCAAAATGCTTTTTTCTTTACGTGTCATTGCAACGCTTGCCGGGTACAGCTAGTAATTTATGAAGAAAAAAAAAAAGACGTGTGGCACTCGGGGACCGCCGCGGTAAAACTATTGCATAGCATTTTTTATCAACTTGTGCAATTATAATTATTTATTTATTTTATATTCTCTGTGGACATCCATCACAAACCAGAGAAATGTCATTCACCTTCGATGAATACTCCATCTTAAATATAAAATTTTATTTTAGTTCAAATTTTAGTTCTGTCCAGTTTCTAAGCATAGATGGCGCCCTCTAGCGACTGAAAACGCGATGCAGTCTCATGTTTCTTCACAAAAAGTTTTCGGTCACGTTGAGATACGAACTCCGTACCGATGCATTCGAGTCAGTATCAAATACCAATCGGCTACTAAGTATTCTTTATTCGTATAGGTCTTAACGTTTACTTATTGAGTGGGGGGTGTTAGGTTATTTTCGTTACGGAATTTCTGGATTCGGTCTCCACGCTCAAGGCCCGCGATAGAAGCTATGCAACAGCTTAATAAACTTACAGGACTAGAATAGATTTGCGCAAGTCTGTCCTCCGACTTGACTCCTTTCTTCTCCCTCATGAGGAGGTAGATCCGGTCGAGGTCTGAGCAGCTGTACAGCAGCTTCTCTATCAGGACTTTGCCGATGAAACCTGGAAAATATTCCAAATAATATTATAAATGCGAAAGTTTGCATGTGTGTGAGTTTGGACAAAGTTTGAGATTATATTTGAAAGGATGATATTAACGCTTACACGCTCACAGCCCGCTCTAAGTTCGATGACTCGTGTCGTGGTTGCCAGAAACATTCACATCACACACACAATCATACCCAGAATAAGAAACTCAAATTCTATAATGCCTTACGGGATAGTGGTCCTACTTGTCGAACCAGTTGAAAAATAAGAAAGAAACGTAGCAAAAAAATAATAATAACAGTAAAACACTTATGAACTTATAATTAATGATATAATATTTATATATTATGCATGCCGAAATGGGTTTGCCTCAACACAAAAGTCCAGCACAAAACTCGACGCTGTTTTTCAGGCAAACCTGCGGGTGATATGTAAATGTGAGTAAACTTATAAATAGATGTTTGTTAGGGGTGGTCGAATTATATTATAATAATTAACCGTGGGTAATTTCATTTTATTTTTTAATTAATATATGTTATTATATAGACTTATTATTAGTAGACAAATATAAATTGAAGCTTATATGCAGGGTAATTTGTTACATACCAAAAAACTTTTTGGGACATTAATCTAACAATTGAGATTAACGCAAGATCATATATTGTATAGAATACATCATCTTTAGTAAAATACTAGCTGTGCCCCGCAGTTTTACCCGTATAAGGCCCGGACCCGCGGGAATTCCGAGATAAAACTTCTCCTGACAATAATTAACACAACAAAAAGAATTAGCGAAATTGTTTCATCCGTTCCCGCGTGATGTGATCACCAAGGGAAATAGAGGTTTTTATTTTATATATAAAGATTACAGAAAATTTGCATACAGAAAGATGTCGTAGAACTATTTGAGGTAAGGGTTAGAACAAGAATCAGGGACCTTTCTGGTAATTTACAAATTTGTAAAACCCTTTACATACAGGGTAGACTACCATCAGGCGAGTGACTTGCTCGTCATTGCATTAAAAAGACTGGTCTCGAGGATAGCTGTAAAGTAACCATTTAGTGATTTTACGACGAATGAAATAGAGTCGGCAAAAAAAACAGAGAAATCTAAAAAAAAATATGATAACTGACAACTAGCGCGGTAAGCAAATCTCAGCTCTCAGCGCCGTGGGTTCTGTGTTCGATTTCCGGGAGGAGCACAATTTTCCGTCCCAAGGGACATTTGTGCGTCTGGTTCTGGATGTGATTGTGTGTGATAGGTCAATGTTTCCTACACCCTCGATACTGTGTGGGGCTGTAAGTGTGAATGTGTTTTTTTAACTCGCCTGACCCGCCAGTAATGAAGATGGTCTTCCCTCGGTAGTACTCCGGTATTGTTGGAGCACGGCTCAATTCTTGTTCTTCGAGGAAGCCCATTCTTGCACGATGTCCTGTTGAATTATTGGAAAAATTAATTAAACTTTGATCTTTAAGCCTCCACAAACACGATGCAAGAACAAATACAGCAAAAATATAATTAACAATTTTATTTGAGCTTTAGTAGCTGTCTGTACTTAATAATTTTCTCGTGGAGCGCAGTGGAATAAATGTACTGGTTTATATTATTTTAATTAAAAGTCGGAAAAAGTGCTCGTGGAGCGTTGTCCACTATTTCGTGGAGCGCAGTGGCATAACCCTTATTAACAACGATATATCTCTTTATACAGAGATTTTGATATTTTATTATAAGTATTTAGAGGCACACTGGAATTAAAATAATTATTTTTGACAATTGCCCATATTAAACATATTTTCAACTTGACAATTGCCTCTATGTGCTCCATATTGAACTCATTGTCAAAAAAGGAGGTTCTCAATTCGACTGTGTGTTGTTTTTTTTTTGTATATATGTTACGCGATATCTCCGCCAATTATGAATCAATTTTGATAACTTTTTATTTGGAAGAGTATACTTCAGAGGTGGTCCCATATAAATTTGATCGAAACCGGACAAGCCAAAACCGAAATATAAGCGATGAAGCCGATTTTTTAAGCTTTGCTTGCGTTTTAATTATTTACTTGCCACTTATTAACTTACGCTGCACAATTTCAACAACTTTCTAATTAATAATATTGACGTTTATTTTATTTAACACAAGTATGTATCAACCACTACTAGATAAAGTTTTAAAATAAATGTATATACCACTTTTTTTTAATGTTTACAGCAACGTTAACTGAATAGGTCGTACCTTAATGATATATTCGTTTCGATTGACAAGTTTCCGACCAATCGATGTCGCGTACTACTCGTCTAAATGGACAGGGACGGTTTCAGGTCATAGTTCATGATTAGCATACCTACAATAACAGTAGGTACTGTTAGGGTTGTCACACTTTCATTTTTAGCCGCTATTAGTGGTACCTAGCGGCTTCACATTTTTTTTTATTCTCAAGCAAGCATTTGGCCACTATCTCACCTGAAGGAAGTGACGATGTGGTCGAAGATGGAGCATGCTTGCGTAGAAGATACCTGTTCTCTCGAGATTTAAGGACTCCTACGTTGTTGTAATTATACAAGAGGCAATTTTTTTTTTTTAATATCCCCCGACTGTGTATCTTTAAAATGGCTGTACCGATTATCACCAAACGTAGATAAGAACTCTCAATCAATTCTCCTTTTCAAATATAATTAAACGCAAGCAAAGCTTAAAAAAACCGACTTCACCGCTTTATCTTCGGAACCTTGATCAAATTAAATGTATTAAACACGCATTATTGACGATAAATAAAAAACTAGTGATCAAATCTTGATCAAATTTAAATGGGACTACGTGGAAAGCACCAGCTTTCAAATAAAAAAAAGACGTGTGGCACTCGGGGACTGCCGCGGTAAAGCTATTGCATAGCATTTTTTATCAACTTATGCAATTATAATTATTTATTTATTTTATTTATGCAGTATTTTTTTTCCTGCCACCTAGAGGCGAGTTGCTGAACTAAAGAGACAAGCGTGATATTTCAAAAAAGTCATTAAAAGTTCTGCTATTCATCGATAGATGGCAAAAGTAAAAAGTATCACCGCTGTGCCGGTCGGAGTGGGGGGTGTTAGGTTATTTACGTTACGGAATTTCTGAATTCGGTCTCCACGCTCAAGGCCCGCGATAGAAGCTATGCAATAGCTTAAAAATAATCATCAAAATCGGTTCACAACGTTTGCCTTCTAAGCAGGTTCGATTCCCATCGGGACGCAAGTTCATCCCCAATGAAAATGTGCGTTTATGATATTCACACCTAGAGGTGAGTTTGTATATTTTCGGCACCATGACACAAGTCATCGAACTTAGTGTATTTAACTTTGGGTTGTGTGGAGTGTGAAAGTGTTAAATGATACAATTTGTTACGTCAGAAAGGACGTTCATTACTTCCTTATCCTTTTACAATGTAGATTTTTATGTTAAATTCTAGAGCACACTATTGTACGCCCAAACTGTTGTTACAATACAATACAATATTTCTTTATTGAACACCAATAGGTAAGTAGTTAAAAACAATAGCAATAAATATCCGAAAAACTATATTTGTTGTACAATGGGCGGCCTTATCACATTAAGCAATTTCTTACAGGCAACCTTTACTCTTACAGGTTACCTGTTTAATATTATATTTTTTGTAATACCATCTTATTTACACAGTGTACAATAAAGTAAATTCAATTATATTCTCGTGATGGAATTCTACGGAGAAAAAAGTGCCCCGATCTACATCTTTGGCCATATGATTTAATTATCTAACGAGAGGCAACCCTAAGGCCAGTGCATCCGGTCAAGGTACAAACAAAAATTACAAATCATTGACTCCCGTCTTCACCGTTATTATCGATAATGACGCCTCAAAATAGCTACTAGTCGTTCGCGCCGAACTGAGATCTCGCGCCTACATTTTTCCTCATAGAGAAAATCTTTTGAAGTTACTTAATATAGCTTTTTTTTCTATATAATAATTGTTTGATGGTTTGATGGAGGAGGTACTCAATTCGACTGTATTTTTTATTTGTTACCTTATAACTTCTTTCCACGTGAATTTTTTTTTTGTTTGAGATCTATTGCTTTCCCATTGGTTCTATTTATTTTTTTATCAAGATCTGATCAGTAGTTTGTGAGTTATCCTCAATAATGCGGGTTAAAAATATTTAATCTGATCAAGGTTTCGAAGATAAAGCGGTGAAGTCGTTTTTCAAGCTTTGCTTGCTTTAAATAACAAATATTATAATCATAGGTAACAGACTTTAGTTTTGTTTTTTTCGACTGGTTGATAAGAGTTTTCTTAGCTAAAATTAAGTAAAAATCGGAGCAGCCGATTTACAGATAACAGTAAAAAATATATATAATTAATGGTAAGGCCTCAGTAATAATTAAACGCAAGCAAAGCTTAAAAACTGACTTCACAGCTTTATCTTCGGAACCTTGATCACATTAAACACACATTATTGACAATAACTCAAAAACTAGTGATCAAATTGGACCACGCGGAAACTGGAAAGCACCAGCTTTCAAATGAAAAAAATATCATCAAAATCGGCGCACAACGAAAGAAGTTATGAGGTAGCTTTTGAAGTCGGTTAAAAACGACAAACATCATTAAAACTAATGTAGTCCACAGATTACGCATTATCGACGATATTTCTAGAACTACTGATCAGATCTTGATCAAATTTATATGGGACCAATTGGAAAGAAACATCTATCAGACTAAAAAAAAAATCTAAATCAGTTCACGTGGAAAGAAGTTATGAGGTAGCAAACATAAAAAAAGATACAGTCGACTTGAGTACCTCCTTTTTTGTGAAGTCGGTAAAAAACATTTCAAACAATGTGTTTACAGTTTTCAGCTTCAGGCATAAATTAAGTATGTTAATTTACAAAACGTCGATGAGTGTTGCTTTTACAAAGGTTATCAAACTCTAAAACCGCCATGTTAATGTAATCTTCACTTTAACTTGTACTGCTAAAGAATGGAACTCTTTGCCCGAGTCTGTTTCCCGATAAGTACATACCTCCAGTTAGCTCAAAGCGTTTTGCTTCTACGTTCATCATCCGTACAGCGAAGGAGTGGAACTCATGCCTGCGTCTTTGTTCCCAGTACGGTATAATCTGGGAGTCATCAAGTCTTGAGTGAATAGGTATCTTCTAGGCAAGCATGTCACATCTTCGGCCGCATCATCACTTTCCATCAGGTGAGATAGTGGTCAAATGCTTGCCAATTCCACATTAAAAAAAAAGTAGGTACAATCTAGGAGTATTTAAATCTCGAGTGAACAGGTATCTTCTAGGCAAGCATGCTCCATCTTCGTCTACATCGTTACTTTCCATCAGGTGAAATAGTGGTCAAATGCTTGCCTATCGAGACAAAAAAACTAGATTTTAAAATAAACTAGTGACAGTACCTAACATAATAAGTACCTACATAAAACTTTATTGTATTCAATCAAAGATTACCTAGCATTGCAATTCAGAGTGGCAATGCCGCCAGCATGATGGGAACGCTACCCACTGGTAGTGGGCTTGAGCACTTGAGTCACCTATAAGCTCGATGTCTTGTAGGTAACTTGGTTTTTTGCTGTATATAGTTTTAGTTTAGTTTTAGGAAATATAGGCAATTGGCCCGTAGATAGACATAACTTCTTTAATTGTAGAACTGCGCAATATCAAAGATTATGTATTACTAGCCCTGCCCCGCGGCTTCGTCCGCTATTATCAAGTTAAAAAGTATGTACCTAAGTATAATCTATGTACCTAGGTATAATCTATGTATATTCCAAATTCGTTCAGCCGTTAAAGTGTGAAGAGGGAACAAACATACTTACACACTTACACACAACTTTCGGATTTATAATATTAGTAGGATATATAAGTCAATATACTAAACAATCTTAAATCCCGACTGTGTAAAATGAGAATTTACCTTATTTATTTAAACTTTTTCGTCAATAAGACGTATTATCCAGTTGCTTGAACAGGCTTTTAGAAAAAACGCGCGATACTGAATATGGAATCGACCATCCATGGCGGACCTCTCCGAGCGCGCGCCCGTCGGCAGAAATTCGAGTGTTAGGACCACTTAGAATGGTTTGTTTGCTAAACAAATGACCATTATGGGCTCGTAAAAGATTACCGCATATTATATAGAACTTTATTTATGGCAGCTTTATTATAGGTAATTGACAATTTAAGTGGGAATGGTTCATTCGTTCGAAACTCATGTTTTCGCCGGGAATCGAACCCAATACCCTTGCTTAGAAGGTGGACGTGCATCTAACTTAGCCAACAGGCAGTTCAAAGTTAACAATAAAGCACCGAGATTAGCCCACCAGTAGCTGTCATCCTGATATCCTAGCGGCATTGCCTCTCTGAATTGCAATGCTTAACACTGTTTATTTCATCTGAGTACTCATTTAATCAATGAGGTTGTTATATACAAATTATTACTAATCAAAATCAAAATCGTTTATTCACATGGGCCCCAAAGAGGCATCATATAAGTTAATAACTCTACTGCCAGAATCGCAAAATTACAGCCATCTCGAGAACATGGCAAGAAACTCGGCGGCGCTATTTTTTTTCAATCAATTACATTCCTTAAATTTATTCATAGAAGCCTTGTACCCGAGGGTCTATATATCTAACAGATATTAAAAACTGTCAAGAGTAGAAGGTAGGAACAAAGGAGTGGAATTCATTGCCCGCGTTTTGTTCTCCGAACGGAACAATCTGGGAGTCTTCAAGTCTAGAGTGAATAGGTATCTTCTAGGTTAGCATCCTAAATCTTGGATATTTCCCAACGGATCATAGTATCAGTCTTTCACATTAACCGATCATAACTGCTGTTCCCATCTGATCTCAATACTATTACAATTGATTTTGTTTATATAGCATTAGCCATGCTAAGCAGAACTATATTCAAACCCCGCCTCAAGCGATAATTTTTGCTTTCTACATTTATTAGTATTATAATTGTTCGGTTCTCCATGTTTTTGTGTAAATTAATGTATTTATTTTTAATGTGGATAAAAACTATTTCTAATTGCAACAATAAAAGGTTTCTATTTTCACTTTACACAGTGCATCTGAAAGAAAGCTTTAAACATCAATAAATCTAGCAGCACTAGAAGATTAATTTCCTTATAAACAGGGGTATCAGGTTTTGATTCCCGGCTAGCAATTTGTGTTTCTGGTTGTGATTGTGTGTGTGATGTGAAATGTTTCTGGCACCCACGACACAAGTCATCGAACTTAGTGTGGAGTTGTGAGTAACTTGTATGTAATGTATTTTAACTGAGCTTAAGATCATATGGGTACAACAGTTATGATCAGTAGAAAATCTGATACTATGACCCTGGGAAGTACCCTAAATCTTCGGCCGCATCTTCACTTTCCATCAGGTGAGCTAGAGGTCAAATGCTTGCCTATCGAGCATAAAAAGGTACTTTGCGGCTTTTTGCGTAAAAAAATGATCATGCTTCCCGGTGGGAACACAAAGGAAATTCGGTCTCTGGTTCTTATTGTAGTTATATGGTGTCGACACCCGCAAAACAAGTCTTCGAACTTAGTGTGGGGCTGAGTGTGAAAGCGTTTGTTTTGTGTGTATGCGTGGTGCTTACCAACACCAGCATCGTTTAACAGGTGTGGTAGAAATCGAACGCCAGTTTCATTTAAGTTAAAAAATGTTACCACCCTCGGCTGCGTTATCCACCAATAGGATATGAAGAGCACAAATAAAAGTCAACACATACAAATTATTCATTTATTCAATACATCTTTACAACTTTTCTACCTACCCACGAGTTTCCATTATAAATCCCCGCTAAAATTATTAAATAATTAAATAACAAATAGTATATAACAATTTTTAACATTTACTACAGTCAAGTGGTTCAAACATACTAAAAGTTAAGTCTAACTTAACTATCAACTTGATAGACCACCAAACACTTTAAATATTGTTATATACTATAAAAAAATAATTTAATCACATTTCGTCTATAGCAAATTTACCTATTTTACAAAAATAAATAGGCATTCACGCTAATTACATTTTAATATTTACTATATAACTTTTACCCCCTTCCAGTGTCTTAGTAATAGTGTGACAGTAGATTGAACTCGAATATTAATAAATGAGAATTCTCAGCGATTTTAGGTATATACAAGACCAAATCTTCAAACATACAACACAAAAATATTTGGTCTACTTTTATCCACGAGCAAAATAGCATTATTGATTGGTAGATAAATCGCTAGCTGATCTCTAATGCATTTGAAAAGCCCTTCTTCTGAGCGGAATACAACAGGGAGACCCACTGTCACCCATGCTTTTCAATACAATTCTTTTAATTTTAAAAGTATACAATGTGGCAGAAGACGTGAATAAGAGGCAATAGTTTAACTGTGCATTACATTTTTTTTCCTAATACGGCGCAGTTTAAGCAGCCGATTGGGGTCATATCAAGTTACAAACGCACCGATCTCTAACAACGCGATCGACACAGCAATTTTAACTTAATGTGTACTGGCTTAGAACAGGAATTTTACAATTTTAACAATTCTCTTGTTTAGTCATTCAATAGTGTACATTACAAATACATGAATGAGTTGAAACAAACAGATATATAGATGAAAGTGTATGTCACGGTGACTGACATTTACTTGTATATATTAGTAATGATTAAGCCATACAGACAACGAATGCTTGCCCGTCTCAAGAGGCATTCCTTGAATAAAATTTCCAGTTAACCAAATCTAAGGCCTGTAGATCGCAAGCTTCAAGTGCTGTAATTAACACTCTAAGGCCCAAAGGCCCAAAATGTACACGTAGCCATACGTACACACTATTATAAACAACAGCAGACTTGCGTTGTGCTTTCTGTATTCATCGGTAATTATTAAAAGGTATTTGAGCTTTCATACAGATCATAAATTAAAAATATTCAAGAGATATGAACATTCTATACCACAACTATTATATTATAGATTTATTGGGTTACCTAACATTAAAGGTGAAATCAAGGGTGACGCACACATAATATGATATACACGGACTTGAAAAAAACAGACGTAATCTTTGTGAAGAATTCAAGTGTCGTTGTGTGCCCCTCACAGACAACTAAATAATTACAAGTGTATTTGTGTGCGTATAGCTCGCGTTACGACATGCCGAAATTTGTAGAACCTAGGGTGCTTTACCCGTTTTGTATAAGGCACTACGTCCGTTTTTTTCATGTCCGTGATGAAATTGGTATAATTTCAGTTTGTAGCGACGTTATCTCTTCTAGGCACTTCTTAGTTTATCAGTGCGCGAGGAGAAGAAATGTCGATCAGTGCTAAGATCGTCGACCTTTCAAAGACTATCTAAGAGTTACAGCATTCTTTTTTTAGTATTTTTTGTTAGTAAAAAAGGTTTAGAACACAGGAATGTGCAAGTACTATTTTGTACGTAGGACGTAAGTTGCGTCTCCACTAGGTAATCAAGTAACTGCCGTGAGTAAGTGATAGACTGAGCGCGTTTCTATACTATACTATAGAATAGGCTAGATGCTTAAAAAAATATATTTTGAAAACCCGATAATTTCTAAAATATGTTTTTCTTAGATATAGAGAGTGTAAGATAACACGGGTATACTTACGACCAATAGCTCAAACATATAGTTTATTTTTTTCATTTTATTTTTAAGTTAAGTTAAATTAAATTGATATTTTTATATAGTAACATAGCATATATAGTGGTATAGCTAAACTAATTTAATAATTTAGTAAACAAAATGATGTTTTTAAGTTATTGTATATTATTATAGGTGCTATTGAAATTTAGATTGAATAATGTAAATTAACAATTAATTTATTTATTTATATAAAAAACTGTGTACCAAGCGGAGACGCTACTTTTAACTATTGCAACGTATAATATATTAATATTTAAATTATTCCAAATTCAATCTGGCATTTCTTGTGATGGTAAGTTGTCGCTGTCATTTTTGACAGGTCACATTCAAACCATCGTAAGCAATGCTCTACTATACAATTATAAACATTATATATTACATAAATATTATATATAATATATTTAATAACACTTACAACTATAACGCAGCTAAGTTATAGGACGGCCCTATATTCCAAGTAAATAATAACAATTATATAATATGAAGCAAATAATATAACAATACAGTTAAACATCTAAACAACAAATTATATATTCGAATACGTAATTGATAATTAAATGGAAATAAACGTTATAACTTGTTATATTTCATATTATAGTTGAAATAATAAAAAAATCAAGTTTTATTTTTAATAATTACACAAATTTTACACTTTATATATGAAACATTACTAATATTATTATAACAATTTAGGTAAGTATTGATATCTATTATATAAAAATAAGTCGGGTTTTCCTTCCTGACGCTATAACTCCAGAACGCCCGAACCGATTTCCACGGTTTTGCATTCGTTGGAAAGGTCTCGGGCTCCGTGAGGTTTATAGTGGCGAAACGGAGTTCGCCGGGTTTGCTAGTTTATATATACAACAATATAAATAGAAATATATAATATATAAAAACAGAAAGCCAATTAATAAAACAATATAGTATTTAATATCGGAAGCCTACAAATAATAAGTGGAATAAAAAATAAACTTTCAATTAAACTTAAAATTTAATATTATTCAAATATTTTATATAAATATAAGCTTTATTTATATTTAAACCAAAATTTTATTGTAAATTTCAAATAACTATACAAGTTTACTGTTTTATTTATAGTAATGAAATCAATTTAACCCAGCATTATATTATTATTATTATTAATATATAATTTAAATTCCCTTATTGCTCAAACATTGTCATATACAAAACTATGTCACAGCCTTAAGCCGATAAACAATATATAAATATATTATTTTAAATACATAATAATGTACATTTATATCGTAAGACCCACGCTCGCAACCAACTAGATAATTTCGTCGCTTCAGGCAGGGCTTGAGTAGCTCAGCGGTTAGAGCAATAGGGCATGGTTCAATCCCCGCCTCAAGCGATATTTTTTCCTTTCTAAATATAATATAATTCATACTAAAAATCACCTTGCAATAAGTGTTACATGTAAATGAGCAGGCCTCTGTCAGGCCTAGATATACACTATGTACTAGTATACACTAGTACTTATATACCTAGTATACACTATGATATTGTATACCAAACATAGCTGTGAACATATTTACTAAACAATATCTAATATACTTCGAATTGAATTACTTTTAACGGATTTTTAATGTAACCTAATTCACAAATTTGTTTGAGTTGGAGTCGTAAAAAAATCGGATGAACTATTTACTCGCCTTATATTAGAAAGAGATGAACATATAGATCGGAGCCACGTCTTGTTATCTCGATTTAGTGATAAATCATAAGAACTCCTTTTGCGTGAGAGCTATAGATAACATTTAAAATAAAAATAGTTTTTATTTATTTAGGAATTTCAATTGTCTAAAAAATCTAGTAATAATTAAACGCAAGCAAAGCTTAAAAAAAACCGACTTCACCGCTTTATCTTCGGAACTTTGATCAGATTAGATGTACTGAACACAGATATAAATCCAATTGCTTTAGTTATTTTATAATAACATACATGTAGAGTTTTTCCGCGAAAATGAAAAAATGGCGTTGTTGATTTTGCATAATTTTCCAAAACCTGTGATTCTTCGAGTGTTCATGTGTAATAATGGTGGATTATTAACCGTTTTTACTTAGTGAACGTACATAAGTGTAGGCAAATCATACAAATTTTAAAAACGCGATTTTCACCTTCGCTCCAAAATTCCAATAAAAGTTCTAGTAAATTATCTACCACTTTACTAGGGACTTTAGACTCTTTTACTTGACTTTAACTGTGACTTTTGACTAGGACTTTTAATGTGAAACACACTTGATATAATTACATTATTACTTGACACTGGCTCAATGTACAAGATTGCGAAGCCAAAATTAAAAAAAAACATAGATGTATCCACGTATAGGTTTTTCGGTACATCTATTTCGTTGTATTAGACTCGAGCTCTATTTGTTTGTAGGTCGATAGACTCTAGTTAGTTTTAAAAATCCATTAGAAGTTGTTAAATTCAAGTAGATAAAACTTTAATTATCTAATTCGTTGATTATTGTTATAATCTAAATATCTTAAATGAAGGTTTATGTGTATTATTTGGTCTATAATAGTGATCTAAGATTTAAAGTCGTGAACCCCAGGCTGGCGAATGAGATTTTTGACGTGATAACGTCTTATAAATCGATGAACACCGGCTGCACGCACGAAAAAGTGTCACGTTCCGCCTGAGCCGAGCGTGCGAGCGAGAGCGCGGAACAAGCGATAGAGAGACACGATAGGCCAAGCGTTTGTCTTATGACGAATACGGGGTTTTAAATTGTTAATAACCAATAATTTAATTATGTTAATATTATGTGCAGAGGTTATTAATTATATGATTTTACCAACTATTAAAAATAACTAATTTCATTCACAAAAATATCTAATACTTACTCGTTTCGTCTCTCAATACAATAAGTTAATTGTAATTATTTTTTTAATGACAAGCTTTTAGTAGTCCGCCATATTTGATTTAAAGTGACACCACTTTATTTTTCGAGTTATTCTCAGCAAGCCCTCTCATTTGATACCCATATTGTAGGAGTGCATTAAAAATTACTTGTCCGCCATTTTGTATGTTCTGCCATGTTGGACTTAGAATGACGTCACACAGCTAACCATGCATTGTCATCCAAACTAAACGGGAATACAAAATTTCAGCTCAATCGGTTGAAGATATCTGCTTCAAAATTAAGTTGCAAAATTCCACCCGGACAAACATACATACATACAGTGCATGCTAAATAAAAGCTTGTACAAAAATATTTTCTTTAATATATTTTTTTTAGTAAAAATTTTTTTTTTTTTTTCAATCATTTGTTTTGTTGCAGGTGTTATATAGAGAGACGAGAAAGTAAAACAATTATCCCGTTGTAATTTCATAATCATAATCATTTCTTTATAAGTGTCTGATTTTTCTCTTCACGATGTAACGGCTGAACGGATTTGCATGAAATTTGGAATGTACACAAACTTTTGTTCAATCAGACCAATGCTTGGATATGTGACCGTTTAGTGGGATTTTCAACTGAGCGTCACCGTGCTTCCGAGAGCGCGTTAACCTGTCGGTCCCGGTTGTTAGTCGTAAGACAACAGTCGCTAAGCCATCTGGAATGCCGTCAGGCGGCCTGAAAAATCCTGGACTGAAAACTAGTCTATACGACAAGCAAGCAGTCTTTGACAGACGGACAGACAGACAGTTTTGAACACCCGAGTTAACAATTCGCCAGCGCAGGGAGTCGACCGCCCCGTATTACATTTGTTCGTAACTATAACTATGGATTGTGGACTATACTACGTTGTGTTAAGGTTCTATATCTAACGCGTTTAGTTTCCTTACGAATTCGAGGCGCTGTGATGGTGTTAGTTCCTGTAAAGAAAATATCAAAATTAATTTTTAATTAGTTTTGCTTCCACGTTCGTTGTGCATAAAAATCGACCGCATCATCACTTAACATAAGGTCACATCATCAATTACCATACGGTGAGATAGTGGTCAAACACAAGCCTATCAAGAGATAAAAAAAATCACACTTCACACTCTTGTTATAAAACCAAAAGTTTGTGTGTAAATGTGTAAGCATGTTTGTTTTCTCTTTACGCTGTAACGGCTGAACGGATTTGGATGAAATTTTACGACTCAGTTGGCGCAGTGGACAGGTCTCCGCCTTCTGCGCCGCGGGTCCTGGGTTCGATTCCCGGCAGGAGTACAAATTCCTTCCCAAGGGATATATGTGCTTCTCTGGCTCTGAGTATATTTGTGTATGTGATGTAAATGTTTCCTGCACAAACGATACAAGTCTTTGAGCTTAGTGTGGGGCTGTGAGTGGGAATGCGTTAAAAAGAACATTGAAATAATAATAAACATCATTTTTGAGTGTGGTCAGGAAATATACGAGTTAATTCTAACAACAAGACAAACTGTCTAACGTCATCCATATATGGTAGACATACCTCCAGTTCGCTCGAAGCGTTTCGCTTCTACGTTCATCATCCGTACAGCGAAGAAATGGAACTCATTGACTGCGTCTTTGTTCCCCGAACAGTATAATCTGGGAGTCTTCAAGACAAGAGTGAATAGGTATCTTCTAGGCAAGCATGCTACATTTTCGACTGCATCATCGCTTTTCATCAGGTCAGATTTTAGCCAAATGCCTATCGGTCATTAAAAAATATAGCTTATACCTAGGATTAATACAAAGGCTATTTTTGAGCTTGATAAATGCGAGCGAAGCCGCGGGGCACGGCTAGTAATAAATCGAACACTAACCATAACGAGTCGATTGACCGCCTGCAGCACCGAATCCTGCCTAATGGCTCGCAGGTTAGTCTCCAGCACGGTCGCATCGTCACCAGCCTGAGATTCCAGCCACAGGCAGACCGCTTCGTTGTCGTGCTCCCACTGGTGGGACTGTGAACAAGTTATATATTTATTTATTTTGCACAGATCAGTGCACAAGGATGGCCTAATGGTGGCCTCATCCTGGTCGTGAAAGAACAGGGGTGGGTGTGCGGTAAATACAAAAAAAAACTGAGAGATAAATTATAAAAAAAAAAATTTTGTTTATCTAATCTAATACCTATAAAAGAGCAAATCTTGTACATATATATACTAGCTGTCCCGGCGACCTTCGTTCCGCCTAACAGTCAATGAATGTGCATGTTTAGGAAGCCATACCCGGCATGCGTTACAATGTCACGTGACTATATTATTACAACCTTCATGTTTATGTTTGCCTAGTACTTTACCAAATCCGAGTGACGTATGAGAAAATGGAAAGCATGTCGAAATGTAAAAAAAAAATTTAAAGAAATGTACGTTCTTAAAAAGTATCCTATGTCCTTCTCTTGGCTCTAAACTACCTCCCTGCCAATTTTCAGCTAAATCGGTTCAGCCGTTCTTGAGTTATAAGTGGAGAAACTAACACGACTTTCTTTTATATATATAGATATGTAATCAACTCGTACTGCCCGTTGATTAAGTTGGTCTTCTTCTGCGAAGCGGTGATGAAGCAGAAGGAGGCCGCGGAGCGGGCAAGAGAAGTCGATCTCCGATCTGACCCGTTCCGGACGGACGGGGGGAGGAGGAGGCGGTTCGCCCGCCTCCTTTCTCCTCCTCTGTAGTGGGGTCACTGGTGGAGAGTCAGGGAACCTCTCCATCGGCTTGCACGGCTCCACACGTCTAGGGGGTGGCCTTGGTGAGCAAGGTCACCCCTCCATGGGCGCAGGGGCCCGAAGGAGTTTGCATCCGAGCCTACCGCCGGGGCAAGATAGGGACTGCTAGCGCGACCCTATCGTGCCCCAACTCGGCGAGGGCTTGCTCACGGGGGGGGTTTTTAGTGGGTTCGAGCCCCACATACTCTTTTCCTTCATCCCCGGGACGGAAAGGAAATGCCTGGCATCTTGCCCCCCACAATAATAAAAAAAAGGGTTCGCCTTGTAAGAAACTGGTACCATAACCTTAAATTTCCCTTGGAGGGAAAAATTGTGGATCGAACCCGTTACACCTGCTTAGAAGGCGAACTCGCACCCAACTCCGAGCGGAAGTAATTATATGCGCCAGCTAGCTGACCTGCGTCTCCCCGCGGTCCTCCGTGAACCAGCGGCGCAGCGTGGCGGCGGCGGCCCCCTGGTCCATAGTATCCGCTGGCTGCACGGCCGCCTGCACGCGCCTCTCCTGCTCGTTCTGCCGGAGCAGGCGGCGCAGGCGCCAGTACAGGATGCGCCGGGATTCGCGCCAGGGGATTATGTCCTGGGATTAGGAAAATAATGTTAATTGATTTGGGCCCCAAAGAGGCACTCGGACGTATGCCTGCATATTTTTTATGCGTTTAATCAATTGACATTAATACATTGCCGAAAATAAAATTTCATTCATAAAATCATTACATTTCAATATAAAAATACATATAAACGCGGCCATTTTGCAGTTCTTTATGTGACATCCACAATCCAATCACCGTCAAGATAAGTTGACCAATCATAGACGTCAAAAAGCGTGCACTGACGTCACGTATCAGTTTAGCCAATAGCAATCGGCTAGTACCGGAACCTATCAATTCTGCCTAATCATCACACTAATATTTTTATGTATGTTTGTAAGTGTGTATATTTGTTTTCTCTTCACGCCATAACTAAATGGATGTGAATGAAATTCGAAATGTGCATAGCTTTTACCTAGGATTAACACATAGAGTACTTAATTTAAGCAAGCGAAGCCGCGGGAAACAACTAATTTAGAATATGTGGGAAGGTGTTGACTTGCCACCCACTCAATGAGCTCAGCATCATTATTACATTTTAATGGGTTACAATTGGACTGTAATTGGAAACAAAAATTAAAGTAACATACATTACAGTTTCTTTATTCGCTTGTGGAAAACAGAATTTCTACTAATAAATATACTAAAGTATGAAATAGTATTTCAGTTCGCTCGAAGCGAAGCTTCTACGTTTATCATCCGTACAGTCTGTCATCTGGGTGTCTTAAGTCTACAGTGAATAGGTACCTTCTAGGCAAGCAATTACATCTCCGGCCGCATCGTCACTTTCCATCAGGTGAGATAGCGGTCAGATGCTTGCCTATCTAGCATTTAAAAAAGTAGAAATTATCACCAGCCTATGTTAGAGAATTTACTCTGCACGGCATTGAACTCTCGTTACGCTAAAAAATCTTAGAATGTTCATGTTGCTTTTATCATATTTGTGTACAAAATGTATTAGAGTACTCACGAATATACAGCCTTTTTCCAACATTCTTTCGGCTGTGTCATGTAGTTCTGCGAATTGCACGGCAATCTGTAAAAAAAAATTTAAAACTAATCGAAATCGTTTATTCATATGGGCTCCAAAGAGGCACTCATAAAATTTTGACATTACTGCAGATTCGCACAATTACAGCAATATATCATTTGTCGAACCTCATTTCGTAAGTCTCATTTGTTTTGATCAAACAAAAAAAGAAAAATCAATATCGGACTACATCGTAAAAGCTATGCGTCGTCATACATAAACAAAAATATACGCGTCGACTTGAGAACCTCCTTAGTTTTTTCGTCGGTTAAAAAATGGTTTTTAACAGAGACATATTATATATATATATATATTTATATATATATATCTTGGAAGTACAAATCTCCCTTGGGAAGGAAATGATATATAGTGTGATATGTAAATGTTTCCGGCACCCACGATACAAGTCTTTGAATTTAGTGCGGGGCTGAGAGTGTGAGTATATCGTGTAATTGTTAGTCACCTGGTGGTATATAGGGCTGAGTTCCTTTTCCCGTCCCTTGGCAGTTTTCTCGGCGGCCAACAGTTCAGTCTCCAGCTCCCGCACGCGTCCCTCGGCGAGGCGGCCGGGCTCCGTTTTGATGAGGACGTCGTCTATGGACCCTCTCCTGTCGAGATTCTTTGAGATTTCTTTGATTTGCTCCTTTAGTTCTGTAATATGTATGGAAACGTGAGATTTTTGTCCGCAAATAATTATTTGCGGTGCTGTCAAAGCTGTCAAATCTGTCAAATCTGTCAAGTACTCACCCGCGATCCTGGCGGACTGGCGCAACAACTCCGGATCCATTCTGTGCATGGTTTTAAGTATGTCACGTTGTTTGAATTTCACCTCAACTATACCCTCGGCTTCTAGCACTCCGCCTCTGTAAATAATAACACAAATTAGAACATTAATTGTAATTTAATAATAATAAATAATAAACTTCAAATTCATAACGCCACACTAAGTTTGATGACATTTGTCGTGAGTGCCGGAAACATTCACACACAGAATCACAACCAGACACAGGCTATGGGGTTGTAAAATAAATATATGTTCAGACAAGCATGCTACATTCTCAGCCACATCTTCACTTACCATCAGGCATGGATGGAGGCCAAATAAACATCCACGGACAAAATACTACTCGTTTTACACTTATCAGAATTAGCAAGAGGCTCGGGTAAGTTAACCGACCCTGAGGGACCCCGCAGCAGTAGACTCGTCTCACCTGGCTTCAGGGTCGGCGTACATCTCCATCCTGAGGCTGTTAACACTGGGGTCGACTACCACCCAGGCGCCGTCCCTAATCCTTACTAATATTATAGATGCGAAAGTAACTGTCTGTCTGTCGCGCTTTTACGCCAAAACTACTGAACCGATTTAAATTAAATTTGGTACACAGAGCCTGAGAAAGGACATAGGCTACTTTTTAATGCGTAAAAAGGGTTGTAAGGGGTTGAAAGGGGGGGTTGAAAGGGGGGGTTGAAAGGGGGGTTGAAAGTGGGGGTTGAAAGGGAAGGAAGGGGTTTTAGACCTAGAAGCTTAAAACTTATTTTTAGGCTGTTGATTCGATATAAAAAAATATGACATTCAAAGTTTGTAAAAGTTTTTAAAATAACAATAGGGAATAGGGGATGAAAGTTTATATGAAAATATGGGGGCGAAGTCGCGGGCACAGCTAGTTTAACATAAGCAGGCAATACGAACATCCTTTAGCCAAGTTGAACAGTTAGGTTAGGAGTTGGGAGTTAGGAGAGCCT
Source organism: Lomographa bimaculata (assembly GCA_948107665.1). Lineage (NCBI taxonomy): Eukaryota > Metazoa > Arthropoda > Insecta > Lepidoptera > Geometridae > Lomographa > Lomographa bimaculata. Next base: position 8,386,852 of record OX403614.1, read on the forward strand.
CCGCCTTTCAAGTAGGGGATATCGGGAGTCACTTCCCATCAGATATAGTCAAATAAACACGCACAGAAAAAAACGACTAATAATAAATTTAACAGAAACCGCAGAGGCTCGGGTATGTTTATCGACCTTGAGGGACCCCGCAGCAGTAGCCTGGTCTCACCTGGCCTCTGGGTCGGCGTACATCTCCATCCGGAGGCTGTTGACGCTGGGGTCGACGACGGCCCAGGCGCCGCCGCGTAGTTCTGCCCCGGGCGGGATGTACACCAGCACCGGCGCCGTCGCCTTGCGGAGCGCGCGGACTATCTCCGCGCCGAACTTTAAGATCTGCTCGTACATATCTACGGACAAAAAAAAATATTTAAACGCGTGTGAAATTAAAAAAAAACCGTCGTCCATTTTATATTTGAAACCCTTTCAGAACGCAGCCATTTTGACGTTCTCTTTATGTCAATCACCATCCAATTGCGGTCAAGGATAGTTAACCAATCCTTGACGTCAAAAATGTGTGACATCACGACTCAGTTCAGCCAATGGCGTGCGTTATGCTAGCTTTATTCGCCCTTGCATTTTTATCACTTTTTATTCATTTAAATTCCTAATTAAAAAGCAATTCAAGGTGTAATTCTAGAAAAAAAAAGTAGAACTAATAAGATTCAATTTAGTAAATTAGTCTAGATATTATAGTAGACATAGACATTACCATTTGCACGTCTGCTTGCAGACTGAATATATTGTGTCACTTTTTACATTAAGATCTTATGTACATGTATTCTAGCAAATAAACTATTTGATTTGATTTAATCCTACTAATATTATAAATCCGAAAGTGTGTGTGTAAGTGTGTAAGTATGTTTGTTCCCTCTTCACGCTTAAACGGCTGAACGGATTTGGATGAAATTTGGAATATACATAGGTTATACCTAGGATTAACACATAGGCTACTTTTTAACTTGATATTAGCGGGCGAAGCCGCGGGGCACGGCTAGTTTAAAATAATTGAAACGCAAGGAAAACTTAAAAAAACCTACTTCACCACTTTATCTTCGGAACCATTAATCAAATTTAAATGGGACCACATCGTAAGCACCAGTTTTCAAATAAAAAAGGAATCATCAAAATAGGTTCACCTAGAGAAAAGTTCTGATATATCCACACTAATGATAAATAATGTCTAATTTGTATTAACTAATAACATATCCAGGTTATTATTATTATATCACATACCTTTCTGTCCGCCACTGAAGCCGCGCCAGTTGGCGAAAATAATGATGGGCAGATTCTCCCGGGAAAAGTCGTTGATGGCTTGAGCCGTCTTGTATGAAGAATCCGGGAACCAAACCTGTTACAAATAAGGTAATGTGGCCAGTGAAATTAAGAAAGAAATAAAGAATATACATTCATTTGACACAAAAGGAACTTAATAAAAAAAAATGCAGGGCTTAAAGATATTTAACATCTAATATCTCAATTTTATAAAAAAAGGGGCAAAATCTAAATTTTATATAAACCTCCATAACATATCTGAAAAACAGAGGCTTAAAATTCTAAATCGTTTATTCACATAGGCTCCGAAGAGGCACTCATGAAAGTCAATAACTCTTCTGCCAGATTCGAGCAATCTAGAGAAGAACCAGACAAAAAAACTCGGCGGCGACGCATATTTAAATTTTTTTTAAAACATAGTTATTTACACGTTATTTAACCAACATTTCCAGAATATTACGATTATATTTAATATTAATATATTTTATAAAATCACAACTAATATTAAAATTACGAAAGTTTGTGTTTGTAAGCATGTTTTTTGTTTGTCTTTACGACGTAACGACTGAATGGATTTGGCTGAAATTTGGAATGCAAATAGATAGTAAATTGTGTCATTCACCAGCGGGGGGAAGAGGACGAGGTAAAATGCTTGTGATTGTTTGAAGCGACAGTCATCAGCGTCACATACGGAACTACCAATCATACTACTACATAGACTACTGAATAGTTGCTTCAAAAATGTTGTTTTCATGAGCGGGAAAGGTACTAGCTGTCTGGGATCCTGATCCTTCGATTCCCGGCAGAAGCACATTTTTTCTTCCTAAGGGACATTTGTGTTTCTGGTCCCACCCAGGGGTGTGACTGTGTGTATGATATGGAAATGTTTCCGACACCCACCGTCATCCACGATATCTTTGAACATAGTATGGGGCTGTGAGTGTAAGTGCATTTATTTTTTGTTTGTTTGTCTGTATTCGGCACTAACCTGTCCCGCTTGCTGCAATGTTTTGGCCTCCGAGTCCAAGTTGGCGGGATCGGCTGGCAGAGTCAGTTCTACAGTTCTGGTTTCGACCGCTATCACCCCCACGGGGATTCCCCCCAAACGGGCCCGACCTGTGGGGAAAACACATTAAATAAGTTATAGTATATCTATCTGAACGCAGTTGGTTAGATTTCGATTCCCAACATGAACTCAATAACAACAAACAACATTCACAGTCTCTGCTCCACACAAAGTTCGATAACTTGTGTCGTGGGAGCCGGAAACATTCACATCTCATTTGATTTTGTTTATATAGCATTAGCCATGCTAGGCAGAACTAAATTGATAAATTTAGAAAGGAAAAATTATCACTTGAGGCGGGATTTGAACCCACGGCCATAGGGTGTCATGCCCTATTGCTCTAACCGCTGAGCTACTCAAGCCCTGCCTGAAGCGACGAAATTATCCTTTCCTTATTATTAACGTCTTACGGGGACGTGTGACGTCATCTACTGAAACAGTTTACGTTTGAAATATATTATTACTTGACACTGGCTAAACGCACAAGATTGCGAAGACAAAATTAAATAAAAAATCGGCCAAGTGCGAGTCGGACTCGCGCACCGAGGGTTCCGTACAAACCTGTAGGTATATACGTAAAATTTATGGTATTTTATTGCTAAATGAAATGATTATATGATGTAACTAAAAATGTATGCTTTTCGCAATTTTTCCTTCATCTGTTCTATAAGACGTTGCTTCGTACCTAATTTCAAGATTCTGAGTTCACGGTAAGTCCCTGTAGGTTTTGATTCCCTTGCGAGTGTCGAAAATTTGCAGCATAAACGGCTGTATCTTTTGATTGCGTTGGCTTAGAAGTTTGATTTTTTCATAGCTCCAAGGGACAGTAGAACTGTGTATTTGATATGATTTTTTTATGAATTCAGCTTGAAGCCTCCACGCGTTCCTGAGAAAAAGGGTCTCGACAGACAGACAGACGGACAACAAAGTGATCCTATGAGGGTTCCGTATTTTCCTACAGTACGGAACCCTAAGAAGAAAAAAATTCTTATTGTAGGGTCGTCTGTGAGCGCGCATTGCGTGTATAGTAGTCCTCACCAGTGATGACAGTCTGCGCCCAGGGCTGCATGATCTCGTCGAAGGAGCCGAGGTCGAAGAAGCCGGCCCGCGGGCCGTCGCCGGCCAGCATGAGGCGCGGGTCGTGCGGGCCGCGCGGCGGGACCCACTCCACGGGCCGGGACACGGGGTCCACGGGACGCATTATTGGCACCATGCTGAGTTTGTCCTGCGGAGAGACGGCTTTTTTGGGATATTTGTTTATTTGTTTTGCGCAATATAGCTGTCCTCGGATGATTTAATTTGATACAGCATTTTATGCCAGTCATCCGAGAAAGTTGGTAGTAGTGCAGTAAAAGGACTATTAACATATACATAGCATAATATACTACAAATATACCAAATATCTAATACTTTTAAACGAGCAATTCTTGTATGTATATATATATATAATCTGATTCTAGTAAACGGCTTCAACGAGCAAAGCTCGGACATCCAGGTACTAAATATATATTATGATGATCATACACATAAAATGTACTAGAGTTAGTAAATATCTTATAAATTACGTTTATAATTATAGGGATAGTGACGATGATCATCAAAGCAACAGGGACAATGGTGATCATTAAAGCTATAGTTAAAACGATAGTCGAAGCGAAAGCGACGGTGATCATTACAGCGATAGTGACAACAAGGCACAGTGATAGTGACAACAAGGCACAATAATAGTGACAACAAAGCACAGTAACAGTGACAACAAGGCACAATGATAGTGACAACAAAGCACAGTGATCTGTGATAGTGACAACAAGGCATAGTGATAGTGACAACAAGGCTCAGTGATGGTGACAACAAGGCGCAGTGATAGTGATAACAAATCACTGTGATAGTGACAACGATGCACAGTGATAGTGACAACGATGCACAGTGATAATGACAAAAAGGCACAGTGATAGTGACAACAAGGCATAGTGATAGTGACTTCAAGACACAGTGATAGTGACAATAAGGCACATTGATAGCGACAACTAGGGATAATGATAGTGACAACAAGGCACAGTGATAGCGACAACAAGGCACAGTTATAGTGACAACAAGGCAAAGTGATAGTGACAACAAGGCACAGTTATAGCGACAACAAGGCGCAGCGATGGTGACACCTACCTTGGGCACAAAAGACAGCCACCGCACGGCCGTCCCGACGGCGTCGAGGTCCGTGGGCGCGGTGGCGTGCGTGACGCCGTTGTTGTGCATGATCTGCACGCCGCCGAGCTGGTTGTTGGACGCGTACACGCCGCGACCGAGCACCTTGTTGAGGGCCGCGTACCCGGTCAGGATTATGTACGACGACTCCACCTGGATCACGCGGTGCCCGAGACTGCAACGAAAGTACCGGTGTTACTATTTATTTATGACAAATTGGCATTTGGGCGCTACTTCACCCGATGAAAAGTGACGATGCGGCCGAAAATGAAGCACGCTTGCCTAGAAGATACCTATTTACAGACTCCCAGACTTAGTCCAACTTAGTCGTAGTGAACGAGCTTCCCAGTCGGACAGTCGGTCAAACCCATCAAGCCAGAAATGTGTTAATAAAAATATTAATATTATTATTTAAGGGGGCACCCATACACGTCAGTGGCGAGCAAAATTTTTTTTTTTTATGCCCGTGTCTTATATTCTTAAAAAGAACTTGTAAATTAGAGTACGAAACCGTTTTTAAGGACATGCAAACATAATACTTAAATGTTCGTAATACCCGATAGACTGCGAGATTGATAGAACTGATAGGGGACTGATAGAATTGCGGGACTTATAAAGTGCGTGCTAAATTTGAATATTTCCAGTTTCATGACACAAGTATTTCAACTCAATGCGAGGCTGTGAGTGTACGCGCTAACGTGACTATCCCCGACACAAGTCTCCGCTGTTCGTGCGGCGCTGCGCGTGTGACTCACCGCACGACGTAGGAGCCGATGCCGATGGCGCGGCACGAGACCACGGATATAGTGACGATGTCCTCGTACGCCTGTGCAGTCTCCCCGGCGATCAAGCCGGCATCTCGCAAGCACTCCACGCCGAGGCCGTCTTCTTTGCCTATTTAAAACAAGTGATCATTAAAAAAGATTAAAAAAAACAAGCTTGTGAATAAAAAAAGCCTCAAGTGAGATATGGTATGTGTACAGTATATAATGACCTTTCAGACAAAATATAAGACTGTACAACAAAAATACAGAAGCATAGTATGGATAATGGCCGAACATAGTCTGCGCGGAATACATCAAGGTTTGCTGTCACCAACACTTTTTAATATGAACACCAAGGTCCCAAAATACTAAGAACTACCACTGGGAAAGTTTAAAACAGAAATAAAACGGACATTAATTAAGAAAGCTTATTATAAAACGAATAACTACATTAATGACAAGGATGCATGGAGGCAAACGGCACAAGCGCTTTCTGTCGACTACATAATACCTAGGTTAATATGATTTTTATATAAGTAATTTAAGAATGTTACAAAATATTATAAAAATATACGCCACGCAAACTTTCTTGCCAGGTTCTTCTCGAGATGGCTGTAATTTTGCTAATCTGGCAGTAGAGTCATTAACTTTCATGAGTGCCTTTTAGGGCCCGTGTGAATAAACGAATGTAAATTTAAATTTGAAGTCTATGACTATACATTAAAATATAAAAAAATCATAGAATAGATAACGAAGTCTGCGCGGAATACGTCAAGGAGGTTTGCTATCGCCAACACTTTATAATAAAATCACCAAATTTCAGTCGTAAAAAATACTAAGAACATTTCACACATCGTCGCTTACCGTCAGGTGATATGGTGGTCAAAAATTTGCCTATCATGAATAAAAAAGCTATCTTCTTACCAATAATATCTGTGATCTTGTATCTCGACTCTCCTTCATCCTCAATAAGTTGCGTCTTCACGGACCCCAGAGGTCCAAGTTTGGAGAACGCCTCGGGCGATAGGTAAAGGTATTTGAACCCTCGCTCTGGCCGTTCAGAGTCGACCCAAGCGACGTTGAATTCCGATTTCACCTCTTCGGCGACGCCTATTCGAGCGCCGGAGTTCACGCTTATGTACAGCTGTGGGAGATATTAAATGTTAAACTTGAACATAAACACAAACGCTTTCACACTCACAGCCCCACACTAAGTTCGAAGACTTGTGTTGTGGGTGCTGAAAACATTTACATCACAGACTCAATCACACTCAGAACCAGAAACACAAATTTCCCTTAGGGAGAAAACTAGTATTACCACCGGGAATCGAACCCGAGACCCGACCCCGAACGTGCACCCAACGGGCAGTTCCAACTTAGTGTGTTGGTGTCAAAAGTTAAGAATGTTACTTATTAAGAACTAGCCGTGCCCCGCGGCTTCGCCCGTTATAATCAATTTCAAAAGTAGCCTATGTGTTAATCCTAGGTATAAGCTATATACATTCCAAATTTCATTCGAATCCGTTCAGCCGTTAAAGCGTGAAGAGGGGACAAACATACTTACACACTTACACACAAACTTTCACTTTTGGATTTTTTTGTAGGATTTGACAGTTAGCATCCTCAATAATGCCTGAGGAAACAAGGCACAGCTAGGAAAAAAAAAGTATCTATAATGGGAGAAAAATTAAAACTCACCCTTGGGATTTTAAGTTCCCTGGCATACGCCGAGGCCTTGTAGAACACCCAGTCCTCCTGGGGTCCAAATGAACCCATGTAGTAGGTCAGGTCGTTGGCGATCAGGATTATGTCCCTACCGTCGGGACATTCGGGCGTATAGAGCGTTATTCGCCAAGCTACCATGCCCACCTGGAGAAAAAAAAAACAATTTACAGTCAGTTTGGAATTCACTTGTAACTAAATAAGTAAAAAAAAAACATTTCCATCACACACAATAATTCCCAGACACTTAGGCAATTAAAAGTGATAAAAAAAGGAAAAATAAATATAACAAAATAGTAAAACTCGCACCATGTGTAATAATGGTGGATTATTAACCGCCAATACTTAGTAAACGTGCATAAGTGTAGACAAATCATACAAAGTTGAAAAACGTGATTTTCGCCTTCGCTCCATAACTCCAATAGAAGTTCTAGTAAAGTTTCTACCACTTTACTAGGGCATGACTTGACTATGACTGGACTGTGACTTATGACTGGGACTTTTAACACAAAATACACTTGAAATATATTATGAAAAACTCACGTTGTTCTGTCCCGGCAGTCTCGTGACTTCCACGACCCTTCTCTCACCATCGGGCTCCACTACTAACTCCACTGCGGTCATCACGTTGTCCGGCATCGGGCCTACAAACATTAAAAATGGCCGAAATCAAGACCTGTAAGAAAAACGTATGCACCGATTTTCACCAAACATAGCCTCGTACATAGAACCTCGATTGTAATTAGCCTCGAAAGTAATAAGATAAATAGTTTATTTGCAAAAGTAATACCACCTTACTTGGACAACAGATGACAGTAACAGCGTAATAATTCATTTTCCTTTTACTCTGCCTTTGCAAGCGTGCAAATCTTCTATACGTTCAATTTGTCAATTAAAAATAATCAACTACGTCCTAAAATCTTATTTACCAAAAAAAACAAGCATCACTATCGCAAATATCGTTTACAAACGGTTTGTTTCCTATCTCGATGCAAATTGTATGACGTTAAATGTTTTTGTATGTCAAATATTGATCTATGCTATAAAAGCTGAGTTCAAGTAACCAATATGTGTATAAATATAACAAGTGAAATATGGCGTTGCTGATTTTGTATTGTTGTGTACTGCCCGGTGGATAAGTTCGGTGCACATTCGTTTTAAGCAGCGAGTATCGAATTCGATTCCCGGTGGCATCACAAGTGTTTTCCCCAAGGAAAACTTGTGTTTCTGGTTCTGGTTGTGATCGTGTGTGTGATGTGAATGTTTCCAGCACCCACGACACAAGACATCGAACTTAGTGTGGGGCTGTGAGTGTGAAAGAGTTTATTTATGTTTGTTTTAGCTGAGCGGTGTTACCAATACAATCTTTACATTCATAGAATTCCCTATCTTCGTAATAAATAATACAATTAATATAAACGCTTTAATACTCTCAGCCCCACACTCGGTTCGATGACTTACGTCGTGGGTGTCGGAAACATTCACTCAATCGCAACAAGAACCAGAAACACATATTTTCTTTGAAGAAAACTTGTGTTCCCGCCAAGAATCAAACCCGATACCCCTCTTGAATAAGTTTGATTCTCCGTGTATATCGCGGGGCTGTAAGTGTGTTGTCCACTTACCATCGACGCTTCCTTCCTCGATGCACTCCCGCCAGCGGTTCTCGACGACCTGTCGGAACATGTCGGGCATGTCGTATACATACGTGGTGCCCTGCGACGTCGCCTGTACAAATAACAACATGTTTAAACTTGTTGCAGGGTATATTACATTCGGCCGGCCGAATGCCGAAATTCGGTCAGCCGAATATTCGGCTTGATAAAACAAGTAAATGATAAGAAATCACATGAAGATAAATGATAAGAAATATTTTAATTTTAATTGAATGTTGTATTAATTTTCTATCACATAGGATACGTACGTTTATCTTTGTTTCTTTTTATTCTATAATTATTTGACGTTTATCATCCATACAACGAAGGAGTGGAACTCATCTCCCGCGTCCTTGTTCCCTGAACGGTATAATCTGGGAGTTTTCTAGTCTCGAATAGGTTACCTTCTAGACAAGCATGTTAAATCTTCAGCCGCATCATCACTTTCCATCAGGTGAGATTGTGGCCAAAGACTTATCTATCGTACATAAAAAAGAAAATGTAACATAAAAAAAATCATCAAAATCGGCCGAGCCGTTCTTAAATACTCTTTCGTACATGCAGCATTTGATATGTATCTATATAGATACTAGTTGCGCCCCGCGGTTTTACCCGCGTAAGTCCCGGACCCGCGGGGATTTCCGGATAAAAGTAGCCAATGTGTTAATCCAGGATGTCAGCTACCTTCAAACCAAATTACATCAAAATTTGTCCAGCAGTTTGACCGCGAAGAAGTAACAAACATACAAACACACTCTAAAATTTTCGTCTTTATAATATTAGTGTGATGATTCCTTACCAAGAATCTCTTCTGTTGTAGATAGTCTTTGGTGACGTAGGGGGTAGAGATAGGCAGCCCGTGCATCGGTCCTTGTCTCGCGCCGAACGATTGGAACATTATCTGTGGAACAAATACTTATAAACAACTGAATTTTCAATTTTATTCGACCGCATCGTCACTTACCATCAAGATGAGATAGCGGTCGAACCTTTGCCTATCTTGAATAAAAAATAAACAAAAAAACTAAAAACACACTACTGCTCTAAATAGCACAAACTAAATGAGTCCAAACTCTAGGGTTTTACTTTTTACTTGTAGTCATAGAGGAGTTCCCCCCCACTTGGCTCCATCATCAGAAACTTGTCACTGAGTGAACGTCGCCAAAACAACAGACCCCAAATTTAAAAAGAAAAATCTGTCAGCATAATCATTAAAAAAATAAGTTCCGGTAGCTATCCTTCAGCTCCAGACATTATATACCGTCATTGTTAAGTAGTACACAATAGTCCAGGTGGTGGTATAGAATCGACAAATAAGAAAAATAGAAATAGAAACACGATTGAAAAAAAAAATTTTTTCCTTTTTGGTAAGGTAATCGTGATCCAGACAGTTTAGTAGTTAGTAAATTATCCTAACTTGCGTAGCTTAGCGGGTAGAGCAATAGGACATGATACTCAATGGCCGTGGGTTCAATCCTCACCTCAAGCGATATTTATTCTTTAAGTAGTAACATAAACGCTTTCACACTCAGCCCCACACTAAGTTCAATGACTTGTGTCGTGGGTGCCGGAAACATTCACATAACACACAATCAGTACCAGAAACACGAACTTTCCTTGGGGAGATAACTTGTGTTCCCGCCGGGAATCGAACCAAAGCCAGCGGGCAGTTCACAAGTAAACAAGGCCGGATATAATTCAAGGGTTTAATAGACCATTACTCCCAAGGTAAACATACTTTTTTACCGACGTCACAAAAAGGAAGTACTCAAGTCGACTGTATTATTTTTTATGTGTGTTACTTATATCTTCGTTCCACCGATTTAGAATTTTATTTTTTTGTTTCAAAGATGTTCCTTTCCAATTGGTCCTCTTTAAATTTGATCAAGATCTGACTAGTAGTTTTTGAGTTATCCTCAATAATGCGTATTCTGTGGACTACATTGACGATGTTCTCGTTTTTAACCGACTTCAGAATCTACCTCATAACTTCTTTCGTTGTGAGCCGATTTTGATGATTATTTTTTTATTTGTAAGCTGGTGCTTTTCATGTGGTCCCATTGAAATTTGATCAAGATCTGATAACTAGTCATTGAGTTATTGTCAATAATGCGTTTATTAAGTTAAATCTGATCAAGGTTCCGAAGATAAAGCGGTGAAGTCGGTTTAAGCTTTGCTTGTGTTTAATTATGAAAGTGACATACCACTCCAATCCTGGGGTCCGAGACCTCTTCATACGTGTAGACATCGAGCGAGTACCCAGACCCGTTGGACAGACACAGTCTGACAGTCTTCGTCGGCGCACCGGGACCTGGCAACACAACACAGTATTATATCATACAATAGGAGTATTGCCGCGACACTGAAAAAATTACGTTATTGATTTTGTATAATTTTCCAATACCTGTGATTCTTCGAGTGTTAATGTGTAATAATGGTGGATTATTAACCGTTAATACTTAGTAAATGTGCATTAGTGTAGGCAAGTCATACAAAGTTGAAAAACGTGATTTTCGCCTTCGCTCCAAAACTCCAATAGAAGTTCTAGTAAAGTTTCTACCACTTTACTAGGGCATGACTTGATTATGATTGAACCTTGACTGTTTTACTTGACTTTGGCAGTGACTTGCGACTACGACATTTAATTTGAAATACATTATTACTTGACACTGGCGAAATGCACAAGATATCGAAGCCAAAAAGAAATTATATACAATATTCTATTATCTGACATCGAGACAGACTCTTAAGCGACACCGCTATATAGCAGACATTCCTCAAAAGTGGTCGAAGCGTTTTGCTTCCACATTCATTATGCGAACCGCAAAGGAATGATCTTCTTTCCTGAGTCTATGTTTCGTGAAAAATACAATATGGGAGCCTTTAAGTCGCGAGTGAATAGAATCTTCTAGGCAAACGTGCTCCATCGTCGACCGCATCGTCGCTTACCACCTGGTGAGATAGTGGTCAATCGTTTATCTTGAATAAAAATAAAATGTTTATATATTAGCATACAAAACATATAATAATCACAACATTTCTGAAACTTGACGATTGAACGCCCGTTGGCTTGGTTGTGTGAACGTCCGCCTTCTAAGCAATCGGGTTCGAATCCGGGCGGGAACTCAAGTTATCTCCCCATGGAAAATTTGTGTTTCTGGTACTAGTTGTGATTGTGTGTGTGATGTGAATGTTTCCGGCACCCACGACACAAGTCATCGAACTTAGTGCGGGGCTGCGAGTATGAAAGCGTTTATATTACGTTGTCGTTTGAGGATAACTGCCTTAAAATATAGTTGCAAATTTTATTGTAAGATCATCATCATTAATATCAGTCCTGCTTGAGAGTCATTGTTGAGCACCCGAATGGAGTACGTACCAATTCTGAGCGTGAATCTAATCTCCGCTTGAAGCACGCGCAGTTTCCACAGACGGGGTCCATACCGCATCACCATTCCCAGGACAGACTCTTCAATCTGTACAAATTATCATAATTATCACACTAATATTATAAATCCGAAAGTTTGTTTGTTTTATCTTTACGCTGCAATATAACTACAGTTCGCTCGAAGCGTTTCGTATCTACGTTCATCATCCGCACGGCAGAAGAGTGGTATTCATTACCCATTTAATTATGCGAACACAAAATCTGGGAGTCTTCAAGTCTAGACTGAATAGGTATCTTCTGTGCAAGCATGTTACATCTTCGACAGCATAGTCACTTTCTATCAAATAAGATAGTGGTTAAACTCTTGTCTATCTATGTTTTTTCCAGGTTTACCTTAGCCGGGTCCATGATGACCGTGGGTCCAAAGTTGAGGAATATATGGTTGCAATCGGTCCTCTTGGCCAGCGGGTGGGAGTATGCCACTTCCAGCTCGTCCATAGCTTCCAGGAGCACTCTGTAAGATAAGATAAGATAAGGTAATTTTTATAGGCATCTCAGTTAACAAAACCAGAACAAACAGTTTATATACTGTATCTATATACAGCGTGTCTCAAAATTCAACGATAAGCGCCCACCAGAGGGTGAATAATGAATAATAGAGAAAAAAAAGCAAAAAATCTCAATTACTTATTTATATTACAAAATAAAATTTGAAATATAGCAACCTTTAAGATATTTTTAACAACATTGACCATATTTTTTAAAATATTTCTTTTTTTTTTTTTCGTTTTGTTATCCTAAGTAGCACTGCTATAGACCATCTAACAACAAGACAGACTATCAAACGTCATCCTTATATGGTTGACGTACCTCCGGTTCGCTCGAAGCGTTTTGCTTCTACGTTTATCATCCGTACAGCGAGGGAGTGGAACTCATTGCCTGCGTCTTTGTTTCCCGAACAGTACAATCTGGGTGTCTTCAAGTCTAGAGTGAATAGGTATCTTCTAGGCAAGCATGTCACATCTTCGGCCGCATCTTCACTTCCCATCAGGTAAGATAGTGGTCAAATGCTTGCCTATATATCATAAAAAAAAAAAAAAAAAAAAGACCACAACCCTTAAAAATCCCAGAATGCCTGCAGTTTTTTGGGAATGAACATTGTGTTCCCAATGGGAATCGAACCTGATACCCGTCAAATAGTGAATAACAGGTGGACGCTCACACAACTAAGCCAACGGGCAGTTAATAAAGTAATTTTTTTTTATTGTTTAATTATACATTTTTAATATACAGATAATTATAAATGCACGTACAAACAGCCATTTCTATGATTGTTAAGCATAACGGGCTATCAAGCTTTGCCTAGTTTGGGCTATTTACAATAGAATTCCTAAAATCGTAACTGAATTACCACTGGGAAAGTTTTCAAATCTGTAATAAAACGGGCATTAATTAAGAAAGCTTACTATAAAACCACAGACTATATTAATGACAAGGATGCATGGAGGCAAACTGCACAGGCTCTTTCTAGCGACTACCATAATAACACCTAGGTTAATAAAATTATGTAGATATAAGATTAAAAATGTTAAAAATAATTAATGAAAAAAAATGCGCCGCCGAGTTTCTTGCCAGGTTCTTCGCGAGATGGCTGTAATTTTGCGAATCTGGCATTAGAATCGTTAACTTTCATGAGTGCCTCTTTGGAGCCCATGTGAATAAACGATTTTGATTCGATTTGGGTCCCCAGCTTCACAATCTAATATATAAAATTCTCGTGTCGCGGTGTATGTTACCAAACTCAATTGAAACGGCTCGACCAAATTTTATGAAATTTTATGTGCATATCGGGTAGGTCTGAGAATCGGTCAACATCTATTTTTCATACCCCTAAATGTTAGGGGTGGTCCAAACCAATTTTTTTTTGTAAATTTTTTATTTATTTTTTAATTATTCAGTATTTAATAATGTATAAAACAAAACATTGTTTTCTGGGTCAGCTACTTGTAGTATAGTTATGTCTTTCATAGTCAAATAAAGAAATTTTCAGTTTCAAATAAACACGTGAGAGAGAAAACCATATATTTATACGCGAGTGACAAAGACAAAAAAACAACAGATTGTATGACATTCTTATATGGAAACCTCCACTTCCACAAATCCTTATTATTGCTAGCACTGACCTCTCTCCCTCGTTTTGTAGATACTCGAAGCTGGCCTCTTTAGTGATGAGGTCCTGGTGTCTGATGATGGAGCGGATGAAGAACCGGAAGTCGGTCACCTCCTGGCCTTTCTTTACCTGCGAGAGAAGGAACTGTTTATTTATAAAACGTATTTAGAGTACCACTAAAAATAAGTTAAGCAAGCTCCCTACAAAATATATTTTTTACGACTTCAAAAAAGGAGGAGGTTATTAATTCGACTGTATGTTTTTTGTATGTATGTTAACTCATAACTTTTATCTGGGTCAATCGATTTTGATGTTTTTTTTGTTTGAAATTTTAATTTGATCGGGATCTGATCAGTAGTTTTTTAGTTATCCTCAACAATGCATATTAAATACATTTAATCTGATCAAGGGTTCCGAAAATAAAGCGGTGAAGTCGGTTTTTAAAGTTTTTTTTTTCTTCATTTTTGGCTTCGCAATCTTGTATTTTTGGAACGAAGGCGAAATTCACGTTTTTCAACTTTGTATGATTTGCCTACACTCATGCACGTTCACTAAGTATTAACGGTTAATAATCCACCATTATTACTGATAACACTCGAAGAATCACAGGTTTTGGAAAATTATGCAAAATCAACAACGCCATTTTTTTTAAGCTTTGCTTGCACTTCAGCTGAGCCTATTCGAGCAATTTACTTTCGCTTATTAACAAGTGCTTCATCTTCTGATTACACGTAAGGCAGTGCTTCCTTTAAGTTCACAACAAACATTTATATATTTTCATATAACATCATATATTTTCTTTATCCCTGATTGATGCACGCCTCATGTCATTTCATTTTCCACCGCTGGATGACTTGTAGAGTGCAATTAAGTATTAAATAAATAAATAAATAAATCTAACAGTTTTTCCTCATACTACAAATCTAACAAAACAAACTCACCTGTCAGGATTCGAACTCCTACCCCCCTACTTCAGCCGAGCGTACTTCCATCACGCCACGATAACACATAATCGATCGGCGAAACTTACCTTCGCTTTACCCAAGTACAGGTGCATCTTCTGGTTGCTGGTAGGCAGCGCTTCCAGCTCGTAGCTCCTCATCCTGTAGAGTTCTAGTTGGAAGGCCGAGGCCGGCTCCAGATGTCTGTAGATCGTGTCCTCCGTGAAGTCGTTGCGAGCTCGGTACGTGAAGAATTTCGGGAATTGACGTCTGTTAATAAAATAAAAATAAGAATGGAATAAAAGAGGAAATATAGATTGTAGAACGATATTTCCCAAATTTTTTAGGGATGGCGGTCTATATAAGAAACGACCGCAAAAATGGTAATGATATATATTGAATTATTTGAACAGCTTTAGATTAGACGTTTGTTGTCTGTCCAAGAGCACCACACAACCACTACACTTATAGGTAGTTTGACTTAAGGCGAGCCTTTCCAAGAACTGTAGGCATATGGCGTTGCGAGCTCGCGGCAGTCACTTTCGGGAGGAGTGAAAACATTTGATTTCGAAATTGGAAGAGATTTTTAAAAATTCGTATTATGACGGCAGTTTTCAATTACATTTTCTACAAGGTTTCTGCTGGTACAAGTTTCATTGTACAAAACCTAACATAACTCAAATAAAATGCATTTTTATCACATTTTACACACATCTTTGCCATTTTATTCTATGCAGCGAAATGTAACAAATCGTGTATCGGATGGCCAAAAAGTAATGATCACACCTGTATAATTTTTCAAGATTTAAATCCGTGCTATTTAAGAGTAAAACAGAATTCAAAACGCCGTTTTTTTCAGGTTAACCCCGCCTTAAATAAGCCAATTATTTATGAATAAGAAACAAGATCAAGCTGTGACTAGACCAATTGTTATGTCTGAGGAAGAACACTGTGACCTCACTATACAGGTCTTCCTAGTGTGGGGGACAGTAATTCAACCAAAATACATTATTATATTGCTTATTTCAATAGATCTAAATATAATAATTGGTAACATATAATATGTACCTTCAATCCCCTGTGTATATCAATAAACGTTTAATTATTACCGAAAAAAAATCTCTTGATGCGCTCATCCTCGCTCGCCTTGCGTCTGTGTGAGTACTACATTTTCAACCGACTTCAAAAAAGGAGGTTCCCAATTCGACTGTATGTTTTTTTTTGTATGTATGTTACGCGATATCTCCGCCAATTATGAATCGATTTTGATGTTTTTTTGAAGTGAACACTCGTTGTGCACTTTTTGTGATAGGTAAAAAATAGAAGAGTTTTACCTACCATTAAAACTCATATTATGTCCGGAGCCTTATTCGAGGCCTATTAAACAAAATTGGAGATGACTTCTTCTTGTTTCCGGCCGTATTTAAGTCGTTGTAGTTCCTTTTAACCTAGTAAATATGACAACTTCCGGTTTCCAGTTCACCAGGTGTCGGCCATTAGAGCTTTCTTCATTGTGGTCTCAATAAATTACTTATTTCTAACTTATATATAACAAACACCAGGCAGAACTTACTGTAAGGCCTCGAATAAGGCTCCGGACATAATATGAGTTTTAATGGTAGGTAAAACTCTTCTATTATGTCCTTCCGCCGTTATTCGAGGCCTTTTAAACAAAATTGAGACATTGTTTGTTTTCGCCTGGTGAACGAGACGCCAATGTGAATACCAAAATATATATACTTACTAATTATTATTAGCAGTACATTATATATGCATAATTACAAATGATACTTTTATAGCTTATGCAGTTATACATTTGAACATTAAATTACATTAAACTAAAATCTTACAGGTTCAAATAAATCTACTAATGAAGGATTACTGGACGTAGGTTTAGAAATAGTAACTGATCTTATTTCTTTTTTATAGAATTTTGCAAATGTATTTTTTGATCTCCAATTTGCCCTAACCAATATTTTATCTAATGGTTCTCTATCAATCCAACCCCTAGATGCTACAGCTGATCTAACGCTTCCAGGAGTTGCATCAATACCAGCATCAGACAAGATAGACTTTACCCAGCCCGCGATAACAGTTCGAGAAGCAGCTTTGGCGGCTCCTCGGGCTGTTACAAACAGATTACTCACTTTACCTTCCTTACGTCTATCTCCAGCGATCTGTACCAACCTTCTCACCCATAACACGGGATCTATATTGGAGTTTTCTTTATTTGCGTACAGTTTCCAACCTAATTGAGTGTATGATACACAATCAGTTTTAGATCCGTATATAGGCCAAAAAGTTACACAGTTCGTAACACTATCATCTACAAAATTACTGTCCGATACACTTAAGAGTGAGATCGTGTACTCTACGCCCCGAGCAAAGTAACAGTAAGGTAGCACAACGCCGCGAAACTTCGTAAAGGTGCTCAACGAACAGTTTTCTGTTTGCTAACCAAGATATTACAATATCAGTATCCCAAATATATGAATTAGAACGAGATTTTGCATTACTTGTCGCTATGGATTTCAATATATGTTTTACTAAAATGTTAGAGCTAAGCTGACCATTATTTTTAGCATTACATAAAGTAGAAACGACTGATTTATGAACCAATATAGTTCTGTAAGCTAACTTTTCTTTCAGGTGGAGATCAGCCAAAAATTGTGCTAATTCTGATCCCGACGGATTAATAGGATTAACTTTAGAGTCTTGACACCATTTTATCCATCGCACCCATGCCGGTTTGTAAGTATTAAGAGTGGATTCTCGCCATCCCGCCCGCAATAAAGCCTTTTGCTGTGCAGACCAGGATTCTAACGCGTCCGACCACCCCCACATTTCCAAATTTCGAGCGTCATTTCCTGTACTTTTTGTGGGGGGTAGCCCGTCGATAAGTCTATTAGTTTGGACTCTAACTAGCTGATTGTGAATGGGGGAGCAATGGCACGGGCTTTTAAATCCGCTCTCCAAAACGCCTGGGGCCACCTCGGCGCAACTATTAGGTATGTACCTATCGCTCGATTGAGATGCATGAGAACTCTCGGTATTAGGTTTGGAGGAGGGAAGATCCACGCTAGTTTGAACTTCCATTCCCAAGCAAACGCATTGTGTTTCCATGCTGCTTGGTCCGTTTGATCTAAACTGACATATTTTTCTACAACATGGGCTCGATTTGATGCAAACAGATCCACTTCTGGGACACCCCATTTTTGAAATACAACCTGTGTCAACGTAGGAAGAAGGTGCCATTCTGGGAGAATCGACTTCCGAGATAGACGATCGGCAACACTGTTGAATTTGCCTGGAATGTGATGTGCGACTAAATGAATGTCGAAACGATCTAAAACCTTGAAAACCTGATAAGTTAAATTCATCAACTGAACCGATCGACTTCCTCCTTCGTTTCTCAGATACGCCACGACTGATTTGTTGTCGCATTGAAGCAACACCGACGAGTGACTCAGAAAGGGACCGAATCGGTACAAACACTTTAGAATAGTGAACATTTCTTTTTGATTCGAGTGAACCGACTCTTCTCCATCTAACCAATCTCCCTGTACCTGCACTCCGTTCAACTCCGCTCCCCACCCTGTGTCGGCTGCATCTGTCGTGAGAAAATGAGTCAATAACGGAGGGTGAAGTCGAGTCGACTTGTCGCAATTCTGCATCCACCACTCGAGTTCTTTGATTGACAGTAAAGGAAGAGGAGCCTTCTTTTCGGATTGGTTCCGAAGAAGATAGTTGCAATGTGTCAAGAGACAACGGAAATTTAACCGTCCCTGCGGTACAACCACCTGGCATAATTCAGGGTCCCCACTATGCTTTGAACTTCGCGAAGTGATATTCTTTGTTGTTTGACTAACTTTGTTATAGAGGCCCGTAAACTTTGAATTTTCTTTTCGGGTAAGCTTTTCCTGTTCTCCCACGTATCCCATATTAAGCCTAGGTACTCTAATGACTTTTGTGGGACTAGAATTGACTTAGAGGTGTTGACAATCCACCCTAAGACTCGCAGGGTCTTGAGAACAGTCTGTGTCTGCTCTACTAACTTTGACCTGTCCTGGCACGCAATCAAATAATCGTCGAGATAAACTACGATACGTATTCCCTGCTCTCTCAGAGTTTCCGCAGTCCAATTTGATAGGGATGCAAACACCTTGGGTGCGGTTGCAAGACCAAATGGCAAAGAGGTCATTTGCAAGAGTTGACCTCTGTAAGCAGTCTTAGAAAACACCGATGAGTGTGTGCGATAGGCACGTGCTTGAGTTAAATCGATTTTTACCATCCAATCGTTCGGTTGTAGAAAGTCTGGAATTCGACAAACTGAAATCAGTCTGAATTTGGTTACTTTTAGATACTGATTCAGCCTCTTTAAGTTAAATATAGGGCGCATGGAACCATCGCTTTTTGGGGTTAAAAAGATGGTTAATAAAAAACTCGGTGTTTGAGGGGCTTGTTCCAAAATGTTGTCCCGTATTAAATTGTTTATAGTTTGATCCATTTCGCAAGATGGAGAAGTTTGATACCGATTGCTGGCGAGATTCAACCGAACAAGTGGAGGTATCGCTATAAAAGGAATTTTGTACCCCGATATTATATGCAGCAGGGGGGTCGGCGACCTGAACTCGGCCAATGCATCGGCGAACATTCTTAACCTGCCCCCCGAGAATGGTTGTGCTATGTCAATATTTTTTACTGCCTCTCCCACTACCACGCGTGGCATTGGTTTGGCTAAAACTTTGAAAGCCCTGTTGGTTAAAAAGTTTTCTAGGATTATCCGGGGTCCGTTGACCTGCGGAATTCGATTGGACCTTAAATTGAGGTCGAAAAAAAAACCGTTGGTTTCCAGCACGGGCAGGAAAATCATATTTAAAAGCAGATGGTTGCATTGTGGCATACGAATACAACGGAACATGGTCTTAAGTGAGGTGTTAGATATCGCAACGCAAACGGTGCCGTGGGGCGACCGGCTTGGTTGTAGCTACTGGGTCCAGGTTGCGCAGCCTGAGATCCAGATGTAACTCTCTTCTCCTGCGCAGAGAAGGAGGGTCTTGAAAAAAAAAAAAAAAAATTTACTAGTAACTCCGTTATTTTTAAAAAATTCTGAGAAACCGTCCTTATTAAATAAAAAATTAGAAGACGGAGGTATCTTTTTCAAAGTAGTTTTTAAGAATTTATCTTTTACTAAACTGAGAAATGCATCACGTCTTTGTTCAATAATTTCGGCTCGACGACCACAAAGCAGTTGCAAGCAATCGAGAGAGATTTTTTGAAAATCACCTGAAAATATTTCTTTAATTATAAGTAAAGAGTCTTTATCAACATTATTACCATCGTGAACCCACTGCATTAAATCAGACACGCCCATTTTTAACGCATCACTTTGCATAATAAGTGCATGTGTAATCGCACCCAAAGACCTATCAGTTGCAATCAAATTATTCGCCTTATCGAATTGTTTAATCTCATCGTTTACTTCAAGTTCAATGAACCCCGGCCGAGCATTATAAGATTTTTGGATTTCAGAGTAACGAACATTCATCCAGTTTTCGGAATCAAAATGCTGTAATACATTTAACAAATCCACGTGGTCCGACGACGCACATGGAATTGATGGTTGTTTAAGGTTTGTAGTCAGATCAAATTCAAATTTAAGCGCCGACTCGGCGGGCACTTCAACATTTGGCGAAACCTGCTGGTTTGACGCCAGGTCCTCATTCGTTACCACCCGGATGTGTTGATCCGTATCCGGACCAACCGGGTACCACCCTAGAGGATAAGTACTGCACGCCAAAAAGTTCTGTATTTGACTTACTTGCTCGGCAAGGTGTTTAATACCTTACTCTTTTTTCCCTCTATCTCCTTACGCGGCCGCTTCCGCTTACGATGCTTTGGCGGTTCCTCCTCGCCACTGGAGGATGAAGATGAAGATGACGGGAGATCATCGCACACGTTTTTATCAGTTTCCGACATTTTGAAAGTAAAAATATTGAATAACGAAAAAATGTTTGACGTTGTCACTATGTAATGGAAAAATTTTCACCAAAATGAAAAGCTTTTCACGCAATAATCGAAATCTATCTATAATCTATATTATTTTGAAACTACAACTTATTAATCTTAATTAATCGAATAATTTAAATTAATTTATATTTATACAATTTCCAATTAAAAAATTTTTACGAACGCTATAAATACGTTTGACATGTTAACGGCTCAAAAATTAAGACGCCAATGAAGAAAGCTCTAATGGCCGACACCTGGTGAACTGGAAACCGGAAGTTGTCATATTTACTAGGTTAAAAGGAACTACAACGACTTAAATACGGCCGGAAACAAGAAGAAGTCATCTCCAATTTTGTTTAAAAGGCCTCGAATAACGGCGGAAGGACATAATGTTAAACTCGCGTGTACACGTGACCTGATCGAAAATTCGTAAGACGTAGGGAGAGTAGACCGCCGGCGCGGCGTAAGAGAGGAAGTAATATCCCCTTCTCTTTCTACCGCGCGGCGAAAATGTATGCCTGCTCCTGCTGTTTACAACGTTAATGTTCAAGTTTTCACTTCTGCCGGCACTGCCGGAGTGCAACCCGTTGTTTTATTTTTGTTTGGTAGATTATACTTCAAAGGTTCCCATATAAATTTTATCGAAATCTACCAAACCAAAACAAAAAAAGGGGGTAAAGCTTTGCTTGCGTTTAATTATCACATATCGCATTTTAAAGTATACATAATATATGTTTTCTTAATAACAAAACGGATTTTGGAGTATAAATATGTTTTCTTAAGTGATCTGTTATTTTAAAAAAATTATGGATCCTTACTTGATCAGCAGCATGAACGTGATTCGTCGGATCCGTTTTTGGTGCAGCGCCTGTCTATGCAGGCGACAGAAGTTGCCGAAGCGGCGCGACACTGCGCTGTCGTCGCTCTCGCCTGAGTCTCGCACGCCTATCATCAGGATGTGGATGGGCTCTAAAGGCTGGAAGAATCATAACATTATTTATTTTAAACTTAAATATTTAAACGCAAGCAATGCTTAAAAAAAACCGACTTCGCCGCTTTATCATCGTAACCTTGATTAGATTTAATGTATAAACACGCATTATTGACTATAACTCAAAAACTAGAGATCAGACCTTGATCAAATTTCAATGGGACCATAAAAAAGCACCAGATTTCAAATATAAAAAAAATCATCAAAATCGGCTCACAACGAAAGAAGTTATGAGGTAACTTTTGAAGTCGGGTAAACGAGAACATCGTCAAAGTACGCATTATTTGTCACAAAATAGCCATTATTGACGATATTTCAAGAACTACTGATCAGACCTTAATCAAATTTAAATGGGACCAATTAGAAAGCAACATCTTTCAAACTAAAAAAAAAAAATTTCGGTATCGGCTCACGTGGAGAGAAGTTATGAGGTAACACACATAAAAAAAAATACAGTCGACTTGAGTACCTCCTCCTTTTTTGGGAAGCCGGTAAAAAAGGTTGCTTCACCAAAGTCACAAAAAATATGTTTCGGCAGTGATTCTTGAGAGCCAGTTATTCTAAGCCCATTATTTACTAACCTCGACGACATCGTCTCTTACCAATAGATGGTTAGTAGCTACCCTATAAGTAAAAAAAATCTGTCAACTTACCACGTCGTCGCCACCATCGATGATAGGTTTGTAGTCTGTCCCAACGTTAATGCTGGTACTATCGCGATTCTCACTGCCCTCTTGTAGCGCAGCTAGGTCCTGAAACAATAATCATGATTAAACACAAATTTTTTTGCTAAAATTTAATAAATGTAGCACTCGTGGCGAGATCCGATTAAGTAATCGATTGACAATGTTGCGATGGCGCACTTACGTCGCAAACACCGGAACAGATAGTATTTAACGACACCAAAAGTCGTTGGCGCAGTCAGTAGGATACCCAAAAAAATTTTTGCTGTAAGAGCGAGACAGTCACACACATCACTCTCCTCACACTGGCATCGCTTGCGAAATAATGCACTAAATCCAGTAGTTCAACATAACACTGAACAAATTCCACAAAAGAGTAGGAAACTTTAGAGGGCAGTCAGTAGAACATTTAAAGCTTTCGCTGTAAAAGCAAGACAGATAGACTCACCTCTCTCCTCACACTCGCATCGCTCGCGAAATCATGCACCAAATCCAGTAGTTCATCTGCATACTGAACAAACTGCTCGAACGAGTCGAAGGCCGCGAGGGCGCCGGTGCGGTGATGGCATTTCCTCATTGCTGCAGTACAAAGTTCAGCCGGGGTGCCTTCTTGGTCTTGCGCTGAAGCTAGCTCGATCTCTGATTGGCTGAGAGGGATTCTGTAGGGAAAAAACTGGTATCACACATCGGAAAATCACTGCCTGGCTTTATTTGTCACCTTTCTTGAATAAGCCGCTAGGCGGACTTTTTAAAAAGTACGGAAATAGTTGAAATTATGGATGATATTACTGTTTATCCTAAATGGTAGTCATCATGAATAAAGGGCACAGTTATTAATAATAATTATTAATATACTTAGAAAGTCTTTAGTTGATAGTCAAAGAATAAATATTGCGGTTAACGTAATATGAGTATTTATATAACCCGCGCAAATAAAAAGTTGTTGTGATATTATCGTCAGGGGAAATATATAGTCATCACACTCACACAAGCGATTAACGGTAATATTGCGAGTGAGATACCAATACAGCTGTCGTCGATCCCAGATGTTTGAGTTCCTCTAAAGCGAGGGCGACCTTGTAGTAACTCATGCTATTTTAAATCCGCACCCTGGTTCGAGCTGGGCCTCATCAATATTTTTTAAAGTGCTGAGTTTACACTCAAATTAAAAACAGCGAAGTTAAAAAAACCGGCATGTACACAAATCACAACATTCCAGATGTGTCATACACCAACCCGGATTGGGCCGGCGCGGATAAAGTCTCAACTCTCCCACTGCTTCTTGGCTGTAGGAACAAATTGGGCACCGGGACGTCTCTCATAGGGAAAAGATCATAGGGAAATGATTAAGTGAACGCGAGCCTATTTACAATAAAGACAGCGTGTTGTTATAAGTTTCAAAAGTTCACACCTGTTGGGATGTCCAGTGGGCAACACAAATTGGAAATGTACAACTCCCAACTCGCCAGAGAGCCCCAGATGCTGCAGGCACGTGATGTCGTAGGAGGTGTACGCACGACGGACGTACACTTCTAAAGCTGCGTTGCATACCTGGGAATATATAAATAGTTTATATTACTAGTAGTTCGACCCGTACTAAGTACCTTTACATAATATACTCTGAGAATTTAGAAGTTTTTCGCTTGTATGGTTATGACTCAGACAGACAGATGGACGGATGGAAGGTCGGGTAAAGTGCTGAACCTCAAGACCATGAAGGCTTTGCTAGTTCTAGGGTTCTTTTGTTCCGATAGCATAACTATTTTTGAACATTTAATTACTAGGTATGATTATGCAAAATGTAATCAATTAACTCAAAACATAGAAGTCTCACTTTTTTCGTAGCAAATTGTTGGAGCGAATACTAAGTTTTATATTTTTTTAGTTAATTTTAATGAAAACGCGAGTAAAGCCGTGAAGCATCGCTAGTTAAGCTACATAAAACTTCTCAATGAAGAAATATACTTAATTTACTGCAATGTGGAAGCCTTTCATTATAACATTACCAAATTAAATATGCTGTTAGAAAAATATTCATAATCATGCTCAATTTGCAGCAAAATTGTCGATAATCTAAACTAAACTACGATAATTTCACATAAACTGATTTAAAATTGTTCACGCAAGGTATCGGCTTTGATCATGTCATTGTAACGCCTGCGGCTAAGTAAAATGGACTTTAACAAGCACTCAATTAAGTTTAAAAGCTCGGAACGGGTTTTAGTTTTGTATTTTAAAAGGCTTTGGATGTTATCAAAATCCATAGCACCAGAAAGCAACGAAGTCAGCTTGACGTATAGTTTGCGCTTGACTTCGCGCGCCGTGCGTCTGTGTGCGAATTACGTCTGTACACAGCACACACGTACGCTGCCATTGTGCCTAGGTGAAAATTTTGTGCCGGTTTTAAAGACTGGCAATCGTATCAACTTTAGAGGGCATAGAGGTTGAAATGGACGAGCCAAAGTTTAAGCCGTTTAGGCATACATACCAACTGATAACCTTTGCCTTGTGCACCGGCATGATATACCCTAACCCTAGGACTAATTTCTGGAGATTTATTGCCATTCGTAAGTAAATTAATCCTAAGACATATCGCCCTTGACAGAGCGGTCGCGTTTGTAGCGGTATAGATGTGTACCATTGTATAGCACATACAGGACATGCGATAATGCTAATATTAATCGATTTTTTTGCTAGATAGGCAAGCATTTGACCATTACTTACACCTGATGGAAAGTGAAGATGCGACCGAAGATGTATGCTAGGAGATACCTTTTCACTCTAGACTTGAACACAGATTGATTGATTTCGCACTGTTCGGGGACGCAGACGCAGGCAATTAGTTTTACTCCTTCGGGGTACGGATGATAAACATAGAAAAGCGAGACGCTTCGAGCAAACTGGAGGTATGTTAACCATAAATGGATGACGTTTGACAGTTCGTCTTGTTGTTAGATGTCAAAAAGGATATGGGAGAATTAAGTCATATAATTCCTGCGCACTCTCTCCAAAATGTGAGCGATAGAATACCGATAGACCTGCTACCTTACGTCGGTGACCGAGACTTTACATTTTGAAATCAACTAGCTTAATATCGCCAATGATCAATACAATCTTTTGGCTCACTGGTCAATAGATTCAAGAGCTTCTAGCTGTTGATTTATAGTTCGATGCGACCACCATTGTGCGACTGCGCCTGTCACCCGTTCCTCGCCCAGTTTACCATTTGTATATTAAATATTGTTTAACGACAAATGCTTCTATTTAAGAGTGATAAATGACTGGTGTATTTTGCTGCAATCCTTCTAAATGCAATAAATCAACGCACCACCTCTTTCTGGGCCTATCTAGACGACATTTACCGTCTTCAGGCACCCACCCATGGGGTGACAATTTTAGTCCATATATCTGGGTGCATTCGGCTTGCCGCTTGATACCTAACACACTACGGTCCACAGCTCTTTGGCAAACCTTGAGTTTGGACCTATGAGCCTCGGTCAGTGACCAGATTTGAGCATCGTAAGTTAGGATAGGCAGAATACACATGTCGTTAAGTTGGCGGTGAAGTGAAAGTTTAAATTATTATTGTGAAATTCCGGCATCTTATTTATGTTTAGTAAATTTTACAGCGTTGGTCATCGTTACAATATCGCCGTTTGCTTTCATGATCTTCGTAGACATGTACTTCAGTTGGATTAACAGGGATATTGTGAATATTATACGTCACAGCACTGTGGTGGGGCCGTTTCTTGGCGGGTTCTTCAAGGTACTCATAAATATATACTTACATCATAAATTACGTTTTGTTACGAACGACGATACTCCTGTTTCACCGAAACCGGTCAACTGGAGACCTTCAAGCGAATTCCTCTTCCGGTGCAAAGGAACACAGGTCTTAGAGAAACATTTAACTAAACCTGACATAGGTTTTAGTAATAAGTTCGTGTTGTATGAGCTGGTAAGGATTGCAATTATGTCCTTTAAGTCCTTAATGCACCAGATTTTTCTACTTCTTCTTTGAGGGTAGTAAACTATGAGTAAACAATTGACACCATGAAAAGCTTATAGAAACTATGTGTGTGTGATGTGAATGTTTCCGGCACCCACAATACAAGTCTTTTAACTTAGTGTAGGGCTGTGAGTGTGAAAGCGTTTTTTTTTTAAACATGCGACTTCTATCTGCAATAAAACTAACCCATTCGAATTTTTTCAAATCAATATAGGCAAACTTTTAAGCGACGATGTGGTCGACGATGGAGTAACCTTGCCCAGAAGGTACATATTCTCTCGCAACTTGAAGACTCTCATAATGTACTTATCAGGAAACACCGACTCAGGTAATGAGTTCCACTCCTTTGCGGTTCGCACAATAAATGTGAAGACCAAACGCTTCGTCCTCATTCGTAGAACGTCTACCATATAGCGATGTCGCCTAACAGTTTGTCTGCTTCTCCGATGTTAGAACGAGGATTGAGGAATTAGATCGTGTGGTTCCTTGGATCAATTGGGTATGGTCAAATGCTAGTATGTCGCGTATTGAAAAATCTCTAACATCCACAGATGTTTCTGATGTTCCACAAACGTATTCCGGCAAAGCAAATCTTGGACGAAATAGATCAAGACTACGAGAGTTATAACCATTTAACCCCGAAATATAAGAAGCTAACAGCGAACAGTATTAAGCACAGTCAAATATATTGCGAGAGGACTTGGGTTACATATTTTGAATTATATTTTGCAAGCTTTTATTTAGTTTCACCTGTTTCGTTGTGTATTTATTTATCAGTCTGTAATCAAATCTTGCAAGCTAACTTAGACCCACTTCCCGATGTCCGATTGGACTCAAGTTTGGTGAACTTATGTATCTCCGGTTATCACCGAAGATACCATGCAAATGGCCTGATGATGGAGACGGTAGATGGCCATAGGAGCTTCTGAACTAAACAAGATAAACCCATCTAGTTTGGGCTCGTTTCATTCGTCTTGACAAGTTATGTAATTGTTTAGTCCTTTTTCATTTAAAAACTTTTTAAAGAAATGTCTCAGGTGACTTTAGTCTCAGGGCTTTAGTCATCTGCGACTTACTTGTTTGTTGTATAATAACATATTTGCAGGTCATAATCGTGTCGACATGCGTGCTGATCTTCCCAGCGATGGCTATTGTCCAATCCGTGTACAGCTTCGTATTTAGTGAGGGTAACATTTACATGATCCACGACGTTAATATCCCCTTCACGGAGAAAGAGACGAGATTTGAATCCCCTTACTTCGAACTCATTTTCGTGCACACTTTGTACTGCTGCGTGCTGTATATGATCAATTTTATTGGTTACGATGGGTTGGTACCTTTTTGCTTAATATTCAGAATTCACTTTAAGTTGAAACTTAAAGTTTAGTCAATGTAATAAATAGCTTAGTAATTAATCTCACCTGATGGTAGTTTAGTTAATGTAGTATTTATAAGATTAATTATTTATACTTATTAAATGTATTGGTAAATAAAATTATGATTTTAGGTAAAAATGGGCACGGACACTTGGTCTAAGGAGAACAAATATTAAGTAAAAAATACTCAAGATGTCTCGCGTCTAATGCTTATGGTTTTTTTTTTAATTTCATAGCTTTTTCATTACACCTAACATTATTTTATTATTTAGAAGGTTTTTAACGAGAACTTTTAATAAGTTAAAAGTGATACAATTAGTAGAGAAGGAATGGAATTCCGTGCCTGAATCGTTGTTTCCTGATGAGTACAATATGGGAGTTTTCAAGTCGCGAGTGAATAGATACCTCTAGGCAAGCTTGGTCCATTGTCGACCACATCATCGCTTACCATAAGGTGAGATGGTGGTCAAATGATTGCCTACCTTGAATGAAAAAAAACGAAAAAATAAAAATAGAAATTCGTAATGGCGAAATGCAGGTTAGCTCGACTGATTCGTGACTGACGTCTGTGTCCATATTCTTGATGTCAGTGATTGATCAGCTTGCCTTCACGGCAGCCATGATTGGTTCGTCACAGAAAAACGTCAGAATAACGTCTGAAACCCATTCCTACTTCGCAGGTTCTTCGGGCTTTGTATCAACCACGCGTGTCTAAAGATGGACCTATACTGCAGGGCTTTGGAAGATGCTCTGGCAGGCCCCGTACACGACATGCACAAGAAAATCGTGTACGTTATACAGGAACAGGTCAAAATGTTCGAGTAAGTACGGTCACAACTCAATGGACAGTAATAGAATAGATGCCTAAAAAAATATATCTAGTCCGTCATTTACATTATCAAAAAATATTGGACAGGTTTTTTTTCTTTTGTCAATTAAACAAGAAAATTACGAAAGTATAGTATTGAAATTTCGTTATACACTTGTTACTGAGGCGTGACGTCACGAGTCCCGAAATTTGACACTCTTTATGATTTTATGTTTAAATGACTAAAGAAAAATACGTGTCCAATATTTTTTGATAATCTAATTGACCGGCATATTAGTTTTTTTAAACCTGGCATCATCCCTATTAGAAATATCCATTTCCCATGTAATGTTTACTCTTATTACACGTATACTCGTGTATAGGGCTTTTAAAAATAAATCTTTAATTAAGAAATATAAAAGAACCATCAATCTAATTAAAAATACAGATACAACAGATGTGAAGCTGGAAAAGCAATTTATTTGTTTCATTGTATATGCTATTTAATAGATAAAATATGTATAGCAAAAATAACTTCTTTAACGCCCGACTAAAATGAAGCGTGTTAAGTTTATAGTGTGTATCTTTTTTTTTATTCTAAATAGGCCACTAACTCAATTGATGGAAAGTGATGATGCCGCCAAAGATGTGACATGCTTGCCTAGAAGATACCTATTCACTCATGATTTGAAGGTTACCAGATTATACTCATCTGGGAACAATGACGCAGGCAATGAGTTCCACTCCTTCGCTGTACGGATGTACGGATTTCTTTCAGTATATACTAACGTTTCACCACTTTCTTACATGATGGTAAGCGATGATGCGGACGACGATGGAGCACACTTGTCTAGCGTTGAACGTGACTTGAAGACTCCCATATTATACTTATCAGGAAATACCGATTTTGATTTCGTTTTTTATGTTTGAAATGTGACTTGATCGAGTGCTCTTACCTATGTTTGATGAAAATCGGTGCAGCCTTTTGCCTCGGGGGTATTTTCAAAATATTGATTTTACCAATTGCTTGTTACAGGTTCGTGGATAGGATCCAAGACACGTTCAACATCTGGCTGGGTATAATATTCCTAGCGACTATGATACAGATTTGTACTTGCTTGTTTCATATATCTGAGGTAAGTTACTAGGGCATGAGTTGACTATGACTGGACTATGACTTATTACTTGACTGTGACTGGTGACTATGAATAATTTCATAAACTAAATATAGGTACTTGACACTGGCTAAATACAAACAAGAGCCATAATTAAAAACAAGAAATAATAAATAAAAAATATAACACATTGCATACTGTGGCGGTCATAGGTGTGTGTGTTTTGTGAATGTTTCCGGCACCGGCACGACACAAGTCATTGAAATTAGTGTAGGGCTGTGAGTGTGAGTGTGAAAACGTTTTATTTAATAGGTCACACGCTAGCTTATCACATGTTTTTTTGCAGGGATACGGATTCGATCTCCGCTATATGATATTCGTCACGGGTGCAGTGATCCACATCTTCCTGCCTTGCAGATACGCCGCTAAGTTGAAATCTATGGTAAGGTTAATCGCAAACTAGCTGTGCCACGTGTCTTAGCTCGCATTAATCAAGTTAAAATGTAGCCTGTGTCATATAATATAAGTCGTTTCAAAACATAGAAGTATACCGAAACGCAGCAACTGTTCTGTGATCCACCGTTTTCACCCTCAAATAAACTTAACGATTTCTCCTAGACTATAGATCCAAATTATATGCAGAAAAGAAATTGCATCTACGTGAACTACGTAAGCCGATGAAATAGTTTTTTTTGAAAAGGATTAATATTAAATACTTAAAAAAGCCAACGAAACAGAAGCCGCTATTTTTTAATGTACAGGAATTCGTAGTACGTGTCGAATTCCACCATATCTCATAGACTATTTATTCAAATCATTTGCAGTAAAGAGCAAATTGTATCGACATGAACTACGTAAGACGATGAAATAGTTTATTTTGATAAGGATTAATACTGAATGTCTCAAAAAGCCAACTAAACATAGGCCGTTTTTTTTTTCAGATTTTTAACAGAATAGTATTTTTTCTGAGCTAAATACATATGTTAGATATATGCTGTCGCGGACTTTTTTGTAAAACTCATGAAGGCTAACATTTTTGCTGTATATTGTATTCACCTATGTCTAACTGTTTAGTCAGCGTACGCCGATAAAGCGGAAAGTTAGCAAATTTTTCTCCGACTTGTCTTACGAATATTATTATTTCGAACTGATAACTAACTTCTATCTCAACAAAACATAGCCTATGACACTCAGTGATAGTGTAGCTATCTATTAGTGAAAGAATTTTCAGAATCGGATCAGTAGTTTCAGAGATTACATTTTACAAACAAACAAACAAACTTTACCTCTTTATAATATTATATTATATAGCATAGATTATTGAAGTTAACTCAAAAATTACTGGTCCGATCTTGATCAAATTTAAATGTGAAGTACGCACGGCTAATATAAATCCTACTAATATTATAAATCCGAAAGTTTGTGTGTAAGTATGTTTGTTCCCTCTTCACGCTTTAACGGCTGAACGGATTTGGATAAAATTTGGAATGTACATAGATTATACCTAGGATTAACACATATGCTACTTTTTAACTTGATAATAGCGGGCGAAGCCGCGGGGCACGGCTAGTAGTTCTATATAATTATCGACCCAGCTCACAAAATTCAGATTCGGTCAGAAAATAAGTACTATTATTATATCAAATCGAATCGCCTAAATGTACTTTTCCTAGAAAAAGCGTATTTTTACCTCAAGTTCTTACATAGACTACTTTTTAACTTGATAATAGCGGGCGAAGCCGCGGGGCACGGCTAGTAGTTAATAAAAAACCTTTCAGTCAGGTGAAACCGGCACCAGAATCTACTGCAGCGGATGGGAAAACATCAACAACCAGAGCATCAGGAAGATGATCCTGTTTATGGTGGCACGGGGACAGGTGCCGATCGAAATCACGGCATTTAATATGCTCGCTTTTGATATGGAATTATTCGTTTCGGTGAGTCATTTGCAGCTTAAGTCTCAGGTGGACGAGCGCACTGATTTGGATTGAAGGGTTGTATGTGTGATTTTATTATTGCCTAAATATTTTTGTTTGCTTAAATGCATGCTAATTTTAGACAAATTATGTACTTAATATTATAATTTCCTCTCTTTTACTTTTTGCTGTGCCCATACAGGGTCTGTAATGATTCTAATTTATGTATGACATCTTAATTACTTACAGAATGCAATAAGTTTGCATTTGAATTATATAGCATAAAAAAGACCCACAATATATAAACGCAAGCAAAGCTTAAAAAAACCGACTTCACCGCTTTATCTTAGGAACCTTGATCAGATTCAACGTATTAAACACGCATTATTGACAATAACTCAAAAACTAGTGATCAGATCTTGACCAAATTTCAATGGGACCACATGGAAGGCACCAGCTTTCAAATAAAAAAAATCATCAAAATCGGCGCAAAAAGAAAGAAGTTATGAGGTAACTTTTGAAGTCGGTTAAAAACGAGAACATCGTCAATGTAGTCAACAGAATACGCATTATTAAGGATAACTCAAAAACTACTAGTCAGATCTTGATCAAATTTTAATGGGACCAATTGGAAAGCAACAACCTACCAAACAAAAACATATTTTCAAAATCGGTTCACGTGGAACGAAGTTATGAGGTAACACACATATAAAAAAAAACAGTCAACTTGAGTACCTCCTCTTTTTTGTGAAGTCGATAAAAATATATATTTATTGTTTCAGATACTGCAGTCATCCTACTCCATGTTCACGCTATTGAGATCCTAAATAATATTTTATAAACACTTCAAAATCTTTTGATTATTATATCACTGTTTCTTATACCGGTTGATTGGTAGAAGGTTAGCCAAACGTGGTGGACGTGTTGGACCTATTTGGAAAATACAAGTTCGCGTAAAAGCCGCTGGGGGTTGATGTATTTTTTTATCATTAATTTTGTTAATTTTTAGAAATTCCTTGGTGCCATTGCAACGCATGCCGGATACAACTAGTTTTTTTTTTTATAATAGATAGAATATGGAATAGAAGATGGAACATGCTTGCCTAGAAGGTACCTATTCACTCTAGACTTGAAGACACCCAGATTATACTGTTCAGAGAACAAAGACGCAGGCAATGAGTTCCACTCCTTCGCTGTACGGATGATGAACGTAGAAGCAAAACGCTTCGAGCGAACTGGAGGTATGTCAACCATAAACGGATGACGTTTGACAGTTTGTCTTGTTGTTTGACGGTAAAAAGGGCATGGAGGAATTATATCATGTAACTCCTGAGCACACTCTCCAAAATGTAAGCGTAATACAATACAATACAAAACACTTTATTATATACCAAAAAAAAATTATAAACAATGACAAATTAAATATTACAATCATCGTGGTAGTACAATGGGCGGTCTTATCGCTTAAAGCGATCTCTTCCAGACAGCCTTTGGATGGACAGTAATAGAAGAATGAATAGACAATAGACAAAGCGTAATGTTAGTAATGTAAGTTTAAAACTAGTAAATGAATAGATATCATGAGTACTCACCGCAGCATTGGTGTGATAGAAGAAATCATGCAGAATGTCGAATATGGACGTCTCAGATAGGATCAGCTTCTGTAGGTTCTCCGGGTGGAAGTCATGTCCGTACATATCCACAGCCGACAGGAAGATGGACTCCATCTGATTGTGACGCAGCTCGTACGCTGGCTGGTGTGCAGCTATCAGGACCTGGCAGCAAATGGTACATTGTTTACTGCCAACTGGTACATGTCTGTACACCCGACACAACAGTAAAAACAGGTAGTGTCGTAAAAACACAAGATAGAAGTGATACTTTTGTATTACAGGGAAGCATTTCAATTATTCATCACAGTGCTTACCCCCACCCCTTTTCGTCACACAAAAAGGTTGCGGATCAGATTTTTAAAGGCCTGCCATAAGAAGGCGACAATAGAACGGCGTCATAGATAGTTATTTATTGGATCGAATTATGACTCTAAACCAGGGGTCGGCAACCAGCGGCTCGCGAGCCACATGCGGCTATAATTTATTTAAAAAAAAATTAAAAACTTTCTGAATCGATTAACTAGGATTAGGCGTCATTTCTATAGAGTCATTAACAAGCCTCCAAAGGTACATACAATTGAAACGAGTAAATTATGGGATGATTAGGAAGGTATAACGCGTTCATAGCTTTTTCTATACGATACTCATAGTACAGTAGATATTATTGTTGGCATTAAGGATTATTGTTGGCAAGAAAAATTGTGGCTCTATAAAACTTTGAAAT
The DNA here is from genome assembly GCA_948107665.1 of Lomographa bimaculata. Taxonomy (NCBI): domain Eukaryota; kingdom Metazoa; phylum Arthropoda; class Insecta; order Lepidoptera; family Geometridae; genus Lomographa; species Lomographa bimaculata. The sequence goes on from OX403614.1 coordinate 8,421,270, forward strand.
TTTATATATTGTAATTTTAGACTCTTCCGACTTAAAAGGTTACCGACCCCTGTTCTAAACCATTCTTGAATCCGTCTGAATACACACAAAAAAAAGATCAAATTCGGTCCAGTCGTTTAGGAGGACTTCAGTCACATACAGGACTTTGAAAAACAAGACAAAGTGGCAGATTTTTGTCTAAATAGTAATACGTAAATTTAAAAATCAACCAATCAAATTGAGTAGGGTATCAAAACGAAGGAAATTAAACGGGGGGTTACATTTAATTTCATAATACATAAAAAAGCAGATTCACATTTTTCGTAGTCGAATTTTTAAAATGTTTAGTAGGTATATTGCCTTATTCAATGTTTTTTGTTAATATTCAGCAATCGACTCCCATTCAATAAATTCAGCATTTTTGTGTTTGTGTATATACCTGTCTCGCTCTCAAAGCGACGCGGCTATGCTCTGCTCGGTGCAATGACGTCAGCTCGTTAAGGGTAGCTGCCAGCTCGTCGGTCAGACCGGGCTCGTTCGACCAGAGGTGGTCAATCAGCAAGGTCACCTGGAATGGAAAACATTGATAAGCTCAGAAAGTTAAGTCACAGGTATCTAATAGTGACTGACTGGCTGATAGTGTCTAATAGTGACTGACTAGGTAATAGTCTTCAATAGTGACTGATTGGTAGATAGTGTTTGATATTAACTGACTGGCTAATAGTGTCTAATAAAGAGTGAGTGGCTGATAGTGTCTGACTGCCGATAGTGTCTAATAGTGACTGACTGACTGATAGTATCTCTAATAGCGACTGAGTGGCTGATAGTGACTCTAATAGTGACTGAGTGGCTGATACTCTCTAATAGTGCCTGACTGGCAGATAGTGTCTAATAGTGACTAACTGGCTGATAGTGTCTACAATAGCGAGTGACTTGCTGATACTGTCTAATAGTGATAAACTGGCTGATAGTGTCTACAATAGTGAGTGATTGGCTGATATTGTCTAATAGTGACTGACTGGCTCATACTGTCTAATAGTGACTGACTGGCTCATACTGTCTAATAGTGACTAACTGGCTGATAGTGTCTCCAATAGTGAGTGACTGGTTGATAGTGTCTACAATAGAGAGTGACTGGCTGATACTGTAATACACAGACGTGTCGCAGAGATTATATGCTCGTTTTATTGTCTGCAATACTCCAGCGCCTCATAAGGATAAGTCACCAATAAGGCATACTCACGAGTAGATTCTTCTTGGCGACGTGATTGTGCGAGAAGATATGATTGGCGACCAACTGCATATCGTCTTTGTACTGTTCTCTGAGCGCTACCACACACTTGTCGTACGAGCCCAGCTGGAAGTGAGACTCCACCGAGTAGTATTGGCGAAGGAGGTCGTGAACGGCCGCTTTCATGCGCCCGCGGATTCCGTTCCTGTCAATGGGAATTGTTATATAGTATAGTCGTTCGCATCGAACTGAGATCTCGCGCCTAATAGCTAAAAACTTTTGAGTACAACACAAACGCTTTCACACTCACAGCCTCACGCTAAGTTCGATGACTTGTGTCGTGGGTGCTGGAATCATTCACGTCACACACACAGTCACACTCAGAACCAGAAACACAAGTTAGGAAGAAAACTTTTGTTCCCGCCGGGAATCGAACCCGATACCCCTGATTCGAAGGCGAACGTTCTCCCAACCAAGCCAACGGACAGTTCAAAAAGTATATATGGGCTGGACTGATCCGTGACGTTAGTTCATTTTTAAAGTCTATGATTCGTCAACTTTCCTTGACCTGCCTGGACAACAAAGTGATCCTATAAGGGTTCCGTCCATTTTGAGGTACGGAACCCTAAAAATAATTTAAACACAGGCAAAGCTTAAAAAACCGACTTCACAGCTTTATCTTCGGAACCCATGATCAAACTCCTGAAATAGCAGGATGACAGGCAGAAAATACTGTAGCATTAAGTCCTCCTATGTACATAGTATTTTTTTTCATCAGGTGAGATAGCGGCCAAATGCTTACCTATCTGGCATAAAAAAAAATAAAAAAATTTGTGCATGAAGTTTTTAAATAAATAAATAAATTCAATGAATGAAATACACATTATTGATGATAACTCAAATAGGTCTTTCTTAGCTATATTTAAATCTCACACATATACCCTATTCATTTCCTACCCTGGGGAGTTTTACCTCCCAACGGGCTTCGATTCTACGAAGACGAGGCCTATTGGGAATCAAGCTACCCCAAAGTAGTCTAATATTGAAAGTAACAATAACCTGTATCTCTGCACTAGCAGGACTAGCGCTTGAGTGCTCATGAAGAATACGTCGCGGTCGGCTCGCTTCGGCAGAGACGCGGCGTGACTGAAATCAAAACAAGTCATACTAATATTAGCAAGCTTGCTCCACCTTAGACTACATCGTCACTTTCCATCAGATGTGATTGTGGTACGTTTGCTTAGTCGGTAATAAAAAAAAATACTTAATTTTTTTTTTAAATCAAGCTTTTACAAGTCCTCTTGACTTAAAGTTATACAGTCTTACTTATAAACCCCTCTTAATTTTTAATCAATTGCTTAGCTACAGTTTAACAAAAATTTCACTCATAAATGCGATTTAGCGTTAAGTAATGCTTAAATAGTCGTCAAAATTAAACACCGCCATTGCCTAGTTTAAAACTTGCTAAGAGGCAAGATGGTGGGACTGATATATTTCAATAATAATTGTGCAAAACTTTTTACGTAAGGCGCAAAATTGTTCACTTCGACAACCGTTGAATGTCACCTGTCTTAGATTTTCATTTCAATAGATTAATAAAACCACATTTTTGACAGCTGTATTCGTATAATTTCACTTTTAGTCGACTATTTTGGTTATAATCTGTGGCGATCGTGTAAATTTCGATTATTTTCGATTACAGAGCCTAACTAATGTTTATGAGTGAAAAAAAAGTTAATCGTTGATTATGGGCATAAGAGCTGCTTAACTAAGAGGTGGCTAAGCATTGCTTAGCGACATTTTTATAAGTAAGACTGTTAAAGTTATAATATCCGGATGACCGAGCTTTGCTCGGTTTTTTGTTCTTGGTAGAATGTGTTTTAATTTGTAGCCTCAGAAAGCTCCATCTAGTGTCGAGTAGAAACAGTTTTTTACATCGGTCATGGCGTAATAGATGGCGCTGATAGTTTCTTAAACCCGGTTTTTCAAATGCAGTTTGGGAATCGAGCATTTCTCGGACCTGGAACGTTGATAAATCGATTCCTTGGGCCGAAAACCCCTAATCTGTAACTTTCATGAAAATCGTTGGAGCCGTTTCCAAGATCCTGATTACACATATATATATATACAAGAATTTCTCGTTTAAAGTTATTAGATTAGATAGATAGATAGATAACCAGAGAACTTGCCAACACATGAGGTGCATGGTGTCAATAGTTATTAAATATTTCATTGACAGATATGAGAAGAAGGATTATCATTTCGATAATATCATAAAAAGCACCCCACGCTTTTTTTTAAAATTAATACATGTTTCTCTTATTCACACTATTATAAATTTATATATTTTTTTTTAATTTACACTCTTTTTTTAAGTATGTCATGTTATTGTATTATGTATTTATTTATTTATATGTTATATGTATGAATATATATTATTATTATAAATATATTTAGTTAATTACAGCACCGACCTACGTTCTTATATATTGTTTTTCTCTTTATCCATCCAAAGGTTGATGGGAAGAGATCGCTTTTAGCGATAAGTCCGCCCATTGTACTTAGATATAAATAATATGATTCTTTTTTATGTAATTTGTATTTGGTGCAATAAAGTGTTTTGTATTGTATTGTATTGTGCTATTCTCAATTTAAATTTATTAAAATTTATTTTCTATTTTTTAGTTTGGTTTTCTATATTATAAAGCGTGTTTTTTAGTTTTTTTTAACTATTATTTATTTTTAATCTCATTAAATGTTCAAGTCACGCATTATTATTAGTACGTCATAAATAGCTCTATCAATTTGTATGTCCATGTATGTATGTATGTATGATCTAGACGCTGGCTATCTGCTGGCTCGGGAACTGCGCCAGGACGCTGGTTATGTTTCTTTCGTACAGCGCCATCAGTTTGTATGTATGTATGTGTGTATGTATGACGCTCACTGGTCTATGACGCTGGCTATCTGCTGGCTCGGGAACTGCGCCAGGACGCTGGTTATGTTTCATTCGTACAGAGCCATCAGTTTGTTTGTATGTATGTGTGTATGTATGACGCTCACTGGTCTATGACGCTGGCTATCTGCTGGCTCGGGAACTGCGCCAGGACGCTGGTTATGTTTCATTCGTACAGAGCCATCAGTTTGTTTGTATGTATGTGTGTATGTATGACGCTCACTGGTCTATGACGCTGGCTATCTGCTGGCTCGGGAACTGCGCCAGGACGCTGGTTATGTTTCATTCGTACAGAGCCATCAGTTTGTTTGTATGTATGTGTGTATGTATGACGCTCACTGGTCTATGACGCTGGCTATCTGCTGGCTCGGGAACTGCGCCAGGACGCTGGTTATGTTTCATTCGTACAGAGCCATCAGTTTGTTTGTATGTATGTGTGTATGTATGACGCTCACTGGTCTATGACGCTGGCTATCTGCTGGCTCGGGAACTGCGCCAGGACGCTGGTTATGTTTCATTCGTACAGAGCCATCAGTTTGTTTGTATGTATGTGTGTATGTATGACGCTCACTGGTCTATGACGCTGGCTATCTGCTGGCTCGGGAACTGCGCCAGGACGCTGGTTATGTTTCATTCGTACAGAGCCATCAGTTTGTTTGTATGTATGTGTGTATGTATGACGCTCACTGGTCTATGACGCTGGCTATCTGCTGGCTCGGGAACTGCGCCAGGACGCTGGTTATGTTTCTTTCGTACAGCGCCATCAGTTTGTATGTAATGTATGTGTGTGTGTATGTATGACGCTCACTGGTCTATGACGCTGGCTATCTGCTGGCTCGGGAACTGCGCCAGGACGCTGGTTATGTTTCTTTCGTACAGCGCCATCAGTTTGTATGTAATGTATGTGTGTGTGTATGTATGACGCTCACTGGTCTATGACGCTGGCTATCTGCTGGCTCGGGAACTGCGCCAGGACGCTGGTTATGTTTCTTTCGTACAGCGCCATCAGTTTGCGAACCTTCTTTTCCACAGCTATGGGAATGCGGCCGGAAGTCGATGACAGCACCTGAAAATATTTTTGTATGACACGAGCTGTACTCATATAGCTTGAGTTAGCGCATGTTTATAAAAGAGTTACCTCTTGAAGCTCCAACAGGGGTAGAGAGGGGTCACGTAAGCTCTGCATGAACTTTTCCACCACCTCGCGCAGCCGAGGAGTGTTGTAGGGCTCCGGGAGACAGTACCCTGAACAAATAATAACAATTCAGAACTTCCTCAACCATGCTCGTACGAATAAGTCTTTATTCACTCGAAAAGTTAAACTATTATTATTAAGCCGACTTCAAAAAAAGGAAGATGTCCTCAATTGGACTGTATCTTTTATGTGTTATGACTTCAAATAATTTAAACGCAAGTAAAGCTTAAAAAAACGACTTTACCGCTTTACCTTCGGAACCTTGATCAGATTAAATGTATTAAACACGCATTATTGAAAATAACTCAAAAACTAGAGATCAGATTTTGATCAAATTTAAATGGGACCACATGGAAAGCACCAGTTTTCAAACAAAAAAAATCAAAATCGGTTCACGAGGAAAGAAGTAATAATTTTGACACCTCCTTTTTTGTGAAGGCGGTAGAAAAATGAGGAGGTCCTCAATTGGAATGTATTTTTTTATATATGTTACCTCCTGTCTACCTTTTTTCTAGATGAACCGTTTTGGATGATTATTTTTTTATTTAAAAGCTGGTGCTTCCCAATTGGTCCCATTTAAATTCGATCAAGATCTGACCGATAGTTATTGAGTTACCCAAGATCACCCGACAATAATTAAATGCAAGCAAAGCTTAAAAAAAGATTGTATGTACTAAACACGCATTATTGACGATATTTCAAGAACTACTGATCAGATCTTGATCAAATTGTAATGGGGCCAATTAGAAAGCAACATCTATCAAATATAGCACACGAAGTGTTTCAATTAATTATATTATTATTTTTGTTATATTATTTATGTTTCTGGTTCTGTGTTGTGATTTTGTGTAAAATAAACGCTTTTTCTTGCTTTCTTTCAAACAAAAATAAATAATTTCTAAATCGGTTCACGTAGAACGAAGTTGTGAAGTCGGTAGAAAATACAAACATACATATTAAGTCTAGATAGTGTCCCCTAGAGACAGACACTAAGACCTTAGACTAAGTTCGATGACTTATGTCGGGGGTGCCGGAAACATACACATCACATACACAAACACAACCAAAACCAGAAACGCTAAATTTTCCGCGGGGAGAAAACTTGTGGAAGCAGTAATAGAACCACCTCCGCTTAGAAGGCGAAATCAACTATAAAGGCATATATGTATATATGACATATATATATTTATTTGTAGAAAAAAGAAAAAGAAAAAGAAAATTAAAACTGACAAAAGGGTAATTTTTTTTTAAGCTATTGCATAGCTTCTATCGCGGGCCTTGAGCGTGGAGGCCGAATCCAGAAATTCCGTAACGAAAATAACCTAACACCCCCCGCTCCGACCGGCACAGCGGTGATACTTTTTAGTTTTGCCATCTATCGATGAATAGCAGAACTTTTAATGACTTTTTTGAAATATCACGCTTGTCTCTTTAGTTCAGCAACTCGCCTCTAGGTGGCAGGAAAAAAAATACTGCATAAATAAAATAAATAAATAATTATAATTGCATAAGTTGATAAAAAATGCTATGCAATAGCTTTACCGCGGCAGTCCCCGAGTGCCACACGTCTTTTTATTTATTTTTTTGTTATTGTATTTGTACAGGGCATTGTGAAAGCGTATTATTATTTATATTAATACCTGCAAGGGTATTCTCCAAGATGGCTCTGTACTTCAGATGCATGTGATGAAGTTTCTCTGACAGTTGCTGGTTGTCTTCTAGGGAGAACTGTCCCTTGTATGGTGACGCCGTGGTCACCAGCGATGGGTCGTCGAGCTCTGCAAACAAAAACAAGTAACGTATTTGTGTCTACTATGTTTTCACACCACTGACCTCATTATTAAAATTATCCTTCTCTCCATTCAAAAGTTGATAGGAAGAGATCGCTTTTAGCGATAAGTCCGCCCATTGTACTTTAGTTTTTTTTTTTGGATTACCTCTGTATCTAACTGTGTTTGGTGTACAATAAAGTTTTTTTTTTCATATACTACCTTACTACGGTCCAATTGCTTATATTACCTAAAACTATATACAGCTAAGACCTAAGTTACCTACAAGACATCGAGCTTATAGGTAACTCAAGTGCTCAAGCCCACTACCAGAAGGTAGCGTTCCCATCATGCTGGCGGCATTGCCTCTTTGAATTGCACTGCTAATACGTAGAGGCAAATAAGTATCAGCATTTTGATCACGCGTCGCCTCAACCAGGCGCTCTGATAGATGTATGTAAATAGAATGAGCTCCCGGTCCCCACGGACCCAGTGTCTCAACACCAAACGGCTCAAATATGTAACCACTGCCGAGGTGTCCATTTTTCTATCTATATATTCTATTCTAAAAAACATATAAGTAGTTATTGAGTGACGAATCGAGCAAGTTGATAAGCGTCACACTTGCCCTCTATTTATTTATTTAATACTTTTGCACAAAAAAACAGTACAAGGAGGACTTAATGCTAGAATAGCATTTTCTACTTACTCTACAGTTCAGTGCCATCCAGACTTTTGAACATTCTTTTTTATATGACACTAGCTGCGCCCCGCGGCTTTGCCCGCGTAAGACCCGGACCAGCCAGAATTCGGGGTTAAAAAGTAGCCTATGTCCTTTCTCAGGCTCTAGACTATCTGTGTACCAAATTTCGTTTAAATCGGTTCAGTAGTTTTAGTGTGAAAGCGTAACAGACAGACAGACAGAGTTACTTTCGCATTTATAATATTAAGTAAGGATACCTATTTCAATAGGTACACCATTGGAGCGATCCAACGAGGTTTTTTTATTGGTAAAAAAAATAAATATGAAAATATAATCATCTGGACTCGAACCGGGGTCTTCTGGTTTCGTGACCGCCCGATTTCCTCCCACCTGAGCTATTATAACCTTGTATTATAGATAGCGAAATGTACCTTCGCATTCTAATGACATTGTAGTAGTTTTTTATTGCCTGAAAACACGGATAAAACGACGTTTTCTAAAAATGGAACCTAGCTAGATCGATTTATCGCCCCCGAAACCCCCTGCATACTACATTTCATGAAAATCGTTGGAGCCGTTTCCGAGATTCAGATTATATATATATGTATATTAGCCGTGCCCCGCGGCTTCGCCCGCTATTATCAAGTTAAAAAGTAGCCTATGTGTTAATCCTAGGTATAAGTTATGTAAATTCCAAATTTCATCCAAATCCGTTCAGACATTAAAGCGTGAAGAGGGAACAAACATACTTACACACTTACACACTTTCGGATTTATAATATTAGTAGGATATACAAGAATTGCTCGTTTAAAGGTATTAGATACTTGTTCCATATTTAAATCCTTCATATTTATTCCCACCCTAATTGAAGATGTTGATGACTTACCAAGTGTTCCGATAAGAGCGCCCAAGTCCAACACAGCTCCTGACCGAAGGTTCCACGTGACCTTACCGGCTTCCGGGGCAGAGAGGGTCATCACCATTTTCATCACCTGATAAAGTGAAAATGTCAAAATCTATACATATTTTGAAACAGACAGAAATCTAATACAAACACATACACAATAATATATGATGATTTTATTTATATAGCATTAGCCATGCTAGGCAGAACTATAGTGATAAATTTAGAAAGGAAAAATTATCACCTGAGGCGGGATTTGAACCCGCGGCCACTCAGCCTGGCTTGAGTAGTTCAGCGGTTAGAGCAATAGGGCATGACACCCTATGGCCGCGGGTTCAAATCCCGCCTCAAGCGATATTTTTTCCTTTCTAAATGTATCACTATAATATCTATTATATAAAATTCTCGTGTCACAGTTTTCGTTGCTATACTCCTCCGAAACGGCTTGACCGATTTTGATGAAATTTTTTATGCTTATCCGGTATCTATGAGAATCGGCCAACATCTATTTTTCATCATCATCACTTTTCATCATTATCAACGCGGGTGAAACCGCGGGGCGCAGCTTGTATGTATATAAATATCTCGTATCACAGTGTTTGTGGTTGCACTCCTTCGAAACGGCTAAACCAATTTTAATGAATTTTATTTTGTGTATTTGATAGTTATAGGAATAGGCCGTAAAGTATTTTTCACCTCTCCTCCCCCCATTTTTATGTATTTTAGTCATTTTAATATTTTTGTGTGAACAATATCCAAAGAGTTTTTAGTATTCTTTGTTCTTCTAGTTGGTCTACTCACTTCTAGCAAGGAATCAATTTTTTTATCAATATCTGCTGCATTCACTAACGGTCTACTCAAAATTCTTTGTTCTTGTAATCGGTCTACTCACTTTTAGCATGGAATCAATTATTCTTTACCAATATCTGCTCAATTCAATAACAGTCTACTCGAAATTCGGTAGTCGGCCTACTCACTTTTAGCATGGAATTAATAATTATTCTTCATCACTTATTATTTATAACATTTGTATAATTTTTTTATTATTAATGATATTTCTAAATAAATATTTCTATTAGACAGAATCCTAAACAAAAAGTATTTGAAATCAGAAACATTCACTGTATACTCAAAATTCTCATTTCTTCTGCTCGGTCTTCTCACCTCACCTCAATCTCGGTCACCTCACCTCAATCTCAGCGTACGGCTGTCCCTTATCAACATGGCCACCGTCCTCCACCAGGGTGTTCACGAGTTTGCCAGCAGACGGCGCTCGGAGCTTGGAAGGGTCTTTTTCTTTTTCGAAGACCACGGTCTGATTGCCAATGACGATGCGGTATTTGTCGACCTCGTCTTTCAGATATGTGGTGAATGATGAACCGTCGATTGAAAGGAGAGTACCTGAAGAGAAGAATGGTCTTTTATGCATCAGGCCATGGTAAGCACGAATACTTGATACATTTACAGTGCTTTTTGGGAAGTTCCGCGTTGGACTGCTATGTGCTCCTCTCCCTGAGACTGGATCTACTTTTTTTCTAATTTCGTCGTCTAGCATCGTCTCAAAAATGACACACATTTTTTTAATAAATATAGGTCTACTGTTTCCCAATTTGGGAAACTACGGCCTACTCAATTTTTTTTTTAATTTGCTTGAAATCTGCGAATGACCTACTACTTCACCTCGCGGTCTACTGTTTTCCAACGCGGTCTACTACAGTCTACTGGTCTACTCACCGCCATCAGTTAGCTTATGCACCTCCAGCTCCTTGAAGCTCCCGTTCATGACCAAGAAGTATGAAGTGGGTCCATATTTAGTTGCGGACACTTTATATTTGTGGCCGCTGTGGATAAGTTCAACTTCTACTGTGTTCGACAACTGACTTGAGGCTTGGATCTGACCCCTGAAAAGAACAAGCGGCAAAATCAAACATATTATAACATTAGTTGAAAATCTTTTTTAAAAACAAGTCTTTAGAAGTCCGCCATATTGGATTTAGAGTGACGTCACTTTATTTTTCGACTAAATTCTCAGCAAGCCCTTTCATTTGATACACATATTGTAGGAGCGCATTCAAAATAACTAGTCCGCCATTTTGTGTGTTCCGCCATGTTGGACTTAGAATGACGTCACACAGCTAACCGTGCATTGTCATCCAAACTAAACGTAAATACAAAATGTCAGCTCAATCGGTTGAAGATATCTGCTTCAAAATTGAGTTGCAAGATTCCACCCGAACAAACATACATACAGTGCAAGCTAAATAAAAGCTTTTAAAAAAAAGAACTTACTTCTCCAGACAGTTCTTGAACTCCTGGAAGTGATTGGTGATTATATTGTCGGCGATGAGAATTGAACCGCACATCACCCCCAACATTATGTCGGGCTTCTCTGATTGTACCTGAAAAAAAAAAACAACATAGAAAACATGTTACTATTCTGAACTACCCGTGGGCTTAGTTGGACGCGTGTTCGCCTTCTAAGCAGGGATATCGGGTTCGATTCCCGGCGGGAACACAAGTTTTCTCACCAAGGTAAATGTGTGTTTCTGATTCTGGTTGTGATTGTGTGTGTGATGTGAATGTTTCCGCACCCACGACACAATTCATCGAACTAAGTGTGGGACACCCTATGGCCGCGGGTTCAAATCCCGCCTCAAGCGATAATTTTTCCTTTCTCAATTTAAAATTATTTGTCAGATTTTTAATTTTTAGTATGTAACTTGTTTAGTATTTATCCTGCAAAGTATCAGTGTGATGGTCTATTAGTCTACTGGCGGTCTACTCACCCTCTCAGCGATAAGCGCGTCCAGCCAGGCAGTGTCGATGTTGTTCTCTTGGAAGTTAGTTGTCTCCAACAACGTTATGAGGTACTCTACTGTTGTTCGGAAGTCGCCTCGAATGCTAAGCTCTTTTAGAGCGATGACGAGGTTTCTGTAGAAGATAGATAGGAAATAAGGTATATCATGTGTTAAGAAGCTATTGATGGGATTGACCCGATGTGTATTTGGTCTACTGGTCTACTAATTTTACAAGCCTGTTCGTTTCCCGAGGAGAATCAGAATCCAAATTGTCAGGAAATTCTACTGGTCTTCTGTTCTTCACTGGTCTACTCATCCTCTGATATATTTTTAGTCGTAAAGGAGTGTATTAAGATAAATGGTCTTTTTGGTCTTCTCATTAAATTTTTGTATGGAACTAGATGTAAAAATTAAATAAGTAGACGGTTTTTAACAAGGAGTCTATAAATTTGTAAACGTCTACAGATGACCAATAGACCAAAAGTCTACTGTTCTTTCTGTTTAATGTTATATTTTAACTGCGTCTTCGGTATGCTATTATTTTGATTTATTGGTATTTCAGTCTTCTAGTCTTCTGGTCTACTCACTCTCTAGCCTGCTCCCTGGTCTCGCCCCAAGAGAAGCAGTGCCCAAACTGTGAATCTGCAAATTCGTGAAGACCACCAGACGCAGCTACGCTGAAGTAACCCCAAACGTTCTTAGAAGACCGGAAGTTCAACTCTTGGACTGTGCCGGAAGATGGTTTGAATCCTGGCAATGAGAAAAAAAATTACATTACAAATACTTTCGCATCTCCAAGGAGGAATGTCACCCGGTCTACTGGTCTACTGACATACTGTCATCATCCACAACTGTGTACTTGGAAAATAAGTTAGCGCTAATGACGCCTGATGCCTCCGTCTACTGGTCTTCTTCGTTGGTCTATTATTCTTCATCAGGGTTATTTCAGAAGTTTTTTTTCTGACAGCGTTGTAATTTATTCAAGACAAGGGTATCTCTGTTTACTAGTCAACTGGTCTACTAATGTCAGAGACTGAAAGGATTAACATCCGCTGGTCTACTCACCCTTTTAGTCAGAGATGAATTTGGTGACAATGATGGCCAAGGTAAAATATATCTGGGTCTACCGGTCTTTTAACCTTTGGCAGTGATAACGTTATTCTAGTGCGAGGCAAATATATGAGATTTCAGTCTTTCTATTGGTCAACTGGTCTACTCACTCCCATCCACTAATCTGGCAGCGATCGAAAATCCCCAAAAAGAGGTTATTTCCCGGTCTCCTGATCATCCAGTCTACCGGTCTACTGGTCTACTCACCCTCATCAGGATTCTCGGACGTGATCCTGGCTGCGATAACGTGACCCCAAGGCGAGGGTCGCTGCTTGGGCTCGTCGAAGTCAATCTTGGTCATGCCCCAGGGAGATTCTCCATAGAGAAGACGAATGTCTTTTATGTTGTATAGGGGAAGACCCATGGCGATCTGTGAAAAAAAAAACGGTACAAGCTTGGAAAGAAGAGTGGAGCTTTTCGATTACTATACCAATCTCAAAATCGTTTTTACAGATGGGCCCCAAAGAGGCACTCACGAAAGTTAATGACTACTGCAAAATTCGCAAAATTACAGCCCCGAAAAGAAACTTGGCGGCGTACTTATTCATATTTTTTAATATTCTTAAATTACTAATACAGACTAACTAACGGGCATTACATGTACATGAATTATTGGCTGTACATTATTAGCCGTACATTATCGATACGGATCTATTTTGTACAGGCAATATTTGGCAACCCGGGAATGCACGACCTGATATTTTGTAGCCGCGTTCATGAAATATCAGGGTGTGCATTATTGGCTGTACAAAATCGGGTCGTGAATAATGTACCATATCTTCTCCCGACTACATAATATAGATACACCTAGGTTAATATAATTATGTATTAGAGATTAAGAATGAAAAATCAATCTTCCTTACACATATCTCACGATACTGACCTGTAACTGCGCGGCGGGTAGATTCACATCGGCGACCATTTCAGTGCAGGGGTGCTCAACCTGCAGCCTCGGGTTTAGCTCCAGGAAGTAATAGGACCCGGAGCCCGGGTCGTACAAGTATTCCACGGTTCCGGCCGATACGTAGCCCACCATTTTCGCGAGACGGACCGCCGCCTGGAAATTAAAATGAGAATAAAATGTATTAACAAACTGTTATTATGTATATAAAGCCGTGTCCCTCGGCTTCACCTGCATTTAAATAGATAAATAGTAGCCTATGTATTAGTGCTAGGTATAGGCTATGTATATTCTGAATCCTGGGTTCGATTCCCGGCGGGAACACAAGTTTTCTACCCAAGGAAAATGTGTTGTTCTGGGTGTGATTGTGTTTGTGATGTGAATGTTGCCGGCACCCATGACACAAGTCATCGAACTTAGTGTGGGGCTGTGAGTGTAAAGTTTATGTTTATAATAAAAAATATGTATAAACCAGTTTGACAGTCCATTTAAAAAAAAGCGCTCGAAGCCCAATTTCTAAGACAAGTTTCCCAGCAGTGGGATCTCACCTTCTCCATTTCGATGAAAACGTCAGGCTTGGCGACGGCTGCCGGAGCCTCCTCTATGATCTTCTGGTGCCGACGTTGTATGGAGCAGTCGCGGCCGAACAACGATATTGCATTACCTGAAACATTTACGATAATATACTATTTTTCTTAGCGTGTCGATGGCAACACTTACACCTTTTTACAAGCTTTTATTTAGCTAGCAATATATGTATGTATGTATGTTTGTCCGGGTGGAATCTTACAACTCAATTTTGAAGCAGATATCTTCAACCGGTTGAGCTGAAATTTTGTATTGTTGCTCGACTTGTACCAAGCGCAGGTGCGTTCATGTATGGAGTATTGTTCTCATCTTTGGGACGGTTCAGCTAAATACCAACTTGAGACTCTTGAAATCATTGAGCGAAGAGCCAAGAGACTTATTAACAGCGACCAGTTGACTGATGCAAAACTTCAGAGCTTGGGGCATCGTCGCATGGTGGCGAGTCTCTTGGTATTTTATCGGATACATTTCGGAGAGTGTGCAACGGAATTACACAATCTAATTCCCCCATCCCCATTCTATTATCGGACATCGAGACAGTCTCTTAAGCGACACCGCTATATGGTAGATATTCCACAAATGCGGATGAAGCGTTTTGCCTCCACATTCATTATGCGGACTGCAAAGGAGTGGAATTCCTTGCCTGAGTCTGTGTTTCCTGATAAATACAATATGGGAGTCTTTAAGTCACGAGTGAATAGGCATCTTCTAGGCAAACGTGCTCCATCATCGACCGCATCGTCACTTACCATCAGGTGAGATGGCGGTCAAACGTTTGCCAATCTAGAATAAAAAAAAAAAAAAAAAAGTATTCACATTTAGATTGGATGACAACGCATGGTTAGCTGTGTGACGTCATTCTAAGTCCAACATGGCGGAACACACAAAATGGCGGACAAGTAATTTTTAATGCACTCCTACAATATGGGTGTCAAATGAAAGGGCTTGCTGAGAATAACTCGAAACACCGGATCCAAGAAAACTATTTTCGTTATTGAGTCTTTAGCCTCTGTAACGCGGAGTTAAGCTGACCAATCCTTTCACCAAGATCGAACAACACAATTCCCCTACGACATAATAAGTCAAAGTTTAAGTCTTTTTTTTATTGATCGAGCGAGCGCTAAGCGTCTCCATTTCAGCTTGGGTTGCCTTCATGTGTCCGGCGGATTTCTGTTTTTTTCCCAGGTTTATCTTTATTGTCATACAATTGATTATTCCTTCAAACTGTTTAAGAATGTTTGGAAGAGAAATAGTCTCCCCGAGACAGGGAATCCTAGTGGGGATCTATTGCTTAATCTCATACCTTGTTAATAAGTTTCTGCATAAATAAATTAATTGTTAAAAAAAATAAACAATATTTTTTTCCTATTTATTAATAGTGTCTCTGTGAGCTGAAGACTTCGAGTATTTTTCGAAATGGTTGAAGTATTTTTTTTTTACTTTTTCAACCCTATATCTTCGCTATTTTGTAAATTTTCTAAAAACTGAATCGACAAAAATAATCTATATAATTATGGAACCTGCACACAAAATCTCACGAGAATCGGTTGAGAAATGCGTCCTGTAGAGGAGAACAACCGGAAATCCGCCGGACATACGAAAGTAATTTTGCCCAAGCTGAAACGGAGACGCTTTATTTCACATGTTTTATTTTTGATTATTTATTTATATACTTTTATTTTGCTGTTTATTTTTGTAGTATAATATTGTGTGTGTCATTAATTAATTGTGTGCCTCTTAAGCTCCTAAGCGGGTTCGATTCCCGGTGGGAGCACAAGTTTTCTCCCCAAGGAAAATTTGAGTTTCTGGTTGTGATTTTGTGTGTGATCTTAATGTCATAGAACTTAGTGTGGGGCTGGGAGTGTGAAAGCGTTTATGTTTATTTTTTTGTTTATGTTTCTTACCATACTGATCAGCCAATAGCTGCACCTCCAGATGGCGAGCAGATTTGGCCAATTTCATTACAAATATTGGCGAACCGGGCACTTCGGCTTGTACCTACAACAAATAATTATTTAACTAATACATAATTTAACTATATCAACACGGAAATCTCTCAAAAAAAAAAAAATATATATACAATAATAGTTTGTAATTACCGAAAAAAAGAAAATGGGCTATGTAGAATACGTAAGACAACGTAAAGGTACAGTAAATTTTTATTTTTACGCCATAATGCCAAATCTATTAAATTTATTATTTTTCAGAAATCCTGCCTAAAATTATGGACACTGTAAACAAAAATACTATTGAAACGAAACATACCAGTCATCAATGAAACTGCGTTAGTGTTATCTCTTTCGCACAGACATGCATTTAAGATCAAACTTACTGTTTGAGTTTCTTGAACTTTTGAGATTAAGTAGTTACGAACGGTATAATCTAATCACTTCACCAAAAGCGTCTAGTATGCGTTGTTTTAACATTTCTACTGTGTCCGGTTCACTAAAATAAACACGCCGTTTTATCTCACTCCACAAAAAAAAATCACAGGAAGTGAGATCAGGAGAGCGTGCCGGCCAAGCTACTGGCCCACCACGGCCTATCCAGTGATCTCCGAAGTGTGAATTTAGGAATTCGCGCACAATTCGATGATAATGCGGTGGCGTGGCGCTCCATCTTGCTGGAACCACAAGCCAGATAGGTATGGTAATGGAACGTCATCTAACATAGACGACACCATCGTTTAGAGCAGCACTAAATAACTTTTTCCCGTGAGACGTTTTCTCTAGCCATGAAGTACACACGAAGCATTAAAGTGTATTCGCGGACGTAAACGGATACGCCATCGCCATCGCGACAAAATGGGGCGGCGCGCGCGAGATTCAAATGCACGGATAACCACAACGCGCGGCGCTGCGTTTGCGACTAAGGATGAAGGAATTTATTGTTTTTGTTTCTTTCCGGCATGCCCCAACCTCGGAAGGCCGTCCCGATCACTTCCGATGATTAGCCGAGCTTCCGGGAATAATGAATGAAAATGCGACTTTTGTTTCTTTCCTTCTAGCTAGGCGGCGACACTCGAACGTCGATATAGCGATCGAGTTTTGCCGAGCTAACCCGAGCTCACTGGGAATAATGAATGAAAGTGCGGAAATAAACGTTTTATGACTACGGCCGGATTTTTGACCAATAATTACCTATTTTTTGGGATATTTTTTCGACAAAATTTATTTCGTAAGTTTTTTGTGGATGTGTGTCAGTAACGGCAGTAGATAACGCTGGTAATTTTTTTTTGGTAATTACAAACTAGTGTTGTATATATATATATATACATATATATTTGCGCCTTGAACAAACAGATCTGGTTTCATCGCAGTCGTTACGTATTTTCTTTGGAAGGTGTGCATCACAACCAACACATGGCGGCAGCGGAGCGAGTGTATAAAAGAGCGGATTCCTACCCGCGTGATTCACTCTCGTTGTAGCGTTCGGCGAGTCAACAGCTCCTGAGGATGCCTCGTGTAGAAGCGAAACATGTGTCGAACAGGGTTCGGCGAGAGCAGAGGCTTCGGCGGAGTTCCCACGATAATAATACTAACGTTCACACCCCAATAACACTAAGTCGAAGATTGCATCCTGCTTCAAGCCTAACAACCTTATCGGGATTAACACTAAATATAATATATTAACTTTTTCAAACTCAATGGGTTTATCTTGTTTAGTTCCTATGGCCATCTTCCATCTCGAACAGACTAGCGCCATGGTACCATATTATTGTATTGTCACCGAAGATACGTAAGTGCACCAAATTTGAGTCCCATCGGACATCGAGAAGTGGGTCTAATTTAGCTTGCAAGGTTTCATTACAGACCGACAGATAGCGGGACAGGTGAAACTATATAAACGCTTGTGAAAATATCATTGATGATTTTGTATGGGAATTACCACTTCAGATTACTTTCAATAGATGACATTGTATGAAGTTCACCGGGTCATCTAACATTATAAATGCGAATGTTTGTGAGTGTGTTTGTATGTTTGTTTCTTCTTCACGCTCGAACGGCTAGGCCAATTTTGATGAAATTTGGTATGAAGCGGACACCCTGGATTAAGACATAGGCTTTTTATCCCGAAATTCTCGCGGGTCCGAGACTTACGCGGGTTGAACCGCGGGGCGCAACTTGTATTAAATAAAAAAGCGTTACCTGTCTAAACATGTTTCCAAAGTCATCAGGATTCTCCACTTTTCTGATGCCCTTGCCGCCGCCGCCTTCCGATGCCTTGATCATCACGGGGAATCCTACAAACAAACATACATCAGAACAAGGAAACTACGAAATTTGGGCGCAGTGACCGCGAGGTCAATGTACGGAACAGCTGCAGGTATACAATGTATTGGGCGCAGTGACCGCGAGGTCAATGTACGGAACAGCTGCAGATATACAATGTATTGAGAGCAGTGACGGCGAGGTCAATGTACGGAACAGCTATAATATACAATGTATTGGAAACAGTGACCGCGAGGTCAATGTACGGAACAGCTGCAGATATACAATGTATTGGGAGCAGTGACCGCGAGGTCAATGTACGGAACAGCTATAATATACAATGTATTGGAAACAGTGACCGCGAGGTCAATGTACGGAACAGCTGCAGATATACAATGTATTGGGAGCAGTGACCGCGAGGTCAATGTACGGAACAGCTATAATATACAATGTATTGGGAGCAGTGACCGCGAGGTCAATGTACGGAACAGCTATAATATACAATGTATTGGAAACAGTGACCGCGAGGTCAGTGTACGGAACAGCTGTAGATATACAATGTATTGGGAGCAGTGACCGCGAGGTCAATGTACGGAACAGCTGTAGATATACAATGTATTGGGAGCAGTGACCGCGAGGTCAATGTACGGAACAGCTATAATATACAATGTATTGGAAACAGTGACCGCGAGGTCAGTGTACGGAACAGCTGTAGATATACAATGTATTGGGAGCAGTGACCGCGAGGTCAATGTACGGAACAGCTGTAGATATACAATGTATTGGGAGCAGTGACCGCGAGGTCAGTGTACGGAACAGCTGCAGATATAAAATGTATCGAGAGCAGTGACCGACCGCGAGGTCAATGCACTGGGCCACTTCACAGATATTTTTCAAAATTTCTTTGTCAATGTAAACACACACACAAACTTGCAGAAATAGAACGACTTACCAATTTTTTGCGCAGCTTGCAACCCTTGTTCGGGGGAAGTGACGCATCCCTTGGCAAAAAGTTCCGACGATATCTTGATTTTCTTCGAGTTGTATTCAGCTTTGAGTTCTGGAAATTAAAAAAAAAAATGTGGGAAATAAAGAAAGTATTTACAAGCGAAAGAGATTTAAATATTGATTAAGTATGTATTTTTTGAACCTTTATGGCTATAGATTTTCTTTTAAATTCATGATAGGCAATCCTTTGACCACCATCTCACCTAATGGTAAGCGACTATGTGGTCGACGATGGAGCAAGCTTGCCTAGAAGATACCTATTCACTCGCGACTTCAAGACTCCCATATTGTACTCGTCACCGACTCGGGTAAGGAGTCCATTCCTTTGCGGTTCGCACGATGAATGTGGAGGAAAACGCTTCTTGCGCTTTTGTGGAATGTCCACCATATAGCGGTGTCGCTTAGCAGTTTGTCTGCTTGTCCGATGATAGAACGGGGATGGGGGAACTAGAACGTGTAGTTCTTTGGCACACACTCCGAAATGTATCCGATAAAAAACCCGAGAGACTAGCGACCATGCGGCGATGACCCAAGCTCTGAAGCTTTGAATTAGTCAGCTGTTCGCTACCAATGAGTCTCTTTGCTCTACGCTCAATGGTGTCAAGAGCCTCAAGCTGGTACTTAGCTAAAACGTCCCAAAGATTAAATTTTGATATTTTATTTTTTCCTAAAATTGAACTATAACTCTATCTAGATTACCTAGTACTGCAACGAATACACTTACCACTTCCACTCCATGGCAAGGTGGGTATATCTGCCGTCTGTGCCACAATAGACGATGCAATCTTGTCCCCGAGGGCCCACATGGCCTTCTCCGGCGGGCCGATGAACACGAGTCCAGCTCGGTGCAACAGTTCGGGTAGCTTCGGGTTTTCCGATGCGTGACCCCATCCCGCCCAAACCGCCTGGAAACAGGTTCAAAAGTACATTGAAAATAAAACATATAGGAGATAACATAAAGCATAAATCGCTTTCACACACACAATTACACCCAGAACCAGAAACACAATTTTTCCTTGGGGAGAAAACTTGTGTTCCCGCCGGGAATCGAACCTGATACCCCTGTTTAGAAGGTAAACGCTCATCCAACTAAGCCAATGGGCATATGTTCTTATTAATATGATTTCTAATTAAGAATATTTATAATAATAAAAAGTTTCGTGTTTCACGTGATGTGAGTGTTTCCGGCACCCACGACACAAGTCGTGGAACTTAGTGTGGGGCTGTAGAGTAGAGTGTAAAGGGGTTTATTTTATTTTTTATAATAAAAAGTGACTGATACGTGACAACAGTGTCAGCTATTTTGATGTCAATGAACTGCAAATTGTCTTCATGGAATTCATCAGGCCGTGGACTCTGACGTCACAAAAAGAACGTCATAACAGCCGCGTTTAAAACTAACCTGATTGTATTTTTAAATATTTATTTTGATATGAAATGAAATGTTTTTAAGGGTGACATTTTTACTAGCAATGTATTAGCTGATTGACAAAAATTATAAAAAAGTATATTCCTCAATCGTCCATAATACGATATTTTGCCGATTCAGTTTGCACAGTGGACAAGCCCTGCTAGTTGCGCGCCGTGGTTCATGGGTTCGATTCCCGGACAATTTTGCCTAAGGACATTTGTGCTTCTGGTTCTGGATTTGACTGTAAATATAAAAGTTCCCAGCACCCACGAGTAAGTGAACTTAGTGTGTGGGGCTGTGAGTGTGAATGCATTTTATCTCACCTGCACTTGAGTCCTGACGGCTATATCTACGATGAGCTCCACGTTGGCATAGTTGTTGTTATTGGACCCGCCCGGCACGGGTACGTAATGGTCAGCCATCTTGATATACTCCGCGTTTGCTTTTAGGTCTTCTGGGGTTACCTGTTAGAAGACAACACTATAATTTCGGTAGCTAGTCTGTGGGATGGATCCGCTAAGTACCAGCTTGAAGCTCTTGAGTCCATCGACTGACGAGAAAAAAGACTCCTTGGCGATGATAAGCTAGTCGAGTCCAAATTGCAGTCTCGGGCACCGACGTAAGGTCGCAAGCCTATCGGTAAACTACCGTTTGCATTTTAGAATGTGTGCGTAGGAATTACACGAGTTAATTCTCCTACGCGCGTTTTACCCTATAACAGTCAAACGTCATCCATATATAGATGACATACCTCCAGTTCGCTCGAAGCGTTTCGCTTTTACGTTTATCATCCGTACTGCGAAGGAGTGGAACTCATTGTCCTCGTCTATGTTCCCAGAACGGTAAGCAAAGTGACAGGTGCAAGAATTTGCCTACCTTGAATAAAAAAAGGGGCGTTGCTAAAAACTGAGACGCAGTATGCGTTGCTAAAAACTAAGCCGCGGTGGGCGTCGCCAAAAACTGAGACGCGGTGGGCGTTGCTAAAAACTGAGACGCGGTGGGCGTTGCTAAAAACTGAGACGCGGTATGCGTTGCTAAAAACTGAGACGCGGTATGCGTTGCTAAAAACTGAGACGCAGTATGCGTTGCTAAAAACTAAGCCGCGGTGGGCGTCGCCAAAAACTGAGACGCGGTGGGCGTTGCTAAAAACTGAGACGCGGTGGGCGTTGCTAAAAACTGAGACGCGGTATGCGTTGCTAAAAACTGAGACGCGGTATGCGTTGCTAAAAACTGAGACGCAGTATGCGTTGCTAAAAACTGAGACGCGGTAGGCATTGCTAAGAACTGAGACGCGATAGGCGTTGCTAAAAACTGAGATGCGGTGAGCGTTGCTAAAACTGTGACGCGCGGCGTTGCCTAAGACCCTTATAAGACTTACCATGACCACGAAGCGCACCGCGCGTTCGTTTTTGAACATCTCGTAGGACCATCGTCTCACGGAGCGCATGCATTTTACCGCCCCGATTCCGTTGTTAGCTATCAGAACCTGCGAAATAAAATAAAAATATATTAGAAAACCTAACGGACTGATGCGTGACGATGACCTGACAAAATGACTAATTCCTTGGCTTTAATTTGGCTTGGATCTTCGGCATTCTTAGGCAAGTGGGGGTCAGAGGACTTTCCCACCAGCTTACACAGCCCTACACGTCTGGGGGGTGGGTGATCTTGGTGAGCAAGGTCAAAGGCATATATATTATTTTTAGGTTGGAATATTATCTTTTTATAAATTGTGTACCCAAAGAGTGCAAACGGAATACTACTAATAACCGAACTGCCCGTTGGGTTGGCTGGGTGAGAGCTCGCCTTCTAAGCATTGGTATCGGGTATGATTTACTCTTCAAGGAAAATTTGTGTTTCTGCTACTGGTTGTGAATATGTGATGTGAAATATGAATGTGCACCCAGGACACAATTTCAATTTATTTATTTAAATTAAAACGGCAAACAACAATCACATTTTTATTATGAAAACTATCGCAATAGCTATTCATTGTTATAGGACTAACCAGCTATTAATGTATCACACTATATAACGCGATTAATAGCCAGGTACTACCGTTGTATATGTTATAAAAACCAATTACATTATCGAACAAGTCTTCATCGTAGTGTGGGTCTGAGTGAGAAAGTGTTTATGTTTATCTATAATGGGCAATGGTGACGATTACAGGCAAGCGACTTGCTCATTTCGTCTCTCAATTATATAGAAATAAAAAGTTCGCTTGAGTATCAAATAGTTACCTTATTAATAGGCCTTGTGCCTTGGAATCGTCTGACGAACTCTTCGGGTGTGGCGATGGTGAAGTCCTTTTCTTGGAAACGCTGGCTGTGGATCACAGTTCCTTGTGACATAGAGGGCCTGAAATAAAATAATGGTTATATGAATACGTTGTTATTGACGAGAGAGCAAACTCTCGCCTAATGGTAAGCATCATACTTGCTCAATACAGTTCAGTGCCACCTAAAATTTTAAACTTATATTACTTATATCAAAATTCTGCATGGCTAAGCACTGCGCTCGTAACTTTGAGATATTAGATGTTATATTATAATGTTATATTATGATGTTATGACGACCCAGTTGGCGCCGTGGACAGGTGTCCGCCCTCTGCGCCGTGGGTCCTGGGTTCGATTCCCGGCAGGAGCACAAATTTCTTCCCAAGGGATATTTGTGCTTCTGGTTCTGGGTGTAATGTGTGTGTGATGTGAATGTTTCCGGCACCCACGATACAAGTATTTGAACTTAGTGTGGGGCTGTGAGTGTGAATGCGTTTGTTTGTTTTGTTTGTTTGTTTGTTTGTTCATCACTTTCCATCAGGTGAGATAGCGGTCAAATGCTTGCCATCCAGCATAAAAAAAATCACTTTAAGACCTGTAATTACACTGGAACTCTACTGTTGTTGGACTGGTACAGTGATCTAGTATAGTCCTAAGGTAAAAGCGCCGATTAAGTAAGGTAGGCTTATTATTATTTAGTATTGTAATTTAATTTATTTGTTATTCTATTGTAATTTGAATGTTTTATTTGTTATTTGAATGTTCTATTGTAATTTTGTAGCTTTTTATGGGTTAATTTACCTGAAATAAATGGATTTAATTTAATATATATTTTTTTTTTAATCAAGGGTTGCAGCATTTAAAATTATTAAGCCAAACCAAAACATGCTTATTGCACAATTCATTAGCATTAACTACTTAATAAAGTGAAAAAATCATGCCAGTAAACGGACAGTACCAAACAGACGTGAAAGAGTTTTTTTCTTTACATGGTATTGCAACGCATGCAGGGTTCAACTAGATTCTAATTAAAAACATAAAGCACAACAGTGATATCTCATTGCTGGACTTACCACCCCTGTTCAGAATTAGAATTAACTCAAAAGAAGTAACGTAAACTATTACTTAACTCAAATAAACTCATAGCAACAAAGTTAGATAATAGTCTGGTGAATACATGCTGGAAAAATGCACAAATGATCCCTAGCTTGCACCCAGCTAGCTATACCATCATAAATAGCACTTAGGACTATTAAACAGGGGTTGAATTCCTTCTCACTCAAAGTGAACCTCATTCCTAAACCATCAAAACGTTTGAAATTAGAGTTCGTATAATGTAGTGTTTTATAAGTGCTGCTCAAAAGAACACACGAACCAAGTGTCTTAATAGAGACAATCAGAAAAGTGTCTATCGATACTTTGAAAATTTACACAGAATAAGCTAGATTGTGATAAAGTTGTCGCCGAAAACATTCACGTCATCACAAAGAACCAGAAAGGCAAATTTCTCTGGGGAGGAAACATTTGCTCCCAGCGGGCATCGCACCCGTTACCTGCTGCTTAGAATACAGATATGCACCTAACTAAGCTAACGGGCAGTTCATTAGGTATATGACACGTTGCTTGCCATCAATGCATCTGTGCGTTTATTACGCCATCACAATATGCCATTGGCATGTTAGCACCAGTGAATGCGTTAAGATTAAATCAAGAGCTATAGATAGATACAGTAGAACGCCGATTATCTGAATGCCGAGTAACCGAATCGCCAATTATCCGAATTGGTCCTGAGCGTAATATAAAAAATTAAAACCAAGTAATTTTTGTTGTGTTTTGTTGAAACAAGTTGGAACTCGTTGTAGTCCAGATATATTTCAATTGTTATGGTTGAAAGCTAGAGGCAAGACGCTACATGTTTTGTTTGTTAAACTTAATAAAGTTTATTCTATGTGTGACAATTTGTTTTTCTTTATTACCAGTCTATGTCCGATCATCCAAATCGACCCCGGTCCCGATTTATTTGGATAATTGGCGTTCTACTGTAGATAGATACCGCTTTATTGTCACACCTTACATAAATCACTTAAAATATTTTTTTAACAACTTTAATTTAAAGTGTACAATCAGTGCTATATTATTTTATTCATAATAAAATAACACCTAACACAATATCATTCCAGAACATAATCTTACGCTTCTATGTTGGGTTACTATAGTATGCCTATACCTTCTTATTTTAAGAGTGCATTTAGACTTTATTACAACACAGTGGTACACTTTATAAAAAATTTACAACACATGTAACAGCTATGTAATGTAACAGCACCGACCAACAATAAAAGCTACAATTTTACCAAACTTATCAAATGAACAAGCCTATAAGTTTACTCCCTTACGTCTGCAAGACTTCTTGGTGTAATTAAATGCAAGGAAACGAAAATAAAGCGAACGCAATAGAGAAATCGGAGAAATCACTGGCATGACACACTTGACACATATTACTAAGAAATTCATAATTAAATGCAGTAAAACTGCCTAATAGAGGTACATTAATAAATAAACGTTTAGTCTAAGGATAGTTTTTTAGAGTTAATTAACTATTTACTAAGAAAACACAATCGCAATAAATAAGTTTTCATCTAACCTGTAACCCGTGTCCGAGTATAAGCCGTTCATGCCAGGATACATTTTATATCATACACACACAGCAAAATTAATATACCACACACTCCGGCAATTAATTGCATTCAACTAGTAATATTTCAAATTAAAAATATCATTTTATCCGCCAAAATAACTGTGCAGTTTTTTGTTTTCGTATTTGACAGACAATTTTTGACGTAAACCAATCCAATGAGACTCAAATGACGGATCATACGATCATGCTATCTCATTCACGCACTTTAAACTACTAAAGCAAGACCGAGATAAATGGATAATTGCTTCAAAGTTGCCATTTGCAAGAAATGTAGTGAGATGTGCGTATTTTGTTTACTGCAATTTGTTTGCATTAGGGCTGGACCTGAAAGTTCAAGTTTATCGATAAGATGTATTAAATAGATCGCAATACTTCATGATAGTCGTTGTTTATTTGTATGATTACTATAATAATGACGATAACTTAATTAATTTAGTACTATAAGTACATTTGATTATCTCTAAATTATCTTATCTACCTACTCACACAATACTCGTAGTTATGCCCATCATCCAACATACAATACTTTCATCTAGAACTAAGATAAAAATAATTTTAAGAGTGTCTATACACATACCAGTGGCAATGAGTCATAGGCGGATGCATACGATTGCCTATTTTGAAAACGTATCAATCAAAGTTTTATTTACAATAAAATATATTTGTTTTTTATTTTTGATAAACTGTATGACCAAATTTAAAAAAAATTGCTCAATTACTTTAAGGAACTATCAATAGCCAAATACACAGTATTAAATATGACAGTGTTATAACAATTATCATTGAAATGGTGCCTAATTTTTTTTTATACTCCAACTTTAACATTACATTTATTTTATTTATTAATTAATTAACTACCGACGTTATTAAATTCGCTAAGATGTATAACTCTAATTAAGTAACCCTAATGATTCGTTTTTTAATTTCATTGCTCCTGCCACGCATAGCATTATTAATAAAAAAAACCGGTAGATTATGTGGAAAAAATTACTCTGTACGAACATTTACACCATAATCTGACAAATAATTTTCATTTCTAGTAAAAAAATCAATTCACATCCTCCATGTATAAAAATAATTATTGGCGTAGGTAAGGTATATTTTATTTTAAAAGTAAAAGCAATTCAATACAAATAAAGCATACTTATTAAAGCATACTGCTTAGCTAATTTCCATTTACATATCTATGTTGTTTAAATAGCTATATATAATCCATTTTGATTCGAAATCGTCACTCCTAAATCAACAAACGACATCTGGTTTACGTAATAAGAATTCCTACAAACATATTACAAGGTAATGTGAGAAGGAAGTAGGTACTATTTTGTTGTAGGTACTATTTTGTTGATACATATCTAACTAAGTAGTTAGGTATTTTATGTTCGCTAGCTTTGTTGAACGAAGCGAGATCTCTATCTTGACTTAGTTGGTTCAGCACTTAGTCCGTCCGTCCGTCCATCCGACCGTCTGTCAGAGGTATCTAGCGTCTAAGCCATACAAGCGAATAACTTTAAATTCTAAGTATATTTCTATTTATATTTACATATTGTAAAGAAATGGTCCAAAGCCAAAAATTACAATTAAAATGAATATGAAAATATTAGGGGGGCACACCCACACACGTATGTCAATATAGTTTTTTTTTTCTGCCCTTGTGGGGTATTGTTGAAAAAAAACTCTGCAAGTAGAGTCCGAAACCGTTCTAAAAAATCATGTTAAAAAATAACAATTTGGTAAGTCATCAAAGTCACTGTTTTTAGACCTATTTTGTATCGGGGTCTATCTCAAAAATGGCTACAAATTTAACGCTTAAACTTGCATATACTATTCGTATAATATCCTCTAATTTAACAACAAATACAGAAATTTAACAAATATTATAAAGAAAATAAGTTTAAATAACCTCTAAAGCTTTTTTCTATTAGGCAAAATTTAGGCGCGAGATCTTCAAGAGTTTGGGGCGAATGACTAGTTGTTTTCAGTTTATATTTTAATCATTGAGATAGAAAAAAAACCAATTTGTAGCCACTTAGCAACCATTATATAATACTAGCCGTGCCCCGCGGCTTCGCCCGCTATTATCAAGTTAAAAAGTAGCCTATGTGTTAATCCTAGGTATAATCTATGTTCAGCCTTTAAAGCGTGAAGAGGAAACAATCAAACGTGAGAACAAACATACTTACACACAAACTTTCGGATTTATAATATTAGTAGGATGTAGTAACATTAGCTCAGTGTTTGTCATGGATTTTGCAGCTAAAATCGTAGGTTTGTTTCCTATCTCGATGGGGTTTGTATACTCTACTAGCCGTGCCCCGCGGCGTCGCCCGCTATTATCAAGCTAAAAAGTAGCCTATGTGTTAATCCTAGGTATAATCTATGTACATTCCAAATTTCATCTAAATCCGTTCAGCCGTTAAAGCGTGAAGAGGGAACAAACATACTTACACACTTACACACAAACTTTCGGATTTATAATATTAGTAGGATTAGTAGGATAGTAGGTAAGTCTGATTCCCATATCTAGAATCTTTAGTCTAAATTCTAGATATAAGAACGATACCGGATACTGAAACGGTAATTATATCGACATGAGTAGGTACGTTTAGATACACACACCACATGTCTATTTTTTATACAGATAAATTTTTACCGATAATTTTATTTTTATCTTTTGAAATATTAGGTCATAATAATACTATCTTGGTATTACGTTATGGATAACAACAGGAAACAGCGTTGCTGTTGAAACATAACATAAACATAAACGCTCTCACACTCACAGCCCCACACTAAGTTCGATGACTTGTGTCGTGGGTGCCGGAAACATTCACATCACAAACACAACCAGAACCAGAACCAGAAACACACACCAGAAACACACTTGTGTTTTAGTCGGGAATCGAATCCGATACCCCTGCTTAGAGAGAGAGCGCCACTAAGCCAACGAGCATTTCAAACATTATTATTTGCTTATTTATATAGCATGTTCCATAGTCGAGTGCGTCGTCATTGATCATGACGTAAGCTAGTGGTCAAGTAATATAGAAAAAAATGTAATGTAACCGAGTTAAGTGCTATCTTATTTGAATAATCAAATAACTGGCCAAGTGCATGTAAGCCTTACGCACTGAGGGTTCCTAATCGCCACACGCTTGGCACGAGTGGTTTCAATTTCTTGTTAATTAGAATTTACAAAAAATTATTGCAATAGTATTACATTATAATAACCAAGATAGTAAGTATTAATAGTTTAACGACAAATTTAAACATAAATCTTTTTATACAGTTACA
This sequence comes from Lomographa bimaculata, assembly GCA_948107665.1. Classification (NCBI taxonomy): domain Eukaryota; kingdom Metazoa; phylum Arthropoda; class Insecta; order Lepidoptera; family Geometridae; genus Lomographa; species Lomographa bimaculata. Next base: position 8,450,306 of record OX403614.1, read on the forward strand.
CATCATTTTGGAATATTCGTCATATTCAACCTATATCCTGTGAATATTCAACTAGCTGTCTACTATTAAAATCTAGAGCTCTTCTAAAAGATGCTAAGTACTATTATTGTTGTATGTTTGATTAGAACACACTGTTAAAATAATGTTTATTTACGTAAAATACCCAAATGTTCACAGTTTTAAGCTATTGCATAGCTTCTATTGCGGGCCTTGAGCGTGGAGACCGAATCCAGAAATTCCGTAACGAAAATAACCTAACACCCCCCACTCCGACCGGCACAGCGGTAATACTTTTTAGTTTTGCCATCTATCAATGAATAGCAGAACATTTAATGACTTTTTTGAAATATCACGCTTGTATCTTTAGTTCAGCAACTCGCCTCTAGGTGGCAAGAAAAATAATTCTGCTTAAATAAAATAAATAAATAATTATAATTGCATAAGTTGATAAAAAATGCTATGCAATAGCTTTACCGCGGCAGTCCCCTGCCACACGTCTTTTTTTTTTTAAATAGAGTTTATTCTAGTTATTCTATTTTATGTAATAGAGTCTCGTTTTAACGCTTTAGGTACGGTACCCTAATAAATTGTCTAAATTTTGTAGCCTTTGCACTGAGCATAGAAAAGAATATGGCACTGAGCCTTTGCAATGCAAAACTGGAGAAAGTAATATTTTGTCTTCTAGAAAAGGAATGGAAACTATATTCGACGCTATCAAAAAGAGTCTTTACACGAAAAACTTTATATAAATACCTACATAAACACGGATGGAGTTTTGCCGCGAAAGTGAAAAAATGGCGTTGTTGATTTTGTAAAATTTTCCAAAACCTGTGATTCTTCGAGTGTTAATGTGTAATAATGGTGGATTATTAACCGTTAATACTTAGTGAACGTGCATAAGTGTAGGCAAATCATACAAAGTTGAAAAACGTGATTTTCACCTTCGCTCCAAAACTCCAATAGAAGTTCTAGTAAAGTTTCTACCACTTTACTAGGGCATGACTTGACTACGACTGGACCTTGACTCTTTTACTTGACTTTGACTGTGACTTGTGACTAGGACCTATAATATGAAATACACTTGAAATATATTATCACTTGACACTGGCTAAATGCACAAGATTGCAAAGCCAAAACTAAGAGAAAAAAAAAACCACGGATGGGAATCGACCTGAGAGATTTTAGTTTCTGTGATCTGTGGAATCAACCGAACTTTGATTAACCCAATTTTTACTTCACCAAGAAGTCTGCACCTACATGTGATAAAATTAGATCAAATGGTTGTTTGCGTAGCTTATTCACTAAACCAGGGGTCGGCAACCTTTTGTGTCGGAAGAGTCAAAAATTTCAATTTTCAAAATTTCATAGTTTTATAGAGCCACAATGTGGCTCGCGAGCCGCTGGTTGCCGACCCCTGCACTAAACTAAAAGGAGTGATTACATGATCTTTGCACTGAACGTTTATTTTGATGACGTAAGTAGCACTGTTATAAAATACGTAAGACGTAGTTTTCGATTTCCGAGATATATTATTAGAGATTAATGTTGGTAAAAATGTTTGATAGACAAATGTGAAGTTTGATCTTCAAACAAACGCTTTCACAATCACAGCCCTACACTAAGTTCAAAGACTTGTATCGTGGGTACCGGAAACATTCACATCACACACACATTACACCCAGAACCAGAAGAACAAATATCCCTTGGGAAGGAATTTGTGCTCCTGACGGGAATCGAACCCAGGATCCATGGCTCAGAGGGCACCTTTCCACTGCGCCGACTGGGTCGTCAATACAATAACTCTTTATTGACACCAAAAGAGAAATACAGCTCACAGAGAAACTTATAAAGATAGGTACAATGGGCGGTCTTATTGCTAAGAGCGATCTCTTCCAGATAACCTTTGGTTGGAAATATAAACGAAAAGATAATGTATGGATGGTGGTGTGATGCAATTAATGAAATAAAATTTAAAATAATAGAAATACTAATATTGTTTCAACTACATATAAACAATACATACTAATAATAATATCAGAATATATAATCAAGTAAACTTACAGAAAATAAATAAATAATTGCATAGATATAAGTACCTAAAATACATATTATTTAATATATATAATTCACATATAGTAATGTTCACAGATTGGACACAAAAGTTTTTGACATAAGTTTTAACTAATTTAAGTAAGTAACTGTACTTGAACAACAAATACAAACAACTATTTTAAAGAACAGAAGACATGAACAATTAACCTTAATTTTTTTTTAAGGAAAAATATTAGCGCGAGATCTCAGTTCAGAGCGAACAAGTATTTAAATATAATCGAAAGCTATTACTAGTCGTTCGCACCGAACTGAGATGTCGCGACTCCATTTTGCCTAGTAGAGAAAAAAATGGAGGTTATAACTTTTTTCTTTAAAATAATTTAAAATCCATAAACGACACCCTACAGGGGTAGATGAAATAATAAAAAATATTTTGCTTTGGCAATTAGCTAAGCAGGGTGCATATTTACATATAATATACCATTTTAAATTCCATTTTCGGCTTTCCTTGTACAGTATAGACGCTAGATGCCTCTGACAGACGGACGGACGGACGGAAAAAGTGCTGAACCACCCAAGTCTACTTAGAGATCTCGCTTCGCTCGATCAAAAATCACAAATTTGTTTACATCCGCCTCTGAATATTTCTAACCAGGCAGATTACCAAATATAACTTTATGACACACAATACAATAAGGTTGCCTGGTAGAGATCGCTATTAGTGATAAAGCCGCCTGTTGTGATACTTTACGTATAAGCTTGTTTGTTGCCTTTGTTTTTTTTCTCATCTTGTAAAGTGGATCAATAAAGTATTATCTATCTATCTATCTAATACATTTGAACAAATGTTATGAATATGGTTTTACTATTATTAGTAAAAGATTGTACATATGTACTATATTATATTGTACCAAATACGAATAAGGAAACTCCACTTGTTTTTTCTGATCAAATATCCGTTTTGTTTAGTGACGTCTGCTAGTTGTGTGAAACACGAACACGTCACGAACATATTCTGATAAAAAAATGAATCGTTAATAACAAAATATCTCACATCATTGAAGTCATGTACGCAGATCATGTAAATTCTAGTATACTAATAGATCTGTGACCTGACGACCTCGCGTTTTTTTCGAAATGGCTGAAATATGTTTTTTTTTTTTACGTTTTTAGCCCCCATATAATATTTCCAAAAACTGAATGGACAATAAAATTCTAAATAATTATAGAACCTGCTCACAAAATTTCACGAGAATCGGTTAAGAAATGCGACCGGTAGAGAAGAACAACCGGAAATCCGCCGGACATACGGAAGCCATTTTGTCCAAGCTGAAACGGAGACGCTTCACTCGCGGTACGCCCTCGCTGGGTCAATTATGAATTCACATTATTATATGAGTTACTTAAGCTATTTTTAACTGCAACATCGCATTTTTTAATACCAATAAGCTACTTGTTCAAAACTTTGATATGATGATACCCATATTGTAGCAGTTCATTGAAAATAACTTGTCCGTCATTTTGGGTGTTCCGCCATGTTGGATTTAGAATCACGTCACACAGCTAACCATGCATTGGTGCCGATTCTGTTGTCCAGAATTAGACTAAACTAGCCTAAAATTAGTTTAGTCCTGTCATTTAAACTTTTAAATTAAGTTCAACGTAAAATTATTATAGCGTTTAGGTATTCTTTGACTAAAATTAGTTTATTTTTAGTTTAGTTTAGTTCGGTGCTCAACAGAATTAGCACCATTGTCATCCAAACTAAACGTGAATACAACATTTAAGCTCAATCGGTTGAAGATATCTGCTTCAAAATTGAGTTGCAAGATTCCACCCGAACATACATAGTTACATTGAAAGTTAAATAAAAGCTTATAAAAATTAACCGGATATATAGGATCACCGGGACAATTTCAGTAATTATTATTGGACCCTCTAACGCAAAAATGATTGCATATCTTTAAAGAAATTAGGAGAAGACATAGGTCCAAAAATGGACCCATAAAGCTGAGGAAGAAGATAAGACTAAAAGAAACAAGTCAATGTACTACAAATTCAAAAAACCCGACTGAGAAAAATGTGTTATATACTTTTATGTTGTAATTTGATGTGATCCCCTTTTAATTTCCATCATTTGATACCACCGATATGTGAGATAGTGGTCAAATGTTTGCTTATCAAGCATAAATAATTAAAACGCAAGCAAAGCTTAAAAAAAACCGACTTCACCGCATTATCTTCGGAGAGAGAGTAACATCGTCGCTTACCATCAGGTGAGATAGTGGTCAAGAGTTTGCCAATATTGAATAAAAAATAAAAATTGATCAGATTAAATGTATTTTTGACGATAACTAAAAACTACTGATGAGATCTTGATCAAATTTAAATGGGACCAATGGAAAAGGCAGCTTAACAGCTTTCAAACAATTGTTTTTTTCAAAATCGCTTTACGTAAGGTACTTATGAGATAACACAAATAAAAAAAAAGATGTACAGTCGAATTGAGTACCACCTTCTTTTTTGAGAAATCGGTCAAAAATGTATAAACTTTTAATCGATAAGTCGTTGAACAAGTTACGTCAACCATAAATAGAATTTTAATTATAGAAGTCAATAGCTACAGTCATTCATAGTCATTAATATTCAATTATTAATTCAGAGTATTATTTTCCACGGCTGTACCGAAAAAGGACTATAATAATGTCAGGGTCTATGTAAAACAGTTTCTTGATACCATAACAATTTATTTATATTATATTATGCGTTATCGTTAGAATCATAACATTAACTCAAATAGAAGGTCGTGAAAAGATTCTTAGAATGTTCTACTGTTAAAGTTTTCTTAAGAATTAGACATTAAAATATAATTAAAATTACGGCTATCACTCACGTTATTTGATCGAAATTGTTAACCTAGGTTTCGACCATCTACGAAGCTCTCCTTCGGGAGCATCGAGCAAAAGCATCGTACATGCTTGAAACCTATGTCGATAATATAGATCAAATGACGTGAGTGATAGCCGTATTTAAAAAATTTTATAATGTTTAAATATTTTTTATTTTTTTATACCCTTGTTTTGGGTATTTTTGGAAAGAGCTCTACAAGTAGAGTACGAAACCGGTTTACAAAAAAACATGTTGAAAAATAACTATTTGGTAGGCCACCAAAGTCACTGTTTTTAGACGTATTTTGTCCCGGGGTCTATCTCAAAAACGGCTTCACACTGAACGCTGAAACTTACGTATAATATCCGTTATATCCTGTATATGAACAACAAATACAGAAATCAAACCAATATTATAAAGAAAAAAAAGTTATAAGCAAGTAACCTCAAAAGTTATTCTCTATGAGGCAAAATGTAGGCGCGAGATCTCAGTTCCCCACTTACATATATGGAAGCCCCATTAGTATTTTGATTCATATAATTTTTAAACATAATTCCTGGCTTTGGGCCGTAGTTTTACATATTCTATGAGAATTTGAAGTCATTCGCTTATATGGTTTAGACGCTAGATGCCTCTGACAGACGGACGGACAAAGTGCTGAATGACCCAAGTCAATTTAGAGATCTCGCTTCCCTCTTAATAACATTGATAACAATATTATTATGAACTACTAATATAATTATACTAATTACAAAATAATAATTTCAACTACAAAAAACATAGCATTATTTTGCTGTGCATAACATAACAACATTAATTATTTGAAGGCAATTATTTTAGTGAAACCATAATCACCTACCTTTCACATTCCTCTGTCAGTTCAGACCTAATAAAAAAGATGAGAAATATTGAAAGATTTTATAAGATACCGAGTGCAGGTCGTGTAAAATTATTTGATTATTTTCAATTTATTTATTTCAATTAAAACGGCAAACACCAATTACATTATCGAAATCAAATTAATACAATTAAATAAAAATAAAATAGAATATAACACTGACAATAAGATTATATAGTTAACCATCCATTATAATAATAAATTATTATAAGTTTTAAAAGTAAGGTATTATTTTAACAGGGAAAATATATATTTTTTGTTTTTATTCGATTGTTTACGTTTATAAATTGCCGATTTAAGATCAGGCATCAAACATTTTATATAAAATTAAAATTTGGAATTTACGGTCAGGGTAGGGTAAATAGTAAATATTTTGAATGACTCATGCATTATTATCACTTTTTATAAATTAAAACTCCTAATTAAAAAGAATATTAATAATCAAATATTGTTATACTTAGGTCTATACTGTATAGATGTGTATAGTTTTAGGAAATATAGGCAATTGGCTCGTAGATAGTTCGCTTTTAATTATAGAAAAGGACATAAATATAAAAAAACGTAATTTACATCAAAATTAAAGATGAATAATAAAGATCACGTCATACCTATTCCGGATTGATATCACTGTTTCATGATATTTGTTGGGTTTATGTAAGTGATACTCAATGTAAAATTAAAAATTATGGAAACAACCAATACAACATTGTTAGATAAATTCGAATATACATACACATATACATATTTATCTACAGTTACATCAACATTATAATTATTTTAACGAGGAAGTCGATAATGATGGTTGCCTTCATAAAAATTACTATACCTATAGTAAGAAGAACGGAGGAAGGAAAGTAAGGAAACTTTATATGAAAGGAGACGCACTTTAAAACCGGTCACTATCATTTTGGTAATGTATGTCAATGCCAAATACCCTTAATTATTAAAATAGCCGTGTCCCGCGACTTCGCCCGCGTTTATCAGGTTAAAAAGTAGCCTATATGTTAATCCTAGGTATAAGCTATGTCCAAATTTCATCCAAACCTGTTCAGCCGTTACAGCATGAAGAAAAAACAAACATACACACAAACTTCCGGATTTATAATATTAGTGTGATAATTAAAGTAATACTTTTGATTTCATTGAGCTTTTGTAGTGTGCATTATGTTTATGTTTAATGTTTTATGTTTAATGTTATGTTTTATTTGCTTAAGTCAAAGCAGATTTCATGTAAGAACTATTGGTATTGAAATTTAGGTTATGTTGTCGCAAGTGAACACATTCTTTTTATAATTATTGAATTTAATGAAGTCACAAATAAAATAATTAGTAACAGAAATGTATGGAGTCTAACAGAAACTTCTATTTCGCGGCAGCAGTATGAATATTGTTAATAAGTTATGATGAAATCAAGATTCTAAAAATGACGTCATTTGCAACCTTATTTTAATCTTTGGACCTAGATCTCCCAGTGGTGGCCATAACAAAGGTCAAGGTCACGCACAAAAAAACACAAAATTACACTGTACATATTACAATAAGTACCTGGATAACCGAGCTTTGCTCGTTTTTTTTTTGGTAATGGACGTTTTCTATAAATTAAACCTAGCTAGATCGATTTATCGCCCCCGAAACCCCCTGCATACTAAATTTCATGAAAATCGTTGGAGCCGTTTCCTAGATTCAGGTTATATATACATACTCAATAATAAGGATAATTAGAAAAAAATCACTTTACACGTGTATACATATTGTTACTGATTTGTTATTGCTAAGCTTATATTATTGTAGAGGACCTTGCATCTAGACGAATCTTTACGAGGTTTACAGATGCATGATTTTGAATATTTTGTTAAACTTTCATGTTGGTAATGATAAATAATAAATATATACAAGAATTAAACTCTTTGGCGTGGATGGAAGACTTACTGTAAAGTCCCCGTAGTAGGCGGCTTCAGCAGCGATCCATCCTCCGGTGAAAGGAGACTAGCTCTCCTCTCCTCTTTAACTGACTCTTCTGGATCCGCATCTAGCGTCATCTGGAACTTCTGGACGATACTCGGAGGTATCACCTCCATGGGCTCTTCCTCATCGAAGTTCTGGACTTCATTGCTCTCACCGATCACGAACCTTTTCGACGTCCTTCGTTTCAACATGTTGAATATATTGCACACCCAATTTGTAACACTGTTGTATGTTCTGCTCGCTATGTTCATATATTTAGTTCACGAATCACATGATGACACTGTTTATTGACATTTTAATTTTCATAGATTCTACTGCGATTGGTATTTTACCCAGTTGATAGAAACTTGTTTGGTATTTCCGCGAAATCTAATAAGTACCTAAATATTAAATTTGAGCTGAGCATGTGTTCTACTAAGTTATACAGATTCATCCATAAAATTGTGACCACATTTATATAAATACAATAAAATAATAAGTAATCAATGTAGCTATAGATTTTTTTTTATTGACTGTTTTACCTATGTAATAGTAGGAGTGTAACGAATATTGGTTTTGGTTAGAAGGACAAACACGAACTTTAGTATTAATAGTGATGATGCGTGGTTAAAAACAAAATCGAATTAGCCCGTCTCGTCAGTTAGATTATCAAATAATTAAACGCAAGCAAAGCCTAAAAAAACCTACTTCACCGCTATCTTCGGAACCTTGATCAGATTTAATGTATAGAGATCAGATCTTGATCAAATTTCAATGGGACCACATGAAAAGCACCAGCTTTCAAATAAAAAAATAATCATAAAAATCGGCTCACAACGAAAGAAGATATGAGGTAACTTTTGAAGTCGGTTAAAAACGAGAATATCGTCAATGTAGTCCACAGAATACGCATTATTGGCGATATTTCAAGAACTAGTGATCAGATCTTGATCAAATTAAAATGGGACCTATTGAAAAGCAACATCATTCAAACTAAAAAAAAACTAAATCACGTGGAAAGAAGTTATGAGGTAGCACATATAAAAAAAAATACAGTCGACTTGAGTACCTCCTCCATTTTTGTGAAGTCGGTAAAAAAAAACATATTTTTTTTATTTAACTGTTTGTTGTGGAACACTGTTAACTAAAATTAAATCGAACATACAAAAATTTTTATCTTTCTAATAGTTTCTGATTTGTCCATACAAAAATATTTCAAAAATCAAGTATAATTTGTCATGTCTATGTTAATCTTACTTCTACATCGAACGATACGGCAATCTACGATACGCATCTCGTTCCTCAAAATAACACAGTCATTATTTTAAATAGCTATTTAAGTATGTACAAAGTATTATAAAATGTGAGACGCTAGCCTTGAAGTTTGAAACCGTTAGAACAAAACAATTCCCTAGAGATTAATTAAAACATAAAAATTTATGAATGGCACTGTTTGCACACAGTTTAATTTTCTGTTATAAATGCTAGATGAGTCCGTAACCGGATAGCCGTAAGAGTCATCCATATCCTACTAATCCTACTAATATTATAAATCCGAAAGTTCGTGTGTAAGTGTGTAAGTATGTTTGTTCCCTCTTCACGCTTTAATGGCTGAACGGATTTGGATGAAATTTGGAATGTACATAGCTTATGCCTAGGATATTACATAGGCTACTTTTTAACTTGATAATAGCGGGCGAAGCCGCGGGGCACGGCTAGGAATATGTATACGTGAGGCGATTTTGGCGATTTTTCGACTCTTCTTTCCCCTTGGAGAGATGTCGTGAGATTTTATTCGAAATTATTGTAAATAATGTCGAGTAAGTTTGTAGGTCCTACTTAGTATGTGAGACAAGAAACCTTGAAGTTTGAAACCGAGCTGTTTTGAATAAAACAATTTCCTAGACATTAATGTACACTAATACTATAAAGAGGAAAGATTTGTATTTTGTATGTAACGAATAAACTTAAAAACTACTGGACCGATTTCAATAATCATTTTGCCGTAAGAAAGCTACATTGTCACTCAGTAACATAGGGTATATTTATTACTAGAAAAAATTAGAGATCCTTAGAATTCCCTAGTAAAACCAACCCAAAAAAAAATAGCCATAATATGTCTTTCATCGCATTCAAGGATTTATGATAGAACAAAAATATGATTAATTAACAATAACAAAAAAAAAACATTTCACTGGTTTGGTTAACAGTAAAATTCCATACTAATCGAAAGTATGAAGCCCATATAATATGCAAACATTAGGTTGACTATTTTTTCCTGTTACAACTCTTGGGTAGGCAGATATAAACAGGTAAATCGATAATAGTAACTTGCACTGGTCTGGTTAAAAAAATATATAATTTATAAAAAATAGTTTGCGCCATTATACAAGCCTACGTATATTGTAGTTATCATTTCAATGCCGTGAGAAGCACTTCGGTCACAGAATAAATACCACTTCGGTGTCGTTTAAATTAGCATTATAACTTGAAAAACAAACAATTGGATGGGGCTTTTATGAGTTTTATGATACTATTATAGAGCAGTAAGGGTATGTACCTAGTATATATATATATACGAAAATTGAAGGAGTAACTGATGTCGGTTCAGCTTTAACTAATCTAAACCAAGTTTTCATGCTTAGAAAGAACCCAAGATATTAAATTAGATTAATTACAATCAAATCAGGTATGTTTGATTTCTTTTCACGCTATAACGTCTGAACGAATTTGGTTGAAATTTGGAAACCACATAGCTTATACCTCTTTGTCATAGTCTGCGAAGCTGCGGGGCTGTGTGTGTACGCACGTAAGAAGTTATTATTTCTTTAGCAAGATAAATTTGATAGATAATTACAACAACAAACCAAACAACAATGTCATGGTGTCGCTTTTAGGTGTTGGGTGCGTGTCGCATTTTTACCAAAAGCGCCAGAACATGTATAACTTCAAATAATTAAACGCAAGCTTAAAAAAACCAAATTCACGCTTTATATTCGAAACCTTGATCAGATTCAATGTACCTATTAAACACGAATACTTACTAATACCTATAAAACAGAATCTTAATCAAATTTCAATGGGACCAACGGGAAATCACCAGCTTTCAAACAAAAAAAATCGTCAATATCGGTTCACGCGGAATTAAGTTTGAAGTAAAAAACATTAAAAATACATTGGAATTGATAACCTCTTTCTTTTTTGTGAAATCAATAAAAAAGAATATACGGCGCTATACAAAGTGCTGCCTAAAATTACTTTAGTTTGTTTTACATCACATAGGTTTTTAGTATAGTCTCACGCGTTGTTTTTTTTACACCTATAAATCTATAAAAACTCGGCCAGTATGGACCCATCCTTACTGTTTGTTACTGTATAGTAGTGTACAGTGTGCTAGAACTTTACACTTTGCTTAGTTCATTACATACACTGACTTTGCTCAGTCAACTGAATACACATTATTAGTATTACTCAATCGTCCGTTTATTCATAGGAAAATGTATATTATGAACAAATTAATGAGGTGGAAATACAAGTCTTAGTATTCTCCTTAAAGGAAATTTATGTTTCTGTTTCTGCATGTGATTTGGGCATAGAGTGAATGTTTCAAAGACACAAATCATTGATCTTATTACTTGCCTATCGAGTATTAAAAAAAAACTTAGATTGGATCTATAAATGTAAAGAAGCTATGTTTATAAAATATTACTGATCCAGTTCCCTCGAAGCATTTCGCTTCTACGTTTATCATCCGTACTGCGAAGGAGTGGAACTCATTGCCCTCGTCTTTGTTCCCTGAACGGTATAATCTGGGAGTCTTCAAGTCAAGAGTGAATAGATATCTTCTAGGCAAGCATGCTACATCTTCGGCATCTGCCGCATCTCCACTTTCCATCAGGTGAGATAATAGTCAAATGCTTGCCTATTTTGCATAAAAAAAAGATACATAAGTATACCAAATTTGAGTCCAATCGGACATCGGGAAGTGGGTCTAATTTAGCTTGCAAGGTTTGATTACTGACCGACGGATAACGGGACAGGTGGAACTAAATGAAAGCTACTAAAAATAAACCTTTGAATTATATTTTTTTTGTTGACACACGCATGACTCTTTGGCTATTCTAAATAGAGGTAAAAAGACAATGAATAATTTTATATATTGCTATAAGGAAAAGCATTCAGCAAAACAGGATAAACTTCTGTAAATGAACGATGTTTAAATTTATATCATATAATTTTATCTTGATCAATTAATTACTCTTATTGTATTATTATTATAATTGTCACCAAATGGCAAATAATTATTTAAAAAAAGTTTTTCATAATAGCTTGACGACTCCGGGGTGTACTAGTCTAAATGAAATGTCCATGATATAATACCAAGTTGCAAAAACGACAAAATTCCAAAAGGTCCTGTTGCTAAAACAAGAAAATGCCAAAACGTCCAGTTGCCAAAACGTCCAGTTGCTAAAACAACAAAATGCCAAAACGCCCAGTTGCTAATACAAGAAAATGCCAAAACGCCCAGTTGCTAAAACAAGAAAATGCCAAAACGTCCAGTTGCTAAAACAACAAAATGCCAAAACGTCCAGTTGCTAAAACAACAAAATGCCAGAACGTGCGGTTGCTAACTTTCTCTGAAAATGTCTTGAGCCAGAGAGCCTGACCTATTTGCAAGTAATTAAATCACAGCATCTTTTTCATCAATTCATAGTAAAACACAATAATGTTCTTGCATTTACTCACAAAACTCTGTTTTCATACAATAAAACTATAAACGCTTTCACACTCACAGCACACTACGTTCGACGACTTGTGTCGTGGTTGCCGGAAACATTCACATAGCACACAATCACAACCAGAACCAGACACACAAATTTTCCTTGGTGAGAAAACTTGTGTTTCCGCCTGGAATCGAACCCGATGCCCTGCCTAGAAGTCGAACATGCACCAACGGGCAGTTCATTCAAAAATTGTTTAATAAGTTACTGTTTTTTTACATTATAAGATTTCCATACAAACAGCTTACAATCATTACGAACACGGAACTGTATAAACAAACAAAAACTCTATAAGGACGAACAAAAACACATGGCGTGAACACTGTCCTCTAAAATAATGATGCCTTACAAAAATGCTATTTGAAAACATGGCGACCTTTTCTAATTGAAAAATCAAACATTTATACCAAACTAGCCGTGCCCCGCGGCTTCGCCCGCTATTATCAAGTTGAAAGTAGCCTATGTGTCAATCCTAGGTATAATCTACTTACATTCCAAATTTCATCCAAATCCGTTTAGCCGTTTAAGCGTGAAGAGGGAGCAAACATACTTACACACTTACACACAAACTTTCGGATTTATAATATTAGTAGGATAACAAATGTTTTGAACGATCTTGTATAATACGATTTACGACTATCTACGCCCCGCGAAGTCTCCAAATCAAAATAAATGATGGAGTTCTGAGGTAACAAACAAATAATTAAAACGTAAGCAAAGCTTAAAAAAAACCGACTTCACCGCTTATATTTTAGTTTTGGCTTCATTGATTTCGATAAAATTTATATGGGACCACCTCTGAAGTATAATCTATCAAACAATTAAATAATTTTGCGAATTGGTCCACAAAATGAGGAACATTTTGATGAACATACATAAAAAAAAATACATACAGTCGAACATAGTTCCTCCTCCTTTTTTGAAGTCGGTAAAAAAGAGATTAAACTGAATGAAGAACCTCCTCTAAATTGTTGTCGGTTAATTTTTTTAAGATATATTAGGAACTAGCTGTGCCCCGCTGATTTAGTAAGCCCATTAATTGGTCCAGCCGTTTGAGCGTGAAGAAGTAATAAACATACGAACACACTCACAAACTTTCGCTTTTATTATAATAGTGTGAAGTGTGATTTCTTCATGACAGGCAGATTAAGTTAACTTTTGAGAATTCTGTGTCGAATTTGAAGTAACCAATATTATCGTTATGTTATAAGATATGGGTAACCTAAATTTATTTAACGTAAATAAATATTAATCTTATCTAGGATTTATGGTACAACTAGCCGTGCCCCGCGGCTTCGCCCGCAGTTATCAAGTTAAAAAGTAGCGTATGTGTTAATCCTAGGTTTAATCTATGTACATTCCAAATTTCATCCAAATCCGTTCAGCTATTAAAGCGTGAAGAGGGAACAAACATACTTACACATTTGCACACTTACACAAAAACTTTTGCATTTATAATATTAGCCGTGCCCCGCGGCTTCGCCCGCTATTATCAAGTTAAAAAGTAGCCTATGTGTTAATCCTAGGTATAATCTATGCACATTCCAAATTTCATCCAAATCCGTTCAGCCGTTAAAGCGTGAAGAGGGAACAAACATACTTACACACTTACACACAAACTTTGGGATTTATAATATTAAGTTGGATTAGGATTAGTAGGATATTCAATATAATAGTCTGACATGTTTTTTTATTTAATATAAACGTTTCACTACTATCTCACCTAGTAAGCGACGATGCGGTCGACGATGTAGCACGTTTGCCTAGAAGATACCTATGCACTCGCGGCTTAAAGACTCCCATATTGTTTTTATCAGGTAAGGACTTCCGTTCCTTTGCTGTCCGTATAATAAATGTGGAAGCAAAACGCTTCATCCGCATTCGTGGAATGTCTACCATATAGCGGTGTCGCTTAAGAGTCTGTCTCGATGTCCGATAATAGAATGGGAATGGGGAATTAGATTGTGTAATTCCGTTGCACACTCTCCGAAGTGTTAAAATAGATGATCAGAACAGGTGTAATCATTTTGCATCCTTTTCCATTCCTATCCTTTATCTATCTAATATAATATCTTTAAACGAGCAATTCTTGTATATATATATATGTGTGTAATCAGGATCTCGGAAACGGCTACAAAGATTTTCATGAAAGTTACAGATTAGGGATATTTCCGCTCAAGGAATCGATTTATCAACGTTCCAGGTCCGAGAAATGCTCGGTTCCCAAACTGCATTTGAAAAACCGGGTTTAAGAAACTATCAGCGCCATCTATTACGCCATGACCGATGTAAAAAACCGTTTCTACTCGACACTAGATGGAGCTTTCTGAGGCTACAAATTCAACACACATTCTACCAAAAACAAAAAACCGAGCAAAGCTCGGTCATCCGGATATTTGCATATTAAATGTAATAAGTTTTCCTTTGGAAGTTAAGACGCGCTATTTACATTTAAAACTTGCAACGTAAATATTATGTGGCGAATAAAATTATACTAATACAGACAGTACATATTCAATAGTATCCAAAATTATGATTAAGTTTAATTTTAACCGACTTCAAAAAAAGGACGTTCTCAATTCGATTTTTAATGTTTGTTAACTCATAACTTATTTCTAGGTGAACCATTTTCGATGATTATTTTTTTATTTGAAAGCTGCTGCTTCTCATGTGGTTCCACTTAAATTTGATCAAGATCTGTGTAGTAGTTTTTGAGTTATCCCCAATAATGCGTATTTCATTATTTTAATCTGATCAAGGGTTCCGAAGATAAAGCCGTGAAGTCGGTATTTATTAACTGACTTCAAAAAAGGAGGTTCTCAATTCGTCTGTATGTATTGTATTGTATGTTACCCGATATCTCCGCCATTTATGACTCGATTTTGATGTTTTTTGTTTGGTAGATCATACTTCAGCGGTAGTCCCATATAAATTTTATCAAAATCGATTAAGTCAAAACCAAAGTATAAGCGGTGAAGTCGGTTTTTTTAGTCTTTGCTTACGTTTAAATTATTAAGCTTTGCTTACGTTTACATAGACATACCCAAACAAATGATATTGATGATTTTCCCACATTCTCACTTGCAAACAAAACAACTACGTCTAATCTTAGTACATATCACAGATATTTTAGTTTATATCATAACAATAATAAGTACCTATGTTTTCAAGATACGGAACATAGTATAATCTTTATCTCAAGATAACATTTCTGTCATATCGCGATTTTGTGACTGTTTGTACTAGATATATCATCACTTCGCCGTTTTACCATCTAACAACAAGAGAAACTGACATACCTCTAGTTCACTCGAAGCGTTTCGCTTCTACGTTTATCATCCGTACAGCGAAGGAGTGGAACTCATTGCCCGCGTCTTTGTTTCCCGAACGGTATAATCTCGGAGTCTTTAAGTCAAGAGTGAATACTTAGGTATCTTCTAGGCAAGTATGCTACAGGTACGGTCGCATCATCACTTTCTATCAGGTGAGATAGTAGTCAAATGCTTGCCTATCGAGCATAAAAAGAAGATATTTGTTATGGTATCCATGTATTTTTTTATCCATATTCAAACTCCGAGCCAATTGCCTATATTTCCTAAAACTTAACTAAAACTATACATGTACATATAGCAACAAGACCTAAGTTACCTAAAAGTCGTTATGAAAAGCATTATCATAGGATTATTGGTCATTATAACCATTAACAAGGCACTTGAATTGATATGGTAATGATCTAAGATTAATTAAGTAGTACCCGGATGACCGAGCTTTGTTCGGCTGAAAACACGGATAAAACGACGTTTTCTAAAATTGAAACCTAGCTAGATCGATTTATCGCCCTCGAAACCCCCTGCATACTAAATTTCATGAAAATCGTTGAAGCCGTTTCCGAGATCCTGATTACACATATATATATACTAGAACTAGCCGTGCCCCGCGGCTTCGCCCGCTATTATTAAGTTAAAAAGTAGCCTATGTGTTAATCCTAGGTATAATCTATGTACATTCCAAATTTCATCCAAATCCGTTAAGCCGTTACAGCGTGAAGAGGGAACAAACATACTTACACACTTACACACAAACTTTCGGATTTATAATATTAGTAGGATTGCTCGTTTAAATGTATTAGATATTTCCGTTTAAATTTGTTGTTTTCTATATTTGACCGTCTCCTTTTTCTCTGACGATCCAGATTGTTTTGGTTTTAGTAGATAAATGTTGCAAAAGTGTTATTAATAACTAAGTTAAAAAAGAATCGATAATTTGTCGATAAGTGAAACTGACATCACTAATCGCCCGAAAAAGGAGGGAAAGCAGGCAACATTGGATAAAAAATTAAATCTCAACGATGCTACAAAGTTAGAAAATAGAACGTTTCGTTATTACACTCATTAAAAACGAACACTTGGCTTTTGGACACTGCAAAATATATCCACTTGTACGTATAGGACTCACAACACAAAAACGCGCCAAAACGGCGTAAAATTTAAAGATTTTTCCGGGCACAATCGAAACCGCGTTCGGCAGAGGCACGTCTCATACTGGACGTTCAACAGCCGCTATCCGATTGCCGCCAAATCGACACCTGTTTAGCTTGACAGTGACGTCATCAAAGTACCAGTAACTAGGTAGGTCTTTAGGTAAAGATCTCGGATTATGCAATGTTGATAATAGGCTGACATTGATGCGTGTTGCATTATTATAGCTTGTTTCAAACAAGTTGTGTCTGTCAATGTAGGTAAATAGTTGTAACTTGTAAATGTTAGTTGCTCTATCTCGTTGGTATAATAATAAATGGAGTGGTGCTGATTCCATAATAAAGACTAATTATTTATTTTGTGTCTAAAACAAATAAATACAAATGATTCTATATATCCGTACTGCGAAGGAGTAACAACCATGCTACATCTTCAGTCGCATCATCACTTTTCATCATGTGAGATAGTAGGTTAAATGCATACCTATTTATCATAAAAAAACTAAACTTTTAGGATCCTTGTAGCTAAATTCATAAAGATTGTTTTATACAATTTTAAGCACAAAATAAATTACATAAAAACATAAAACGCTTTCACACTCGTAGCCCTACACTAATTTCAATGACTCGTATCGGGGGTGGGGTGCATTCCCATCACAATTAGATCCAGAAACACATACTTTCCTTGGGGAATAAAAACTTGTTTCCAACGGGAATCGAACCCGATACCCGCTGCTTAGAAGGAGGACCTTTTTTAATGGGGGGTGATAAATAAACGGTTATTAATAATCCACCGTTATTTTTCGAAAAATCAACCATTTTGGAATATTAAAAATAATATTGTTTAAAAAATTACAATAACATTTTTTAGCGCTTTCGACCCTGTGTAAAAAATAATTGACTATTGTATCCCAAAAAGGACACAAAAAAATAAACAAATGGCAAAATAAAATTTTGATAATTAAACGCAAGCAAAGCTTAAAAAAACCGACTTCACCGCTTTATCATCGGAACCTTGATCAGATTTAATGTATAAACACGCATTATTGACTATAACTCAAAAACTAGAGATCAGACCTTGATCAAATTTTAATGGGACCACATAAAAAGCACCAGCTTTCAAATAAAAAAAGAATCATCAAAATCGGCTCACAACGAAAGAAGTTATGAGGTAACTTTTGAAGTCGGGTGAACCAGAACATCGTCAAAGTACGCATTAATCGTCACAAAATAGACATTATTGACGATATTTCAAGAACTACTGATCAGATCTTGATCAAATTTAAATGGGACCAATTAGAAAGCAACATCTTTCAAACTATAAAATAATTTTCGAAATCGGCTGTCGTGGAGAGAAACTATGAGGTAGCACACATAAAAAAAAAAAAAATACAGGCGACTTAAGTACCTCCTCCTTTTTTGGGAAGTCGGTAAAAATACCCTTGACTAGGGATGATCGATCTGATCCGATACTTGAGTGGATCGATACAAAGAACTACAATCCACCCAATTTTTGTATCGATACAATGACTTTCGATACGTTAGTGGATCGATATATGTACAATGAGGATCGGATCGAAAGTAATGGTCACCGAGAAAAGTAGCTTGGGGAACACTGAGCGATATAGCCCTACGTTATTTGTCAGTGGTAGGAACATCGGTGCGCTCCGAACGTCTTTTCTCGTTGGCTAACCACACTTTACGTGAAAGCCGCAATCGCCTAGATCCAGAGCGGCTATGAAAATTATTATTTTTACGTACCATAACATTCAAAGATAAGCCAAAATAAAAAAAAATGTTTTGTTTCTCTATCAAAATTAAACTATGATGCAATAAAAGACAACATGTTTTATTTTTAAAATTACTTGATACGATACTGGATCGTAATATCGTATCTACTAATCGATACTTGCATCGATTCTGTGTATTACGATCCATTGTGATCCAGAATATCGATACAAAACACCTGGATCGAACATCCCTACCCGACGCTCTATCTGGAAAACGCTCTCGATGAAGTCACTTTTCAAACGATCTTCTTCTGATTAGTTTCGTTCTTGGCAGAGCGGTCGTGGTCGTCATTCTGTATTGAGAACTCGTTTCACGATTTCTCGCCATGACTTCTATTTGAGGTCATCCTGCTACACTCATGCAAGGGGCATTTCAAACTATAGTCGGTGGTTCAACAGGGAGAGAAAGAAAGAATAAAAAATAATAAAAACAAAAGAGAAAAAAAGTCTAAATGGTAAAAATAGCAGGGCAAAGATTATGATTTAACTATGATGATCTTATTTATATCTAATATTTTAGTTATATTATATTTAAATTAAAATATTTATATTTAATAAATATGTTTATGTATATATGTCAATTACTATATATTAATTAACTAATTCGTTTTTATATATTTTTCTTTTTTCTAAACTTGTTTAGACCCCGTGTCGTGACTTTATTAATTCGATGTGATTTATACTAACTAATAAAAGAAGTTAAATTGTTATTTTAGTTTGTTGGCAGATATTGTAGATACGTGGTTGACCGGAAGGGCTTTCAACCAATCACGAGGTGCCTTCTAGTTGATGGCAGCACCGTTCAGCGCGTGATTGGACGAGGACTCTGCCTATCGCAGGCAGCTGTCGGCCAATCATAGCAGACTTCGGTATGTCATTTTCTGTGGAAAAAGGCGGAAATGGGCGAACAGTCTCGTCGTGGCAGCCAAGGGAATAAGACGTTCTGATCAAGAGTGTAGTCAGTTATAATCAAGCGTAATGTAACAAGTGTAATGTGAAATTGTATATAGCTAGAAAGATCCAATTAAACAAGTGTACATAGTGTCTTGGTATCATTTACTTCATATCAGCAGCGGGATAGAACCGAGGTATGTAAATTTACCTTTTCTTTTTATGATCATGCCCACGTTTTGTATAATTTGACAAGTGATTTTTCTTTTCCTATATCCACGAAAATGTATTTGTACCTCTGAAGTAGTGAGATTTAGTGACCATGACTAATCGGTGTGAATTCTAGTATATAATTATGATAACGATCACTGAAATTTTTGACATAATTAACGCCTTATTTAGCTTTAGTTTAAATGAAATATTAACCTACCGACATATATTATTTTACTATAATATTAAATTGAATTTTTGATAGATTTCAATTTTGTTTTCTACCCTCTGATATCGGTGTTTGATACTACCGATGATGATAAGAATAATTATTTGTAACAATGTAAGAGATACCTTTAATTTGTGAGATCAGACTTATGAATATATATGAAAAAACATAATTCTTGTTCAAATGTTACCACATTATTTAATTGCATAAAAATCAAAGTAGAAACGGTAACGCAAGAATAAAGTTATATACAGAAAAAAAAAGCCTTTTAAAAAGCAATGATTCATAAGCCAGTCAGTCAAGTGTTCGTAAAGCTATTTTATTCTAAAATATCATTATTTTATTATGGTCATAATATTATTCCTTACTACGTATAGATGCGTACATTGTACATATTAAACAACTATTCTTATAATTTATATAAAAATGAGGAGATTGGTAAGAAGTTGGTAAATTTTGCACGCCATTTTGGCGAGATGAAAATACAAATCTCTTATGTAGATACGACAGAGGAAGACTGTTCATCATGACATGAAATGACATGTGCCAATTAGGGACCGACAGTAATCATCTCGGTTAAACATGAGACAGCAAAGCGACGTATGGTTATGTATGCCATACTGAGTGACATATGGTTATGTGTGCCATACTGAGTGACTTATGGTTATGTGTGCCATACTGAGTGACTTATGGTTATGTGTGCCATACTGAGGGAGTTATGGTTATGTGTGCCATACTGAGGGAGTTATGGTTACGTGTGCCATACCGAGGGACTTGTGGTTATGTGTGCCTTACTGAGGGACTTATGGTTATGTGTGCCATACTGAATGACTTATGGTTATGTGTGCCATACTGATTAGCTTATGGTTGATGGCCATATCGAAAGGTAGTGGTCATGTGTGCCATACTGATTACCTCATGGCTGTATATGCCATATTGAAGGACAAGGCTAAGTGCTCCATCATAATAATAACTTATTAAATTGTGTGCCGTTTAATTATGAATAACTTTAGGCCCAGTGTGCCGCTGTCTGCCACGTGATAACCTGTAAGTAAATCCTTGGTAAGAATTAAAATGGGATAGTACCACGAATTTTAAAATGATATTGTTTATTATTTAATTCTCAAATCCAGTATCCGAGCTGATCGTCTTAATCATAATAGCAATAAATAAATAAAAAGAATATTGTTATATTTTGTTGATGTTGGTAAGAATGAGAGAGTGAATGCAATTTTAAGCAGTTAAACTTTTGTTCCGACAAATAAGTATTTTTTATTTAGTAAATTGATAAAATGAAGTGTTCACATCTGTGCAAACGGTTACTTCATTCATAACGACTGTATTGATCATAAGATTATTAACTAATATTTATTTTGTTTTTCATGAGGAAATGAGCTTCAATGATCCTGAAAACCCTGATACTAAATACAAGCCGAGTTGAGGACGATAGCGGGTATAAAAGCTGTGTACAAACTGGATGAACCATGGAGAACATAGATGTAAAGGGATAACTGATGGAGCTAAATGATATTCCTTTTATACATTCCGTTACTGCATTAATTTTAAATTTTATTGACTATGTATGCTATAAATTATTTTAAAATGTGTTAATATTAGTTTTGTGCACTTATCGCTTAAATGGTGAAAAAGGTTGTATTTATAACTAGATTTTCATACAAGTCTGTAAAGAAATTGGTATTCTTGCATACTTGTGTATTTTTTGAAAATGTAGTGCGCGAGTTCGCAAGTTTATCAATATACATCATTTGGTAATTGATGTACTTATATTATAGTTTTAATACTAGACGTAGGTATAATATAGCGGTGAGCGCGTTTAGATTGAGCGGAACGGACGGATTTATGGCAGATTGAGTATTATGGCAGAAATCCTAGGGTTATGAATAAACTACCAGCGTGAGGATTTATATCAGTGGTAAAGGGTGTGTTAATTTGGTAGGCTCGTTGTAGGGTCGATGATTATATATGTGGCGTGTATGCGCGGGGACAAACTGCGCGAGCGCGCTTTGTGGTGGCCGTGAGGTATAGATTAGGGAATGTATTATGTTTATTGGTTGTATATAAATTGTTGGAAAAAAAATAGAGAGGAAGATGTATTATGTATTATCTACTGAGTTACTACCGTGTCCTTCACGAGATGACTGTGAATTTGCGAAATTAGTTATTAGTCATTGCCTTTTCGTGGGTGATTCTGCGGGATGTGTGTGGGGTGAGTGAACAATGTTGATGTTAATTAAGTTAAATTAATGTAATTCCGACGTTAAGACCAACAACAATAGTCCATGGCGCCATTTACACAAAGAAAAAAATAACATATGTCAATTATCCGACAATCGGACTCGCATTACAGTTTTTACCAACGTTAACATATTCACGGAAGTTGTTTGTAATAATATAGTATTCATTATTTCCATAATTTAAAATCAATGTGACTTCCACACTATGCGGATTTGTGTTGTGGAAGAAAGCCACTTTCGATATCATAGTTTAGGTATTTTACACAAGAACAATAAATATAGATTGAAGCTTCAGTAAATAGGCAGAAATACTAAATAATACTACAGATATGTACCACTGTACCAAATTTTATAATCGCAGCATGATTGTATTTTTAATAGACTCGTTTTGAACTAGTCAATTGCCCCGAAATGAGATCTCGCGCCGATATTTTGCCTAAGGAATAAAAATTTGAGGATAATTATTTATGGATTTCTTCTTGATAGTAGCTGTTAGATTTTTATATTTCTCATTAAATTGGATATTATGTGCAGGTTTCAGCTTTGAATGTCAGGCCGTTAGATCCCGGGACGGAGTGGGTCTAAAAACGGTGACAGATGACCTACCAAATTGTTGTTTTCTAACATGGATTTATTTTTAAATGGTTTCGTATTCTTCTTGCAAGGTTCTTTTCAACGATAAACCACACACAGACAGAGTGCTGGGTCACCCGAGTCAACAGGGAGATCTCGCTTCAATCAGTCAATGATTCATCAATAGACGGTATTTTCTGGACGTGAAAGGTACTACTATATAAAGACCAGAGACTTACCAATAGGACGTTTAATTATTTTAGCCTTCACATGTATATATAATAGGCAATACAAATTGTAATAATTGTGCTTATGCATACCTTTGTCACAAAAAAACGGACAGTATTACACTAATACTGAATTCAAAAATTAACCTCACGTACCCAATTTTCGATTAGAAAAAGTAAATTATTCGATTTTTGGAAACAGTGCACACTTTAATATTTGTTAATAAATGAGCAGATTGTGCAACTTAATTACCAGTACTTAATTTAATAAATCTGAAAATACTAATTCCTTTATGCAACCTACACTAAGTTGAAGATTACATAAATGAGAAGACTCCTAATTGTCATTCTGAGAATAATTAAAGCACAGTTCACATTGGATGATGTAATATTGAGTGTGAAAGAACAAATTTGTAAATTTGTGTTCTTGTCTAGTGGGTGAAACCTTAAGTACAATTTTCAAATTCATTTGGAATTATTCTATTAATGGATTATTAATAATAGCATAAAATTAAAATTGTATTGTTAATTAGACTAAATATTAATGTTTTGTTCTTGGGGTGGAGTTCGTCTATTTAGGTTGGTGGTATGTTGTTTTACTCTACAGTTAAGTCATGGTTGTCATTCACCGTTTCACTTGATGAAGATGTTTAATTGGCATTGGATTTTAAGAGCTCTTCAATATTTAATCGTCATCTCTTTGTTGATGAACCGAGAAGACCTATAACGGAGTTTGATAAACTCGAATTTTGGTTGGCATAATAGAATTTTGGTAGCTTAATGACCGTTTTGACTTGGACTTTGAGTAATAATAGATTAACTTGATGAAAACTCCAATGTTCTGCAATAGACAAAAATATAACTTAACCCATCGAGATATGGATCTTTTGTAAGATAATAAAATTTTGGCAAAGTTGAATAATTAATGCTTCATCTATGGTAGTGCTTGTTTCATCGAAAGTGTTATTAGGTGTTACGTTGTAAGACATAATTTATTGAAATACTCTTTAAATCTGCCTTTGGAATCGAAATCTTTTACTATTTAACGTACGATGATGCTTACAAATAAGCTAATTTATTTGATGAGTAAATTATATATATTGTTCTGGTCGTCTTTGTACAACATCGAAAAAGAAAATTGGCTATTTACTGTTCTGGTCGTCTGTACACAACATCGAAAAAGAAAATTGGCTATTTACTTACCACTGACCCCAACAATTACCTAAATTGTAAAAATTCTTTAACCTGACACTGACGTTAAGGACGTTTGAAAGCATCTATGCAAAGTAAATGTATATCAATTAATTATATAATTATATAAAAAAAATTGTATTACAGTGGTAAACTGATACTATAATTATCCGTAAGTAACGTAAACGTAAAGTACAATATTGTAATAATACTGATATAAAAAAAAACAAATGATAATTTATTTATGTAGCGTCGGCTATACTATAGTTGTGCTGTGACTTTTCGATAATTATGCCAATAGTTTATGGATAATAAGTAGTTTAGTTTCAATTTAAATAATAACTTGGTTAATTAGTCGTAACTGGTAATAAGTTTGACTTCTATTATTAATATTTTTTCCTACCAAAGGGACCTGCAATTGTATTATACTAAACATTAAAATTAAAAGACTTGTAAGCTGTTAGTCTTCCTTAGCAATAAATTAAATGAAAACCAAATATGTAATGTATAATAACCGAATGTCGTGATTATAATTAGATAACATGTGTTTAGATATCTGTTACTGAGTATGAAATGAGAATAGGATGCTAAAGTAAATCTTGTGAAAAAAAAGTTGTAACAAGTTCTCGTGTATTATAACTAATTTATAATTTTATAAAATTAGATAAAAATAATGGGAATACAATAATATTGTTGCGTAAAGGTTTCAACATTTTATTGTGTTAAAGAACTAGGTAGATATTTATATTTGGTAGCTAACAGTGATTAACTTCTTTTAGAACTTATTTAATTTCGATGTATTATATGACTAACTTAGTTATCACTGCAACAAAGGTAAATTGACTGCTTATAAAGTTGTGCGTCGGGAGACTGCACAATGTCGGATGGCCGAATGTCGTGACTTTATTAATTCGATGTGATTTATACTAACTAATAAAAGAAGTTAAATTGTTATTTTAGTTTGTTGGCAGATATTGTAGATACGTGGTTGACCGGAAGGGCTTTCAACCAATCACGAGGTGCCTTCTAGTTGATGGCAGCACCGTTCAGCGCGTGATTGGACGAGGACTCTGCCTATCGCAGGCAGCTGTCGGCCAATCATAGCAGACTTCGGTATGTCATTTTCTGTGGAAAAAGGCGGAAATGGGCGAACAGTCTCGTCGTGGCAGCCAAGGGAATAAGACGTTCTGATCAAGAGTGTAGTCAGTTATAATCAAGCGTAATGTAACAAGTGTAATGTGAAATTGTATATAGCTAGAAAGATCCAATTAAACAAGTGTACATAGTGTCTTGGTATCATTTACTTCACCCGTTTCACTGAATTATTTTAAATCTTCTCTATCTAAAGGTTGTCTGGAACAGATCGCTTTTAGCGATAAGACCGCCGATTGTACACTATAAATTAAGTTTTAAAAAAATATTTTGAATAATCTATGTAAGGTGTGACAATAAAGCGTTATCTACCTATCAATAAACAAAATAAATGATACTATATGAGTACTAAAATGTATAAATAAATATTTGGTATCTTAAAATAGACTTCCTTTTTTAATATAACACTATATACAAATTAAAGACTTTGTAAAATTAAACTACTTTTTACCGAAGATGTGCACTACCATATCAAAATATCCTCGATACACCCAGGATAACTGGAAGAAAATGCTTTGTAGCATTAAGTTCGCCTATGTACCTACAATACTGTTTGAGGGATAAAGTTTTTTTTTTTAATCTATTTATGGCTTACTTGAGTTTGGCTCGCTTCTCGGCCAAGGCGAGCTGCTGCGCCGGCGTGAGGTGCCGCCGGATGATGTTGGGCGGGGGCACGTTGGGGAAGGAGTCTCGCCCCTCGTGTGCCGGCCCATCGTCCGGCTCTGCCGGGTCCGACTCGTCCGCGTCGCCCACGGTGAAGTTGGCGTTGCCCTGCAAATTATAACATATTTTTAACCGACTTCAAAATAAAGAGGAGGTTCTCAATTCGAATGTACTATTTTTATTTTATGTTACCTCGTAACTTTTTTCTAGGTGAACCAATTTTTTATTTGAAAGCTGGTGCTTCCCATCTGGTCCCATAATTTTTTTTAAATAACCGGCCAAGTGCGAGTCGGACTCGCGCACGAAGGCTTCCGTACCATTATTTATAAAAAAAAACACGTTCGTTGTATGGGAGGCCCCCTTAAATCTTTGTTTTATTTTAATTCAATTATTTATTTTTAAAGTGAATATATAACTAAATATTCTGTGAATATTTTGAGCGTCTACCTATTGCCGATATCAATATCGAGCAAAAACGAGCAAAAAAATTACGTTTGTTGTATGGGAGCCCCCTTAAATATTAATTTTATTCTGTTTTTTAGTATTTTTTGTTATAGCGGCAACAGAAATACATCATCTGTGGAAATTTCAACTGCCTAACTATCAAGGTTCATGAGATACAGCCTGGTGACAGACTGACAGACAGACGGGCGGACAGCGGAATCTTAGTAATAGAGTCCTGTTTTACTCTTTGGGTATGGAACCCTAAAAACTATTGTTAGACCAAAATCTGACCAGTAATTTTTGAGTTATCCTTAATAGTGCGTATTTAATTAATTTAATCAGATCAAGAGTTCCGAAAATAAAGCAATGAAGTCGATTTTTTTAAAACTTTGCTTCTATAATTGGGAATTATATTAGAAATCACGTCGTCCATTGTCATTGTAACCCAATGATGACCCTTTCTGAAGGAGCTACAATCGGTCCCATACGTTGTCTGACGGCTAACAACTATGGTTGTTAGCCGTCAGACAACAGATACAACTATAGTTGTTAGCCGTCAGACAACAGATTGTTACCGTGTTTTGGAGACAGGCAATATTATTAGAATTTTCATTAATGCTGAGAGAAAGGTCTTACATGTCCTTCCTGCGCTTCTTCGGATTCTATTTTTTCGAAGTTGTCGCTCTCACTGGAGGAACAACGCTGCTCCTGTTCAGCCATTTGTTTTTCTGAAAATAAAGAAAAAAATCTGTTTGTAACACGTACAATTGATCCTGCATAATCCTACTAATATTATAAACCCAAAAGTTTGTGTGTAAGTGTGTAAGTATGTTTGTTCCTTCTTCACGCTTTAACGGTAACATGGATCTGGATGAAATTTGGAATGTACATAGCTTATACCTAGGACTAACACATAGGCTACTTTTTAACTTGATAATAGCGGGCGAAGCCGCGAGGCCCGGCTAGTAATATATACGTAGGCTTTATGTTTACGAACCAGTTATCAAACAATAATAAAATGATACAACACTAGCTGTGCCCCGAGGCTTCGCCTGCTATTATCAAATTAAAAAGTAACCTATGTGTTAAAATCAAAAAACAAAATCAAAATCGTTTATTCACATGGGTCCAAAGAAGCGGCATGATTCTGCTGCTAGATTCGCAAAAGTACAGCCTTAATCCTAAGTATAAGCTATGCACACTCCAAATTTCATCCAATACCGTTCAGCGGTTAAAGCGTGAAGAGGGAAAAAATACTTATACACTTACACACAAACTTTCGTATTTACAATATTAGTAGGATTGTTTGAAACTTGTACAATTCTTAACTGTTTAATTTGATCTGCCCCTTGGCTTACTTGGGAAGGCTTTCAAGGTTTAAGCTATATCGGGTTCGAGTACCGGCGGGAACAAAAGTTTTCTCCCCAACGAAATTTAGTATTTCTGGTTCTGGTTGTGATTGTGCGTGTGATGTGAATGTTTCCGGCACCCACGACACAAGTCATCGAACTTAGTGTGGGCTGTGAGTGTAAAACGTTTATTTAATATATTTAATAGCGATTGTCGAGTTTTTTGTCAAAGAATAAGCTAAAATACGTAAATCACGTTATTGGCTCCTAGTCCTTACCGACTTCACAAAAAAGGAAGAGGTACTCAATTCGACTGTATTTTCTATTTTTTTACTCCTTATTTTTTACCTCGTAACTTCTGCCCACGTGAACCGATTTTGATGATTTTTGTTTGAAATCTGGCGCTTTCTCATTGGTCCCATTTAAATTTAATCAATATCTTTTCAGTAGTTATTGATAAATTATTAACAAACAACACAAGAACAAAGTGCCTTCCCTTTAATAGATAGTAAGAAAAGTGTTATTGGACACATTCTTAATATACTACTCTACTTAGCAGTTTAGGTCAAAATTAAATTACTTATTAGTCTTAAGGCTAGATCGTTATTCCAATGGTGTACCAAACGTAATTGGTACATCATAACAGGAAAAAAAAAAAAAAAAGTAGTTATTGAAATATCTTCAATAATGCGTGTTTAGTACATCTAATCTGATCAAAGTTCCTAAGATAAAGCGGTGAAGTCGGTTTTTTTAAGCTTTGCTTGCGTTTAATTATTTTATTTTAACTTTGGCTTCGCAATCAGCCAGTGTCAAGAGATAATAATTATGTTTCAAGTGTATTTCAGATTAAAAGTAGATAGGTACTCATACTGTCATAGTCACAAGTTACAGTCAAAGTCTAGTAAGAGAGTCAAGGTCCAGTCATAGTCAAGTCTGACCTAGTAAAGCGGTAGAAACTTTACTAGAACTTCTATTGGAGTTTTGGAGCGAAGGCAAAAATCACGTTTTTCAACTTTGTATGATTTGCCTACACTTATACACGCTCACTTAGTATTGATCCACCATTAATGTCTAAACGGAAAATTATTCATAATTAACAACGCCATGTTTTCACTTTCACGGCATAACTTCCGAGGTTCAATTAGCTAGGATAGCTTTTTATTAGCTGGGAGTAATTACAATAGTACTCCATATTCCGCCATTGCGGCATTTCATAGATTCATTATAAGTATTGTAAATTGTGAGAATGCTTGCTGACTGACTGGTTGACGACCAAGTTGGACAGGCCTCCGCCCTCTGCGCCGTTGGGTTAAATAGATAGATAGATAAATTCTTTATTTGCACACCAAAAAAGAACACTTACAAAGATATCTTAATTTTATCATAGGAGCACAAAGGGCGGCCTTATCGCTCAAAGAGATTTCTTCCAGACAACCAAAGGGAGTTTATGAAAATATTACAAACAACAGTTATTTAAATAAATAAATGTACTTACACATTCCTTTAATTATAAGATTCATAATATACATACAAAAACCTACATAAATATTAATAATATATCATAAACATACACAAACTAATATATATTATTCTGAGTTCGATTCCCGGCAGGAGCACAAATTCATTCCCAAGGGATATTTGTGCTTCTGGTTCTGGTTGTAATGTGTGTGATGTAAATGTTTCCGGCATACAAGTGTTTGAACGTAGTGTGGGGTTGTGAGTGTGAATGCGTTTGTTTGTTATGTTGTTAACCCAGATGGGTATTCGAAATAAAATATTATCAAAGAAACGTAATGATAATTTTGAATTACCTCAATGTTACCAGTTAGTACCACTTAACAGTTTGCCGTCTTTACTTTTATTTATTTTTCACAATAATATTGTGTTTGATTCTCATTTGGTCTCTAAACCCCACCAAAGGAGCAAAGATAGACTAATAAACACATTACCCTCCTTTGCGCCGCGCAGTCGAGTCGTGTAAAAACAAGATTCCGAGAGAAGAGATCTACTTACCATAAAAGTAATGCAAAGACATTCGAGCTTTTAAATATGTTGATATTATATAAATAGCAGGCGTTATCTTTCAAGTCACAGATTACGTAGTTTGTATGAAGTATCTGGAACTACTGCTTTGATTCAAGGTCTAGAGAAAGACTATCTGTGCCCCGTGGCTCTTCCCACGAAAATCTATTTAAAGAAATAACACTAATGGCGCTGTGAGCTGAAGACCTCGCGTATTTTTCGAAGAGGCTGAAATATATACTTTTGCCATTTGTCTTCTCTAGGTCCTCATTCAAAAAATGCACAGTCTACCTAACCACTGCTTAAGTCAAAATCCATGCAGCCTTTACCTTGTTCTAAATATTGTATTTTTATACATTCAAAAACAATCAAAATAATTAAACGCAAGTAAAGCTTAAAAAACCGACTTCACCGCTTTATCTTCGGAACTTTGATCAGATTAGATGTAATAAACACGCATTATTGACGATATTTCAAGAACTACTGATCAGATCATGGTCAAATTTAAATGGGACCAATTGGAAAGCAACATAATTCAAACAAAAAAAAAACAAATTTGGTTTACGTTGAAAGAAGATAAATCAGGTAACACACAAAAAAAATACAGTCGACTTGAGTACCTCCTCCTTTTGTGAAGTCGGTAGAATAATAATAAGTGACGATAAACGCATAGGTTATATATTTATATAGTCATATAGGTAACTAATAATACTACTTACATACATACATACAGAGCTAAAACCTTTTATGATAATTAACACTCCTTATTGTTTCGTCGCAGTCGGGTAAAAATGCAATACTCCCGGCAATAGCATTCCATTGGTTCGGTCTCCCACCTGAAGGAATCTATAATGAAATCGTTTGGATTCTTTCGTCGTGTCTGTTCGACAATTTAACCGACACGAAGTACTTACTCAAGTTTTTTTTTTCTTTGACTCATTGTAAATTTAGCCAGTGTTAAGAAAACATACCAATATTATAAATCCGAAAGTTGGTGGGTAAGTGTGTAAATCTATAAGTATGTTCGTTCATTCTTCACGCTTTAACGGCTGAACGGATTTGGATGAAATTTGGAATTTACATAGCTTATACCTAGAATTAACATATGTGTTACTTTTTAACTTGATAATAGCAGGCAAAGCTGCAGGGCAAAGCTAGTAATATTATAAATCCGAAAGTTGGACCCAAGTGTGTAAATATGTAAGTGTGTAAGTATGTTTGTTCCCTCTTCACGCTTTAACGGCTTACGGATTTGGATGAAATTTGGAATGTACATAGCTTATTCCTAGGATTAACACATAGGCTACTTTTTGACTTGATAATAAATATTTTAAGTTTAGAATTAATTTATCATCTAGTCCTAGTCACCAGTCAAAGTCAAATTTCTTATAAGTAATTTTTATACAATAGCTTATTCCATATTCCCTATTTTGTCACAATCTAAGGCTAATAAATAACTTAAATCTAACTTATTCTGCTAGCTTTAAAATATCCAAGAATGTGTCGTAGCTTCAGGTTGATTTAATTATTAATTGATCGAGCTAAGCGAGATCTCTGTATAAATTTAATATTTATCAGTATTGTAAATAAAGCCGTTTTAGAGATACCTCGGGATAAAATAGGTCTAAAAACACTTTGTTGACTTACAAAATTATTGAAGAGTGAATCGGTAGTTACTTTCTAGGCTAGCATGTTCCATCTTCGGCCGCATCGTCACTTTCCATTTGGTGAGAAAGCGGTCTAATGCTTTTCCAACATAAATTACTATATAAAGTGTATATATGATACGGTAAGTACTCTAATTGCAAAACTTACCAACGATACAAAGGAGCATAAAATACTTTGCCCCCTTAATACTTTAATTTATATGATTTTATTGGCTTGTATGGCTTACATGCTAAATGCCTCTAACAGACGGACGGACAAAGTACCTAACCAACCAAGTCAACATAGAAACCCCCCTTCATTCGATCAATAAATAACGGCATTTTATATATTGGTGTAGATTTAGATATACATCTTGGCTCATCGTCATCCCTATAAAATCGGTGGAAGCCGCGGGAAACAGCTAGCGTATAATATCATTGCGAATCTGTGTCTCAAATTCTTTTTTTTTAATCGAACGGTCTACCTGCTTCTAGCTGTGTGTAGCCTCTGCAGCGTCACCGAGCGGGAGGGAGGCGCTCCGCCGCAAAAGAGAGGTGTAGGCAACTAGCACAAGGGTCACCTAGGAGGTGTGAGCCTCAGCCAGGACGGGGGGAACGGGAGAGAAACGCCCCGGTACATGAGAGTACCGTTGATAAG
This sequence comes from Lomographa bimaculata, assembly GCA_948107665.1. NCBI lineage: Eukaryota > Metazoa > Arthropoda > Insecta > Lepidoptera > Geometridae > Lomographa > Lomographa bimaculata. The sequence goes on from OX403614.1 coordinate 8,482,647, forward strand.
GGGGCCTATGAATACTAATTAATTCGTCAACACAAACATTGATCACAGTTTTTTTTTTTTTTATGTTGAATAGGCAAGCATTTGACCACTTTCTCACCTGATGGAAAGTGATGATGCGGCCGAAGGTGTGACATGCTTGCCTAGAAGATGCCTATTCACTCGAGACTTGAAGACTCCCAGATTATACCGTTCGGAACAAAGATGCAGGCAATGAGTTCCACTCCTTCGCTGTACGGATGATGAATGTAGAAGCAAAACGCTTTGAGCGAACTGGAGGTATTTCGACCATAAATGGATGACGTTTAATAGTTTGTCTTGTTGTTAGATGGTAAAAAGGGCATGGGGGAATTAAGTCATGTAATTCCTGTGCACACTCTCCAAAATGTAAGCGATAGAATACCGATAAGCTTGCCACCTTACGTCGGTGACCGAGACTTTGCAACCTAGACTCGATTAGCTTACAGTTCTTATCTCCATAACCCTACCTACATTGTATTAAATTTCTTGAAGATAAACATTTTCAATAAATAATACGTAAAACACGGACAGATTTCATGATAATTAATTAATAATTTAACATTTAACAACACAGTCGGATATTAAAAATAACAGAACATGCAAAAATATTGATGCGACGAGGAAACGTCGATAAAGAACATCGATAAAGAATTAGTACCCCGCGTGTTCGCGGTTATCTGTTTATCGAGTGTCAAATGTCAAAAAGGCGTCACGCTGTCACGCATGCGCATCTTAGAGGTGAAATAGGACATGAGATAATTTAACCAACGAAGAAATGAAGGACGTGTCGCAGAAATAATTGCAGGGATTATCTTATGCGGAAATAAATTATATTATAATATTGCTATACCATGAACTTTTTTCTATAATTTACTGTAGTTAACAGATAATTGATATTGCATCAGTGATTATTGTAAAGGAAAATAATGCTGTTCCTATTAATGAATATTTGCTTTCATCCTACTATAATATTATAAATCCGAAAGTGTGTGTGAGTGTGAATGTTTGTTACCACGTATCTCCGTAACTGAAAATGAAGGTGCATTATCTAGATTAAAACATAGTCTACTTTAATCATCATCATTATCATCAGCAGGCGAAGCCGCGGGGCTAGACTAGTTAAAGAATAAGTTGGCAAATGTTCATAATCCTAATTTAAAATGTATTTTGAGTTGACCGAATTGTTGATAAACATAATAATGTAAATTATCTTTTTTTCTATCTTAATAAATTTAGAATCTTATTTATTAATATAATGTATTTCTTTATGTAATAAACAGTAAATTGAAAGAGACTGTATACTAAAAATATATATTATTTTGATCTCACACTAGGAAAAATTCTGTGTCGAATCCTGTGCGAGTGTGAGATACACAATTTTTTTTTTATTGTATAAATATTTATTTATTCCAAGACCCAGTTTTACAAATTAGATACAAGTTTCATGAAATAAATTATATTCTATTTTATATGTCACTATATTCTATAGAGTTTGTATTGTAACAATACAAAATGATTTCGATGGCGTGTACCTAGGTGTCTATAGAGTTTAGCTCTAGAATATTCTGAAAAATAACTGAAACGCAAAAACGCAAACGCATTCACACTCACAGCCCCACACTAAGTTCAAAGACTTGTATCGTGGGTGCTGGAAACATTTACATATCACACACAAATACACCCATGATGATAATGATGGGAACGCTACCCACTGGTAGTGGGCTTGAGCACTTGAGTTACCTATAAGATCGATGTCTTGTAGGTAACTTAGTTCTTTGCTGTACATAGTTTTAGTTTAGTTTTAGGAAATATAGGCAATTGGCACGTAGTTAGGAAGGCTTAAAAAAAAAAAAAATACACCCAGAACCTGAAGCACAAATATCCCTTGGAAAGGAATTTGTGCTCCTGCCCACGGCGCAGAGGGCGGAGACCTGTCCACTGCGCCAAGTAACAAAACAATAGGTAAATCTTATATAATTTCCACGATCAAAGCGCCTGCTTGCCGTACGCATGTGCTCGTATTTATGAATGGACCATAAATTATGTACACATAATTTAAATGTTCATGCGTAATACAAAGTTATGCGACAAATTGTAACACCAAATCACGCTGGAGCTCAATTGACCAACAGGCGTACAATACGAATGATACGACGCACTTCCTACTAACTATATTTATTAAAATCAATGCCAATTTTCGTTGTTATTTTATAACTCAAGAACGGGCTCACCTATCCAAACCAAATGTTTAGGCTTTGTTCGGACTATTTAGTAGATGGTTTATGTGAAGTTTGCACAAAATCGGTCGAGCGGTTCTTCATTTATCACACCCGGGCGAAGCCGGGGTGGATCGTAAGTAAGTATATATAGTATACTAGCTGCGCCCCGCGGTTTTACCCGCGCAAGGCCCACACCCGCGGGAATTTCGGGATAAATGTAGCCTATCGGGATAAAAGTAGCCTATGTGTTAATCCAGGGTGACAGCTACTTCCATACCAAAAAAAATAAGAAATGGGTACTGTGAGTCAACCGTAACAGATACAGATATGCCATCACAGAGTTCTTTTTACCGACTTCGCAAAAAAGGAGGAGGTACTCAAGTCGACTGTATATATATATTTTATGTTTGTTACCTCAAGGTAAAAATACTTCTCTCCACGTGAGCCGATTTCGAATTTTTTTTAGTTTGAAAGATGTTGCTTTCTAATTGGTCCCATTTAAATTTGATCAAGATCTGATCAGTAGTTCTTGAAATATCATCAATAATGCCTATTTTGTAGACTCCTTTGACGATGTTCTCGTTTAACCGACTTCAAAAGTTACCTCATAACTTCTTTTATTGTGAGCCGATTTTAATGGTTATTTTTTTATTTGAAAGCTGGTGCTTTTCATGTGGTCCCAGTGAAATTTGATCAAGATTTAATTTCTAGTTTTTGAGTTATCGTCAATAATGCGTGTGCAATACATTAAATCTGATCAATGTGCCGAATATAAAGCGGTGAAGTCGGTTTTTTAAGCTTTGCTTTGCATTTAATTATTTAGTATTTTACAAGACCTACAATTCTCTAGTACATCATTGTTATGTATCTCTTAATTTTGAGCCTATGTAAGTCATGTTAATATTATTTTTCGGTGACTTGGTTGCAAAACATTGTTTATTTCTACTAACATATAAAATTAATTAGACTTTATTATATACATAAATCTTCCGTGAAAAATTATCTATCAGATGGTGAAAACCGCATCAAAATCCGTTGCGTGGTTTAGGAGGAATTAGAGGATAAACCGACGCGGAAAGTCACTTTATTTCAATACTATGTAGATATAGAGACAGTATAGTGTTATGCAGTAAGACTTGCGCAGATATGTTTACAGGAAGTATTATTTAAAATTGTCAATAACAATTACTGCAGAAGGACGTCGACACAAGTAACTGTTGATTGTGTGTACGGGAAGACAAGCATGTTACAACTTTTCGAATGCTGCCCTTTCATGGCAATACAGGTAAATCAAAATGAACCGAGGCTTGTTGTCAAGTATTGTTATTAGATATTTAATAAAGGGGAGTTAAAAATTTACTGAAATTGTATATCACCGCGTATTGGTAAGGTTTATAATCAAGATTAATAATCTGCAACTTCATAAATACGTGAGATAGTGGTCAAATGCTTGCCTATCTACCATAAATAAAATAAATAAATAATACGTTGCAGATTTTTCCAACGAATCCTACGTCCTACTAATATTATAAATGCGAAAGTTTGTGTGTATGAATGTTTGTTACCACGTATCTCCGTAAGGAATGAACCGATTTTGAAGAAATTTAGAATGTAGAGTTAAGGTTCCGGAATAACACATAGGCTACTTTTAAATTTAAATAACGCGGGCGAAGACACGTGGCATGGCTAGTGTTCGTAAATGGTTTATATGTTAAATAAAATTAAATGTAACAGGGCACCAACAAAATAAAGATTTGCAATTAAAACTATATTAATAGCTGTAAAAAAAGATAGATAATATTGTTACAAACGAGGTTATATGTAAAATGTCACAAAATACGGCCTGACCTTATCATTAAAAACGATCTCTACCAGGCATCTTCGGTATCAAATTAGTTGGACAGGCCAAATTTATGTTGGGATGATATTTGGAGTCGTCCATTAATCACGTGATGTTTTTCAGAAACTTTTTAACCCCCTCCTCCCCCATGGTGGTACGTGGTGACTACCCCTTAATGGACGACCCTTTTCCTCAAAGAACACCAGTCGACGGCCTTCTTTTCTTTCGATTATTATTCTAAAGTAGGTTACTTCTATAAACTATGTAGCCATCCACGAAAATGTGGTTTGTTAGAACAGTTGTGGAATTTGAAAGGTATGATCTACGATCATTTTTGTGTAAGTTTAAAAATACATCTGCTAGAAAATAAGCAAAATTTAACGAGAGATAACTACTATGTAGAATTAATTACAAATTCAATCCTATTTCAAGACATTCTATTGTTTTCTTCTCAAGGAAAATTTGTGGTTCTAGATGTGATGTGAATGTTTCCGGCACCCACGACACAATCGTTATCGAACTTAGTGTGGGGCTGTGAGTGTGAAAGCGTTATTAAATTTTTTTATCATAGTCTTTATTCATTAATTAAGTTAGATAAAATATTACCTACTAGGATAAAAAATTACCTACGGTTTGTAAATGCTACTAAATTGATGTTATTACTTTAATATTTTTTTGTGCTGTTGCATGTTATTTATTAATTAATTAAAAAGAGATACAACAAGCTTATTAAATCCATACGCTAAAATTGCGAAAGATATTTATCAACATATTTGCAATTATTTTTTATAAACATAAAAAATAATTGCTATAAGTGATGTGTGCAAATTTATCCTACTAATATTATAAATCCGAAAGTTTGTGTGTAAGTATGTTTGTTCCCTCTTCACGCTTTAACGGCTGAACGGATTTGGATGAAATTTGGAATGTACATAGATTATACCTAGGATTAACACAATAATAATTATAATTATAGTTTTTTTTTTTTTTTTTCGTTTAATTTTAATTTTGTTTTTAGTTTAATGTAATATATGTTGTTGATTATAAAAAAATATTTACCATTGCGGATTAACACGTAGGCTACTTTTTAACTTCATAATAGCGGGCGAAGCCGCGGGGCACGGCTAGTATAATATATGTTATTATAATTAATTTGAATTATGTAGATTGACGTGTCACAATAATGTCTACATTAACAACGATTATGAGCAATGTCAGTTTTGAATTTATGTCTGAATGTGTGTTTCATAAAATAATTAGAGTAGCGTTTAGATTTAAAACCTATTATAATAAGTAACCATTATTTTTATCAAATTTAAATAAATAGAGCAGAAGAATACAACTTTCTATTAGTTACAATACAATTCTTAAACCCAGCTTGTGTCAAAAATACTGTCAATAATTGAAACGCAAGCAAAGCTTAAAAAACCGACTTCATCGCTTATATTTCGGTTCTGGCTCGACCGATTTCGATAAAATGTATATGGGACCACCTCTGAAGTATACTCTACCAAACAAAAAATCATCAAAATCGTAATACAAAAGCTTCACTTCTATCATGTGTCTTAACGACACCCTATTTTATTTGGCAAATCGCCAATCGCCATACCCAAAGGGTAAAACAGGACCTTATTACTAAGACTCCGCTGTCCGTCCGTCTCTCTGTCCGTCTGTCACCAGGCTGTATCTTATTAACCGTGATAGTAAGACAGTTGAAATTATCACAGATTTTTTTTTTTTTTAATTTGTGTCAGGCTAGTGTTTGACCACTATCTCACCTGATGGTAAGTGACGATGTGATCGAAGCTGGTAAACACACTAGACCTGGAATACGCAGGCGATGATGTATTTCTGTTGCCACTATAACAATAAATACTAAAAAACAGTATAAAATCAATATTTAAGGGGGCTCCCAAACAACAAACGTGATTTTTTTGCCGCTTCCTGCGCGAGTCTACTTGCATTTGGCCGGTTTTTTCTACTTAATTGAGTTTTCGTGCTAATTTGATTAGAATGCAGTAGACAGTAAAAACATGCGGCTCACATTGATATATAACGATTTATTCATTCTCGTACGACGTGACTCCTTGAACTCTGTGACGATCGAACTTATTTGAATATAATGGTATTGATTATTCAATACATCATTGTAAAATATAGAATTATACTACTGGTAGCGATGTTACCAAAGTAACAGTTAAGTATTTTAGGTTATATACGCATGTGTTGTTTGAATAACTTATTTAATATCCGGACCGAGCTTTGCTCGGTTTTTTGTTTTTGGTAGAATGTATTTGAATTTGTAGCCTCAGAAAGCTCCATCTAGTGTCGAGTAGAAACAGTTTTTTACATCGGTCATGGCGTAATAGATGGCGCTGATAGTTAAACCCGGTTATTCAAATGCAGTTTAGGAACCGAGCATTTCACGGACCTGGAACGTTGATAAATCGATTCCTTGGGCCGAATAACTCCTTATCTGTAACTTTCCTGAAAATTGTTGGAGCCGTTTCCGAGATCCAGAATACGTATATATGTATATACAAGAATTGCTCGTTTAAAGGTATTCGATTTTACTCTATTTGGCTGGCTTACAGCTCTCATTATAAATTAAACATAACTTAAACTTAAGAAGAGCCATTAACATGGCTTGAGGCTCTTGACACCATTGAGCGTAGAGCCAAGAGACTTTGGTAGCGAGCAGCTGACTAATTCAAAGCTTCAGAGCTTGGGTCATCGCCGCATGGTAGCTAGTCTCTCGGTTTTTTATCGGATACATTTCGGAGAGTGTGCCAAAGAACTGCACGTTCTAGTTCCCCCATCCCCGTTCTATCATCAGACAAGCAGACAAACTGCGAAGCGACACCGCTATATGGTGGACATTTCACAAATGCGCACTAAGCGTTTTGCCTCCACAGTGAATAGGTATCTTCTAGGCAAGCTTGCTCCATCGTCGACCACATCGTCGCTTACCATCGGGTAAGATAGTGGTCAAAAGTGCCTATATTGAATAAAAAAAATTAAAACATTTACTTCGTTGGTACTCTTAAAAAAAAGTCCATAGTTTTGCTAATCGATAAAACCTATAATTTAACCGATTAAAAAAAGCTTGGGTTATGAATTTGTACTAAATATAATAATATTATGTTTTATGGAGGCAGTAGAGACAAGCCGTGAGGTGGTGATGCAACTTTGATGCAGTTTATGTTTTTATTTTTATTGAATACTGGTAGTGCACTGAAACATAAACTGTTATGAACGATGATTTCTTTCTCTAGAGTAAAATTCCATAAAATATATGTAAAACCCAGACTGAACGCTCCTTAGTCAGAAATGACATTTAAAGTTATATAAATCAAAACATATTAAGGATGCTCCCATACATGTATTTAAGTGGGAAGCAATATGTTTTTTTTTTATCTACCCTTAAGGGGTTGAAAAGGTTTTGGCAAGTAGAGTACGAAACAGCTTTGTAAAATCTATGTTGGAAAAAAACGATTTGGTAGGCCACCAAAGTCATTGTTTTTAGACCTATTTTGTCCCGCGGTCTATCTCAAAAACGGCTTCACACTGAACGCTGAAACTTACGTATAATATCCGTTATATCCTGTACTTGAACGACAAATACAGATATGAAACAATTATTACCTACATAAATAAAAAGTTTGCAAGTAACCTTAAAAGTTTTTCTCTATGAGGCAAAATGAAGGCACGAGATCTCAGTTCGGCGCGAACGACTAGTTATCAATAATCGTAAAAAAAAATACTAACTAGAATAAAATGCTAGATAGATAGTGGTGCCGATTCTGTTGTCCAGAATTAGACTAAACTAGCCTAAAATTAGTTTTAGTCCAAAACCTATTCAGAAAATGCAAGATTAGACTAATATTAAGTTTGACAGGACTAAGTTAGTTTAGTTACTCTATTTAGTGAAAATGACCAAATTCTTATTCTGATGTACATGTTTTACGTCAAATTAAGATTAAAAATAGAAATTTAAACTCAAATTAGTCTGTATGAAAAGGTCTGGACTATTTTTAATGTGATCTTATACTTGAAAGAATAACAAGTGCAATTAAAGAAGCAAATACTGACCTACAAAGTCTATAATGGAGGAATATGTGATTGCGGCTCTTGTGAATACAATTCAATTTGGTTGCTGTCAAAAACAATTTTAGTCCTGTCATTTTAACTTTTAAATTAAGTTCAACGTAAAATCAGAACAGCGTTTAGGTATTCTTTGACTAAAATTAGTTTATTTTTAGTTTAGTTTAGGTTAGTTCGGTGCTCAACAGAATTAGCACCATTATATGTTACCTACCTGGAACTGGCTGCCTAGTTTGAAGTAACTACTGATTTTTTTAAATTTATACTTTTTAATCAAACCAGTTTTCTGACCACATACCTGCTCGTACGTCATGATTATGGTTAGATTGTGGCGTAAAATATTTATGAGATACTGTTAAAATCGCGATTAACCGGTTGGGTTACAAAAAAAATGTGTTATAAGTACCTACTCATACATAAATCGTTCACATACAATGTGTGTGATATGCTTATTAGATAACAAGCTTAGGTTTTGCCCACATTAATCGGCGTAAGAAGTAACCCATATCTTATTATAATAGAACTATCTACTTACCAAATTCCAGCTAAATCCGTCCAGCCGTTACAGATATATTGCTAATATTTCGTTTCTAACATACGGACTCAAAAACAAACTTTCAGATTTATAGTATAAGTGTAATGTGATATAAGTAATTTATTTGTATGATATATCCTTACTTCTATTATTATCTATATGTAATATTACTTCTCAAAGTATATATATATCAATAATTATTAATTAATAAAACTGTGTTAGGTATACACGTGGCAAGCGTACTCCATCATTGACCGCATCGTCACGTAACATCAGGTGAGATAATGGTAAAATGTTTGTCTAGCACAGATAAAAAAGGCAAGTATAAAGATAGATAGGTCTTACCACTTTTATAACGTAAAATGTTATTAATAATATTTAAAAGTGAACTGAATAAAAGATTAATACATGTAATATCTCTAAAACTTACTTGCAACGGTGTTCTCAGATCGCTCCAAAAAAAACTTAACAACATAAACAATAAAAACAACTCCAATGAAGAACGGAATCGTGAATAACATAAATAAAGTTTCACAACACTGCACAATGGCTAGCACATTACGAGCCAATTTTGAAAAAATAAAAAAATTAAATAACGCACGTCTTCCCGCCAACTTTTTGACACGCGACTGTCATTCCCGCGCAGGCGTCGCAAGCAACCTCCTCGGAATAATATGTGAACTATTTATTTCTTCGATCAAGTCACAGAATTAATATAAACTGAACCATAAAAATAGTTACGACAATTTCAACAACCGATTATTTGAAAATTATTTCTGCACGTAATAAATGTGTACGTTATTGAAATATAATTCAGTTGTAACGTGTTCCACGTGAAGTATCATGACCCGTCCACGGGAAGAACTGTAGAATTGTAATCTTTTCGGTCATCAAGCCACTTGACTTGACCTTGCTACAGATTATTGGATGATTTTTAACAGCAAGATTTTGGATGAATACAGCGCTGTTTTCGCTTTGTTGTGCAAATTATTTCGTACGATCTTTGTGATCCCGGTAACCTTTTTACATACTGCGACTAGGTGAATAACAGTTTGTGTTTTAATAAGCATTAAATGCCGAATACGTACCTATGTTCCTCTAATTCACTAACAGCTGCTAAAATAATGTGACTATTTCAATATTGTTTTTCTTATTATAAGTAGATCGCCCCAAACTAAGGCGTCACCTATTATCGTTTTGACACTATTTTTTAATTCTCGTCATTCCTTACCAAGTATTGCTTGATAAATTCGAATTTGACACCTATACTACGAAGTAATAAGAATATTTTTAGGTATATTTGCGAATTTAACCGGAACGGGTCCCATTGAAAATCTAAACCGGCTCAAATCTGTCCAATAATAGACCCCACTGTTCAGAATCAGAATATATTTATTGTTTAAAACTGTGTACATAGATTTTAAAAGTTAAAATGTTTCAACAGTCTGCCCGTTTCGTTATAGGCGCTATTCCGCATAACAATTAATTATTTGTTTTATGTGTGTCAACCATGAACCTAATTGAATGGTGTAGTTATTTAATATTACTTAATTCTAGACTACTGTTGTTTTTTTCTTTTCAGTTTTTATTTAAAGTTTACTTATTACGCAGTGAGATTGTTTTTCTTTTAATTTTGGCTTCGCAATTTTGTGTATTTAGCCAGTGTCAAGTAATAATATATTTCAAGTGTATATTAAAAGTCCTAGTCACAAGTCACAGTCAAAGTCAATTAAAAGAGTCAAGGTCAAGTCATGCCTTAGTAAAATGGTAGAAACTTTACTGTAACTTGTATTGGAATTTTGGAGCGAAGGCGAAAATCACGTTTTTCAATTGGGTATCATTTGCCTACACTTGTGCACGTCTACTAAGTATTAATGGTTAATAATCCACCATTATTACCCATTAACACTCCAAGAATCACAGTTTTTGGAAAATTTTAATACTGTGCGTGCAATACTGGCTGCGTAAAATCACTCCGTGTCGATATTGTACGGCCAGTATTGCACAGCCAATAATTGGAAGCCAATCATAGACAAACATATACTCTCTAAGCGATGCCTCGATTGTTTAGGCGAGTCGCTAGCTAGTTATTAAAGAAAAAATATGAAATAAAAATGAAATTACTGGATCATCCCTCTTGAAATTACTGGATCATCCAAACGAGGCTTTGACTTTGACATTTTGTTTATACATGAATTATCGGCCGTGCATTATTGGCTGTACATTATCAACTCGTGCTAATATTTTCCGACCTGTATTGTACGGCCAGTATTGCACGAGCGTTTTCCTGGCTTCGTATTATTGGATTGACAAAATCGTTTCCTGTTATTATTTTACATCCAATAGTGTACGGCCCGCATTGCACAACCTGATAATTGGAATAGGCCATGTCACGTAATATTGGTTGCGGATTATTGGCCGTACTTTATCAGCCCGTGCGTTATTGGTCGTACAATATCTTCATTTATTTTATTATATTTACTGGTTTTATTCTTTACAATGGTGAAGGAACGTGCTTTTTAGTTCAGGTAATTATCGGTATCGATAAAACAATGTTTTTACAATAGCGGTAATGTGACTGTTTACCCGACTCCGCAGAACGGAGGTTAAAATTTTTCAAGTGCGTGTATGTTTGTACTGCATACATATTGGAGTCTGAAGAAATCGTTGAATCTGTCAATGAGTGACATATGATACATTTTTATTTTTATATAGCGTCTGTGTATATCAAAAAAAGGGTGAATTGATTAAACTCAAAAAAGAAAAAAATATAATAAATGGAATGTATTTAAAAATATTTTAACAATACTTAATTGTATGGGTACCAAATGAAAAACTAACTAATAGTTCACCCGAACGGAGACCTCACGCCTATACCTCTTGATGTTCTGAAAATTCGCTATTTCCATCCAAATTGTTAAGTTTTGTATTTTAATTTACTTATATTTTTTACGGTACAACTCCTTTGTCGAACTATCATGTAGCAACACTGTAAGAACTATTTCTGGGTGAAAGTGTTATCAACAAACACGATAGCAGCACCTTCTTGTGAACCTGCGGTACTAACTCTTTAGTATGTCGAACAGACGCGTTACAGTACAACCAAGTTATAAGAGCAGTAGTTAGGCTCAAATTCGCCGTACGTACAATAGCAATTTTGGAATAACCGGTGGCACCAAATTTTTTCTTAAGACAATACACAAGTTTATTTTAGCAGGTTTAAAAATCGGATGAGATATTTACTCGCCTAACATTAAATAGAGATAAAAATATAGATAAAGCCAAGCGTGAAGGACAGGAAAGATACCCTTTTCTGTCTTTCACGGAGCCACGGAAATCACCAATGAGCGTTAAATTATTAAAACTCTTTTTGTGTTGGAACTATACTATTATATATAAAATAAAATTGGTTATTTGAATGACCCCATAAACATTATAGAAATGTATACTGCGATTTTACACATTAAGCGAAGCGAAAACCGCGGTTGCGGTAAACGCGGAGCTCAGACATTTTGTCCACTAGGCGGTGTTTTTACAGAACACAATATGGAAATAAAAATATTATATATGAAGGAGTAAAACTTTTAACAAATAACCTGTGGCTATGAAAGAAACTGAATGTAAAAAGTTACACATTGGCCTTGATTCTGATGTCACACACTAAATTAAATTTAAACTCATCGAGATAGGAAACAAACCTACGGTTTGTAAAAGGAGGGACGACTCCGCCGAAAATCTGTGTCCTTTTGAGAGGTCACAAAAAACCTCTGTGTCCCTTTTCTTTAGGGTAACCCTGATTTTGAGATTTGTGGGATAACCTTTTGAGCCATTTGAATGATGTTCTACTTGAATGATATTTAACTGTGTAATTATGCTACAATATGATATCTAATAAAAATATTATTATGTCATTCATAAAGATAAACTAAAATACACTATATGCGTGATTAAAATCCACACTGATGTTTCAAAATGCATTTAAATTTAATTAACATTATATATATTTACTAGTATCTATCCGCGGCTTCGTCCGCTTATCCGACTATAAGAGCAGGTTCGATATTTTTCAAAATGGCGGAGATATGTGCTGTAAAATTGTTGTAATAAGCTTCTAGATACATTTACAACCCATCTTTAAATTTGTATCCTAGAATAAAGATAATACATAAATCGATGACAGATATTATTACTACATTGATATGTCAGAATCTTGGTAAATATTATTATTACATACTTATATCAAACTAATTTATGCATCCGAAAGTTTGTGTGTAATTGTGGCATTATTTAAGTATGTAGGTCTATTTTCTCACGCGGCAACGGCTGAATTAATTTTGATAAATTTGGAATGTACGTAGCTTATGCCTAGGATTAACAAATAGGCTGCTATTTAACTAGATAAACGCAGACAAAGCTGCGGGGAGGCACGGCTTGATCATCAATATATCCATAAAAAATCCAATGAAGGTAAACCCTAACTTTTATGACACCTTACTGACACAAATTGTTGTGTACAAATTATTGTCGTAGAGTGTGACCCAATGCAAAATTAAAAATTACTAAATTCTTCAAGCCAATCAACTCATCTCCAAGCAAACATTTTGGCCTATAATAGTTATATAAGAAAAATATAACAACGCTATAAATTATTAATAGGAAATAAGCATTCAATGACGACCCAGTTGGCGCAGTGGACAGGTGTCTGCCCTCTGCGCCGTGGGTCCTGGGTTCGATTCCCGGCAGGAGTACAAATTCCTTCCCAAGGGATATTTGTGCTTCTGGTTCTGGGTGTAATGTGTGTGTGATGTGAATGTTTCCGGCACCCACGATACAAGTCTTTGAACTTAGTGTGGGGCTGTGAGTGTGAATGCGTTTGTTTGTTTGTTTAAAAAAAAAAAAAAAAAATTACATACAGGTCAAGTATTTTTTTTTAATCTTTATTTTTATAAAATAACACCCATAATATGATTTTCTTCTTTAATTGCTTTTTATTAGGAGTTTTAATAAATAAAATGGATGGGAACTTCAAAATAGCAAAGCGCTCGCTATTGGCTAAGCTGATCGTGACTAAGTTACACATTTTTGAGGTCACTGATTGGTCAACTTTCCTTTAATTCTATTTGTTTTTTTAAAATCGCTGTATTTAAATTTGCTAAACTTTTTTTCTCCGCTATACGGAGTCAATTTGAACTGACTCCAACTTTCCGAAATGTATCCCTACCAGTAACTGACCATCTCGAGTTACTCGGTTTGACTCTAACTTCAAAGCTCAATTTTGGTACTTCCATCGAGTCAAAAATCCAACTAGCTGCAAAAAAGCTGGGAATCCTTTTGCAAAGGTGAGACGATACTTCACACTGGGACAGTTGCTCAATTTGTATCAAGCACAAGTCCGATCATGTATGGAGTACTGTTCTCATCTTTGGGACGGTTCAGCTAAGCACCAGCTTGAGACTTGAGACCATTGAGTGGAGACCCAAGAGACACATTGGTAGCGAGCAGCTGACTAATTCAAAGTTTCAGAGCTTGGGTCATCGCCGCGCCGCTAGTCTCTCGGTTTTTATCGGATACATTTTGGTGAGTGTGCTAAGGAACTGCACGATCTAGTTCCCCCATCCCCGTTCTATCGTCGGACAAGCAGACAAACTGCTAAGCGACACCGCTATATGGTGGACATTCCACAAATGCGCACTAAGCGTTTTGCCTCTAGATTCATTGTGCGAACCGCATAGGAATAGAACTCCTTACCTGAGTCGGCGTTTCCTGATGAGTACAATATGGGAGTCATCAAGTCGCGAGTGAATAGGTATCTTCTAGGCAAGCTTGCTCCATCGTCGACCACATCGTCGCTTACCATCAGGTGAGATAGTGGTCAAAAGTTTGCCTACTTGAATAAAAAAAAAACCTGATTGCATTTCCCAATGCTTATTTATTTCGATATGAGATGTATTGTTATGAAGGAAAATTTTCTTTCCGGCAATGTATTAACGGCAACAATCGAATAAAAATGTATGCATATTCCATATTTACAAACGTATTAATTAATACAATCATAATTGAGCATCAAGAAGGAACAAACTACAAACACACTCACAAACTTTTGCCTTGATAATATTAGTAGGAAGTATGATAGTAGGATAACTTTATTTTGTTTTTACAAAATATGTTTATAAATGGCGGATGTAGTTGTGTAGCTTGGCTTGTATACCCATATAACAAAAATAATATCATAAAACCTCATGCTATTAGGAAAAAAAACGAATTTTTGAGAATAGTTTGATAGTACGTAGGGCATTTAGAAACATATTCTGTAAGGTTTCGATTAAACAAATAATTACGACAGATAAGATCTTATTATTACCACAGACTACAATTTCTACCACTTGGAAACTTTTTTAGAACTAGTCGTTCTTGTGCGAGAGGGACACAGGGGTCTTTTCTAACCTTTCACCCGATTTCATCGGGACCGCAACCACGATTGGTTCTTTATGCAATTGATAAAACGATTTGACATTGTAAATACGCTCTAAGTCAGTTGTGATAAGATTCCATGCATGTTTGATAATCGGCACTGTAAGTTTGTCAGTTATCCATCCTATTACTTTAGCTACAACATCCTTGTTTAAACTATTCCATCTTTTACAACATAGGAACGCAAGACAGAGATAGCATACATTTTAATGCTGTCAAGTTAGTCAGAACTTAGATGTCTATGCAAGCTTAGTCGAGTATGAAATTGGTGTTGCCTAAAAACACGCGCCCTTCTGCTTCTGCTATTCATATTTTAATTGATAAACTAGCTTGACAGCACTAAAATGTATGCTATATCTGTCTTGTGTTTCTATTTTGTAAGAGATAGGGAGTTTAAATTTAATTTAGTGTGTACATGAGAATCGAGGCCAATGTCGCCTTTTCGTTTGCTATACGTTATTGTATGAATTTATTTTATGATGCGACCTTTTCTGTAAAGGCAGTGCATTTATGGAATGGTCTTCCTGTTACAATCAGGCAAGCTACTTCTTTAGCCATCTTTCAAAATAAGGTTAAAACGTTTTATCTACAATCACTAACTAAGGATAAACTGGTATCCGATATTAATTATTAGTAGGGTGTTATTGTTTATAATATTTACGTAGGTTTATTTAAAATACTGTTTATGTAAGTTTATATGTATGTATGTATTAATGTATACAGATAGGTATCTAAGTTAGTTGTATTTATGTCTATTATTATGTTTTTACACCACCGAACTCATTATATAATATGATTCCTCTCTGCATCCAAAGGTTGACTGGAAGAGATCGCTTTTAGCGATAAGACCGCCCACTGTACTTTAGTTTTTTAAGATTACTCCTATAACTAACTGTATTTGGTGTACTAAAGAATTTTCTTGTCTATTGTCATTATTATTTATTTTTATTTATTTATTTGCTGTGAGCATTAGCTCACAGCAAATGTTTTTATAAATTTAACTTAAGATCGTCGTCTTGTTAGTGAATTTTCTTAAAACAATAAATATTTAAAGATTTTATATCCAATACTTTATTTTTTCGTGGTTATGTCGTTATTGAATTGAAACCGTTCGTAATAGAGATATATAATAGGACGTTCTTCCCTTCTATTACTTATTAGCCATCTGTTTTAATTCAAAGTCAATAAAACTCTAAGAAAGAAGTTTAATTTTCGGTTTAATTAAATTGAAACGGACTGTAACACAATCAGGTGTACAGATTTATAGTAATGGGGGTCCGACTCCCTGTTACCTATCTCTGTTGCGGCAGCGAACGGTTTCAATTTGTAAACGACAAAACTACTACGACTTAAACTTTGTCATCTTTGGCGGGAAACGTGACGAAGGCCGCGGTCTATCCCACCTCGAATTACGCCTCAACGCTATTGCCGCTCCGAATAGTGAGCGAATAGCACACACAAAGTGGAGCGCCAAACGCGGTTGCGGTGAACGCGGAGCCAACGTCGCACTAAATAGTTTGTAAGCAATCTACTTACCGACTTTTTGCACACGGTATGTGGCAACCGGAAAGCTTATTTTCTCTATGAGCAACATTTCAAAGATGGCTTGATGATTGCTTGTTTGACTTTGACATTCAGAAATAAATATTTTACAAAAAAGAATTTGTGATACGTGAAAGACGTGATTTTTGTGAAGGAAATTTAAAACTTTTCCGTGACGCTAAGTGCAAACAAACTTTGTGAATCAGGTGCTTTTCTAATGGATTGTAGTGTATGACCTATATTTTTTATTTGAACAATATGATTATCGAGAATCCGGACATTTTCAAGTCTTGGCTGACTTCCATATTGGAACCTCTGTGAGTATATGCGCTGCCATATTTATTTTACTATTTACATTCATTTTCCAGAAATTGCTAACATAACCTTACTACTCATCTCAATTTACGTAATAATGTTGGTTATAAAGGAATGGCGGCCCAACAAATGTGTAGGATATCAAATTACGATTTCGTATTGTTGCTATTTTCATATCACTTGTCAAACTACTATGCACACATGGCATGTATTTTTACGATTTCACTGCATAATTTGGCATTCTGCGCGGGCCTGAGGTGAATGTTTGTTAATACTTTCACATAACCTTCAGTTTAAATGTTATTTGATTGGATATCACTCAGATTTGCAAGTTGGTGTAAAGTTTGGTTTGGTACTTCTTTAGCGTCATACGCATATATCGCTAGAAAGAGTTCACGAGTATGACGAATCGTGAAAATCCTGAAGAGAATCGGCTCATCATCTGTAATGCATTATTTTGCAATATATAACGTACTGATAGTTCCATCAAAGTAAGCTATTCCCCTGTGGCATTTTCTGATTGTAATAATAAGTACATATTACTTGAAAAATGTGTAGACTTAGCATATAGATGGTAGCATGTGTGATTTAATATCCTATGGTTTGAATCCTGCACAGTCTTGAACAAATTACTTTATTGTGTGATATTACCAATCACTGCAATTATGATGAAGGAAAATATGAGGAAACCGGCATGTCCAAAATTCATATATTTTTTTTTTATGTGTGATAGGCAAGCGTTTGACTACAATCTCACCTGATGGAAAGCGATGATGCTGCCGAAGAATAAGCCAACCTCTACGCTGAATATTAAGGCCTAATTTCTCCATAAGAGTGAAGTTCCCGAGTTGCAAATGTAGTAACAAAATGGGCTGATGATGATGATGATGATAAATTAATGTAAAAGTGGTGAATGCAAATATTTCCATACTGCCCGATTGATGTAAAGTAAAAGTCTGTGTCACTGTTAACCAGTGTCCAAAAGTCTCCTAATTTCATCAATTTATTTAAAATAAACAATTTCACACTCACAGCCCCACATAAGTTACAAAGTCTTGTGTTGTGGTAGCTGGACAAATCACAACCAACACAAACTTAATTTTTTGTTTTGCGAAAAAGACTGAAATTAGACAGCATTTTATTCTGATAGCCTGTCTTTCTTGAGCTTATGTTATTGGACCACCTGAGGGCAGATGGGATGGTTCAGCTAGTAAGATATTCAATAAAAAAATACATATTTTATGTAATTGACAGATGCAAGAGCAAAAAAGGCACTCGCCTGACGGTAACTGTTACACTTGCCCATTACGGTTTAGAGCCAACCAGAGTTGCCCAGTTGGCGCAGTGGACAGATGTCCGCCCACTGCACTGTGGGTCCTGGGTTTGATTCCCGGCAGGAGCACAAATTCCTTACCAAGGGATATTTGTGCTTCTGGTTCTGGATGTAATGTGTGTGTGATGTGAATGTTTCCAGCACCCTCGATACGAGGTGATGAGAGGTGGTAGAGCATTTTGTGAGTTGCTCGCCTGGCTTGCTACCAAAGTAGCTTACCACCATCAAGTTGAAAGTCTGCCGCCAAGCCAAATACGGTGTTCCGGCAGTTATCCTTGAGAGCCTGCGTATTCCAGGTCTAGTGTGTTTACCAGCTTAGATCACATCGTCACTTACCATCAGGTGAGATAGTGGTCAAACACTAGCCTGTCACAAAAAAAAAAAAAAAATACAAGTCTTTGAATTTAGTGTGGGGCTGTGAGTGTGAACGCGTTTATTTGTTTATTGTTTGTTTAACCCGTCATGCATCCTGCGTACCGATGGCGGTCCACAAGCCACTTGATCTCACAGCGACTTCTCTAAGACGGACGGTGTGACGGGTTAAATAGTTAAAATGCCATGCAGGATGGCAAAGTGCTGTGCTCGTCATCTTGAGATATTAGACAGTGAATCTCTATTCTCTCTTTATCCTGTAATTATATGTATAAATGTGGAAAAAAACAGGCCAGACAAAAAAATATTGTGTAAAAGATGAAATGAAATGAAATGAGTATATTTCATACAAAATAGAGTATACATATTGGTCTTCATGGTTGAATCGTCCTTCTATTTTGCCATGTGTTGGCATGTGAAATTACATGTAAAATTTATATAATAATATTAAATTAAATTAATTATTTAGTTAAATGTCAATAAATGAAAAGAGTAAGTAAGGAGTGAGTAGTATTCCTACTAATAACCAATATAACATAATAACTACTAGGAACCATGCGTCTTGTTTGCGGACGACATTTCAATATTAACCTCAAGTCGAAATAGTATAAACTTAAATGAGAAACTCACCGCGATCCTTGATAAGACTGTTGAATGGATGAACGATCACAATCTCGAAATCAATTATTGTAAAACAAAACTTCTTGTCTGCCACCCATATCAAAAAAAACCACTTCACTTTAATTTTTTATACCACAACATTCCGATAGAAACCGTGGATAACTTCACTCTATTAGGTATTATCATAGACCAACACATAAATTAGGAAATGCATGTTCAAAAGCTTAAAACGAAATTATCTCAATTTACATACGCACTCCGCGAGATAAAAAAGTCAACTGACCTAGAAACCGCAATCGTAGCTTACCATGCTTACGCTGGTGCATGGTTAAGTTATGGGGCAGCACTGTGGGGGAACTCATCGACTGCGCCAGCACTGTTGATAAGTCAGAAAAAACTAATCCGCATTCTTGCGAATATAGAACAGACCGACAGCTGTAAACCTTTCTTCCAAAAATACAAAATTCTCAGCCTTCCTTGCATCTACATTCAGGAAATCTGTAAATTTGTACGGACGTATCCACATTTATATAAAACACGATTGGATATAACTAGACACACGACTGTACGACATAGCAGCCGGTTAATGCTACCTACATCTCGTATTAAAATGCATTCCTCAGGCCCTCTTGTCATGTCTATAAAAATTTATAATAAGTTACCGGAAATAATAAAAAATGAAGGAAATGATAAAATATTTTCAAAACAATTAAAAAAACTATTGACATTAAAAACATATTACTCAATTGACGAATATCTAAATGATAAATTTTGACAAAAAAATTGACATGCTTATACTTTAATATTTTATCTTTATTCTCTTATTATTATTATTATTATTTGAC
Source organism: Lomographa bimaculata (assembly GCA_948107665.1). Taxonomy (NCBI): domain Eukaryota; kingdom Metazoa; phylum Arthropoda; class Insecta; order Lepidoptera; family Geometridae; genus Lomographa; species Lomographa bimaculata. The sequence goes on from OX403614.1 coordinate 8,502,862, forward strand.
ATCAATCTAATAGTAATAATAATATATATTTTCTATGACAAAATTAAATTGAATAATTACTATAACGAAATGTATAAACACAAATATTATATAATATTTCTTATGTAGTATTTGTGTTTATTTCTTATCTGTTAACAAAACCTAGCAGTCCTCCTCTCTCCTAAGATTATTGCGGTGCCCCACAGGGTCTATATAGAACTGTACTCCTAAAAAACACCTGTATATTACTACTATTATAGATTGCAATAAATAAATGAATATAAATGAATATGAATAATATTATAAATGAAAAAGTTTGTTAGTATATGACGACCCTGCTGGGCAGGTCAATGCCCTCTGCCCCAGCAGATTCGTGATTTTGTCGTGTGTGTGAAGGCTTTGAGCTTAGTCTGGGGTTTCGAGTTGAATATGTTCAATCTAGAATAAAATACTTAGTGGTACTAACGGCTATCAATTGTGTTATGATAGTTTTAATAAAAAATATGATACATACTTTGAATATATATATATAATAGCCTACCTTTGGACATGAGAATGATTTATTTTATTATTCATAAATTGATCCTTTTTTTCACTTTTGCATGTCCGTTTGCCAGTTGGCAAAGACCTTCTCCAATCTTCCCCATTCTGGCCTTTCTATGGCCACTCTACCCCATGTTATTCCCGTGACTTGTCTGATGTCGTCGTCCCATCTCCTTTGTGGTCTACCTCTCTTTCTCTTTCCATCTCTTGGCTACCATTGTGTTATTATTTTACTCCATTTATCCTTTCCCCTGATCCTGTGGCCTGCCCATTTCCACTTTTGTCTCCTTATTTTCAAAGTTATGTCTTGGACCTTCTTGGACTTTGAATATATTATACTTTATTACACACCTAATAAAAATGCCAACTACATACCTATAACAACAAACCAAAATTATATATTTATGAGATTGTACAAACATTGATGAGAGGTACCTCATTAAATTTAATATGTACCTAGATAAGCTATACCCTGCTTAATTAATGAGCTTATTTGTATTCTAATTGTGTAAGCGAAGACACAGGAGAGTATAGGTCTCACTGGTGTATCTTTCACAGTACGGCTATTGCAAATTCTGTTTTATTATTTTTCTAATAAAGTTTAAAATATATTATTCTTATCTGTCAAGTTTACGGTGTCAAGTGTTAACTGGCGCTGTTATGCATATTACGAGGCCCGGCGGGGCGATGACGTTCTTTACGGGACAGCAGTGTAGTTAACCTAATTACTAGCCATGCCATGTGGCTTCGCCCGCTATTATCAAGTAAAAAATTGCCTGTGTTAATCCTAGGTATAAGCTATGTACATTCCAAATTCATTCAGCACGTTGAAGCATGAAGAGAGAACAAACATACTTACAGACAAACTTTCGGAAAAATTTGTAGTATAGATTGTATAAATACATCATCTTAGTTATTACGTAAAATAAAGCATACAGAAAAAAGTCGTAGAACTAAACGAGCTAAGGGTAAGAATGGGAATCGGGGTCTGAAAGCTTTCTGGCATTTTACAAATTACCTATGTAAACGCTTTCACACTCACAGCCCAACACTAAGTCCGATGACTTGTGTCATGGGTGCCCGAAACATTTGCATCACACACACAAACATACCTAAAACCAAAAACTCAAATTTTCCTTGAGGAGACAACTTGTGTTCCTGCCTGGAATCCAACGTGATTCGTCCACCTAACTAAGTCAACAGGCAGTTCAAGCACCTCTAGGTGATGAATATAACCAACCAATAAAATTTATTAATATAAAAATTCATATATCATATTCAATAATAGAATTTAACCATATCAAATAAAAATATATCAATTATGGGAATGCTTTTTTCAATCTAATTGGTCAAGTCAAATGTATTCAATATTATGCTCTCTTGCTCTTACAATACAGTTTAAAACCCTTAAGATATGTAAAGTGATTTTTATAAGGAATGGTTAATTTTAAAGTTACTTGCAAGTTTGCATCATCGCAGTTTTGTTTTTTCGTCCATTAGTAAAAATGCAGAGACATCGAATCCGATGTTGTCATATGGAACCAAATACTAATACTTGGGTAAATTACTAGATCCAAGCCTGAGTATTCAAATAATACACATAGCATTCATTAAAAATTCGATTTCGATAAAATCAACCAAATCTTGTGCGTAAATAAAAATATCATCTAATATTTTCAACCATTAAAATTATCAATATTTTATTAACTGATTTCAACCATTATTGCCATCTTTTGTTTAATCTGTTGAATATATGGCAAGCAGATAATGGCAATTTAGACAGGACGCAAGTGTATTTGTAGCACTTTCTTTCTTCTGTGACGCCACATGGTTGAATGCATCTATTTATAGTGCAACCTCCACTACCGATTACAACCACATAGGTTGACTATTAATAGAGAAAATCTCTGCAAGAGATGAATATTTTAATAGACCTACTCACCTAATTAGTCCATATGAGAGATGAGAATGAGGCAGGGGGCCGGCAAAAGAAACTTGACTAATTTATTTACATTATGCATTTACACATCAGTTAATTTTGTGCTAACCACACTCTGTAAGAGAACAAAATAAAACAAACAAACGCTTTCACGTCACAGCCCCACACTATGTTCAAAGACTGGTATCATAAATGCCGAAAACTTTTACATCACACACACACAATTACATCAAGGAGATGAAGACTATTTGTTTAATAAAAAATCGTACTAATATTATAAATCCGAAAGTTTGTGTGTAAGTATGTTTGTTTCCTCTTCACTCTTTGACGGTTGAAGGGATTTGGATGACATTTGGAATGTACATAGAGTATGCCTAGGATTAACACATAGGCTACTTTTTAACTTGATAATAGCGGCCGAAGCCGCAGGATATGGCTAGTAATCCATAAAATAAGCTTTGAGCAGTCATGTCTAGAGATAGTCTTGTGCTTTTTTATTATATGTAATAGGCAAACATTTAACCCCTATCTCACCTGATGTTAAGTGACGATACGGTCGACGATGGAGCATGATTACCTAGAAAATACCTATTCACTCTCGACTTGAAGACACCAAGATTAAACGTATCTGGGAACACAATCGGGCAAGGAATTCCACTTCTTTGCAGTGCGCATAATGAATGTGGAAGCAAAACCCTTCGTGCACATTTAAGGAATATCCACTATATATTGGTGTCACAATGTGCTATTTCGGAGCATTGTTGATTCTGGATTATTTTCCAAAACGAATTCTTGGAGTATTCATGTGTATATAATGGTGGATTATTAACCGTTAATACTGCATGAGTGTAGGCAAATTAAACAAAGTAAAAAAATCGTGATTTTCAACTTCGCTCCAAAACTCCAATATAAGTTCTTGTAAAGTTTCTACCACATTATTGGGGCATGACTTGACTATGACTGGACCTTGACTCTTTTACTTTACTTTGACTGTGACTGATATTGACTTGAAATATTTTATTACTTGACACTGGCTAAATGCACAAGATTGTGGAGCCAACATTACATGTAGAAAAAGTGTACATGAAACATTTTTTTAGTTTTGCTGCGTGTGACATACAAAACAAGTAGGTATGCTAAGTAAACCTAGTTGGCTGTTTTGCATAATTGTGTAATTGTGCTACGTGACTTGTCTTTAGTTATAGTATAAGAATTTAAGAACCTGTTGCAATCTATACATATTTATCTATACATATCATTAAATTGTAACCGCTGTCTGTACATTATAGATGTTGAAGAATTTTTTTATATAAATAGGACGACCCAGTTGGCGCAGTGGACAGGTGTCCGCCCTCTGCGCCGTGGGTCCTGGGTTCGATTCCCGGCAGGAGCACAAATTCCTTCCCAAGGGATATTTGTACTTCTGGTTCTGGGTGTATTTATGTGTGTGATGTGAATGTTTCCGGCATCCACGATACAAGTCTTTGAACTTAGTGTGGGGCTGTGAGTGTGAATTTGTTTGTTTGTTTTATATGGGCGGTCTTTATTAGAGCAACGGAAATCAAAATATATATTTTTTTCATTTCTGTACCTCAGTATGTTTGTACAAGTATAACGCAAAAGCTACTGTATGGAGTACTGCAGTTTTCACCTTATTGCTAGAGGTCTAACTTACAATATAGGCTCCATTTCCAGGAAAATATCTTATTCTAACTGGTTTATATATATATATATTATTCCCAGGATCTCATCTTCTGTACAAAAACTACTTCCGTATTTCCTAAACTACCAAACAGATATTACTTAATCCTACTAATATTATAAATCCGAAAGTTTGTGTGTAAGTGTGTAAGTATGTTTGTTCCCTCTTCACGCTTTAACGGCTGAACGGATTTGGATGAAATTTGGAATGTACACAGATTATACCTAGGATTAACACATAGGCTACTTTTTAACTTGATAATAGCGGGCGAAGCTGCGGGGCACGGCTAGTATTAATATAAGTACCTGGATGACCGAGCTTTGCTCGAATTTTTTAAAATGAGACCTAGCTAGATCGATTTATCGCCCCCGAAACCTCCTGCGTACTAAATTTCATGAAAATCGTTGGAGCCGTTTCTGAGATTCAGATTATATATATATATGCTAGGTGACCCGGCAAACGTTGTTTTGCCTCAATTTTAGGGTAGTATGTTGTATTTTTCAATGCTGAATCATAAAAAAATAAAAATAAAAAATTTTGTCCAAAAAATTACAATTTGGGTTGGACCACCCTTAACATTTAGGGGTATGAAAAATAAATGTTGACCGATCCTCAGATCTACCCGATATGCTCACATAATTTCATCAAAATCGGTCGAGCCGTTTCGGAGGAGTTTGGTAACAAACACCGCGAGACGAGAATTGTATATTGTATTACATATACAAGAATTGCTCGTTTAAAAGTATAACATAAATGTGAAAGTCTGGATGGGTGTTTCTTGCTCAATCACGCCAAAACTACTGAACAGATATGGATGGACCTGGATTAACACATGAAATGGGTTTTTTTTTACCTACTACGCGGACAAACTCGCGGACAGAAGCTAGTTGGATATATATTAATTTTATTTGTTGCAATTATCCTACTAATAATATAAATCCGAAAGTTTGTGTGCAAGTATGTTTGTTCCCTCTTCATGCTTTAACGGCTGAACGGATTTGGAATGAAATTTCAAATGTACATAGCTACTTTTTAACTTGATAATAGCGGGCGAACCCGCGGGGCACGGCTAGTATTTGCATATGAGACTCATTTATTGTAGAACTCTATACTGTGGCTATAGTTAATTATATTTTGCAATTTATCTGTGTAAAAATAAAAAAAATATGAATAAAAATAAAAATATAGTTGCGTAATGGATCTTTTCAATAGGTGTAATCAGACGGTTATCAAACGGCCTATATATTTTTTTGATGCAAATTGAATTAAAAAACATAGACTATACAAAATATAGATTATAACTAGGATTAACACATAGGCTACTTTTAAACTTGATAAAAGCGGGCGAAGCCGCGGGGCACGGCTAGTTATAAATACGGTCTTAGGTAATGTCACATAAGTAGCTGTATTTTCTGTTATCTAAGGGCTATTACAAAACAGTATGTGGATGTGTTGTAATATAGATAATAATTATTGTTATCATGTTCGTATCACACTTTATGTAACCAGTTGTTGATGATGATGAATCAGGATGTACAGTAGTTCTACTTTACTTGAACTGCCCATTGGGTGAGCTTTCGCCTTCTAAGCATGGGTATCGGGTTCGATTCCCGAACAAAAGTTTTCTCCTCAAGGAAAATTTGCGTTTCTGGTTCTTTATGTGATGTGAATGTTTGCGGCACCCACGATACAACTAAGTGAACTTAGTTTGGGGCTGTGAGTATGAAAGTATAAAAAAAAAAACTTTTGTATGAAGTGAGATTCACTATCCCTTCAGAAGCAGCTTGTTTTATTTCCTCCAAAGCCATCGTAACTCGTGGTGGGTAACTTCTAAAAATATAAGATCAGTTATACAGTAATAGCTAACCTTGTCCGCCTGTGTCATAGCTATAACGTTTCGTAAACAATACAGCTGTGTGGGTGTAAAAAATATACACAAGTTTAAAAAACGAATCATTGACAAATATCTATGAATCTCTTCATGATTTTTTATTTATTTAATACAAGCCGTGGCCCGCGGCTTCGCCCGCTAATATCAAGTTAAAAAGCCTATGTGTTAATCCTAGGTATAATCTATGTGCATTCCAAATTTCATCCAAATCCGTTCAGCCGTTAAAGCGTGAAGAGGGAACAAACATACTTACACACTTACACACAAACTTTCGAATTTATAATATTAGTAGGATAGGATAGCACTGCCACATCATACATATTAAAATTAAACTTAAAATTAAAAGTACAACAAGGGAATTTTTCGATACGCATATCATTTGCCAAATGTACTCAAAAAGCAAGAAATAATAAAATAACGAAAATAAAATAGAAGGAATACCTACTTAAAACTAACAATATAATAACTATGCAAAGTAGCTTAGGGTCAAATGTACTTTGTGATTGCGACATATATTTCAAAATGTTAAGCTTAAACACTGCAAGAGAATTGCTGAAGATATACGCACCTTAATACTGTAAGAATTATTGTAAATAAGTTGATTATCAGTGATACGCCCCTTATAACTGTAAGAATTATTGTAAATTCGTTAATACTGTACTAATTACCTTGGTCTTTTAAAATTATTTTCAAACAAAAACATTGTTCAGTCTTCAGAAAGTCGTAATTAAAGTATTTTAACAATCCGTGAAATCTCTTATTGAAATCCCCATGTATTTTGACTCTTGATCTATAGCGGAACGAGTGGGAAATAAAAAGTTCCAACCGTCACCACTGGGGACGAACGAAACTTTTTTTTCCCACTCGTACCCATTGGGGACGACCGTGTGGGGACGACCGGGAATAAACAAAGATATCAAGGTCACTGATTTGATTGTTGAAACTACTATATTCATTTGCGATACGTGAAGTGATTTTTGTAAACCCGTATAGTATGGTAAGCTGGTGTAAGGAAAATATTCTTTATTGGATGTTGAAAAATTTCAAGATTTATTTATGCTTTTCGAGAAGTTAAAAAAACAACCGACCTCCGAACTGCGCTTGCCACCTACTACGCCTATGCTTATGCCTGGCTAAGCTATGGTATTTTACTGTGGGGAAATAGTACAGATGCGCCTACTCTTTTTACTATACAAAAGAAATTGATTCGCATTCTAGCTAACATCGAACAGACTGAAAGCTGCCTACCCTATTTCCAAAAATATAACATTCTAACCCTGCCGTGCATTTACATATTCGAAATATGCAAATTTGTCAGAAAATATCCTGAATTCTTCACAACGCGAACTCAAAAACACCCTGGCCGTTTGCTCAGGCATGGAAACAGGCTAATGCTACCATCTTCCCGCACTACATTGCATTCAACGAGCCCTTTTGTAATGTGCATAAAAATATTTAATAAATTACCTAACCTAATTAAAAATGAATCCAAAGAAAATGTATTTATAAAGCAGTTAAAAAAATTCTTATTAGAAAAAACCTACTATACAATAACCGATTATATGAAAGATACTTTGTGATCAATCTATAAAGTCTTATTTTAAATCCAGTACTAGATATAGCTATTATATTGTAAACTAGCTGACCCGCCCGGCGTTGCCCGGGTAAACAAAAGCTTACATATAAACGCTTTCTCACTCACAGCCCCACTGTAAAAGTACTATAAGTTGTGTCGTGGGGCCGTAAACAATTAACACCACACACACAACATTCACGTCATACCCAGAACCAGAAACATAAACTGCCCGTGGGGAAAAAACTTTTGTTATTGTGTTCCCACCGAGATTCGAACCCGCTGCTTTAAAGACGAACGCGCACTCATCTACGCCAGTGGGTAATTCAAAGTTCAAAGATTCCCCACCCTGCGTCGCCCGGTTAAAAAATATACAAATAAACACACTTCCACATTCACAGCCCCACACTAAGTTCAATGACTTGTATCGGGGGGCCGTAAACATCCAAGATTCACAAAGTATTCACAACATACTCAAAACCAGGAACACAAATTCCCGTGGGAAAACACCTGTGTTCCCACCGGGCATCAAACCCGGTGCTTTAAAGGCAAACGCCCCCCTAACTACGCTAGCGGGCAGTTCAAAGTTCAATGATAAGACTAAACAAAAAAAAACAGTCGAATTTATATCCTCCTTCTTATGTTAGTCGGTTCAAAACATAGACGTATGCCGGATTACGCAGTAACTGTTCCATTCTGTGATCCACCGTTTTCACCCTCAAATAAACTTAACGATTTCTCCTAGACTATAGGTCCAAATTATATGCAGTAAAGAGCAAATTAAATCTACGTGAACTACGTAAGCCGATGAAATAGGTTTTTTTGATAAGGATTAATATTAAATACTTAAAAAAAGCCAACGAAATAGAAGCCGCTATTTTTTAATGAGCAGGAATTCGTAGTACGTTTCTGTACATTTCTGACCCGTCCCGTTCACGGGCGGGCTCCCGTGAAACTAATTTCACGATTTCTTATAGACTATTTATCCAAATCATATGCAGTAAAAAGCAAAATGTATCTACATGAACTACGTAAGACGATGAAATAGTTTATTTTGATAAGGATTAATACTGAATGTCTCAAAAAGCCAACTAAACATAGGCCGCTTTTTTTTCAGATTTTTTACAAAGAAAAGTATTTTTTCTGAGCTATACATACATGTTAGATATATGCTGTCGCGGACTTTTTTGTAAAACTCATGAAGGCCAACATTTTTGCCATACATTATATTCAACTATGTCTTACCGTTTAGTCAGCGTACGCCGATAAAGCGGAAAGTTAGCAAATTTTTCTCCGACTTGTCTTACGAATATTATTATTTCGAACTGATAACTAACTTCTATCCCGACAAAACATAGCCTATGGCACTCAGTGATAGTGTAGCTATCTATTGGTGAAAGAATTTTCAGAATCGGATCAGTAGTTTCAGAGATTACCTTTTACATACAAACAAACAAACAAACTTTACCTCTTTATAATATTAGTATAGAAGTATAGATGTACCCTCCTCTCTCCTACATTTTGCTGTGCCCGACAGGGTCCATAATTGGTACTAATTCTAAGTTTACCATCTAAGTTACATTGTGGAATGCAAATAAAATATGAATATGAATATAAGTAGGGAACCGAAAAAGGAAACTTTTCTAGTAACTGGCTGCACTGGTTTTTATATTTAACAAGTCGTTCGCGCCGAACTGAGATCTCGCGCCTACATTTTGCCTCATAGAGAAAAACTTCTGAGGTTACTTGCTTACAACTTTTTTCTATATAATAATTGTTTGATTTCTGTATTTGTTGATATAACGGATATTATAAGTAAGTTTCAGAGTTAAGTGTGAAGCCTTTTTTTAAATAGACCTCGGGACAAAATAGGTCTAAAAATAGTTACTTTACATGTATGGGAGCCCCCTTAATATTTTTAATTTATATAATTTTAAATGCCATTTCAGACTTTGGGCCGTAGTTTTACATATTCTATGAGAATTTGAAGTCATTCGCTTATATGATTTAGACGCTAGATGTCTCTGACAGACGGACGGACAAAGTGCTGATCGACCCAAGTTAACTTAGAGATCTCGCTTCGCTCGATCAAAACACTTGAAACATATTGCTACATGACACTAGATAAAAGCTTTCTTAATGTGGGTATCGACTACCGTCTTTTTCAAACAATTGTTGGTATGTTTCAGTTGTGACGCCGACCCTGCTGCTCTCGCCAAATATGTGTACGCTCTCGTCAAGAAGGACAAGCCAGTCTCCGAGCTGCGAGAGGTGATGGTGGACCAACTCGATGTGTTCCTGCAAGCCGGTAACTTACTTTCAAATCGAAGGAAATTGATTCGACCCCCGATCGCGTGGTCGCTGTTTCGAAACCTACGACGGGCTTGATCTTCCGGTGAAGGTGACATCGTGATATCATCCGTGGTGGTGGCATTTTGTCGTGCTCACCTGGCAGTAGAAAATTATGTCGCTAAAACTTAAACAGAATTTCGGCAGCTATCCTTGAGAGCTGCCCGCCTGCATCAGGCATCGGTTTCGATTCCCTGTGGGAACTTCCTTACCCGAGTCTATGTAGTGTGTTTCCTGATAAATATACTATTTTAATGCACTCCACAGCAACCTCGTCTACCATGTGTGGTTGACTGGTAGAGAATGCCACCTTTTTGTGCAATAAAAAAATTAATTAATTAGCTTAATTCGGAAGCTTTCAAATCACCAATGAACAGGTACCTTCTAAGCAAACATCGTTGATAAATATTCGCCTACCCCGAAAAAAAATCTGTGATGAGGGTACGTGCGCGTTACTACCAAGTTTATTTTCTTCTCGTCCTCAGAAACAAAACCGTTTGTGGAAATGCTGTTCACATCGTTGGAAAGCAACGAGTACCTCAAGCCGAGGGAGCTCGAGAAGGCCCCCACGCCTCCCCCTGAGACTATCGACGAGAAAGCCGACGTGGAGAACGACGCGCCCGGTGAGTAATATCATCAACATCGTCATATATTTACAACATTTGTAAAGGGAGGCGATGAAGGCGGAGGCTTCCTCTTGGTCAGCTAATGGAGTGTAGCTTCTAAACATCAGGTAAGATATTAGAATCTGTGTGTCTTCACAAATCTAGGCAAACTTGCTCCATCGCCGATCGCATTGTCTCTTCACGCGGTTGACAAGACCTTGGTTGTTTTTTGCCGCGAAAGTGAAAAACTGGCGTTGTAGATTTTGTATTATTTTCCAAAACTTGTGTTTCTTCGGGTGTTAATGTTAATAATGGTGGATTATGGTAGGTGTAGGAAAATCATACCACCCATATAACGCAATAGATAAAATAGACTTCTTTTTATATTATAATTGTTAAACATGTAGAGGTAGTTATTATTGTATATCCAGTTATGGGAAGACGCTGTATGCTGAAACATCGGCGGTGACCCTAGTTCGGTAGCGGATACTCTACAACGATAATCCTAACTTAGCCTTTAAGTACACTATCGTGAAATACATGACAGATTTATTTATTTATTTGATGTTATTCGCTGGTCTAGTTTAGACGCTAAAAAGCTCTGAAAGACAGACGGACGGACGGGCAAAGTGCTGAAGACAGACAGAAGAGTACAAGACTAGCTTCGCTTGGTCAAAAATCGTTCGCTAGAGGAGGTATAGATGGCCCACAAACTAAAGTGTTTTGGACAGAGAAATTAATCGCTACACAATAGGCAACCGCCCGGCACGTAAAGTTGTTTAGTGAACAAACAAACGCATCCACACTCGCAGCCCCACACTAATTTCAAAGACTTGTATCGTGGGTGCCGGAAACATTCACATCACACACACATTACACCCAGAACCAGAAGCACAAATATCAATTGGGAAGGAATTTGTGCTCCTGCCGGGAATCGAACCCAGGACCCACGACGCAGAGGGCGGACACCTGTCCACTGCGCCAACTGGGTCGTCAAATAAACACCGTCATATGTCCGTATCGTTAGAAAACAACGAGTACGCCAAGCTGATGGAGGTCAAGGCGGTCCCCACGCCTCCCCCTGAGACTGACGATTATGCTGGCGCGGGAAGCGACGGGCTCGGTGAGTAGCATACACACATAGTATATTTGCTTCAATAGGGAAAGGAGGCTGAGGTTTACTCTGCAGTTCCAGCGAAGGCATAGTAACAATTCATGACAGATTTGATCGAGATATCCCAGGTAAATAATCTAGTTGCCTGAAAAAAATAAGTCCATCAGCTAGATTATCAATAAATATTGGACATTTTTTTATTTTGTCAGTTTAACAAAAAATATGAAAATACTAGTTGTGCCCCGCGGATTCGCCCGCTGATGATGATGCTGATTTAAGTAGCCTATGTCCTAATCCAGAGTATAAGCTACCTACATTCGAAATTTCATTAAAATCGGTTTAGTAGTTACGGAGATATGTGGTAACATACATTCACACACACACAAACTTTCGCATTTATAATATTAGTAGGATAGTGTGTTAAAATTTCGCGTGATGTCACGCCTCAGTACACCTTACTGAGGCGTGACGTCACGAGCTTCCAGTCACGAATTTTGACGCTCTTTATCTTTGTCAATGTTTATTGATTTGTTTAATAAAAAAATACATTTCCAATATTATTGAAAAAAAATGTTTCACCTCATAAGTTTTTTTTGTATTAGACAAATTAGAGTGGACGATAAGTATTTTTTTTTTTTGTGCTCGATAGGCAAGCATTTGACCACTATTTCACCTAATGTTATATGTTATGTATCAGTCTAGTTATACAAAATCATGACCGCTCTCTGTGAGGCCAAACTCTCATACCAAAATATGCATTATCTATTGATAACAACGTTTATACTCCAGTAAGTATCAGAAATGTTACAAATCAGTCATTGATATTTATTTCATGTATTTATAATATTTATTATATACGCCTTTCAATTAACCTTGGGCACATAGCGATAAACATGAGACTAACTTATAAATTTGCAAACGTGATCGCGTTATCTAATCGACGTTTTGGCGAGAGGCTTACGATTATTTGTACCCGACTATGGCGAAGCGAAAAGGTTGCGATTTTAACAGCGTATGTATTTATGTATTATTGTGGAAACAAATTGAATTTTATTGATCGAGCGATGTGAGATCTCTTAGTTGACTTGGATAATTTAGCACTTGGTCCGTCCGTCCGTCTGTCAGAGGCATCTAGCGTCTAAACCATATAAGCGAATGACTTTAAATTCTCATAGAATATGTAAAACTACGGCCCAAAGCCAGAAATGACATTTAAAATTACATAAATGAAAATATTAAGGCGGCTCCCATACATGTAAGTGGGGAGCGAAATATTCTGTATTTTTTATCTACCCTTGTGGAAAAAGGCTGGACCAGTAAAGTACGAAACCGGGTTAAAAAAATATATGTTATAAAATAACGTAGTATATCTACGCAGGGATGGTTTTCAATATTAAAGGGTAGAAATGTTGGCCTATCAAAAAAAATACAATATAAAAATGACAATAATGTGATGTGTTATTGAAATGAGGAGGGTTATTATGTATCGTTTGTTCCCCAGCGACAAACGGCACGCTGGAGCCCCGCGCGGCCGTGGCGCCCCCCGGCGGGCCGCGCCACCGCGTGGTGGTGTCCCGCGCGCCCCCCGGCTGTGCCAAGCCGCCCCCCGCGCCTCCCGCCATTCGCGCGCCCCCGCATGAACAGACTCTCGTCAAGGTAAACAGTTATAAAACCACATGAACATACTCTCGACAAGGTAATTAGTTATAAAGAACACATGAACAGACTCTCGATAAGGTAAACATTTATGCAGACCACATGAACAGATTCTCGTCAGTTATAAAGAACACATGAACAGACTCTCGTCAAGGTAAACTATTATACAGACCATATAAACATACTCTCGACAAGGTAAACAGACATAAAGAACACATGAACAGACTCTCGACAAGGTAAACAGTTATAAAGAACACATGAACAGACTCTCGATAAGGTAAACATTTATACAGACCACATGAACAGATTCTCGTCAATGGTAACAGTTATAAAGAACACATGAACAGACTCTCGACAGGGTTATCATACAGACCGCACGCTTTCATGGTGGTAGCATTTTCTCGTGCTCCGGCTTGCTACCCTGTCCCGAAATACTAACGTTCACTTCAATACAATATGGAAGTCTTTAAGTCGCGAGTGAATAGGCATCTTCTAGACAAACGTGCCCCATCGTCGACCGCATCGTCGCTTACCATCAGGTGAGATAGAGGTCAAACGTTTGCCAATACTAAATAAAAAAAACATTACTCGCAATCTCCCTGTGGAAGTGTGTCATCGTGAGCGGATGGTGTGCTCACGATGACGTTCACACGTCGAGAGGAGGCGAGGGTAAGGAGTGGATAAGGTGGATATTCCACTGCGGAAGCGCCTCCATCAATCCGGGAAGTACTTCCGACCGAGCCGGGTGATCTTGGCTCGGGGACAACTGTCCGATGTTCCCAACTTGGAAGTTGCATAGTTGCAATGACTCCGAGTAAATATTGCTTGCGCGATGTAGGCCTCGGGCTGTGATTAGTCGAGCTGGTCGGTGGTCTGTTTCTCCGATCACTAGGTGGTTCTGCCACAGTGATGCAGATGGCGCTGTACATGTGGCGGAGGTTGCCACACTCCCCAAATAAAAACGAGTACCGAATATCTTCTATGGCATCGTTATTCTGCGACCGAAACAAAGATATTACAAAATATTAGAAACAACTGTTTTAAACGATATTTAAAATGTCTGTTTTATTTGTAGGTACTACCATTGACGGAATTACTAGAAGAACCCGTCGATCAGCTCCCGAGGAGAAGAGATAGGAGAGGAGATTTGGTGAGTGACAAACTCAAATAAAATAAACAATTTGAAACATTGCACACATTTAAATTAAAATTAAAACGGGAATTAGCGTGACTTACGCGTTGTCGATGTATAAATCGACAATTGTTTCGGCTTCATTCGGAAGCCTTCTTCAGGATTTTAATTTGAAGGTTCAAAATGTGCGTGAGTTTTTATCAAATTATTGCACACATTTTTTTTTATTTATGCCCAATAGGCAAGCTTTTGACCACATTCTCACTTGATGGAAAGTGATGATGCGGCCGAATTCAAATGGTTCAAAACATTTATTTACTTAGGGCTGCTAATGAAATCTATATAGCACTGAACTATTATGGGCAAGGCGTTCGTTTACCATCAGGCGAAAGCTTGCTTGTCTTTCAATTGCATAAAAAACAATTTATATTGATTTAATAACTAAACGCAAGCAGAGCTTGAAAAAAATCGACTTCACCGCTTTATCTTCGGAACCTTGATCAAATTTAATGTATTAAACACGCATTATTGCCGATAACTCAAAAACTACTGATCAGATCTTGACCAAATTTAAATGGGACCCATGGGTAAGCACCAGCTTACGAACAAAATTTAAAACCGGTTCACGTGGAAAGAAGATGTGAGGTAAAACACATAAAAGCGGCCGCATCATCACTTTCCATCAGGTGAGATAGTGGTCAAATGCTTGCCTATTTTGCATAAAAAACAAACTCTTTTATCGACTTTGAATGGGACTCGTGGCTAGGATGTCTATAATGAAATGTATAATACACTTGGTTTTACTACTCGACACTGGCTAAACGCACAAATGTTGCGGAGCCGAAAACATAAAGAAAAAAGACACCTTTCACACTCGAAGAATCACAAGTTTTGGAAAGTAATACAAAATCGACATCTTAATTATTTCACCTTCGCACCAAACGGTGTGTGTAATCGTCGGCATGTATAGTGAGGTAGTGTGTGCATGCAGGTGCGCGACACGGCGGAGCGGCGGCGGCGGCGCTCGCGGTCGCCGCGCGCGCGCCCGCGCCGCCACCCCCGGGACTACCCGCACGACGACGCGCGCCCCAGGGACAGGTAACTACACACACCGCACTACACACTACACCCGACACTCACCAATCATTACTCATCACTCACCACTCATCAATCATAACTCATCACTCATAACGCATCACTCACCAGTCATCACTCATAGTTCATCACTCAACACTCGTCACTCATTACTCCTCACTCACCAGTCATCACTCAACACTTACCAAACACTCTACTTACACGCCCAGGAAAGCTGGTAGATAATGCTCCATAGCATTAAATTATTCCTTGTACACTGTTTTGTGCTAAACTATAAAATAAACAAATAAATATCACTCACCTATCATAACTCTGCACGCACCAGTCATTACTCATCACTCAACAATCATAACTCATCACTCATCAATAACAACTCACCCCTCATCACTCACCATTTATCGATCACCACTTATCACTCATCATTCGCAACTCACCACTTATAACTCATCACTCACCAATCTTTATTTACTACTCACACCTCTTCTCCACCAGCCACTCATTACTTCTTCTTAGCGTATCTGTCCTTACTCGTCTACGCTGAAACATAACATATAGTGTGTATGTGTAAATAACGCTACTTGATCCATTCGTGACCGTGTAAGCTTGTGTACACAAGCTTACACGGTCACGAATGGATCAGCTAAATACCAGCTAGAGACTTAAATCTTTTGACCGGCGGGCGAAAAGACTCATTGGCGATAGTCAGCTAGTTGAGCCCAAACTGCAAAGTCTTGGTCACTGACGTAAGGTGGCAAGCTTATCGGTATTCTATCGCTTGGAGAGTGTGCTCAGGAATTACTTAGTCAATTCCCCATGCCCATTTTAACATCTAATAACAAAACAAGACAAACGTCATTAATTCATGGTCGACATACCTCGCTCGCTCGAAGCGTTTCGCTTATACGTTCTTCGTCCGTACCGCGTCTTTATTCCCCGAACAGTATAATCTGGACGTCTCGAGTGAATAGGTATCTTCTAGGCAAGCATGTCACATCTTCGGCCGCATCATCACTTTCCATCGGGTGAGATAGTGGTCAAATGCTTGCCTATTCTGCATAAACAAAAACAAAATGGTACAATTATTTTAATAGGATTTAAAGCCACTATTTGATTTGATAACTAACTGACTGTCTAAGTCTAAGAATTGAAAAATTAGCCCCAAACAAAACCAAATATCACGACGGTATTTCGAGTACATTTAATGACAACTTTTTTTTAAATCAATATTTCAATAACTACTATTTTCACAGGAGTATCCTAATGCAATAGTGTCAGTCAACTTAACACAAATACAATGCGTTTAAAATAAGAATAGGACGGGCTCTCGGCTAACTTCACTCATATAAGTACTGTTAGCAGAACAAACTTAAAAATAGATCAGCGCCATTTACGTGATTTTAAATGAGTGACCCTACCTACGACTGACCCGAAATTGTTTAACTTTATTTGGACTGGTTGATCTCGTTTTTTTTTGTCAAAAGTCATAATTGGAACCACTTTTTTTGTAAGAAGCTAGCGTTCTTATCCGCTAGGATTAATAGTATTCTATACTTATTTCTCAGTCAGTGTGCTACGCGAGACGTTTACGAGTGCATGTTCCTCTCTTGTTAATTATCTTGTTTAATTTGTTTTTGTTGATTGGTATAGTTAACTTTTAAAATCAGTCTATTGACTTTTTTATTCTTCAATGAGCAAATGGGGCAGTGTTTTATCGGCGTTCGAGAGATTATGAGCAATGTTAATAAGTACTTCGAGGAAGACAAACAGAGTGCTATTATTTTGCTGGACCAGTTAAAACAAGCAAGAATTGTACCAGGACCAGATGGCAATATTTATATACCGCGTGATGTATTCGGAACCTTCATGAAGCACTTGGAGACTGCTACGAGCTAAGCGATTCAAATTAATATACGATAATAAACGTTAACAAAATATGGTCAGTTCAAAGTGTTTCTGTGTTTACTGTATAGTTTACCTACCTATAATTACGTGTTTACTAATTTAAACTACGTGTTATTACAATATTACAAATATAAGAAATGTTTATTATCATTTCTTTTTTGCACACTGTACCAAGTTCTAGTTGTGACGTCACAACATGGCGCTAGGCCGGTCCTATTCCTATTTCAATCGCATTGTACTAATCGATCACAGAGTTAAGTGAAGTCGTTAATTAACGACGTAACAAGCTTAGGTAATTATTACCAGTCTTGTTTTGTTACTGATTGTGTATAAATGTGTTTCAAAATAAAACAAGTAAATAATGTCGAGTGTCGATTCGCTGTGCCATTTTACTAAATTGTAAATATGATTTATTTTACACCGGTTCAAATAGATTAAAAAAATGTTACGTACAAACCTTGCCCTGACAATTACGAACACAGCAAAAAAAGAATCAGCCAAATCGGTCGAGCCGTTTTCGAGTTTTTCTGAGACTAACGCAGAACAATTGATTTTTACATATATAGATTTATATTTAACTGCGTAGTTGTTTTGGTTTTTGCGTTCTGAGCCGCGGGTGTCGGGTTCGATTCCAAACGTTACCTCTTCCAAGGGAAATTTGCGTTTCTTGTTCTGCGTGTGATTGTGTGTGCGATGTGAACGTTTGCAGCGCCCACGATACAAGTCTACGGAATCAGTGTCGGGCTGTGTGTGTGAAAGCGTTTATTGTAATTGTTAAAGATATCTACAAAATTGACGAACGGATATGCTGAAGTTGTCATGTGAATAAATAATTTATCAACTAGTGTGGGGCTGTGAGTGTGAAAGTGTTTGTTATTATGTTAGTAGGTGTTTCCCGCGATTTCGCCCGAGTTGATCTAGTTAAAAAGTGTCCTATGCTATGTTATTCCTGGGTACACGCTATGTACATTCTAAATTTCATCCAAATCCGTTTAGCATGAAGTGGGAACAAACGCACATACTATCGGATTTATAATTTTATGTATAATTGTTATTTATAAACACTGGCAATAATATTTATGGACGTGGAACCGATTCCCATGTATTGGTACATTTTGTTTATGGGAAAAAATAAAACTATGTATAAAAAAACATGTATTTTTTAAATTCTTAAGTGCAATTAGTGTTTTTAATTCTGGGTATGATTGTGTGTGATGTGAATATATCTGGCACTCACGATACAAAACATCATCAATCCGTTTTACTATCTCACAATGAGATAAACACTTATTACGGTCGATGTACCTCCAGTTCGCTCGAAGCATTTCGCTTCTACGTTTATCATCCGCACGGCGAGGTAGTGGAACTCATTGCCCGCGTCTTTGTTCCTTAATGGTATAATCTGGGAGTCTTCAAATCTAGACTGAATAGGAATCTTCTAGGCAAGCATATATCTTCGGCCGCATCTTCACTTTCCATCAGCTGAGATGGTGGTTAAATGCTTGTCTACGTAGCATAAAAAAAAATTGTGTGTCAGACCCAGAAACACAAATTTCCCTTGGGAAGATAACTTACGTTACCGCCTGGAATCGAACCCGAACTAAGCGAACTAGGCGAACAGGCACACAACTAAGCCAACGGGCAGTTCAAAGTAAAGTATATTTAATATAAATATATAATTATTGATAGTAATATTGTTATTTATAGACGGCTATCGCGGTCGCCGTCTCCTCGAGGACGCTACCGGAACCGCAGCCCTCCGCAACCCGACCGCGTTATAGAACGATCCAGGTAAACTCAATGTCCTGTAGCATCCTTTACTCCTAAACTCCTGTATGTTTGTTTATATTCAATTATTTATGTTGATACATTCCTGATAAAATCACAACATTACATTTGTCCGAAATGTAAGCTAATTGAGTCCAAATTGCAGTCTCGGTCATCGACGTAAGGTAGCAAGCCTATCGGTATTCTATCGCTTACATTTTGGATCAGGAATTACATGATATAATTCATCCATGCCCTTTTTACCACCTAACAACAAGACAAACTGTCAAACGTTTCCATTCATCAAAAATCCATTCATGGTTGACATACCTCCAGTTCACTCGAAGCGTTTCGCTTCTATGTTTATCATCGGTACAGCTAAGGAGTGGAACTCATTGCCTGCGTCTTTGTGTCCTGAACGGTAGAATTTGGGTGTCATCAAGTCTAGAGTGAATATGTACCTTCTACGCAAGCATGACCCATCTTCGGACGCATCGTCACTTTCCATCAGGTGATATAGTGGTAAATGCATGCCTATTCAGTATAAAAAAAAGATTCGAGATGAATGTTTGGGAAATGACGTCACGAATCAGTCTAGCCAATAGCGAGCGTTTTTCTATATTGAATATCCATTCAAATTATTCATGAAAAAAAATTAAACATAAATAATGATATTGATGTAATTATTCTATATCTATAGATTCAAATAATACTTGACTTATATTTTAGGCTCATGTATATTCCCTATTACGTATCACATCCCCAGTAACACAGTGAAGTCAATACTGACATTAATGATATTGACAGATGTCATGAATGTCCAATGTCAGAACATGATTCCGACAGATTAATAATTCCATACAGTGTGACCCTATCTCAATTCTAAGTGCTCGAGGGTGGCTATGTGATAGTACAGTAGGTTAAAACTGCAGTCCCTATAAAACAAAGTAATTATCTAACATCTTAAAATTCAGGTCAAGATCGCCCGTCCCACTCCGAGACCGAGATGACCGCGAGCGAGACAGATTGCGCATCCCGCGCGAGATGGAACGAGACAGGATGTCGCGCGACCGCGAGCACAGGGAGCGCCTGTCGCGAGACAGAGACAGGGAACGGTGAGTAGTGCGCGAGCGAGATAGAGAGCGGTGAGAAGTGCGCGAGCGAGACAGGGAGCGGTGAGTAGTGCGCGAGCGAGACAAAAAGAAAATTGTTAATTTAAATAGAAAAAAAAAATGAGAATTTGGCAAAGAAAGACATAATAAAGTACAATTGTGCTGTGGGCCCCAAACTAGACAACACCTGTGTCTTGGGAGCCCGAAATGGTTAACAATTATACAAATGCCTGTCTATTCGTGAATTTCGAATTACATATCTATTTATTAAAAAAAATATATATATAAAAGAAAAGAAGGTAACTTAACTAAGCTCAAACACCGACTGAATAACTTTTCATCTTCTAAAGTTATAAAACGACCTTTGCATGTTTGATTTTGTCGATCCTGTTGGCGCATTCAAATCTTCGCTCTCTCCTCTAGAAGTCCTGAGTTCGATTCCCGACAGAAACACAATTTTCCTTCTCAAAGGGGACTTTAAAACTTGTGTTTATAGTTCTTGGTGTGATATAAACATTTCTGGGCACCCGCGATACAAGTGTTTGAACCTAGCGTGGTGTTGTGAGTGTGTGTTGATTATTACAGATCCCGCGACAGATCCCGCGAGAGATCGCGCGACCGGTCACGTGGGAGCGCCTCCCCTCGCCCGGAGAATAGGATCGAACACAACGACACCTACAAGCGGAGGTGTAGAGATTTTGACGGTATGTACCTTTTTTTTTACTTGAACATAGTTCACTTCTAGCTAAGAGCTTCACATTTCGGTCAGTGTGGTGAGACGGTGATCAAAAGTTTTGCCGATCTAGACTAAAAAAAAAGAAAAAACTGGCCAAGTGCCAGTCGGACTCGCGTACGAAGGTTCCGTACCGTTATCTATAAAAACGGCAAAAAAATCAGGTCTGTTGTGTGGGAGCCCCCCTTATAATTGTTTTAATTTAATTAATTATTTTTAAAATAAATATATAACTAAATATTCTGTGAATATTCAAGCGTCCAGCAATCAGTATCGAGCAAAAACGAGCAAAAAAATGACATTTGTTGTATGGGAGCCCCCTTCAATTTAATTTTATTCTGTTTTTTAGTATTTGTTGTTATAGCAGCCGGTGTTCGTCGATTTATAAGACGTTATCACGTCAAAAACACAATGTTGTTAGTATAACTCTATAGCTATAAAGATAAAAAAAAAATACCTAACCTATATATACATATATATATAAATTTCGCAATCTCTATAGCAATGTTGGACGTAATAGTTCCAAACAAATTTGGTAGATGGCGCCACACTTAATAATAACGATAAGATAATTTCATCGTTTGAAGCAGGGCTTAAGTAGCTCAGCGGTCAGAGCATGACACACTATAACCGCTCCAAGCGATATTTTTCTTTCGTGACACTCGAGTAATATGTGATGATTTGTGGTCGAGGTAAGCACTATTACCTCGAACCTCGATTACAACTTACAAATTCTTTTTACGGGCCAATCCTTAATAATATTATAAATGCGAAAGTAAGTCTGACTGTCTGTCTATCTGTCTGTCTGTCGCGCTTTCACACCTACACTACTGAACCGATTTAAATGAAATTTGGTGCACAGATAGTCTAGACCATGGGAAAGAACATAGCCTCTATTTTATATATGTTTATATCCCGGAATTCCCGTGGGTCCGGAACTTACGCGGGTAAAACCGCGGGGCACAGCTAGTTGCCTATATTTCCTAAAACTATATACAGCAAAGACCTAAGTTACCTATTGGCTATTGTTTGTTACAGAGAAGGGGTACTGCATGCGGGGGGACCAATGTCAGTGGGACCACGGCGTGGACCCGGTAGTACTGGAGGATAATGCTCTCACTAGAGCGCTCGCCCTCGCGCCGCCCGTGCCAGGTAACGCATTCAATAGGCTACATCTTCGGCCGCATCATCGCTTACCAGCCCGTCTTACTGGAATTCCCCTGATCGATCGCTATGAGTTTAATCCTACTAATATTATAAATCCGAAAGTTTGTGTGTAAGTGTGTTAGTATGTTTGTTCCCTCTTCACGCTTTAACGGCTGAACGGATTTGGATGAATTTAAGAATGTACATAGATTATACCTAGGTTTAACATATAGGCTACTTTTCAACTTGATAATAGCGGGCGAAGCCGCGGGGCATGGCTAGTCTTCTCATATATATAAAAAATGTAAAATGTAATATCTATTTGTCCAAAACTGCTCGACCGATTTTAATGGTTTTTTTTTTGTTTTTTTGGTAGGTATGAGAATTGGTCGTTAAGCATTTTTCACCTTCTCCTTCCCTTCAGTATTTTTCACCCCCGATTTTTTAATCGTGATTTTAGTATTATTGTGTGAAAAATATCCAAAAAGTTTTTACTATGGTATTAAAGTACTAGGTGCCCATAAGCATGGAAGAGGTAAAACACTGTTTCTAAACGTGGCATTGCAACGCATGCCGGGTACAGCCAGTTATATTATAATGTTTATCAACTGCCCTTTGGCTAAGTTGGGTGCGCGTTCGCCTTCTAAGTGAGGATATATCGGGCTCGATTCCCGGCGGGAACA
Organism: Lomographa bimaculata; assembly: GCA_948107665.1. NCBI lineage: Eukaryota > Metazoa > Arthropoda > Insecta > Lepidoptera > Geometridae > Lomographa > Lomographa bimaculata. The sequence continues at coordinate 8,525,783 of OX403614.1, forward strand.
CAAGTTTTCTCCCCAAGGAAAACGTGTGTTTCCGGTTGTGATTATGTGGGTGATGGGAATGTTGCCGGCACCCACGACACAAGTATTACAATTTGGTGCGGGGAACTTAACTAAGAATAAAGTTTAAAGACTTCTGCCACATGTACAGCGCCATCTGTCTCACAGTGGCAGAACTACATAGTGATCGGAATAACTGATAGACCACCGACTAGCTCGGCCAATCACAGCCCGAGGCCTGCATCGCGCAACCGATATTTACTCGGAGTCAACGCAACTATGCAACTTTCAAGTTGGGTTGGAACTCGGTCGGAAGTACTTCCCGGATTGACGGAGGCGCTTCCGCAGTGGAACATCCGCTCACGATGTCACACTTCCACAGAATATTACGATTTATGTTTTAAGAAAGAAATGTTGGAAGTGTCAAGTGGGGCTGTGAGCGTGAATGCGGGAGTCGGCGGTGTATGTAGTAGTAGTTGTCGTTGCAGAGTACAACCCGCTGTCGCCGGACATGGGCGGCATGGGGTGGATGGGCGGCTTCGCGCCCTTCCCGCCGCACCTGCCGCCGCCCAGGGAACTCATACACATACCCAGGTACGCACATACACATACCCAGGTACGCACATACACGTACCCAGGTACGCACATACACGTACCCAGGTACGCACATACACGTACCCAGGTACGCACATACACGTACCCAGGTACGCACATACACGTACCCAGGTACGCACATACACATACCCAGGTACGCACATACACGTACCCAGGTACGCACATACACGTACCCAGGTACGCACATACACATACCCAGGTACGCACATACACGTACCCAGGTACGCACATACACGTACCCAGGTACGCACATACACATACCCAGGTACGCACATACACGTACCCAGGTACACACATACACATACCCAGGTACGCACATACACGTACCCAGGTACGCACATACACGTACCCAGGTACGCACATACACATACCCAGGTACGCACATACACGTACCCAGGTACGCACATACACGTACCCAGGTACGCACATACACGTACCCAGGTACGCACATACACGTACCCAGGTACGCACATACACATACCCAGGTACGCACATACACCTGCCGCCGCCCAGGGAACTCATACACATAACCGGGTGGGCACATACACACCTGGCTATTGCCCTCTAGACAAGCATGTTCCAACTTCGGCCGCATCGTCACTCGCCATCGGGTGAGATAACGGTCAAAATCTAGTATTAAAAAAAACACAAGTTAAATATATTGCCGAAAAGTTCAACATTTTTCACAGAAATCAAATAAAACATAATCTGGGGCGTAAATAAAATGTTGTTTGTACAATTCAATTTGACGTAATCAATGTACACTTATATATATGTACATAGGCAATCATGTTTCATCTTCGGCCGCATCGTCACTTTACATCAGGTGAGATAGTGGTCAAATGCTTGACTACCCAGCATAAAGCATAAAAAACAGAGGATTTCCCCATGAATGATGTCGATTTAGTATTGTACAAAATTCTATTTTTTTAAAGTAAACTTTAAGAACGTTAAGTAGGTATAGACATCTCTTTCTATACTTTTTGGAGCGAAGGCAAAAATCACGTTTTCCAACTTTGTATGATTTGCCTACACTTATGCTCGTTTACTAAGTATTAATGGTTAATAATCTACTATGATTACACATTAACACTCGAATAATCACAGGTTTTGGAAAATTATACAAATCGACGAAAGCGTTTTTCACTTTCACTAACAGTAATAAAAAAATATTGTCTGTAAACGATATTTTTACGTGATAACGTCATAAGACAACGCTTAGTTCGATCGTGCCTCTCTATCGCTTGTTCCGCGCTCTCGCTTGCACGCTCAGGCTCAGGCGGAACGTGACACTTTTTCGTGCGTGCAGCCGGTGTTCATTGATTTATAAGACGTTATCACGTAAAAACACGTGATTCATCTTAGTGTATATACTAGTACATAATAGCATGTGATGGCGCAGGGTCCGGCACGAGGCCCCGCCCCCCGGCGCCGCGCCCCCCGCGCCGCCCCCGCGCCCGCCGCCCCCGCACAAGAAGAACTTTGACTACACGCGCCTCGGGAAAGGTAACCACTCCTTATATCTTACTATCTATATTAATATTACTTGTACTCCTATATTCTATCGCTTACGTCTTGGAGAGTGTACGCGGGAATTACAATTTATTTTTAGGGTTCCGTACCCAAAGGGTAAAACGGGATCGGGGTACTAAGACTCCTCTGTCGTCCGTCTAACACCAGGCTGTATCTCATGAACCGTGATAGTTAGACGGTTGAAATTTCCACAGATGATGTATTTCTGTTGCCGCTATTGAGTCCTTATATTGTACGGCCAATACTTCGCAACCAGTATTTAGTGATATGGTTTCCAATTATCAGGCTGTGCAATACGGGCCGTACAATATAAGTTGGAAAATATTAGCACGAGCTGATAATGTACTGCCAATAATGCACGGCCGATAATTCGTGTACATTCAAAGGTCAAAGCCTCGTTTGGATGATCCAGTAATTTCAAGAGGGCAAGATATGACTGTTTAAAGTTTTCATACAAACTGTTTATATTCTAAAGAAAAGCGTATGAATTTGTTGTTTATTTTATTTCATTTTTTTTTTCTTTTAAAATCTTAGTTTCGCTGCCGCGGCACGCTCGGCTCGCGCTTTGTTTTGTCGCAGTTCAAACCTAAACTAACCTGGACTTGCAGCCACTTTTATAGCAACTCTTCCTAGCAACTCGCCTAAACAAACGAGGCATCGCATAGAGAATATGAGTTTGTTTATGGTTGGCTTCCAATTATTGGCTGTGCAATACCGTACAATATCGACACGGAGTGATTTTACGCAGCCAGTATTGCACGCACAGTATTGAAAGCCATACTCATGAATTATTGCCCGTACATTATCGATACGGATCGATGTTGTACAAACAATAATTGGCGACCCGGGAAAGTACGGACAGATATTTCGAATCAATATACATGAATTATCATGGTGTGCATTATTGGTTGTACAAAATCGGGCCGTGAAATATCGGATCGTACATTATCGTTTTTCGCCGCTATAACAACAAATACTATAAAATAAATATTTAAGGGGGCTCCCATACAACAAACGTGATTTATTGCTCGTTTTTGCTCGATATTGATAACGGCAACAGGTAGTCGATTAAAATATTCACAGAATATTATATACTTATTCACTTTAAAAATAAATAATTAAATTAAAACAAATGTATAAGTGGGTCTCCCATACAACGGACATGATATTTTTGCCGTTTTTATATATAATGGTAGGGAATGCGAGTCCGACTCGCATTCCCTACCATGTATCCCTATCTGGCCGGTTTTTATGTTATAACAAACGCAAACGCATTCACACTCACAGCCTCACACTAAGTTCAAAGACTTATATCGTGGGTGCCGGAAACATTCACATCACACACACATTACACCCAGAACCAGAAGCACAAATATCCCTTGGGAAGGAATTTGTGCTCCTGCCGGGAATCGAACCCAGGACCCACGGCGCAAAGGGCGGACACCTGTCCACTGCGCCAACTGGGTCGTCAAGAGTGATGAGACGAGCCGCTCGCCTGGTGGTAACGCCACGCTTGCCCGTTGTAGTTCAGTGCCACCCAGAGTTATGAACTTTTATAGATCATAATCCTACGCGGCAATGCACTGCGCTCGTCACCCTGAGATATCAGATGTCTAATGCCTTTAACCCCTGTAATGTTCACTGTAAACATTGTTGTACAATCGTACACACAGTTATGCTTGCACACTACTGCTGACGGTTGAATGTCTGACAATTGATGGTACTGCCCCACGCGGACTCTGCAAAAGCGTCGTACCACTACGAAATTTAATTCCTCCATGCCCTTTTTACCATCTTACAACAAGACAAACTGACGAACGTCATCTATTTATGTTTGACATACCTCCAGTTCGCTCGAAACCTTTCGCTTCTTCGTTTATAATTCGTACAGCGAAGGAGTGGAAGTCATTGCCTGCGTCATTGTTTCCCTAACGGTACAATCAAGGTGTCTTTAAATCTAATTTGAATATGTACCTTCTTGGCAAGCATGTTTCATCTATCCCATCAGGTGAGATAGTGGTCAAATGCTTGCCTTTCCAGCATAAAATTATATATTCTAGTGGACCCGTTAATTATTTAAATCTAAACAATTCTTGCATCCATCTTAACACACAAAAAAAACATCAAAACCGATATTTTTATGTGAGGAAACACAGAGCAGATCGCTATTTCCGGTGGATTGTAATGGTTCCATTACAAACACAACAAAAAAGAATCAGCCAAATAGGTATATAAGTCTAGAGTGAATAGGTTCTAGGCAAGCATGTCACATCTTCGGCCGCATCTTCACTTTCCATCAGGTGAGATAGTGGTCAAATGCTTGCCTATCTCCTACAAAAAAAAAAGATCGAGGCGTTCGACTTTTAACGAGACTAACGCAGAATGATTGATTCTTATATATTTAGATATATAACATTGCAGCATTAGTAACGGTATATGTGATCGGCAGGGCCCCTCCGTGCGGCGGGCGGCGCCAACTGTTCGCTGGAGGTGAAGAAGGTCCCGCGCGGACTCAACGATATCACGCACCTCAACAACCACTTCTGCAAGTTCGGCAAGATCGTCAACATACAGGTAATGTTACACCAACAACAATACAAACATAATTAAACGCAATCAAAGCTTTAAAAAAGCCGACTTCACCATCATCTTTGGAACCTTGATCAAATTTAATGCATTAAACACGCATTATTGACTATAACTCAAAAACTATATATCAGATCTTGATCAAATTTCAATGGGACCACATGAAAAGCACCAGCTTTCAAATAAAAAAACAATCATCAAAATCGGCGCACAACGAAAGAAATTATGAGGTAACTTTTGAAGTCGGTTACACGAGAACATCGTCTAAGTAGTTCACAAAATAGGCATTATTGAAGATATTTCAAGAACTACTGATCAGATCTTGATCAAATTTAAATGGGATAATTAGAAAGCAACATCTTTCAAACTAATAAAAAAAATTCGAAATCGGCTCTCGTGGAGAGAAGTTATGAGGTAACAAAAAAAAATACAGTCGACTTGAGTACCTCCTTTTTTGGGAATTCGGTAAAAACTTAACTGCCTGTTGGATTCGTTGGGTACGCGTTCGCCTTCTAAGCAGGCGTATCGGGTTCTACTCCCGGCTGGAACACAAGTTTTATCCCCAAGGAAAATTTGTGTTTGTGATTTTGTGTGTGATGTGAATTTTTCCGGCACCCACGACACAAGTCATAGAACTTGGTGTGGGGCTGTGAGTGTGTAAGCATTTAGTTGTATATGTTTTTATATTTATTGTACAGATATGCTTCGAGGGCGACCCGGAGGCTGCGCTGATCACGTTCTCAAGTCCCACTGAAGCGAACGTCGCTTACAAGAGTACAGAAGCAGTTTTGAACAATAGATTTATCAAAGTCTTTTGGCACAACCCTGATGTAAGTTTACATATATTTGTTTATTTTTGTTGTCAAGCGAAGAAAGTCTCGGTCAGTGACACAAGGAGGCAAGCCTATCGGTATTCTATCGCTTACATTTTGGAGAGTGTGCTCAGGAATTAAATGATATAATTGCTTAATTAATGTTGTGTACGGCTTTAAACACGTCTAAATTTCGACTTAATTTGTAGTCGACTAGTTTCGGACAAATTTGTTGTCCTTCATCAGGATGAGTCATCCGCTCGCCTCTGCGTATCGCGCGTCTGACTCATCCTGATGAAGGACAACAAATTTGTCCGAAACTAGTCGACTACAAAGTGAGTTGAAATTTAGATGTGTTTCAAGCCGTACACAACATTAATTATGTGTAATACTCACGATAGTTTTAATTTTCATATGATATAATTGCTCCATGCCCTTTTTACCATCAAACAAGACAAACTGTCAAACGTCATCTATTTATAGTTGACATACGTCCAGTTCGCTCGAAGCGTTTTGGTTCTACGTTCATCATCCGTACAGCGAAGGAGTGGAACACATTCCCAACGTGTCTGCTCCCCAAACGGATAATCTTGGAATCTTCAAGTCAAGAGTGAATAGACTTATATTATAAGTGGTATATTCTACATGCTACATCCTCGACCTTATCATCACTTTTAGGTGAGATAGTAGTCCAACGCTTGTTTCTCCAGCATAAAAAATGCATTTACTAATGCTTCTTACTACCTACTATTGTATTGAATAGAATAGAATTATTTATTCGCCTTATAACAAAGATTGTTACACTGGGCAAGTCACATTGTTACAATTAATATCCGATAAATTTATATGTACATCTTAAATAACAGTAGGATAAACTAATTTAAATTTATAATAATTTTGACACTTAACTAAAAATTGATAATAATATAGTATGTAAATAAATAAAATTAAAAATTGTTCATTATATTCCATAGTAAAAAAATAAATGTAATAGCATGTCATTAATTAATTAATATTATTGAATTTAAAATATCATTTTTAAATATCTTACTTACCTAATTTAAGCTGTGTCGCAAATTGTATTGTATAGCAAAGTCGTAGTTGCTCATAAGAATTATCTGTCGTTAAGTATCAAATAGTGTCCGTCAGCTATACTTGACAGCCAGTCCCGTTCCGGGCTAAATTTATTACTATATCGACTGCATCTTCAGTCGAAAGGCTACCCTGTCAGATATTAAATAAGATTTCATACCTAATTAAACATTACTGTATGCAGGATAAGCAGTCACTCAACCAATTTATTTGTTTTTTTTTCTGTAGTCTATTTCTTTCTATCGTTACACTCCATCTCCATTTGTTATAACGTTTTAATTGAAAAATTTTTTTAGTATCAAGTTTTATTATAAGCGAATAATAACACTTATAGTATATATTATTATGTAAGCTAGGTTCACATCTAGAAGGATACATGATGCACTTCATATAATTACGTTTTTATGTAAGATTTAGTCATTGTATCCAGTTTTGTGGTCTTACAACAATAAATAAAAGGATTAATGTATCCAGTGAAATCACAGGGCTAAAAGTGATTTACTATCTTACTTATAAAAATGTAGCTAAGCAATGCTTAGCCACCTCTTAGTTAAGCAGCTCTTAAGCCCATAATCAATGATTAACTTTTCTTCACTCATAAACATTAGTTAGGCGCCGCTTAGCTGAGAAACGCACAGAGAATCGAAAATAATCGAAATTTACACGATCGCCACAGATTATAACCAAAATAGTCGACTAAAAGTGAAATTATACGAATACAGCTGTCAAAAATGTGGTTTTATTAATCTATTGAAATGAAAATCAAAGACAGGTGATATTCAACGGTTGTCGAAGTAAACAATTTTGCACCTTACGTAAAAAGTTTTGACACATTTATTATTTAAAGATATAAGACCCGCCATCTTGCCTCTTAGCAAGTTTTAAACAAGGCAATGGCGGTGTTTAATTTTGACAACTATTTAAGCATTACTTAACGCTAAATCGCGTTTATGAGTGAAATTTTTGTTAAACTGTAGCTAAGCAATTGATTAAAAATTAAGAGGGGTTTATAAGTAAGACTGATAAAGTCTATCTATCTGTTGGGCAAGCCTGACGCTTAACATCAGGTGAGCGACTTGCACGACTCGTCACTCAATTACATACATACACCTGTGTTGATTTACTGCAATACCTTCATAATTAGGTAAAATTACTTACAAAAAATATATTTTGAACAGAGTAAACAAGAAAACATGGCTCCGGGCGGTCAGACAACCGTCAAACCGGCTACGGACCGGGGCAACGGGCATCCGGGCTCGCACAATAAGGTGCTCATAAACCGGGATAACATCAAGGCTACAGCGGATATCAAGCAGAACAACGTAGAGAAGGTAAATGCACACTTGGCGAATGTCCGTCCGTCTGTACGTCTGTAACATTCGTTTTTGCGGGTAAACCGCTGAATCGATCTTGATGAAATTTGCTGGAGGGATAGCCAGCATACTGCCATTTTTATTTATTTATTTAACAACTAGCTGTTCCCTGCGGCTTTGCTCGCAAAAATCAAGTTAAATAGTAGCCTAATGTGTTAATCCTAGGTATAAGTTAACAAACATACTTACACACTCACACTTTTACACACTAACTTTTAGATTTATAATATTAGTGTATTAGTGTGATTTAGCACAAATCAGTGTACGAGAAGTGCCTAATAGAATTGTCTAGTAGTTTCCTAGTCCTGAAAAAAGCTGCGCGTGTGCGAAAAATACAACAAAAAACGCACTCACACTCACAGCCCCACACTAAGTTCAAAGACTTGTTTCGTGGGACATATACAGTCACATCCAGAACTTCAAGTCTCGAGTGAATAGGTATCTTCTAGGCAGGCATGTCACATCTTCGTACGCATCATCACTTTCCATCAGGTGATATAGTGGTCAAATGCTTGCAATTATCAATTATCTCCTATTCAACATAAAAAAAAGAACCAGGATCACGAATGTAACACGACACAAGTCATCGGACTTAGTGTGGGACTGTGATTATGAAAGCGTTTATAATTTTTACTTGTAGAGTAGTTAATTAAAATTTAATTATTGACCGAGCGAGCGAGTACCGCGAGCGAAGCGTCTCCGTAACTTGAGCAAAATTGCTTTCGTACGTCCGGATTTCCGGTTGTTCTCCTCTGCAGGTCGCATTTCTGAACCGATTCTCGTGAAATTTTGTGAGCAGGTTCGATAATTATACAGAATTTTTTCGTCGCTTCAGTTTTAAAAAAAAACAAAATGACGGAGATATGGGGTTGAAAACGTAAAAAAATATTTCAACCATTTCGAAAAATACGTGAGGTTTCCAGCTCACAGAGCCACTAGTATACTTATGTGTATTTATGTCTTTTAATACATAAATAGTAAATTAATAGAATATTTATTTTAAAGGAAAAAGAAAAACAAACCGCCAACGGCCAAGAACCCAAAAAAGACGCTCCCAAAATAGCGGCGACGCCCATCGACAAGTCGAAACGTGCGCGGGAACTGTTGGACACTCAACTGCACCAACAGCGGCGGCTCATAGAGAAACTGGAGTCCGGTAAATACAAACAAACAGACAAACACTCACAGCAGCTGACATAACTAGGCGATCCTACCGGGTATCGAACCCGGTACTCGCTCTTTCAGCCGGAACCTGTCCTAATTGCACAGTCCTACTACTCGGCTGTTCGGCATTGGGGTGGTCCCACTCCAAGCGTACTCGCAGTCCAACCTCGATTCCCGACGGGAACACAAGTTTTCTCCCCAAGGAAAATATCTGGTTCTGGTTGTGATTGTGTGTGTAATGTGAATGTTTCCGGCACCCACGACACAAGTCATCGAACTTTATGTAGGGATCGAACTGTGAGTGTAAAAGCCTTTATGTTTATGTATGTTGACGGGCGGAACAAGATTTGTAATTTTTTTTAACAGTAACATTCACAACTATAATAAATTGCTCTAAACGCTGAGCTACCCAAGCTTTGCTTCAATCGACGAAATTATTCGTTACTTTTGAATTGACTATCACGATAAATCAAACTCAGGTTGTATGTCTGTACACTTGGTTTATTACTTTCACTTCTCTTCATAAATTACGACCGTACAATTCGATGGTAGGCAGCGAACTGTCCATCCCTTGCTCCATTTTCCACCTCCCTCGGCCCACCGGTCCGGTGTCACGTCTGATTACGCGTTTAATGTGATTGGCTGGGCTCCAGCCAATCACAAATGCCAGCCAACCACAAGCTATCAAGGTGCTGCCAGACTAAAGTAAAATGTTGCAATGCTAAAATGTTAAGTTATGGCAATTCAAAAGAACGAATCATGACATGGAGTTTTGCCGCGAAAGCGAAAAAATGGCGTTGTTGATTTTGTGTAATTTTCCAAAACCTGTGATTCTTCGAGTGTCAATGTGTAATAATGGTGGATTATTAACCGTTAATACTTAGTAAATGTGCATAAGTGTAGGCAAGTCATACAAAGTTGAAAAACGTGAATTTCGCCTTCGCTCCAAAACTCCAATAGAAGTTCTAGTAAAGTTTCTACCACTTTACTAGGACATGACTTGACTATGACTGACTACTTGACTTTGATTGTGACTTGTGATTAAGACTTTTATTATGAAGAATAGAAATTGTTAATATTTGTTTAATATTTCGACTGAAGGACTATGCATCCATGGTCATGAAATAATAATAATAAAAAAAAAAAACATGACATGATTTAGATTTTATTTGTCCCTCCAGGTAATCTAACACCGCAACAAACTAAAGCGATAATGGATGCAATTGAATCGACGCAAGAAGGTATAGAGAAATTGCAGAAGGAACTGGTTTCCTACCAGGGGACCATCAGTTTGAAAATGCAGGTATGTTTAAAACTATCTTATTATCTATTATTATATTTATGTTTAATAATATTATTGAAAAAACTTTTTAAAAAAGCTTTTAGAAGTCCGCCATATTGGATTTACAGTGACGTCACTTTATTTTTCGAGTTATTCTCAGCGAGCCCTTTCATTTGATACCCATATTGTAGGAGTGCATTGAAAAAACTTATCCGCCGTTTTGGGTGTTCCGCCATGTTGGATTTAGAATGACGTCACATAGCTAACCATGCATTGTCATCCAAACTAAACTTTCAGCTCAATCGGTTGAAGATATCTGCTTCAAAAAGAGTTGCAAGATTCCACCCGAACAAACATACTTACATACATAAATAAAATCTTTTAAAAAGTGTCTAAGCCTAGTCTTTTTGTCCACTATTTTATTTAAAAACAGTTTTTTACTATCATCATCCACAGCTATTTTCGTCCCACTGATGGGTATTTATAGGCCTCCAATTACTTCCCTATAATTAGCTAAATTTTGGATATAAAAGACTATGCGTTTGATCATGCAGTACTCTTGCATGCACCTATTGGCTTGTGACTTGAAAGCTCCCAGATTAGAACCGACTAAAATTGAAGGAAGTTCCCTTTTGCGGTACGCATTATAAACGTGGAAGCAAAATACTTAGTGGTTATTAGTGGAGTAGGCATTGCCTTTCTTTAGATAGCCAGTATGCTTTTTTTTTTAGTCTAGTCTTAAAATATTGTTAAAAATAATTATCATATTTTGTTGCTTTGTTATTTGCCAATTTTTTTAAATCACAAATGTTTGAGACTGTATTCCTACGATTATTTTGCTTTTTAAATGATATTATATACTAAATATATGCTACTTAATTCAAATATAAAATAAACTTAGTTCTTAAAATGCACACTTTTCGATAAGTTCCTATTGCTGGGAATCCAGTCTGGTTTTTTCTCAGACATGAGTCGCGTACCTATCACTGTTGAGATCAATTTAAATTTAAGCAAAAATTAACCTTAGAATTTTCGGTTTCGAATTAAAAACGATCACAACAGAGAAAGGCAGCACGAACCCAGTGCAAAAAAACTATCGACAAATTGTAATTCTAAAACATGTCGTTTCATATCACCATTGTATGACCAAAAAGTAATATAATGGTTATAACATGGCACCTTGTAACACCACAGGAAGAGACGGTATCGCGTATGTCCCGGCTTCAGCTAAATCAGGTACAGAACGTTGGAACGTACGCATGCGATTGTGCACTTGTTAATATGGCATAGTTATTGGGATACATTCATACATTACTCGGACGGGATAAAAAAAAAACTAAAAAACACGCATTAAACAGTAACGCGCTAAAAAAACAGTAAACACAAAGATCTATGTAAAGTTTTTGTTGCTATACACTCACAGCCTCGTACTAAGTTCAAATACTTGTATAGTGTGTGCTGGAAACATTTCTATCACACACAGTCATACAGGAAACACAAGCGCGCATTTCCTTTGGGATGGACAATTGTGCTCCTGCAGAGAATCGAACCTTGACGATGGTGAACGATTGGATTGTGGATGTCACAGAAAAAACTGTCAGAATGGTCACGTTTAGAATTCAAATCTATATGTAACTAACGTTTTTATTAATGTTTTTTTTATACCGGCAATGTATTAACGAAAACAATCGAATAAAAATATAATAAAAAAAATGCATATTCTCTATTGCATATTAGTGGGAATTTAAAGAGTGAATAGGTATCTTCTAGGCAAGCATATTACATCTTCGGCCGCAATTTCACTTTCCATCAGGTGAGTTAGTGGTAAGATGCTTGCCTTACCAGCATTAAAAAAAATTGAAACGCAAGCAAAGCTTTAAAGACCGCTTTTGCTTTTGGCTTCATCGATTTCGATAAAATGTATATGGGACCACCTCTAAAGTATAATCTACTAAACAAAAAAAAATATCAAAATCGATTCATAATTGGAGTTATTGCGTAACATACATACAAAGAAAAACATACAGTCGAATTGAGAACCTCCTTTTTTGAAGTCGGTTGAAAAGAACATAAGGTTTTTTTTCTACTATAAGTTAAGTATCTAATTCTGGGTGTGATTATGTGTAATATAGATATGAATGTTTTCTGCTTGCACGACACGCGTATTAGAACTTAGAGTAAGGCTGGGATTGAAAAGCGTTAAAAAAGTAATTAAAAAAACACCTATACAGATACTTCAAACAAAATAGTCTATGGTGCCGATTCTGTTGTCCAGAATTAGACTAAACTAGCCTAAAATTAGTTTTAGTCCTGCTTTAGTCCAAAACCTATTCAGAAAATGCAAGATTAGACTAAAATTAAGTTTGACAGGACTAAGTTAGTTTAGTTACTCTATTTAGTGAAAATGACCAAATTCTTATTCTGATGTACATGTTTTACGTCAAATTAAGACTAAAAATAGAAATTTTAAACTCAAATTAGTCTGTATGAAAAAGGTCTGGATTATTTTTAATGTGATCTTAAACTTGAAAGAATAACATGTGCAATTAATGAAGCAAACACTGACCTACAAAGTCTATAATGGAGGAATATGTGATTGCGGCTCTTGTGAATACAATTCAATTTGGTTGCTGTCAAAATCAATTTTAGTCCTGTCATTTTAACTTTTAAATTAAGTTCAACGTAAAATCAGAATAGCGTTTAGGTACTCTTTGACTAAAATTAGTTTATTTTTAGTTTAGTTAAGGTTTGTTCGGTGCTCAACAGACTTAGCACCTATGGCAGATATCTCTATACAAGTTTATTTAAATAAAATAGCGTTAGAATAGAAAAAATACCTAAAGTTCTTATTTTAACTATCTCTCTGACAAATTCTATTAAAATTCGTTCAGCCATTTCGTGATTGAGTTACAAAAATCCAAACTTTCACATTTATTATGTATTTTTGAGTCATCACATTTGTATGGAGTTCATTGCATTTTCGTAAACATATTTATGCATGACTGTTTGTATGTTTCACTGTTTGTGTTTGAGTACTTTTTAGTTGTTTTTCTTTATTCAATTATTTTAGTATTTTTTCTTAATTTTTTTTTCATATATGTAGTTTCTTCTCGTGTTAGTTTTTTTATTGCGAAATATTTTTTTGTTTTCTTGCTTTTCATACTCATGCTATTTTGCTACAAAACTTTTGTACATTTTTGAGTAGCGCTCGCAGCTCGGTCCGATGATGGTCAACGATAACTAGTCAAGGTTGAGCAAGGTTAAGCTCGTTCTGTTGATAACTGTTTAGAAAGATTTTCATTTAAGGGTTACCGTGCTTGCGGAGGGGGGTACGTTTGGTCCAAGCCCCGGTTGGTCCAAGCCATGTGAATCAGCCTTTTTGACTACGGTCTATGTGAGGGGTCGGCAACCTTTTGAGTCGGAAGAGTCAAAAATTACAATTTACAAAATTTCAAAGTTTTATAGAGCCACATTTTTTTTTCTTGCCAAGAAAAATCCTTAATGCCAACAATAATACCGACTGTACTATGGTATCGTATAGAAAACGTTATGCACGCGTTATACCTACCTAATCATCCCATAATTTACTTGTTAATTGATTCAGAACATTTTTTTAAATGATCTTTTTCAAATAACTAATATTTGCGTATGGAACTAAAGAGCCGCAGCTTCACATCCAAAGAGCCGTATGTGGCTCGCGAGCCGCAGGTTGCCGACCCCTGGTCTATGTCCCTAATGCAATGTCCAATAGTCCACATGACAAACAAATGTTCCTTATATCTGTCGCTTAAGACTAAATTGTGTTCTGGTAGTAATCCTTGAGAGCTACACTGTAAACCTAACGCGTGTACCATTGACTACAATTGACCAACAAGTGAGATAGATTCAAACGCTAGACAATCCATAAAGTGAAATTTATTTAAAAAAAAAATAATTGATCTATTGAAGCGAGATCTCTAAGTTGACTCGGGTCCTTCGGCACTTTGTCCGTACGTCTGTCAGAGGCATCTAGCGTCTAAAACATATATTCAAATTCTCATAGAATATGTAAAACTAACAGAAATAACATTTAAAATATATAAATGAAAATATTAAGGGGGCTCCACCATACATGTAAGTGGGGAGCAAAATTTTTTTATTTCATTCTTCAGTTTAAGTTTGCGCAGAAAAGGACATCACGATTTACGACAGTAGCCAAACGTGTGAAACATTCTGATAGAAATAACTGAGATAGGTGGAGTTTTGGCGCGAAAGTGAAAAAATGTCGTAGATTTTCCATTATTTACGAAACCTTGTCATTCTTTAAGTGTTAATGTATAATAATTGTGGATTATTAATAATCCACCATTATTACACATTAACACTTAAAGAATTATTTGCCTACACTCATGCACGATCGATAACTATTAACGGTTGTTAATAGTTATCGAACGTGCATGAGTGTAGGCAAATAATACGAAGTTAAAAAACATGATCCAATAGAAGTTCTAGTAAAGTTTATACTACTTAACTACGGCATACATTGACTGGACCACGAGTCTCTTATTTGACTTTGACTGTGACTGGTGATTAGGACTTTATTGAATATCTAACTTGAAAAATATGTATTACTTGACACTGCGTAAATGCACATGATTTGCAAAGCCAATATAAAAAAACAAGATGACGCACAGGCGGCATGATTTTGGCGCGAAATCGATCGACCAATTACAGCGCAAGATTTAAGCGCGCGTCATAAAGACTCATTGCCATTGGTTGTTGTTTCCGTTGACACTAAAATTGATCTACACTGGTCTAAAGCGCAGTTACATCGGGAGGAATTATTAGTTGTTTAAAATTGCACTTTATTTTCATACATTTAGTTATTTTTTCGCACAACGCATGTGTTACGTCACCCACCGTTCATTTCGTTTTGTCATGTAACATAGCTCATCGAACATTGTATGATAAAACATAATGTTATATATAGACATAATTACATTATCAGTATTGTTTGTATTTACCCACATTATATTAGATATATTAACTAAATTGTGACCATATGACGATCGATTTTTGTTCTAAGGAAAAATATTTAGTGAGGCTGGGGCTTGGGCAGCTCGGTGGCTAGAGCAATAGGGAATCACATCTGGCTGCGGGTTCAATCCCCGCCTTAAGCGGTATTTTTCATTTCTAAATTTACTACATGTATCAGTAGCTTTTAGGTTAGTTTAGTTAGGTTAGTTACGAGTGCCTTTTTTATGCTAGATAGGTACGCATTTTGCCGCTATCTCACCTGACGAAAAGTGATGATGCGGCCGAAGATGTAGCATGCTTATTTAGAAGATACCTATTCACTCTAGACTTGAAGACTCCCAGATTATACTGGTCAGGGAACAAAGACGCGGCCAGCGAGTTCCACTCCTTCGCCTCTTTAGAGTTCATATGAATATTTTTTTATATTGTAAACTGATTTTCATTATGCCTCATAAAAATAAATCAAATCACCAAAACAAAATTAAAATCGGTTAAATAATATGGAAGTTACAAGCGTTTTAATTCATTATTCATGGTGGAAAGACTATAGCGGTTTATGACGTCAAAGTTTACGTTCGCTATACAAATAGGTTAACACTGGCTTTGCGGGAGAGGTTATGGTCTCAATTTAGTTAATTTCAAGCGTAAATTCTAAATAGTTAATTGAGTGAAATCTATCTGAAGCTCCATATTCTTTCACATACCTATCATTACACTTTTGAAGCGTATCGTTACACTTATAAAACCTATCGTTACACTTCTAAAAGTCATCACTGCACTTCTATAGCATATTATTTACACTTCTAAAAAAATACGATTGGCTTAAAAAACATGTTGATATATATATATTTTTACTATTATAGGTAGCGTGTTCCCTATTTTTGTTACAATCTAGCCAAGATTAGGCTAATAAGTAACTTAAATTTAACTTATTCTGCTAGATTTAAAATATCCAAGAATGTGTCCATTATCATTGTCTCTATTAAGGCGAAGACACTTGGTTCGTGTGTTCTTATTGAGCACTTATAAAACACTACATTACACTAAACTATATTGATATATGCTTCTAATAATGTAAACAACAACCGAAATGCACTGTCACTCGCTGCACTTCTGAAGCGTATCGCTACACTTCTAAATTACATATCAGCACTTCTAAAACGCATCGTCGCGTCTAAAAAATTGTTTACCTTCTCAAAAATTATGCTGCACTTTAAAAGCGTATCGTTATACTTGTAAAAAATGTCGATTCACTTGAAGTGTATTGTTACACCTCTAAAAGGCATCGTCACACTTGTAAATCGAATCGTTTCCATTCTAAAATGTATTGGTGCATCGTTACATTTCTGATACGCATCGCTGCACTTATAAAGCGTATCGTTGCACTTATACAGCGCATCGTTGCACATATACAAAGCATCGTTGCACTTATACAGCGCATCGTTGCACTTATACAGCGTATCGTTGCACTTATACAGCGTATCGCTGGACTTATACAGCGTATCGTTGCACTTATACAGCGTATCGTTGCACTTAAACATCGCATCGTTGCACTTATAAAGCGTATCTTTGCACTTATACAGCATATCCTAGCACTTCTAAATTGCATCACTACTCTTTTAAAACTACTGTTCGATTTCACTCAATAAACCGTATCTTTGAGCCTTACATTACATCATATATATACACCATTTATTACTAGCAGTTTAAACTTGGTCTAGTGTCGAAAGTATCTTAGATGTAATAATGTGTTTGTAAATTATTATTATATATATATGAAGTATTGTCGTATGTAGATTGGTAAACCATATTGTTAAAATAAAATAAAAAACTAAAAAAGTGTCAAAATTAAAAAAAATACGACCTGGAAAACTGCACTGATTTTCAACAATCAGCTAAAACACTAGATCGGGTTCATCTTTTTGGGAGCTACGATATCAGATACAGACAGATACGAAGATACACATGTCAAATTTCTAACACCTCTCTGTTTGCGTCGGGGGTTATGTATCACTAGCTGCGCCCCGCGAATAAAAACCCGCGTGAGTCCCGGAATCCGGGAATTCCGGAATAAAAACTAACCTATGTGTTAAGGATGTGAGCTAACTCCGTACCAAATTTCATTAAAATTGGTCCAGCCGTTTGAGCGTGAAGAAGTATCAAACATACAAACACACTCACAAAATTTCGCGTTTATAATATGAGTGTCAAGTGCAGTGACTCTGCGACTAATTTTATTTATGCAAAAAACAAATCATAGTATTTGGAATCATACTTACTATTATTATAAAATTGAAAGTTTGTGTGTAAGTATGTTTGTTCCCTCTTCACGCTTTAACGGCTGAACGTATTTGGTTGAAATTCGAAATGCACATAGCTTACACCTAGGATTAACACATAGGCTACTTTTTTACTTAATAATAGCTGGCGAAGCCGCGGGGCAGGGCTAGTGGTTTATAAATGTAACTACTCTTAACTTAAAAGGTTAAAACAGTCATTTTCATTTATTTTACGTTGTTTTTATGTGGACTGGTTAAAATGGTTTTTGGGGAACATGTGTATAGCAATAATAATCTGCTTTGAAATAAAATGAGTTACAACCCGATTTAACAAAGAAAAGTTGTGATTTAGTCGACAGCTGCCAGCCCCCTAGCCAAAAACCAAAACGCTTCGTCTCTACTCTAGAGAAACGCTTTCCAAATGTAACAGACCTTAAAACTTGTATACATAAGGTTTAAAATATCTTGACTTGTTATTTAGCGCTCACCGAGATTGTAAAGTTACAGACAAGCGATTTGAAACCTTTGTACACAAGTTATAAAGTCCGTTACATTTGGAAAGCGTTTCTTTTGATAGAATCGAGATGAAACGTTTTGGTTTTTGGCTAGGGGGGATTACACCTCACTCCCCACATGAGATTATCAAATCAAATCAAAACATTTATTTGCTAAAACATGGTTTAAATCATACGTGGACAATGCTGTAGTGTACGGATGTTTTTTTTAATTCAAGATAGGCAAACTTTTGACCACCATCTCACCTGATGGTAAGCGACGATGTGGTCGACGATGGAGCAAGCTTGCCTAGAAGATACCTATTCACTCGCGACTTGAAAGTTTTTTGCTTTGTCAGCATGTAAATATTTAATTGTGTAAATGAAGTTTATAAATTCAGTACAGTTTAAAGGAAATTACAATATTAAAACAAATTAAAATTCATACATATTATAAATAATATATAGTCTAGAGTGAATAGGTACCTTCTAGGCAAGCATGTTCCATCTTCGGCCGCATCGTCACTGTCCATTTGGTGATATATAGTGGTCAAATGCTTTGCCTATCCAGC
Source organism: Lomographa bimaculata (assembly GCA_948107665.1). Lineage (NCBI taxonomy): Eukaryota > Metazoa > Arthropoda > Insecta > Lepidoptera > Geometridae > Lomographa > Lomographa bimaculata. The sequence goes on from OX403614.1 coordinate 8,544,598, forward strand.
ATTAAAAAAAATGCTCTTAATTAAACGCGAAGGTCTCCGTTTCATTTGGGCAAAATTGCTTTCGTATGTCCGGAGGATATCCGTATGTTCCTCTACAGGTTGCATTTCTCAACCGATTCTCGTGAAATTTTGTGTGCAGGTTATATTATACAGAATTTATTTTGTCGATTCAGTTTTTGGAAATATTTCAAAATGGCAAAGATATGGCGCTTGAAAATTAAAAAATAAACAATTTAACCATTTCGAAAACTACGCGAGTCCTTCAGCTTTTACACAAAGCCACTATAATTTTATTCAGATAATTTTTGTCAATTGTATGTATAAAAAATATATTATGATGTAATTAGAAGTATCTTCGGTTATGTGTTGATAAATTAAAATATTAATCATATTTTTTTATCATCGTTAATAGTGGGAGTGAGATACACAACTGTCGTCAATTCAAGATGTTTTCTTTATTAAATCGGATTATAAATTGAGTTTATTAAATTTGCCTATTTTTAAATAACTGCTAATAACAATGTTTCAAATGTGTTAAAATATTTTTTGTGTAAATAAAATGCTATTTGAGTAAAAAGTTAACCCAAAACTGAGTTCTAAATTTTCTAACTCTGTAAATAGGCTTTAATTAGTATATTAAAAAAAAAAAACATGTCTTTTCTGAAGAAACCTTTTCAAATCATCTATATTAGATTAAAAAAACAAGATTATTTGAACATTAAATGAAATTAAACAAAAATATAAAACGTTTTCTTAAATTTAAATTAATAAATATTTAGTACAAATTATCGAGATCTTTCAATAAAAAATATATATTTCATAGCTTTAAATTAATATCAGTAAATATCAAACATAATTTCAAATTAAAAAAATAAACAATAAAATTCTCCCACAAAGAATAATGTTTTATAATATTATTTTTTTATTAAATTCTAATACTAACTTTTTGTCGTCAGGTGAAAGCTAAAAGGCCGAAGACGCGAGAAGAGGCGCAAAAAGAAATATTGGACGCTGAACTGGATATGTTCACGAAACAACAGGTTAGTTCACCTCCCCGACCGCATCGTCACTTGTTGACAAGTCAACGTTAACCTATCTACCCTTATACAGGTTGATTCATCACGCATGGGTCAGACGAAGTGGGGTAGTGGGTTCATTATTGTGGGACTGTAGGTCATTATAATTTAAACGTAAGCAAAGCTTAAAAAATCGACTTCACCGCTTACATTCTGGCTTGATCGATTTCGATATAATTTATATGGGACCACCTCTGAAGTATAATCTACCAAACTAAAAAAAAAAAAAATTGAGAAAGGGTCCACATATGGGGGAGAAATCGGTGAACATACTTACAAAAAAAAAAATACAATCGTACATAGTATCTCCTCCTTTTTGAAGTTAGAAATAGGGATTCTAAATATTGAACGAGTTTACACTAACAGCCCCAAACTTCGATAACTTATGTCGTGGGTGCCAGAAACATTCACATCATACAGAACCGCATCGTTTATTTAACATTCTTCACTATTAAATACGTGGTGGACGTGTAGTAGACCTATTTGGAAAATACAAGTTCGCGTAAAAGCCGATAGGTGTTGTTGTTTTTTTGTTATCGTTGATTTTGTTTTTTTTTTTAATTTCTTGGTGGCATTTTTTTTTTAATTGAGTAGGAATTCTCCCATTTTATTTTTTATTTTCATTTTTCTAGAATAATTTAGGCGTTGTAGGGATCTAAAAGAGCCTTAAGTAGACCAAAAGTAGATCTGAGGCCATAACAAAAAAAAATTACCAGAAACAAAAATAAAATTATAAGGCAGAATAGGAATTACTTTCGGAAAATTCTAAAAAATAACAAAATCAACGATAAAAAAAACAATAAAACTAGCGGCTTTTACGCGAACTTGTATGTTCCAAATATGCCCAACTACAAGTCCACCACGTTTGGCCAACCCTCTACCAAACACCCTGTATACTTTCACACTCACAGCCCCACACACGTTCGTGGCTCATTCGAAATGTCTTGTGTCATGGGTGTCGGACACATTCACATCACACACACAATCACAACCAGAACCACAAATTTTCCTTGGGGAGAAATTATGTATTCCCGCCGGGAATCGAACCCCTGTCAAACACCCTATATAATTATACCTATATATCCACGTTTGTGTATGTTAATCGGTGCACATATCGTTAAGTTGTTAGACCCGCGGTATGTTTGTTTGTAGGTGTGATTGTCGGTGTATTTAATCCTTTATTTTTACTAACAGGAGGGTCAAGATGTCACCGAGCTGATGAAGAAGATAGATGATCTCCGGAGACAGATGACTCTGCAGTTCCCTTCGCACCCCCCCACCATCCGGAGACCACATTCTAGGTAAACTATATCTATAAAAAAAATACTTGACCTATATTACAAGCTTTTATTCAGCTTGCAGTGTATGTATGTATGTTTGTTCGGGTGGAATCTTGCAACTCAATTTTGAAGCAGATATCTTCAACCGATTGAGCTGAAATTTTGTATTCACGTTTAATTTGGATGACAATGGCCTCGATTCTGATGTACACTCACTAAATTAAATTTAAACTATCCGTGTCTCTTACAAAATAGAAACACAAGACAGAGATAGCATACATTTTAGTGCTGTCAAGCTAGTTTATCAATTAAAATATGAACAGCAGAAGCAGAAAGGCGCGTTTTTATTCAACACCAATAACATACTCGACTAAGCTTGCGTAGACATCTAAGTTCTGACTAACTTGACAGCACTAAAATGTATGCTATCTCTGTCTTGTGTTCCTATTTTGTAAAAGACATGAATAGTTTATATTTAATTTAGTGTGTGATATCAGAATCACGGGCAATGACGTCATTCTAAGTCCAACATGGCGGAACACATAAAATGGCGGACAAGTAATTTTTAATGCACTCCTACAATATGGGAATCAAACGAAAGGGCTTGCTGAGAATAACTCGAAAAATTCAGTGACGTCACTTTAAATCCAATATGGCGGACTTCTAAAAGATTGTCTTTAAAACAATTTTTAAACAAGTAACTTATTTATATCTCATGAACTCATTATAATATATATTATGTATATTGTGTTTTGAACTGCCCATTGGCTTAGATGGGTGCAAGGACATCGGGTTCGGTTCCCGGCAGGAATACAAGTTTTCTCCCCAAGGGAAATTTGTGTTTCAACTTCTGGTTGTGATTATGTGTGTGATGTGAATGTTTTCTGCACCCGCGACACAAGTCATCGAACTTAGTGTGTGGCTGTGCGTGTGATAGCGTTGATGTTATGTTCATTTGTAATACAAACGTGAGTTCATGTGGACCTGACCCCAGTCGGTGGTAGGACATTGTTGGTTGGCATTGGTTGATATTTTTTTTAATATTTTTCAAGCTATCGTATTGTGAAGCGAAAAGTGAGGTAAGTCAAATAGTTCCTTTGTAAATATAAATTGCCACGTGTATTAAATACAACACTTGAACACAGCTCGATCGGTTTGGCTGGCTTTTTTTTATGCCTGCTAGGCAAGCATTTGACCACAATCTCACCTGATGTAAAGTGATGATGTGGCCGAAAATGTAGCATGCTTCCCTAGAAGGTACCTATTCACTATATATTATATAGTGAATGCAATGAGTGAGTGAAACCTATTTACTATTTTTGTTCTAGTTGTAATGTTACAACATCTATTCTAATACTTGCCGTGCCCGCGGCTTCGCCCGCAATTATTAAGTTTAAAAGTAGCGTATGTGTTAATACTAGGTATAAGCTATGTACATTCCAAATTTCATCCAAATCCGTTCAGCCGTTAAAGCGTGAAGAGGGAACAAACATACTTACACATTTACACAAACTTTTTTGGTGAGTGTTTTTTTTTCTTAAATTTTGGCTTTGCAATCATGTGCATTTAGCCAGCGTCAAGTGATAATATAATATTTCAAGTGTATTTCATTTTAAAAGACCTTGTCACAGGTCACAGTCAAAGTCAAGTAAAAGATTCAAGGTCTAGTCATAGTCAAGTTATGCGCTAGAAACTTTACTAGAACTTCTATTGTAGTTTTGGAGCGAAAGCGAAAACCACGTTTTTCATCTTTGTATGATTTGCCTACACTAATGCACGTTTACTAAGTATTGGCGGTTAAATCCACAATTATTACACATTAACACTCGAAGAATCACAGGTTTTGGAAAATTATACAAAATAAACAACGCCATTTTTTTTCACTTTCGCGCGCAAAAAGAAATCTTGGTGAATGTTTGTTACCATGTATCTTCGTAACTAATAAACAGATTTTGATGAAATTTACAATGTATATTTTTTAGGTTCCGGAATAACACATAGGCACATACTTTTTAACTATTAACGCGGGCGAAGCCGCGGGGCGGCGCTAGTCATTGAATAATAATTACTGGTGAACCAGTCATGTAATATGTATATTTGAAAATGGTGGTGTTCATTTAGCTTACCACCCTCGACCACATCATCAAGTGGTCAAGGGTGGCGAACAATATATTTTCAATACAATGCAAATTCTGTTAAATTATCGGTTAAGACAAAAATGTTAATGCGACAATGTTTGTTGATAAATAATAATTAATTGAGAGTAGAAAAAAAGCGATCCAGTTTGACGACCCAGTTGGCGCAGTGGACAGATCTCCGCCCTCTGCGCCGTCCTGGCCGCCGGGTCGATTCCCGGCAGGAGCAATAATTCCTACCCTAGGGATATATGTGCTTCTGGTTCTGTGTGCAATATGTGTGTTATGTGAATGTATCCGGCACCCACGATACAAGTCTATGAACTTAGTGTGGGGCTGTGAGTCTGAATGCGTTTGTTTGTTTTTTGTAACCAAAAACATATTAAACATTATATTTTCCCATAACTGATTAGCAACAATAGTAACTGTTAGAGACTTGATTTTCGGCCGCATCGTCGCTTCATTATGTGTTTTATTTTATCAGGGGAGGTAAATTCAACACGGCGACCCGGTACACCCGGGGCGCGATCAGCAAGATGTTCCCGGGCAGCCAGAGCGTAGACCATCGCCCGCGCGCCCTGCTCATATCTGGATTTGAAACGGACGAGCTCGAGGCGCTTTGCACGCATTTCTCTGTAAGTATAAAGAATAAATCAATATATTATGAAACTAGCTGACCCAGCAAACGTTGTTTTGCCATATACATTATTTCATGCTGAGTCATAAAAAAATAAAAACAAAAAAAATTGTCAAAAAAAAATGGTTTTATCCACCCTTAACATTTAGGGGTATGAAAAATAGATGTTGACCGATTCTCAGACCTACCCGATATGCACACAAAATTTAATAAAAATTGGTCGAGCCGTTTCAGAGGAGTTTGGTAACATACACCGCGACACGAGAATTTTATATATTAGATAATAATATAGTCTTTGAACTTAGTGTGGGGATGTGAGTGTGAAAGCATAAAAAAACATTAATAAAAAAAAATATACATTAAACTACTGTACCGTGATTCGAAACCCAATTATACATGAGAGAGTAGCGTACTTGACTTCCTCCGAAATTGCCGTGCTGCGATTGGTCCGCCCGATCCGTTCGTCCAATCACCGTCGACTCCGCCCTTTCCGTTTCCCGTCAACGTCATCCGTCACCCCAGGTGGTGCGCTGAGCGCGATATCGCTTCATTGGCGTTTGGATTTTTATCCGGAGCGGTCGTAAGGTCGTACCAACACTTAACGAACTGCATCGTGCTTGTGAAATACTTACTTATTATAATTTTAAGGGTAAATATTTCAATAACGGGTAAGCTGAAGTTCATAACGAATTCTATAACATTGTATACACAAATTGTACCTACTTATTGGTCATTGTTATATTATAAGTAAGAATTATTAATATCTAATAAACTTCTTTTTAAACGGTGTTACCGTTCGTTTTAGATATTTAAAATGGATAATAATACAGGTCCAGCCCCAACGTTGGATTGCAGGAACGAGACGTTTGCGCATTGAATCTAGTACTGATTCTTTATAAAGCATTAGCAAATAACTAATTTGCAGATTACCAGTGACAAAAAAGGATACAATACAAAACAAAGGAAAGAGGAACATAAAAAGTGAGTAATTTTAATTATTTTACAAATAACGGAAAACAAATCCCGGTTGAACGGTAACAATTAACGTTACCACAAGTGAATCATCCTACTTTCCCCTCGGGATCCAAACATTATGGTAATATACCGAAGAAGAACTCCACAGGGCAGCGTCACTTAATTATTACCGAACCTCACGAGCAATAATTTAGTTTTTTCTGTAAAAACTACAGCATGCAGCCTCATGCTCTCTACTTTAAAGTAACCTGGTTTGAGTAGCGCGCTACTTTGCACAGAAACTTTTTATTTTCCTCCCAGTTTATAATATTCATTCCACTGAGAACACAACGACAATTTTTTGTCAATTAATACGAATACTAGCAAGGTAAGACATATATAAATATAAAGCCAGTATTTAATATCGACGACCATATTCGAAAATAATTGTAAGTGTAACCATTGGCTTGAAAAGCTATGGGTGTTACTACCCTCTTTATGACCGAATGGAAAGTATTTCTCGAAACTCGAAACACTTCTAGTCTTTTACGGTTCACAACCAACAAAATGACTAACTTATAACCTGCAACTTATAAACTGTATCTTATATTAAGGATGAGGAAGTAACCAACAAAGAAAACTATGTACAAGCCCTACAAAAGGCGCAATTCCCCCTACTCCCATCGGGATAGGAGAGGGAAGTATTCACATTGAATGTCTGAAGATTTCATGCTGAACAAATATTCTGACTAAAGAATGCTCGGGGCTACGCCCTACATTCTAAACATTCATAACTGTCTCTCGTGTACAGCTGTTACTATCAAAAGAAATTATATACATTAATGGATATTTTATGCTGAACAAATATTCTGACTTAAGAATGCTCGGGGCTACGCCCTACATTCTAAACATCCATAACTGTCTCTCGTGTACAGTTGTTACAATCAAAAGGAATTATTCACATTTATGGACTGAAGCCGATGCCCGATGGGCTGGTCGTATCAAATCCGCACCACACTCGACAACAAAGTACAAAATGATATACACGCATCTGAGAATATGAACAAGTAGCACTACATTGTCAGAGACAGTGATCCGCGGAGGGGGTCACGACCCTCGGCACTTAGGATATCGACGCAGAGAGAAGTCGGATCGAAGATGGATGGACGCAAAGAGAAGACGGACCGAGATGGATGGAAGCAAAGAGAAGACGGACTGAAAATGGATGGACGCAGATCAAAATACTATCATGAGAATGCTTGGGGCTACGCCCTACATTCTAAATATTCATAACTGGCTCTCGCATGCAGTTCTTACTACATCGAGAGATATTATCCACAATTTGCTGACTAAAGACGCTATGCTGAACTAATAGCTGATCGGAGAATGCTTGGGGCCCTACATTCTAAAACTGTATAACTGTCTCGTATACATGAGACGTTCTTACTATTGAGAAGAATTATTCATATTTATTGACTGAACGTTGCATTCTGTATGAAAACACTAATTGGAGAATGCTCGGGCACCGCCCTACATTCTAAACATGAAGTCTCTCATATTCAGCTCTTGCTATCGAGATTAATCATTTACGTTTATTGACGGATCGTTTCACGCTGAACCACAATATTGATTAGAGAATGCTCGGGGCCCGCCCTACATTTTACACATGAATTGGTCTCCGGTATACAGTTCTTACTATCGAGATTAATTATTCACGGTTATTGATGGAACATTTTACGTTGAACTAAAATACTGATTGCAAAATTCTAGGAGCTTCGCTATTCTAAACTGTCATAATTGTCTCTCGTACTATTTTTACTATAGAGATGGCTGTCAATTTGCGAATCTGGCAATTAACTACTCATTGGAGAATGTTTTGGGTCCGTCTGCCCTATGTATTATATCGACTGGCTATTGCATACTACTCTTCCTATCGATATGGCTGTAAGCTTGCGAAACTGACGCATAAAGCACTAACTCAATAATATTAATCGGCCCGTGTGAATGAATATTTTGAAACGTGAATTAAAAAACACGATTACACTTGTTGAGCAACTGCAAAATAAGTACATTACTTGGCAGGAAAGCCGAAAGTTTCTTTGGATAATTCTACGCCTGACTCCACTTGCTGGGAAAAGCACACGGAAATGATTATGCAAAATCATGTTACATCATACTCCTAGCCAGTCCTCACCATCAATGTCATTATTACCGAAAGGCGACGGAACTATACGACTTCAAGTTTTCGATAGCATTAACAAGGATAAGCATCTGCGAGTCACATTGAGCCATCAAGGTTCCCTTGAGTTCAATTACCGCGACACATTGTTTAGCAGAACCCACTGTCACTGTAAAGGTACGTCACAAAACATTTGACGTGAGCCTACTCTCAAACTCTTCTAGAGGTAAACGAACAAAAATATATAAATTGGAATATAAGGCGAAACAAAGAAATTTGATAAAACTTTAGAAGCAATTACAGACAAGGTTGAACCAAAATCGACACAAGTTTCTTGCTTGTCGCTTGGTTTTTATTGTCAAGGTTTTGTAGACGCCTAAAGTCATCCAACTAACTTTACCACTGCCGTTTTATGATATACAAGTTTGGTGAATAACTCGACAGACCTTCTTAACTCAGTTGAAAATTCAGACCAAACGGTCACTATACTCATAACCTTGACGACAACTCGGTTGAAAACGGAAACCTACCCCAATATGGACTCTTTGTTTAGCCCTGGCAATCGATTATGATATCAAAAGGTGGACAAGGTTCGTGTGCTATTTAATCTTAGGCAAACGCTGTTTTCTAAGAGCATTATTATGGGCGCTGATTATAAAGCCTTACATGTGCAAGCGAATACTGAATGAAGTCCTAAGCCCGAGCTGTTTCGGCAAATCAGAAGTATACTACGATAACGAGATAATTACAAAGCCTATTGAAATGGACAAATATACGTGCGAAATATACTTTGCAACTTCAACACAGCATTATGAAAGCCGACCGTGATTCTCGTGATAGTTCACGACGAAAACGTCATTAGGTCTATTTATTACAATACAGATGCAGACCATTTGTCACGTCAGAAAGCACATGCCGAATGTGTCTTTTTAGGTCGTCCATGGCGCATAATTGTAACTGCAGGCTAACTTCGGTAATAGCACCATTATGAATGTTTGTCTATATAAATAACAAAATTGATCTGATAACCAGAGCACTGGATTCTCTGATCACTCGCAATCAGAGACCTTCAAGTTTTTGTAGAGAAATGTACTGGAAGATTCGAGATACCTATGAACTATGTGTATTTTTTGTTTCACAAATTGATCACCTTCTTATTTTAATTTGTGATGGAGTAATCTTACCTTCCCTTGTTGGCTGGAGTATTGCCGTGGCTCGTTAGCATAACTACTTCAGTGGGATATTGTGTAACAAACATGATTATGTCGCGATTGGTTTGCGATATGTTTAAGTTTGATGCTATACCAACAATCGGCAACCCAAATTATCTCAATAAGGTAAGCTAGGCTAACATACACCCGTGAAATAGTCGTGTCAGTATAGTACTGAACTGCCTAATCAAATCGATTTTGTTATTTGGCCCACCTACGTTTACAAATAAAACCATACATATAGTTTATACAACACATACCATGACCGCAGACTGTATTGTATTGTATACATAGAATGACTGTTGTCTCAGTAGCATCTGTGAAGTGCGTAAATAAATCATCCTCTTGACTAAATATTGGCTGAAGGAAACTGGGATATTATACAACACAACGTGAGAAATCGCACCCTCTAATTTGTCATCAAATTCACATGAGGCCTAGAATGAACCTCGAACTAAAATAAATATATATTAAAGCTATTTTAATCAGTGGGATTTACTAAAACCATACAGTGCTCTCAGCGATACAGTGTTCTGGGCATATTGTATCATTTGCTCTTGATACCAAAGTCATAACTTCTCTTAGTATGACAATCATTATATACCGTCCGGGGTAAGTAGTGCACAATACTGCAGGGGGTGGTTTGGAATCGATAAAGGAGCAAATTAAAAAAAAAAAAAATTTTTTTTTTTTTTTTATTCGACTGGCCTGCTGGCAGTTCTGTAGTAATTGTCAAGTAAAGTATGGCCCTCCGTAGACAGCCGCTACAACAATAGCTTCCAGAGTAGGTGAGTGCTACGAGTGCTACGGGGTCATTGAACTAACATATGACGAGAGGTCACACTGAAAGGCGGTTCAGGAATTACGAGAACCAATGTTTCACGTGAAGCAAACCACACCTATCTAATTCTAAATACTTGTCTTCAGTAAGTAATTAGGTAGGTACCTACTACCTGGTAGGTATTGAATTCCCAGAATTCGTTGATTTGATAACTTAAGTATTATACTTTGAACTTTGAACATTGAACTAACATGTGACCTCTCGTCACATGTTAGTTCAATGACCCCGTAGCACTCGTAGCACTCACCTACTCTGGAAGCTATTGTTGTAGCGGCTGTCTACGGAGGGCCATACTTTACTTGACAATTACTACTGAACTGCCAGCTGGTCAGTCGAAAAGTCGAAAAAAAAAAAATTTTTTTTTTTTTTTTTTAATTTTCTCCTTTATCGATTCCAAACCACCCCCTGCAGTATTGTGCACTACTTACCCCGGACGGTATATACAGATCACATTGGCGTCACCGTCACCACCAGGCGAAAACAAACACGTCTCTCATGTATAATTGGGTTTCGAATCACGGTACAGTAGTTTAATAGTGATGTTTTACCTGCAATTAAAACATTTATTAAACATACTTACCTGGAGATCTACTCTCTTTCTCCGAAACGAAACTTCGTTAACGAACGAAATTAAAACAAAGTTTCGTTTCTGACCCTACTCTATATCATTTTCGGACGCGCACGCGAAGTTCGAAATCATAGACAATTTTCGTGAACGAATGGAACGAACAACGTTTTGTAGGTTCTTTTATATGTCCTTTACGGTAAATCGCCGGTTTTATTTTAACTTAAGAATTATAAGTTATTTTTATTTATTTAATTAATTTATTGAAATAGTCGTGGTTTTTTATGCATATTAATCCAGAAAATCATAGACAAGCTAAAAAAATTGAATTCTTCGAATAAAATCACAGTGACACTAAAAAGAACCCTTTCAGTGACTGTTAACCGACTACGATAAGATGAACATTATTACAAACGGTGTATAAAGTAACGTATGACAACCCAACTTATCCGTATTATCACAATGCTGTCAACAACATCTTCATCAGCCCCGAATGTCTGTGAAGAAATGTCTGGGGCCGTAGGAAAATGACAATATAAACATTTACGTTAATCAAAATTGCACTTTATGTTAACGGATTACAGTCTGAATTTTAAAAACAGACAACTGAAGCAAAATGACCAGGCCCAGAGAACGGAATCTTCAGTTTAACAGATACAAAATAATAATATGATAGTACATAATTTATCTGTATTTCGTAGAATGAAGTATATAATTTTATCTGTCTTGTCTACTCAATCTATGGAATCATTCATTTTAGGGTAGCCATCTTTTAAATAAAGTTACCTTTGTAGTAAAATGCAAATAATTATGTAAGTACATTAGCACTAAGTAAAAAAAAACAATATCTTGCAACCATGACACCGAAAAATTTATTTTATTGATTTATTTATTTATTCATATGCATTACATGTACATTAGGTCATAAGACTAAACTTGGAAACTAAAGACATTCACCCTGTAATGTAGGCTATAAGTAAGTATGTTATCTATCTATCTATCTAACATAATATTGGAGTTGAGATCATTTAGAGTTAGTATCTTCTAATTTCACATAGTATATACAAGTTATATATATAAGATTTTATTTAGCTATGAGATTGTAACGTTTTATCTTCAAAATATTCATTAATGTTGTAGTAGCATTTGTTTATCAGTAATTTACGCAGCATTGATTGGAAAGATTTATCATTAGATTCGGTTATTATATTATGGGGAATATTATTATAAATTCTAATAAGCATGTATTCTGGTCCTGTTTGGGTTCTGGCAACAACAATTTGTATTTTCTTCGTCGGTTTGGATCAGGCATAAAAAAATTATGATACTTTTTTACAAATATTGCTGCTTCAAGAATGTAGATGCACGGTAGTGTTAGAATATTGTGTTAAATGAAATGGGGTCTGCAGCTGTCGCGATGTCTGATGTTGACTATTAACATTTTTTTTGCATGATGAGAAGTTGCTCAACGTCGGTGCTTACGTAATTTACAATGCTTACGTAGGCTAAACTTTAAGAGAAACATAAAAATAATATACTAAAGAATTATAATACTTCTTAAATTCTGAAGATAACTCTGCGATTGGCATATCTACCTGTTACGGTTGACTCATAGTAACCATTTCTTAAAGAAATACTTTTTTAAATTGCATTACTTGCGATTCTATTTATTTTTATTTAGTATTAAATTAACAGATTAATAGATTTGTAGTTTTCTAAAAAAATATCAAAATCAAAAATCAAATCAGTTTATTGACATCTTATAACATATAACTTAACAATACCTAATATTACATTCTATAGGTATTCATTTCACTATATTTTTTATTACAATTATATCTATATATTATATTAATTTAAATTCATTATTTCAAGGTCTTATAATTATTTATGTACATATTGTGGTAAGGTGAGACTTTTGACGCCCGAACTAGTAATAAAACTGTGTTTCGGGTGCCGTAGCCCTCCGTTTATTAGGTGACATTAAGAGATACATTTTATATAGATTGTTTAAATTATGACATGAATGAATATGAATATGAATGTATTCTTGAGCATTCATGTAGATTATAATTATCTATCACAGTATACTATCGTTGTAATGAAAACCTTGATAGATATTAAAGGACGGACCGGAGTTGACCACAGGCCAAAACAGCCAGTAACATCACATTTTCACATCTTTTTTTTTTTATTACATCTGTGCGAAGCCGGGGCGGGTCGCTAGTAATATATACAAATACATTTATTGACACAATATTTATGCATTCATATTTGTGAAGCTTGTGGCCGCTGATGTAGTTGAAAACAGTGTTTCAGGGACCAGTGTCTTCTCTTATTTGTGGTCCAATGGTATGTCAATCTTACATGCTAATTACGACAAAATCTTGTTTGACTGCGTTTGCATGCGTGTGGGTGTGCGTGTGTATATGTGTGTGTGCATTTTAATGTGGATGATATGCATTTGCGTTACTATGGATGTATGTAAATATTAATTACACGTTACTTAGTAATCTTTCTACATCTTCAAAACCCCATTTGCTGAGCCAGGTATGTATCTCTTTATGAAACTTTTTGTTCGATATTTTTTATGTTGTTGTTGGTATTTAATTTATTTGAATTTTATTTAGGTATGGTGCTACAAAAGCAAAATGTTTATTTTCCACAACGATTGGACTGATAGTTATTGTTTGTGTGTCAGGTGGATTTAAGAATTTTATTATTTAGATACACAATTCGATCCGATAAATAGTGATTTTTTAAAATGAATTTATTATGTTAGATACAATAAGTCTTGTCGAGTTTTTTTGCTTTAATAATAAGTCTGAAGTCACTATTAGTACAACGTTTTATAGCCAAGCTACCCATATTTAGCCTTTGCTGATATTATCAGGCTATTCCAGCATTATTCGATATTGGTTTTGGTAATTTGAAATGTTATATATTGGCAGCCCCATAACCGTCACTTTTCTGAAGCTTAACTTTTCTTGCGATAGTTTAAGTTTTTGAAAGTTTCGTAACAATTTCTATTTGAATCAACAGTATTCATTTAAAGCTTAAATACGTATTAGTGTTTATGATGGCGCCGCAGACGCGAAGCTGCTGTATTCTAAATTGTACTTGTACAAGTAAAACGTGCAAATGTTTTCGCTTTCCGAATAACAAAAGTAAGAGATACTTGGATTGAACTTCTCAAATCACATACCGGAAACCTAATAATTAATTCAAGATATCATTATACATGCATCCACCACTTTGAAGAGAAGTACATCAAAACGGGAATAGGGAATCAAAGCAGGAAAGTGGTTTCCATACCTACTCTTTTTACTAAGAGGGAAATGGATGCTAGAGTTCCTAACTATCCTATTAACTTGAGTAAATACCTATGTGCAATAATTCTTTAATTTATTATAATATAATCTCATCATATTTTATAGGTAATACCATAGAAAAGAATATACTCTACCCGAGCCATACTAGGTTTCCATTGACTGACTGAGTCACTGACATATTGACATATTATTGTTCTCCCAGAAGGATTTTTGGGGGATATTGATGATGTAGGGGAAAAATGTAGGGGGTATAGAAAGGACATTGTCCACTTGTATGGGCATTTTGGCCTGACGTGAACAGTGACTTTACATATAAGTATGATACTGGCTTATTCGCTTATATCAGTAGGTAACATAATATTATAATAACTTTTTATCAATATGTATATTATAAGCTAGTTGCCCAGCTCAAATACCAAATAACATTACATGAGCGTAGCAAGCTACAGTCCTTCGTCCCAAATACAGTCATAATAATATTGTTGTATTGCTTCTCCGATAAATTCTCTATTATTTTCGTAGGTATAAAATATAAACAAAATATATTTTTCGGCTTATGTGTATATGTGTACCAAATATGAGTACTTTGAATTTACTTATTATTTTTACTTGTCTTACGAATATTATTATTTCGAACTGATAACTAACTTCTATCCCGACAAAACATAGCCTGTGACACTCAGTGATAGTGTAGCTATCTATTGGTGAAAAGAAAAGAATTTTCATAATCGGATCAGTAGTTTCAGAGATTACCTTTTACATACAAACAAACAAAAAACTTTACCTCTTTATAATATTAGTATAGATGACACTTTATTTGACGTCGTACCACGAGGTTACGGCGATATTATTTAGGTACCTAATGGCACACAGTAAGAGATGGCTAATTAATTATATAAAGTCTACAAAGGCAGGTGCTCGCCCTTTGCGCCGTGGGTCCTGGGATCGATTCCCGGCAGAATCTCAAATTCCTTCCCAAGGGATATTTGTGATTCTGGTTCTGGGTGTAATGTGTGTGTGATGTGAGTGTTTCCGGCACCCACGATACAAGTCTTTGAACTTAGTGTGAGGCTGTGAGTGTGAAAGCGTTTATGTTTTATGTTTATATATTATAACAATAGCTCACCTTTACTGTTAAGGACGTTAAGGTTTTGTCATTGCATGGCATTTTTTAAAATAAAACAAGCTTATTTAATTTGTTAAAGTTATCGTAAAAAGATATAACAATTTTCAACTGTTATAATGTATTTAATAGCTTACATAAGTTCCGTGTACATATTTTTGTCAATAAAGATTTTTTATACGGTATGTAATTGTTTCAATAATTAACCTAATACCCTTACACTAATACGGTAATTATTTTATGAATACTTGTTACGGGAAAATGATCGATAGTAATTTTCCCAACACTACTGTTAATCGATATCGATACTCTGCGCTTGGCCGCCCTACAAACGTCAGTTGTGTCTGGGCCTCGACATTTCCTAAAGCCCGATCAATAGATGGCGTGACGTCCATCTACCTTGGGTATATATCTTATTTATCTCTGATCTTCATGGCCTTCAATCGTCACTTCGGCACGTCGGACGTAAATAAATATGGATATAATAATTCTGTGCTCAAGTGAAGTGCTATTAAGATGTTTCAAGTGCTGTTTTCAAGACCACTTTGCAAATGCCATACATAATCCCTGTGTCCCCAAATCGGTCCAGCCATTCTCGAGTTTTAGCGAGACTAACGAACAGCAATTCATTTTTATACATGTATAAGATTTATTTATTTTAATAAATAAATATTTTTTAGAATACTATTGTTTTTGAGACTATTAATTGTACTTACAAATTCTCCCACAGACTGAAGTCCCATAACATGCATTGAAGTAATAAAAAAATACCTACCTAAATCATTAATACCGACATGATCTTTTTTACCCTACTGCGAAAGAAGGAGGGTATGAATGTATTTATATTTCTTTGGCAAACCCTAGAGCCTTAATGGCTTGTCCTATTTTTATGAAAGTGGTGTCAATAGATTCGTCATAGTCGTGAGAGTGACACTGGGTACATAAAAATTTAATATATAGTTACTTATATTTGTTACCATTTTATAAACATCTAGGTAGGTAGGGTAACAATAAGTGATTAAATAAAACGTAACTAATTTTATGCCATAAAAATATTTTAATCTAGGCTGTTGTTACAAGCACTTGTGAATATCGAAGAAGCTACGCCATTGCATCGGTTCGTAATCCCTAAACGGGTCTGAAGAGTTCTCAACAGCATTATCTACAGGTGTCATCAAATGCTCCCTTAGAGCATAACCAGAATCACCTAAAAATTTAAAATATAATATTAGAGTAAATTGCATCATTGTATAACTAATACCTAATGAATATCAAAACTTCAAAATCAAGACATGCCTAATAGGTAAACTGTTTCATCCTGGAGACCCTCCAAGTGGTTTCTTATGTCACATTCCCTCTAAATATATGCGTCATGAGTTGCTCCACCATATGAAGCATCAACATTGGTAATATATAAATCACTGTCTCATATCTGAAAAAGAATGTCAATCAATGTTTTATTTATTTATAGCCATTATTCAGAGTTTACAAGTGAAATTTGATCTCTTATTGTGTGTCAATCAATATAACATAGGATAAAATGTAGGTTATAATCTATACTAATATATAAGCTGAAGAGTTTGTTTGTTTGCTTGAACGCACTAATCTTGAAAGCTTAATTAATTTTTCTTTAATCACGCTTGGATGAAATTTGGCACACAGATAGTTTATAACCTGGATTAGCATATAGGCTACTTTTCATCATCATCATCATCATCAGCGAGCAAAGCTGCGGGCCGTAGCTAATAATGTTCATAAACTTACAACTTGAGTATTAATTGAATGAAAATGTTTTCGATTAAAATATTGTTCCTCGTGCTCCGAAGGCCTCACTATGGCAACATGTTTGCAATCTATGCACCCGATCACACCAGGAAGCCCATATTTATCATTAAATCTGCAATAAGGAATACAATATTAATTCACAATAGTATTTGTGCAATTAAATTATATTTGTTTTTTCATAACTTATTTGCCTAGTCTTGGCACACCATTTTATGTAAATTGTTCATTTAAAATTACAGAATATTATTTTAATTACTAGGTATTTCACATGTTACTTAGTTTAACCATAATAGATAGGATGGTTAGTACGTACTTCCTCTTAATAAGATTCCTTTCATTCCTACTTTGAGGGAATCTTATGTACTTCTTCATTATATGGGGTGCATTAAGAGCAGTTGTTAACCTTTTGCAAACAACGAGACACTGTCTGTTGAGCCATGGGCGCATCCATATTTTGCCCCACAGACCCTTGGTAACTTCCTCGGGCGTAAAAGTTCAAAGCAGTAAGTATCTGAAATACATTAACAGGTTGAGGCTTATAAAGAGTCAAATGGAAATTTTCATTGAAGGGTGTGTTTAAACAATTACACTTACTTTAAGTGTGGGCTCGATTCCATGTCGTCTTGACTTTGGAGGCAATAAAGGCACTATTTCCTGTCACAACTCGAATAATTCCCGATTGAGTCTGTAATTTCCTACTAACTCTAGATCGAGAATATTCGAAATATTTAATTGATTGCGCAGGCGGCGCCGGTTCCTTCTACGCTCCAAACGTTCTTCACGTAAAGCAGCCGCGATTAAAAGCTGTCTCGTAGCCATTTTAATTTAGTTTTTAACAAAATCGACCAAAACGAAAATGAAAAGGTAACACTTTTGGTTTCGTCAATTTGAGGTTAAAATTCCGAACAATCATCTGTCAAACTCAAATTTTCGTTCGTAACTTCGTTGCATTAGAGTAGGCTTAGAGAATTTAAACGTCAAATTGATTTCGTTTCAACGAAGTTTCGAAACGAACATGAACCGTGGTAGGAAATGAGCGAAATTTCGATCGAAGTTTCGTTTTTCGTTGAATTAGAGTAGATCTCCTGATTCGAAACCCAATAGTTTCTAATTCTGCCTGGTGACATAACATGAGAAATCCAATGAAGCGATATCGCGCTCAGCGCACCACCTGGGGTGACGGATGACGTTGACGGGAAACGGAAAGGGCGGAGTCGACGGTGATTGGACGAACGGATCGGGCGGACCAATCGCAGCACGGCAATTTCGGAGGAAGTCAAGTACGCTACTCTCTCATGTATAATTGGGTTTCGAATCAGGTAAGTATGTTTAATAAATGTTTTAATTGCAGGTAAAACATCACTATTTATTTTCCTTGCAAGACGAGTCCACGTGCATGTAACTGTATTAAATCAAAACATAAACGCTTTCACACTCACAGCTCCACACTACTGTTCTACTGCCGATCATCTAGACTGACGGCAATGCGGCATCCTCTAATGGTTAAAACACCGACCATTCGCACGAAGCGTTTCGCTTGTGGAAGCGAAACGCTTCGTGCGAATGGTCGAATGAAAGTGGTTTCATTATGAGAACCGCCAAGAAATGGAACGCCCTGCCTTCTACTGTGTTTCCCGAAAAGTATAGTATGGGGTTGTTCAAGAGGAGGGTGAATAGGTATTTACTAAGCAAGCGTTCTCCATCTTCGACCGCATCGTCGCTTTCCATCAGGTGAGATTGTGGTCAAAAGCTAGCTTATTGATTTTTATTTATATAGCATTAGCCATGCTAGGTAGAACTATAGTGATAAATTTAGAAAGGAAAAATTATCGCTTGAGGCGGGATTTGAACCCGCGGCCATAGGGTCTCATGCCCTATTGCTCTAACCGCTGAGCTTCTCAAGCCCCGCCTGAAGCGACGAAATTAACCTTTCCTTATTATTAACGTCTTACGGGGACGTTAAAAAAAAGCTAGCTTAGTTTCAAATAAAAAAAAACTAAGTTGGGTGACTTGTAAACATTTCACATCGCACACAGTACCAGAAACACAAATTTCCCTTTCGATAAAACAGACATTTTGATACCACCGGGAATCGAACTCTATAACTGCTTAGAAGGCGAACGCACACCCACTCAACTGTACGAACGGGCAGTTCTATGTCAAATTTTAGCAGGGGTATCGGTTCGATCCCCGGCGGAACACGAGTTTTCTCCCCAAGGAAAATTTGTGTTTCTGGTTCTGGTTGTGATTGTGTGTGTGATGTGAATGTTTCCGGCACCCACGACACAAGTCTTTGAACTTAGTGAGGGCTGTGCCTCTATGGGGCCCAATTTAACAAACAATTTTGCATTATTTTTGTTAATTTAATGTTAATTTTGTAGCAATACGGCGAAGTGAGCAGCAAAGAAGTAGAGCTGTCTGTACCTCAACTAGTGTTACAATACAAGGCGCGAGCGAACGCCGAACAAGCGATGTTACACGGCAAACATTACAACGACCGCACGCTCTCGGTGAGTACTGTAACGTAACTAGTGTTACAATACAAGGCGCGAGCGAACGCCGAACAAGCGATGTTACACGGCAAACATTACAACGACCGCACGCTCTCGGTGAGTACTGTAACGTAACTAGTGTTACAATACAAGGCGCGAGCGAACGCCGAACAAGCGATGTTACACGGCAAACATTACAACGACCGCACGCTCTCGGTGAGTACTGTAACGTAACTAGTGTTACAATACAAGGCGCGAGCGAACGCCGAACAAGCGATGTTACACGGCAAACATTACAACGACCGCACGCTCTCGGTGAGTACTGTAACGTAACTAGTGTTACAATACAAGGCGCGAGCGAACGCCGAACAAGCGATGTTACACGGCAAACATTACAACGACCGCACGCTCTCGGTGAGTACTGTAACGTAACTAGTGTTACAATACAAGGCGCGAGCGAACGCCGAACAAGCGATGTTACACGGCAAACATTACAACGACCGCACGCTCTCGGCGAGTACTGTAACGTAGCTAGTGTTACAATACAAGGCGCGAGCGAACGCCGAACAACATGTTACACATACGTTAAAAACATCAGTCGTCTAACTTTAGAGTCTTCAGGTCTAGAGTGAAAAGTAATTAGAAGTTTTCTTGGCAAACATGCTTCATCTTCGACTGCATCATTACTATCTAAAGATTCAGCCCTACATTTTGACCATAGATGTGTAAAGTGTGCTGGAAACATTGACATATCTCACACACACACACATTTTCACACATACTGACACAGCAAAAGTTGTTTGTAAAGTCAAAATTGAGATGGGAAATTGTTCTCCTGCCGAGAATCAAACCCAGGACCCCTGGCGCAGTATGCAAAGATTGGCCCACGACGCCAATAGAGCCATCCTGACGCTTTAACAATCACAACCCCACACTAAGTTTGAAGTATTTTATCGTGAGTGTCGGAAACATTCAAATCACACACACACAATAACACAGAAACACAAATTTCTTTTGCGGAGAAAACTTGTATCCAACGGGAATCGAACCCGATACCCGCTGCATAGAAGGCAGAATATACGATTGCTCATACATATATTACCTTTTAGATAACGTGGGTGACGAATGCGAAGCCTACTGCGAGCGCCGCTAGCAATGCCACCGAGCGGCAGAATGGTGAACTGCCGGAAGAAAATAAGGACGAGGTATTGTATATACACCATTTATTATGTGTAATTATATTATGCCTACTGAATAGTATGCCTATCAACGCTGAACTTGTTGTCATACAAGTTTTATTACCGATTATGACAGATACCTCTTTACAGTATTAAATTTAAAACAATTCGAAGGTTTTTTTATGCTAGATAGGCAAGCATTTGACCGCCATCTCGCCTGATTCAAAGTGACGATGTGGCCGAACATGGAACATGCTTGCCTAGAAGGTACCTATTCACTCTAGACTTGAAGACACCCAGATTGTACCGTTCATGGAACAAAGACGCAGGCAATGAGTTCCACTCCTTCGCTGTACGGATGATAAACGTAAAATATGTTACTCGATATATCCGCTAATTATGAATCGATTTAGATGTTTTTTTTTGTTTGGTAGATTATACTTCAAAGGTAGTCCCATATAAATTTCATCAAAATCGATGAAGCCGAAACCAAAATATAAGTGAAGTCGGTTTTTTAACCTATATTATTATACAACGTATATTTTTCTTTATACAGAATTCTCTTAATATAGAATTTTAATAAACAAAAATGCTTGGGAAATCAAAATGGCAAAACACACGCCGTTACCTTGACTGATGCGTGACGTCAGTTTCCTTATTTTTGATGTCACAAAAATAATATCAAAGAGGCTGCGTTTTAATAGCCAGAACCTGTTAGAATTTTCGAATATTTATTTAGATATTAACTGTAATATTATTATGAGTGAAATATTATTTTCGGCAATGTATTATTATTATATCGCCAATGTAGTATTATTACGTAAACAATCGATTAAAAGCATAAATAATTTAAACGCAAGCAAAGCTTATTAAAACCGACTTCACCGCTTTATCTTCGGAACCCTTGATCAGATTCAATGAATTAAACACGCATTATTGACGATAACTCAAAACCTACTGATCAGATCTTGATCAAATTTTAATAGATCCACATGGGAAGCACCAACTTTCAAATAAAATCATCAAAATCGGCTTACCTTGAAAAGAAATCTGAGGTATAACACAAAAAAATATCAATCTAATTGAGAAACTCCTTTTTTGAAGTCGGTTAAAAATCATATTAAACATTTCACACTCACAGTCCCACAATAAGTTTGAAGACTTGTGTCGTGGGTGCCGGAAACATTCACATCACACACACAATCACAACCAGAATCAGAAACACAAATGTTCCATGGGGAGAGAACGACACAAGTCATCGAACTTAGTGTAGGGCTGTGAGTGTGAAAGCGTTTATTTTATGTTTTTTTATATTCAGGCGCCTCAACCGCTGGCAGAAGATGTTCTCCTCCAATTCGACGAAGAAGAGGAAGAGGAACGCGAGGATAGATCGTGGCGACGTTGACGCGCCGACGACGCGCGCGACTCGGCCGCGCCGCGCCGGACACGCGCGCTCTACTGCCGCGGGACTCGCGGATATCTATATAGATATATGTTACATACGGTGTCGATGTGTTGTTGATAGTTAAGGTGCGTACGCACTAGACGAGGATAGCTGAAATCCGCGTGTTAAAAAAAACTAAAAAAAAAACAATTTTGAAAATTCCCTCGACGATCTCAACAATAAATTACGTATATACATATAACACTCACGACCGATTCGACCCTTTCAAACTAAATAAACAAAATTAAAATTGGTTCAGTAGTTTGGGTGCTCCGATACCTAAAAAATACATAAGTTAAACTCATAACACCCTCTTATGACGTCGGGGGTTGAAAACACGTATAATCCGTCAAGAAAGTCTAGAAACTTCTGTGCTGTCACCCTGCCTTTGTAGCATAGAAGTACCGATGTATTTAAGTCAATTGTTTTTGATATCAAATAACTAATAAGAAAGTAACCATAATATGTATTCAAAACTTTAAAATCTATAGCAAATTAAAAAATGTATCTAAAAACTCATAGTTGAAAACCTTAATTGTCACAAAACAGTAAATTGTCACAAGACAATAATGACTTAAAAAAAAAGGATATCAATAATCAGAATTATCACTAAAGGCGATTTCTTTCAGTC
Organism: Lomographa bimaculata; assembly: GCA_948107665.1. Taxonomy (NCBI): domain Eukaryota; kingdom Metazoa; phylum Arthropoda; class Insecta; order Lepidoptera; family Geometridae; genus Lomographa; species Lomographa bimaculata. The sequence goes on from OX403614.1 coordinate 8,567,461, forward strand.
AACCTTTGGATGGACAGGAATTACGCAATAAAGTTGGACTTCGATGTTTGGAAGAAAAAAATATATAAAAGTGCAGGAGTAAAAAACTTAAATTGTATAAATGTTTTATTTTTTAATTCCATCAGCCGGAAGCATAGACTAAATAATCCAGTAGTATAGAACGACTTCATGCCAGTATGTCTTATATTTCTATACTTTCTTGATGGAATAAAGTAGACGGTTTTGGTCGTTTTTTTTCCGCGCGGATTTCCGCATTCTCCGTCCAGTGTGTGCGCGCCTTACAGTGTTGATTTGTTATCGCTGGACAATATCACGTGGTTCAATGATTTGGTCAATAAGTTATTGACGAGTTTTAATTATTAATTAGGCGAATTTATCATAAAACGCAATAAAATATACAGTTTATTAATAAGGGGAAACGTTAAAGTTTTGTCTTAGTAATTTGCTGCAATTTTTTAACTACTACGACTCAAGCGTTTAGACATTCGGTTTAAACGTGTAGACGTTCGATTTAAACGTTTAGACGTTAGATTTAAACGTTTAGACGTTCGATTTAAATGTTTAGACGTTCGATTTAAATGTTTAGACGTTCGATTTAAATGTTTAAACGTTCGATTTAAACGTTTAGACGTTCGATTTAAACGTTTAGACGTTCGATTTAAATGTTGAGACGTTCGATTTAAATGTTTAGACGGTCGATTTAAACGTTTAGACGTTCGATCCAAACGTTTAGACGGTCGATTTAAACGATTAGACGATCTTCTTCGAAGATGTCTGACTCAAACGTTTAGACAACTGACTTAAAACGTCGACATTTGAGTCGTAGTAATTAACCGCTCCATCAAACTCATAAACTCTATTCATAAAAAAAAAAAACTGTCGATAAACCTTTCATAGTAAAATTGTTCTGTCCTATTTTGACATGTAACGTCACATAAGTCAAATAAGACAAAAAAAATTAAAAATGGAAGGTTTATCGAACGTTCAGTACAGTTACTAGTAATCGTGGTGCTTGCTTCAGTGCCAGAAAACCCTAAACTCCCTAAACCTATAAAAATATTAGTAGATTGGTAAACGACGGCTGGTTACCATATTACACCTGAGATTTATAACGCAGGCGCGATCGGGCGCTTATAGTAGGCTAGATGACTGAAAAAAAAACAATTAAATCCGTCTTTTACATTACCGAAAAATATTGGACGCGTATTTTATCTTTTATCTATTAAACAAAAAATGCTAAGCTATGACGTCACGCTTTAGTACTATTTTTACTGAGGCGTGACGTCACGAGGAGTCCCGAACCTTTCATTATCTATGTCAATTTCTATTGATTTGTTAAATAAAATAAGTTACTTGTTAAAAACTTTTTTAAAGACAAGCTTTTAGAAGTCCGCCATATTGGATTTAAAGTGACGTCACTTAATTTTTCGAGTTATTCTCAGCAAGCCCTTTCATTTGATACCCATATTGTAGGAGTGCATTAAAAATTACTTGTCCGCCATTTTGTGCGTTCCGCCATCTTGGACTTAGAATGACGTCACACAGCTAACCATGCATTGTCATCCAAACTAAACGGGAATACAAAGTTTCAGCTCAATCGGTTGAAGATATCTGCTTCAAAATTGAGTTGCAAGATTCCACCCGAACAAACATACATACAGTGCAAGCTGAATAAAAACTTGTAAAAATACATGCCCAATATTTTTTGATATTATAACTGATGGACTAATTAGATTTTTATTTACTCAGGCATCATCCCTATTCTTGGGTGTAATAGGTTACGCCCAAGGTGTACATTTTTCATTACACATGCGAGAAAATAAAAAAATCTATATAATCAACTATAACCTATCACGAATTGCCCGTTGGCTAAGGTGCGCGTCGGCCTTCTAAGCAGGGGTATATCGGGTTCGGTTCCCGATGAAAACAAATGTTATTCCCAAAGGAAATTTCTGTTTCTGGGTGTGTTTGTGATGTCTATATTTCCGGCACCCACGACACAAGTCATTGACCCATTGAACTTAGTGTGGGGCTGTGAGTGTGAAAGCGTTTATCATTATTCAAGTATTTATTTGAACTCGGGTGAATTTGCCCGGGCCTTTGTTAGGCATTAGCAGAGCCGTAGCCAACGCTAAAAGGTCCTTTGGTATAATTACAGTTTAACAATAACATATCAGGCGTGTCCAAACATGTAATTCATTATTATTATTCCACGGTCCCATTTTGAGCTACCGCCTTGTCAAATGTCTACGTTTTTTTTTATGTTACTAGTTTGTTTGCTCTGTTTTCCTTTGGTAATTAAATGAGATTATTTGTCGTTACTTTTTTCAATATATTGCAACGTTCTTATAAAAAAAAAAGCGTTCCCGCGGCACGCCATTTTTAAGTATCTCCCGCCATCTCAAATGTAACTTTTCCTTGCATTTTTTTTCAGTAATCAGTTATTTTTTTAATGTTACCAAAGATTTGTTGGCGCTGATTTCCTTTGGCAATATAATGAGATTATTTGTCTCTACTTTTGTCCAGATGTTGCAGCGTTCTCATTTGTTTTATTTACTTTAATTACCATGGGCTAGCAAATTTATTTACATCACTATTTAGAGGCAGATCAAGAAATACTTCCTTACACTTTCCGAGCATGTGTAATGATAAAAAATAATAATATTCCCGATACTGAACACGTCTTCATAAAATTATTTCTTCCATACAAACCTATCCTCATTATTAGTCTGATATATAAGCTGATTAAACTATTTGTAATTAGTCAACGCTAATGTTAACATTCAAAGTTCAAATTATAGTTGTTGTGAGACAGGGCGTCGCTTCTCGAACACGATGAAAACATTAAAATTGGTGAGACATGCTGGAAAGATTTGTGTCCCCGTGTATGATATGTAAATGTTGCCGGCACCCACGACACAAGTCTTGGAACTTGGTGTAGGGCTGTGAGTGTGAATTTGTAGTACAGTCGTTGTTTACCACCCTTACGTCGAAAATTTGAGACCCAATTTTCATTCTAGGTCTAACGTGCTTTCTTGTAAGGGATTACGTACTATCGGGATAACACTTCATACATTGTGGCGACACGCTTAATGCGTTGTGGTGACACGCTTTATGCGTTATAAGGATACGCCTTATACATTGTAAGGATACGCCTTATTCATTGTATGGATACGCCTTATGCATTGTACGGACACGCCTTATGCATGGTGAGGACACGCCTTATGCATGGTGAGGACACGCCTTATGCATGGTGAGGACACGCCTTATGTATGTGAGGATACGCCTTATTTATGGTGAGGACACGCCTTATGCATTGCGAGGATTGCCTTATACTTGTACAGACACGCCTTATTCATGGTGAGGACACGCCGTATACATTGTGAGGATACGTCTTATGCATTGTACGGACACGCCTCATTCATGGTGAGGACACGCCGTATGAATAGTAAGGATACACCCTATGCATGTGAGGATTTGCGTTGTGCATTGTGAGGATACGCCTATATTATTGGGACACAACTTACGTGTTCGGTTTTTCGAAGCGTCGCCCTGTATATTATTGTAATATAATAATTTCCTAATATCGATTAGAATTGCTAGATCCATCTGTATTATTATAATAATAATATATAGGCTATAGGCAGATTTATATATAAATATTAAAATAAAACTAAGTTGGCGATTCTTGTGACAGATGACAGAACTGTATTAAAAATAGGTGTGCCCCGTGACGTCAATAGAGATAAAAAAAATTCGCTTTCCACCTGGAAATGGTAGACTTGGTCTAGACTATCTACATACAAAATTTCATCCCAATCCGTCCAGCTGTTACAAAGATATTTTGTTTCGAATGTTATTCACAGAATTACAAAAACACAGGTCCGAGTTCCTTACAGGTCGAACACTGTATGTTATTAAAAAGAAATACGTTCACAGATAATACAAGTACTTATAAAAGAAAAACTACATGTTAGTCAGAAGTGCAGTCGTTGCTTACCACTCAAGTAAAAAATCCGTTGCCAAGCGCTAAACGGTGTTCAGGCAACTACCCTTAACAGGCAGAGATCCTAGAATAGACTATTCTAGGCCTAGCGTCCTTACCACCTTCGGCCTTCCACCAGGTGAGATAGTGGTCATAAGTTGGTCTATATTTTTGATAATTATAAATAACTTGTAAACTTAAGCCCCGTGGATTTACCTACCAAAGGTTACGAAATATTTAACACCGTTAAGTCTCAGTGAGAGGAGCGCAGTGCCTTGTGGAACTTGGTTAAAAGTTCTCGGTAGCGCTGCAGATGTATATAGGCATGTTGCTTATTACCAAGCGAGGATCTTGCTTGTATTATTATTATTACGGTATAATCTGGGAGTCTTCAAGTCAAGAGTGAATAGGTATCTTCTAGGCAAGCGTGCTACATCTTCGGCCGCATCATCACTTTTCATCAGGTGAGATAGTGGTCAAATGCTTGCCTATCGAGTATAAAAAAAATTAACACAAAAAAATTAAAATTAATTGAATTGGGCGTTACTTTCCGGGAATCTATAACCACCAAGTCGATTTATTGTATATAATAATCCCGATTAAATTAACCTAATCAAAATAGCCTTACAATATATAAGTATATATAATAAAGTCCGTAATCAATCAACTTGTACTGTCATTAGGAATCGCCAACAAGCTTAGCGTATTGGTAAATAGTAAATACTAATAAAGTATACAGTTAAACTAAAAGATATTTTGCTAAATTAAACAAACAAATAGATATATCTATATATAATAGTGCTGACACCACGGTGTGGGTTTCATTATTTATTCCAATTTTTGGAACTAATGTAAAACAAATATATCAGAGATCAAACTTTTTAACATCTCAGGGTTACGAGTGCAGTGCATTGTTGAGCAATTTGAAAAGTATACAATTCTGCGTGTTACTACTGTATTTCAAGGCTGATACCATCAAGCAAATGACCTGTGCTAGTACGTCTCATTTTCATAAAAAACACATTGAAATTTAGGTACTTTAGAGAACAAAAATGAATGGACACACGTGATGCCTGTGAAGTGTAAAAATACCAGAATACATGCAAAAAGTGCATACAAGAAGTTTCAGTGTAGATTTGTGTGCAAAATATACAAGACTAGTTGTTCCCCGCGGCTTTGCCCGCGTAAACAAACACCATCCGTTCTAAAAAAACCAGTTGAGTAAATTAATGAGAAAGATCTTTCGTGAGTCTATCCGTGTTAATAGTTATTCTGCTATTCGTGGCGGAGACAAATCAAACATTATAAAAATCGGTCCAGCCGTTCTTAAATTATAAATTGTGTAACTAAACAGACTTTCTTTAATATATGATACTAGCCGTGCCCGGCGGCTTCGCCCGCGTTTATCAAATTGTAAAGAAGCCTATGTGTTATTCCGGAACCTAAACTATTTACATTCTAAGTTTCATAAAAATCTGTTTATTCGTTAAAAACATTCGATACGTGTAACAAACATTCACACACATACACAAAGTTTCACATTTATAATATTAGTATATGATTTTATTATAGATATGTGATTTCCTATTTAGAAACAATTAAAAAAAGTAGAAACACTCGTATGAGAAAATATGTTGGTTGGTTTGTTTTAAGTATTGCTGCTTTGAATTTTATATATTTTGTATGTTTTGTGCACATATCTACCCCTAAACCACTTGAACAGCACACATTTTGGCATTAATACTCTTCGCGGAGCTCGAATTTGGCTATAGAATTTTGTATGCGAAGGGAAGCCGAACGGTCCATCTTAAAGCAGATAATTAATATTTAATTCAGATTTAAATTGCCTCGTTTGAGTAAATTGATATACCGTCATATCTTTTTCGTCAAATCACAAACATACTCTTCCTGAAGGAAGTTTACTTGAAGAATCCATTCTTAGGGAGTGCCCTTCACTTCAACATGGGTTTATGAATGAAGAAGATGGAGGAAGACCTCATAAACCCGTGTAGTTAATAATATCTGTCAAGTTTTGTGACCGCTCATTTGCCTGATGTCGACGTTGGGAATGCTTGTGATTCGCTGAAGCCTTGCTCGTTGATCGGCAAGGGCACCAAGTGCAGTAGAGATTGGCTTGGGCTAGTAATTATACCGAATACGAAAGAAGGTAACAATGTCGAATATCAATTTCGTTATTACGAATTTTTATGTATATTCTGTAACGCAGCTATTTGTCGCTTCGTATATATAAGTAACAGTGTCGCTTACCATCAAGCGACAGTGTTACTTGTCTGTTATCTTACTATCAGGAGAAAATTACTGAGACAATCAATCAATCAATTTTTTTTTATTCTCTCTTAAGTAAACATTTTTTTGCCGAGTCTAGGACTTTTTTTTTTTTTAATTATTTCATGACCATGGATGCATAGTACTTCAGTCGAAATATTAAACAAATATTAACAATTTCTATTTTTCATAATAAAAGTCTTAGTCACAAGTCACAGTCAAAGTCAAGTCATGCCCTAGTAAAGTGGTAGAAACTTTACTAAAACTTCTATTGGAGTTTTGGAGCGAAGGCGAAAATCACGTTTTTCAACTTTGTATGACTTGCCTACACTTATGCACATTTACTATGTATTAACGGTTAATAATCCACCATTATTACACATTAACACTCGAAGAATCACAGGTTTTGGAAAATTATACAAAATCAACAACGTCATTTTTTCACTTTCGCGGCAAAACTCACCAGTCTAGGACTAACAATATGACGATGTATCGATTTATTCTCTAAATAAGCTGTTGAATAAAGCTTTGGATAAAAATGTGGACATGTATTTGCCCTTCGAATTAGCGCACATTTCTAGTAAAAGTTAGCCTATATATATATATATATAATTTTGAGTCGTTTCGTATATAAATGTCGTATTTGATTGATATCTTCATCGACCAAATTTAAGTTCTAATTGTATAGAATTAGGGTACAAAACGAACGGAAGGTTTGTGGTAGTGAAAAGTAAGAAATACTGCTACAGGTTTTATAAATATCTAAAAATGATTATCTTTACGCAGTATAAACTCGTTAATTCATTTTAAATAATTAAATTACTAATATTAAATATCTGAATTTCAGTGCTTTGATATTGCAATAATTTAGCGTTTAATTACATCGAGGTAAGCTGTTTTTTAATAAATTTAATTATTATACAAAGGAAGTAACTAATAAAAATAATAAGGGTTCATAGAAACTGAATTTGCAACATTTTTTTCATATACTTTATTATTTACGACGCTCGGGTATAATTTATTTAAATAATCATTTATTTATATCTTTAAAATTAACGTTTCCCAATAGTATCATAATTAAAATAATATAAAATACTGTAATTTTTTATTAACCAAAAACAAATCTCTTCATATTGTATATTTCGAAAATACTTGTGTATTCTCTGTTTTGTTTTTCGGAAATGATTTTAATCAAGTGAATTTTCTAGAAAGAAAACTGATTTGAAATATCCTACTTTAAGTTGGTATGGATAGAAAGAATTAGTCTTTGAAATATAGGTTTTAGAGTACATGTTCAAAAACCATGTTACTAGGCAATTTAAAGATATCATTGGCCTCAATTCTGATGTACACTCACTAAATTAAATTTAAACTATCCCTGTCTCTTACAAAATAAAACACAAGACAGAGATAGCATGCATTTTAGAGCTGTCACGCTAGTGTATCAATTAAAATATGAACAGCAGAAGCAGAAAGGCGCTTGTTTTTAGTCAACACCAATACAACACATACTCGACTAAGCTTGCATAGACATCTAAGTTCCGACTAACTTGACGGCACAGCAGTATGCTATCTCTGTCTTGTGTTCCTATTTTGTAAAAGACAGGAATAGTTTAAATTTAATTTAGTGTGTGACATCAGAATCGAGGCCATTTACGTCATGTATTACATTCAATTGCTTTGCGGGCGTTTTCTTTATATTTCGGACATTCGCTAAAGGTATTATGCTGAAGCATTTACGACGTCCAATGTTTGGCGTTCTATCTATAGTAGAGGCATCAAAAAGATGTGTAAGAAAATGACCACAGAAATTGTTGTAATTCATTTATGCATCAATTAAACACGGAATTAACATAACACAGTAAAAAGAGGTCGCTATACTTTTAGTATCTTTCAAACATCTTATATTATTACAAACATACACAATTAATTTACTTTAATTACATATTTATTAAGTTGATTATTAGTTTTTATTATTTTTTGTTTTCGTTTAGTTTGTAGTGTTGCGTGAGCTTTTCTTCTTCAAGTGATTGTTTTATTTATATGAAATATATTTGTAAGGATGGAATCTTCTGCCGTTAAATTTGAATAACTAAAGATTGTCTAACATATCGTTGGATAATAATGCCGGATAAGAAATTAATTCCTAAAAGTAAGTCACTTAAGTAAAATATCAAGTTTTTAAACTTGAGAATAATGTTATATTTCTTATCTAGTCCTACTCCATACGATATGGTTATATCGTTTATATTTGGCTAGCTGTCTTTGCAGAGGCAGTTTATAATAATAAATAGAATATGTACGAATTTTCGTACCCATATATTTTGCATACATTTAATCATATTAACCAGTCGATGTAAACCAAATGCTTGAGCGTGTGAGACAAGAATCTAAACTCAGTGGGAGGAGTGCAAAAGAAAGACGCACTGCAGATTTTTAGACGTGAAAAACTCAGGACGAAATATTACTTGGACTCGAAAATTACATTTGGGGTTCTGGCACAATTAATGTCTGATCTAGGTCGGCAGTTCATAATTCTCTATATATGTTTTTTTTTTAATTCAGTTAAGGCAAACAATTGATCACTATCTCACCTGATAGTAAGCGATGATGCGGTCGACGATGGAGCATGCCTAGAAGATAGTCTATATCGCGCGATTTTGCTTAAGATAGAAAGGGATGGAGCGACGAATTAAATGCAGTTACAAGATCGGGATAAGACTATAGATTTTTTATATATACTTTTTTTTCTGAAAAAATAATGGTCTCAGCGCGTTTAGAATTTGAGATCTTATATCGACTAGTCCGTGTGATTATACGAAACTAAACTAAACAAAGCAATATTGACAGATAGTGAGCAGTTAGATTCCGTTTTGTAAATAAATTGGGCTTGTTATTTTCCTAGTTTTTAAGTGTTCTATAGTTATACACATTGTTTATGTATTCGATTGGACATTTCTGGAACTAAGTTATACGTTCAAATTTAATTAAGAAGCATAATAGTAACACATGCTTAAAAGCACGCTAATAGCATGCTCGTATCTATTTCTAACAATAAAACTTTGTAATAGGTATATTTTGATTGATATGAATGTGTTCTTTCTTAATTTTGTTCCCGTTTTCTATAGATTCTAAGGGAAAGTCCCGTAATTACATAACAGCTATAAAACTAACCTCTAGGCCGTATTTCAAGTTCTTGACTTTGAAGTTTTATAGTTAGTTTAAGTAATATCTCGGAATTAATCGCGCTTAAAACTATTTCTATTTACCTCGACGTTTCGGCCAAGTTGTATTGGCCATGGTCTCGAGAAGACTGGAGGATTCGCGACAGCGTCGGAGAGGAAACGTCGAGGTAAATAAAAATAGTTTTCAGCGCGATTAAGTCTCGAGATTTTACCTAAACTATGTGTTATTTTATTATTATAAATGTGTGAATAATTATTGGAATGGTTCTATAATACAGGAAGAAATACATAAATTATCTTTGTATGTTCACAAATCGTAATAAATATAAGCAATCAGTAATCCAAAAGATCTGTGCGTATAATTTCGCTCTAGTTTTTGTATACGCCAGGTTTGGTTCACACTTGTATATGGGGATTTTCATTACTTCTTATTTAGAAGTATTTTTTATACATATGAAAAGTGCACGGTGTGAGACAGTAACCTAAAGGCTGTGTTTTAAAGTTGTATTTAGGGTAATTGTTTTCATGTTAAATATCGTCCAGTGTGAACCATTCCCGACGTAGCCCGAACCGCGGTGTAAGCATAAGCAATATTCTCTATAAAATACATAAGTACATATTAAGGTTCGATAACAATGTGTATAACTATAGATATATCGTTTGTACAGTTAGTATGTAACGCTTTTATGTCTGACTTAGTCTGTAATTATGTAAAAAAGAAAAAGAAATCTTATGACGAAAAAATAAAAACTACAGAATGCCGGAAAAAAATGACGAACCGGCGAAAAAGATATTTTTTGACAGTCAGTACATTATATAATAACCGGCGGTCGCAAGTTTCACCAAAAGACAACATTGTAACGCAAGAAAAGAGTGGCTTGTGAGTTTTGTTTGATTTTGTTAAAAAAAAGATAAAAGATAGCGACCGCCAAAATAAAAAAAAATGGTTCACTTGTTTCTTATCCGAACTGGTCAAACGCACTCTTTCAGCTCAAGAAAGAAGAAGGACTTCAATAAGAAGAAAGGAAAACCAAATATTAACAATTTCGAATCTACTGGATCAAGAAATGCTGAAGATCTTAAAGCAAAATATTGTATACTCGATACTGTTATTCAAACGCATTCACACTCACAGCCCCACACTAAGTTCAAAGACTTGTATCGTGGGTGCCGGAAACATTCACATCACACACACATTACACCCAGAACCAGAAGCACAAATGTCCTTTGGGAAGGAACTTGTGCTCCTGCTGGGAATCGAACCCAGGACCCAAGGCATAGAGGGCGGACACCTGTCCACTGCGCTAACTGGGTCGTCTTAAAATAATTAATATAAACACATTACATTTCATAACAAAATACATATTTGATATGCGTTCAAGTTCAAGCAATTTTGAACGCTGGCATTTTGACGTTCTTCACCGTCAAGGAAAGTTGACAGACCAATCTGACATCAAAAATGTGTGACGTCACGAATCAGTTTAGCCAATAGCGTGCGTTTTGCAATTTTCAACCGACATCAAAAAAGGTTTCAATTCGACTGTTTTTTTTTTGTATGTATGTTACGCGATATCTTCGCCAATTTTGAATCGATTTTGATGTTTTTTTTTTGTTTGGTAGATAAGAGAGGGATTCTTCAGAGGGACCACCCTTATAAATTTTATCGAAATCGATCCAGCTAAAACCAAAATATAAGCGCTGAAGTCGGTTTTTTAAGCTTTGCTTGCGATTAATTATCGTACGCATTTTTATAAATTAAAATTCCTATCTAAAAAGCATTTAAATGGGATAGTAATGTTCATTCTATAACTATAAAGATAAAAAAATAATAATAAACCTATATTTGTAATTCTCATGCAAATCCCTACTAGCAGATACCCGCGGCCTCGCCCGCGTTAAGTTACAAAGTAGCCTGTGTGATCCTAGCTATGTACTTAAATACGTACGTAAATTTTTCGTCCTAATCCGTTCAGTCGTTAGATAGATAGATAGATAGATAACGCTTTATTGTCACACCTTACATAAATCACTTACAATAATTTTAAAAACTTAAATTTAAGTGTACCATCGGCGGTCTTATCGCTTAAAGCGATCTCTTCCAGACAACCTTTGGATGGAGAAGATTTTTAATAATTCGGTAAAACGGGGGTGTAAATACAAGATTATGAGGAAATATAAATATAAAGTAAGGTATATACATAAACATACTTAAACAAAATAAATTCTATAAGGCAATAATAATAATTACATATGTTTATAATATAAATACATATATACAAAATATTATAATAAAGTAAAGATATTTGTTACAGCTTGAATCATATTATGATATATAAGTAGCAGAAAAAGTAAGACACAGAAAAGTTATTGGGAGAGAAAAAAATTTTTTACTTGTATTTTAAATGCACGAACTGTCTGAGCACGTCTTATTGGAACAGCGTGAAGAGAAAACAAGCATACTTAAGTACACACATTTACATACACACTACTTTACTACATTTATAATATTAGTATGATAGCATAATTAATGTATCTACTCTCTCAGGAAAGTAAATTAGCACTCCGTCCAGGGGCTAATGTCAGTTTAACATTTCTGTTTGTTTCCATCACGAGATATACAATATTTTGCGATACAAGTGGGATGCGAAGAAGATACCGAAGAAAGAAGAAATAAAATGACTCGAGACCATTATTAACCCCCCCTTCCCCCCTTCTTCCTTTAAATACCTTTCATATTATTTGAACTGCCCGTTGAATTGGTTGGGTGCGCATTTGCCTTCTAAGCAGCGGGTATCGGGTTCGATTCCCAGTGTAAACAAGTATTCATCCCAAGGGGAATAAAAAAATTCACCGCAAATTCTAAAAGATCTTTTATGTGCTAGTTCTGGCGAGATTGGTGAGATACTTTTAAAAGATCTAACGGCTTTAGTTAACCTGATGTTGTCAGGTCAAGTCAATAATGACGTCACAGATATTTTGTATGGCGCAAATTTATGCGCACTTAACAAAAAAGATGGTGGCATCAGGCCTATAGCGGTAGGCACCACATATCGCCGCCTCGCGGCTAAAATCGGTTGTAAGAAAATGTTTGTTTCTTTAAGCAATCTTTTTCAGCCTATACAGCTTGGTTTTGGTTCGCGGGGCGGATGTGAGGCTGCTGTCCATTCCCTTAGAACATTTTTAAATCAAAATTGTGGAGAGGTGTTGCGAATTTAATTGTTTAATTGTTGAGGATGTTAAGAATGCTTTTAATTCTGTTGATAGAGGCACCCTTCTAACCCAGGTGAAAGATAAAATTCCAGAGTTATATAATTTTATTTGGCAATGCTATGGCAAACCATCAAAATTAATTTACAAAAACGATGTTCTTTTGTCTTCCGTTGGCTGTCAGCAGGGTGACCCGTGCGGCCCAGCAATTTTTTCTTTAGCTGTCAATCCAATAATTCAACGTCTCCAATCCAAACTAAATGTTTGGTATTTGGATGACGGAACTCTGGGAGGTGATGTGAATACTGTCTTAAGTGATTTAACATTAATAATTGATGAATTTAAAAAGATTGGGCTTGAACTAAATTTTTCGAAATGCGAACTTTTTTTTTGCGATAACTGTTCAGACAAATTATCGGTTTTACAAAAATTTAACTCATTGGCTTACAATATAAAACTAGTAGACAAGTGTTCACTTCGCCTTTTGGGTTCGCCGATATTAGATGAATCAATTTCACCTTTTGTAGAAGAAAAAATTCAAAATTTTAAAAATTCTTCCGACAGATTGCTCAAAATTAACACTCATATGGCTTTTACAATTATTAGATTCTGTCTTTTTGTCCCAAAATTTACGTATTCTTTAAGATGTTGTCCGCTATGGAAACATGGCGCGCTCCTCGAGAGCATGGACAATATCGTAAAGAATACTCTTATATCGGTTTTGAATATTGACATAGATGACAGGGCTTGGTCGCAAGCTTCTTTACCTGTAAGACTAGGAGGCTTAGGTATACGTAAAATTTCTAGTGTTGCGTTACCGGCTTTCTTGTCCTCAGTTCATGGTACTTCTAAATTAGTCGAAAAAATACTTTCACATAGTTTGGGTTCTTTAGAAATAGCAAACCTGACTGAGGCCAGAAGCACCTGGGAGATGGCATGCCCAAATACCGGGCTCCCAGTGAGGTTATCCTCACAGAGACTGTGGGATCGGCCGCTCTGTGAACTAGCACGGAAACATCTTTTAGATACGTGTCCTAGCGTCACAGAGCGTGCTCGACTTCTAGCAGTTTCTGTATGGGAGTCAGGGCTTTGGTTGCAGGCTATTCCCTCTTTTAATACTGGTACACTTATAGATCCATCTGCATTCCGTCTCGCTATATGCTTACGTTTGGGTGCAAGGTGCTATGTTGCCCATAGCTGTCAGTGTGGTACTGCTGTTGACCAGCTCGGTCACCACGGCCTCTCGTGCCAGAAAAGTGCTGGCCGAATTTCCCGCCACGCCAGCCTCAACGATATCATCCGCCGGGCTTTTACCAGTGCCAACGTTCCAGCCATTCTCGAACCGAATGGTCTGATGCGTGACGATGGTAAAAGACCCGACGGCATGACTTTAATTCCATGGAAGATGGGACGGCCTTTAGTATGGGATGCAACTTGTGTCGATACTTTAGCTCCGTCACATCTTCCTGAAACACAGAATGGGGTTGGCGTCGCGGCAACTTCGGCAGAGCAGCGTAAACGGCGCAAATATGGAAACCTCGGCAGTGGTTACATATTTGAGCCGTTTGGTGTTGAGACACTGGGTCCGTGGGGACCGGGAGCTCATTCTATTTTCAAAATTCTATCAGAGCGCCTGGTTGAAGCGACGCGTGATCAAAATGCTGGCACTTATTTGGCTCAACGTATTAGCATTGCAATTCAGAGAGGCAATGCCGCCAGCATGATGGGAACGCTACCCACTGGCTTGAGCACTTGAGTTACCTATAAGCTCGATGTCTTGTAGGTAACTTTAGTTCTTTGCTGTACATAGTTTTAGTTTAGTTTTAGGAAATATAGGCAATTAGCCCGTAGTTACTCTCCTAGGAGGGGAATATGAGTTTCTGATTCTGGTTGCGATTGTGTGTGTGATGTGAATGTTTCCGGGCAACCACGGCACAAGTGGTCGAACTAAGTGTGGGGCTGTGAGTGTGAAAGCGTTTGTTATGTCTTGTTTTAGTAATTCAATGGAGTAAGATCTATTTATGATGGCGTTATTTTTTAATTTCTATTTGTCACCATCTGACCACTACGAGTATCTCACCTGATGAAAAGTGTTGATGCGGTTGAAGACGTCACATGCTTGCATAGAAGATACCTAATTACTCTTCATTTGATATACCTTTCAGGGAACAAAGACACACAAAACAAACAAACGCATTCACACTCACAGCCCCACACTAAGTTCAAAGACTTGTATCGTGGGTGCTGGAAACATTCACATCACACACATTAGAACCAGAAGCACAAATATCCCTTGGGAAGGAATTTGTGCTCCTGCCGGGGATCGAACCCAGGGCCCACGGCGTAGAGGGCGAACACCTGTCCACTGCGCCAACTGGGTCGTCAAATGGCAATGAAATCTACTCCTTCGCCGTACGGATGTTGATCCTAGAAACGAAACGCTTCGAGTGAACTGGAGGTAGGTCAATGGATGACGTATGACTGTTTGTCTTTTAGTTTGATGCTTAAAGGGGCATAAAGAAATTAATTCGTAATTTCTGCGCACACTCAAATGTACTCGATAGGATACCGATAACCTTGCCACCTTAATGATAGGTTTGCGACCTTCCAATATATATTTAGCTCAAGTCCGGTCGTGTATGGAGTACTGCGGCCACCTCTGCCACTGGGATGGGTCCACTAAGTACCAGTTAGAAGCTAGACTTATAGAATAGAATAGAAAATTCTTTATTTTACACCAAATACAGTTAGTTACAGGGGTAATCTTAAAAACTAAAGTACAATGGGCGGACTTATCGCTAAAAGCGATCTCTTCCAGTCAACCTTTGGATGGAGAGAAGGATAATTTTATATAATGAGGTCGGTGGTGTAAAAACATACTAACAGACATAAATACAACTTACTTAGATACCTATCTATACATATACATTAAAACATACTAATAGACATAAATACAACTTACTTAGATACCTATCTAAGGTAGACTTATACTTAGCTTATCCATCGACCGGCGAGCGAAAAAACGCATTCGCAATGATAAGATAGTCTAAATTGTAGTCGGAGACCGACGTAAGGTCGCAAGCCTATCGGAATTCTATCGCTTACATTTTGTATAATGTGCCCTCAAACCTGTCTTACCATAGAATAACTAGTCAAACATCGTCAATTTATGGTGGACATACCTCCAGTTCGCTCGGAGAGTTTCGTTTCTACGTTCTACGTTCATCATCCGTACTGCGAAGGAGTGCAACCCATTGTTCTCGTCTTTGTTCCCTACGGTACCTAGTATCTTCCAGGCAAGCCTATGCTAGACATTCTCGCCGCATCATCACTTTCCACCTCGTGTCGACTTGTCAAATAGCCTTGTGCTACGCATCCTTCACACTGAAATGAAGCGATGATTTTTTTCTTTTAATTTTGGCTTCGCAAACTTGTGCATTTAGCCAGTTTTAAGTAATAATACTTATATTTCAAGTGTATTTTCATATAATAAGTCACAAGTCAGGTAAAAGAGTCAAGGTCCAGTCATACTCAAGTCATGCCCTAGTAAAGTGGTAGAAACTTTATTACAACTTCTATTGGAGTTTTGGAGAGAAGGCGAATATCACGTTTTTCCACTTGGTATCATTTGCCTACACTTATGCACGTTTACTAAGTATTAACGGTTAATAATCCACCATTATTACACATTAACACTCGAAAAATCACAGGTTTTGAAAAATTATACAAAATGAACAGCTCCATTTTTAACTTTCGCGGCAAAACTAAGATACATGCAATGGACATTTAATGTTGATACTTTTATATGACTAAATTTATAAGACCCTTTTGTTAACACAGTTATATGCAATAAAATTGTTTCTGATTCTGATTCTGATCTTAAACTAAGAAATAAAACCACACTTGAAATAAAAATCATTTATTTGCATAATCATTTCACGAGTACAGCCGCGATTAAACCGCGCGTTGCACAAATAACAAGAAATTACCTATAATTATACACGTTTATACATTTAAATTCTACATTAAATTACAATTAAATTGACGTAATAATTGGCTAAAGAATAAATAGTTCGAGTAAGCACCTAATTTTACACATTTTGTAACTCTGTTTTACATTCGGCACTTACTTCAAGAGTGTGCGATATCCTTACGTTTTCGTTTCGTAAACAAGAAAGATTGTTTTTAATATACCCCTCTATTCATTAAGATATAAAACTTTCAATAAACCTTCTATAGTAGTAAATTGAAAAAGGAAAAATTATCGCTTGAGGCGAGGATTAACACGCCTATTTGGTATTTTCAATCGACTTCAAAAAGGAGGTTCTCAGTTCGACTATGTTTTTTTTGTATGTTTGTTACGCGATATCTCCGCCAATTATGAATTGATTTTAATGTTTTTGTTTGGTAAAGTATACTTCAGATGTGGTCCCGTAACTTATTTATCGAAATCGGTCAAGCCAAAACCGAAATATAAGCGATGAAGTCGATTTTTTAAGCTCTGCTTGTGTTTCAATTATCATCGCTTCAGGTAGGGCTTGAGTAGCTCAGCGGTTAAAGCAATATGGCTTGGGTATGGCCGCAGGTTCAAGCCCCGCCTCAAAAGATTATTTTTCCTTTCTAAATTTACCATTTTAGTTCTGCCTAGCATGGCTAATGCTATATAAACAAAAACACCTCCTACAGTTCTAATACGTTTTGTCTTAATTCGACGCGTGATATTTAAGTCAGAATAACACAGAACATATGTATTCCATAGTGTTTATCGAACATTTTACATGTTTGTAAATAAGGGCACAATTCTGCATTTTTATTACAAACATACGTTACATAAGTTTTCAAAATAGGATATGTAATTTAATTGACGATAAAGTATAAATTGTGGTTTTTATTAAAATACCTAGTTTATTTAAATTCGTATACCGGATGAAATTGAGTTTACTAGCATAAAAACAACATATGGGGAATTACCATTTGTTTCTATTGTTAACTCAAGTATTTTGAATATAAAATAGCGTAAATTAATGCCTATTAATTAGTTGGCGTTACGTGCTGTCACAGCGCTCGTCACAAACGCATCTCGTCCCTAATTAATTACTAGCTAAATTTGACTGATATCCTACACACAGGGCAACCTAGTTAGGAGTTAGGGTTTATCCATGTACACAATAAATACCTGATCAGCATAGTTTATTTATGAACCACCTGTATGAGCCAAGTTATAATAATATAAGATGCTGTGTTGACACACAATAGTGTTCCTACTATTACTATAGCTAGTTATAAGTACATGGAGTGTTACAAATTAGTTAAGTTTTTGTCCAAATAAAAACATTTTCATTTTCAATTGTAAGGAATTTTATCAGACAGTTAATAAATGTATAATGTTCTAAATAATACAATTTAAATGTAATTTTGTGTGCAAACAACGTATCAAGTTGTTACGAAAACAGACAGTAAATAAGAACAAACAATTACAATAGATCCGTATTTGACGACCCAGATGGCGCAGTGGACATGTCTCCGCCCTCTGCGCCGTGGGTCCTGGGTTCAATCCCCGGCAGGAGCACAAATTCCTGCCCAAGGGATATTTGTGCTTCTGGTTCTTGGTGTAATGTGTGATGTGCATGTTTTCGGCACCCACGATACAAGTCTTTGAACTTAGTGTGGGGCTGTGATTGTGAATGCGTTCGTTTTGTTTGTGTTTGGTATGTACCTTAATTAATAATAATATATATTTGATACATTACCACTAACATACAACGAACTAAGTTGGTGAGACTAGACAATTTTTAGAATGTCTTGTTAGAAAAATACAATACGCATATATTGGACGTGTTGAATATTAATATATTTGGATTAATTAAACAAACAAAAACAAACAAACGCATTCACACTCACAGCCCCACACTAAGTTCAAAGACTTGTATCGTGGGTGCCGGAAACATTCACATCACACACACATTACACCCAGAACCAGAAGCTCAAATATCCCTTGAGAAGGATTTTGTGCTCCTGCCGGGAATCGAACCCAGGACCCATGGCGCAGAGGGCGGACACCTGTCCACTGCGCCAACTGGGTCGTCACTCAATTACACGCAATCAACACATTCGTTAGTTATATTGTACATGGCAAGCATTGATTGTGACAAAACACGTATGACGAGCAGCATTTGTGACTGTGTAAATATCCGAGTGCGTGACCAATCGCGTAACATGGAGCGTTGATAATTACAGTAGAGTCGGAAAGACGTCGTCATCGATGACAATAATTTCACGAAATGTAGCATATTTCATCGATGACGACGTCCTTTGATATGATATTTAATTGAGATAAGTATTACGGATATTGCGTTTAAACTTAGTCGATGACTTCAATTACATCCGGTATTTCAATACAATAAATAAAGTAAAATATTTAAGTAAATAAATAAATTCAACATAACAAGTGTAGCAACACAATACTGGCAGGTAAAGGCACACATTATCCGTCATCGATCCTTTTTGTATGAAATAAAATCTGAACAAGTGCGAGTTTGAGTCGTACAGAGGGTTCCGCAAAAAATTATATGTACACTTAACTACAAATTTAAGATTTAAAAAAAAAATGTAGATTTTTTTTATCGCCTTCTAAGCAGGGGTACCGGGTTCGACTCCTGGCACACAAATGTTTTCTCCCAAATGAAAATTTGTGTTTCTGGTTCTGATTGTGTGTGTGATGTGAATGTTTCCGGCACCCACAACACAAGTCGAACATAGTGTGGGGCTGTGAGTGTGAAATCCTTTAAGTTTATGTTATATTAGAAATAGGGTCATGACAGACGGAAATGAAGTGATCCTATAGAATCACTTTGTGTCAGTATTTTTTTTTCCTTTTGAGGTAGGGAACCCTAAAAGTAACGAACAAAATAGCTTCAACATCTTTTTCATAGAAAAATAACGATAACGAATGACGTGTGAACCTCAAGTGGTAACAAATTCGAGAATTATCACAATGTTGTATAAAATTAAACATTTATACATAAATAAACATTTTTAAATAAATAAATAGGATAAAATATAAGGCATATTACACTAACAATTGAAGCTACTACACGTGTATAATGTAACAATGTACACGTTCAAGTTTATTTCGATCTAAATTAAGTATTTGAGTAAGTACTTATTTAAGTTTAAGCATTTCTGGAATTTCAAATCACAGGTTAATACAAATATGTTTTTCAACGGTATATCCTACTAATATCATAAACGCGAAAGTTTGTAAGAATGTATGTTTGTTACCCTTTCACGCAAAAACTACTGAATGGATTTTGATTATACTTTACAATAATATAGCTTATACATCAGAATAACACATAGGCTATAATTTATAAAGATATTGTATGAATTATCCAAAATATAACGAAAAGTGTCAAGTAAGTAGGAAAAGAATCTGCCATCTGCGTGCTATTCTGGCTTGCGCCGCAAAAACCGTTGGAGTTACACGTATATAGTGTTCTAACCGTGCCCCGCGGCTTCGCCCGCTATTATCAAGTTAAAAAGTAGCCTATGTGTTAATCCTAGGTACGATCTATGTACAATCCAAATCCGTTCAGCCGTTAAAGCGTGAAGAGGGAACAAACATACTAACACACACACTTACACACAAACTTTCGGATTTATAATATTAGTAGGATAATGGAATTTTTTATCGCAAATAGTCTTACAAAAAGTCCGCGACAGCATATATCTATCTTTTATGTGTAAGCCATTATCGCCAAAATAGTGAACCATAACATAGTGATTTTTAATTTGTTGGATTTGTCTCCCTCCCGAATAGCAGAATAATATAAAAACATTGAAAATTTTTCGAAAAAATAAAATACTTCCTATCATCATTATCTAAATTTTCCTTCACCACGCGGGTGAAACCGCGGGGCGGAGCTAGTAAGGAATCATTTTGCGCGTGACACGCATGGTACACTGTGTTATTAAATACAAAGATAAGAAAACAGTCGATAGCGTAATAGAATAATTTTCCTTTATAGCACACTTTACCAGCTAGGCTTAAGGACAACGTAAAATGTATGCTTGTGCCGATGTGTCAGCTGTCACGGCAGACTAATTGTTTACTCGCTGAACATCCCATTCGCATTCGGTCACGCAGTCGCAAAACGACCAATTCGCAGAACGTCCCTTTCTCAAACCGTCCCATTAGCAGTCTATCCCATTTTCAGGACGTACTGCAATTGGGCCGTTTGAGAATGGGACGGTATGACAATTGGACATTCTGCGAATGGGACGTTTTGCGACTGCGTGACCAAATGCGAATGGGACGTTCTGCGAGTAAACCAGACTAATTATAATTACTGAATTGATGCTACAAAAAGCATGTTGTTTTCGTGGAGAAAAGGATTCTTTTAAACGTATATCAGTATTCGTAATAAATACATACGTTATACGAATATATATATCATTACGGTAGACATACCACCAGTTCGCACGGAGCGTTTCGCTTCTACGTTCATCATCCGTACAGAAAAAAATATTTGACGCGTCTATGTTTCCCGAGCGATGTCTGGGGGCCTTCTAGGCCAACATGTTACATCTTCGGCCGCATCATCGCTTTCCATAGCGGTCAAATGCTTGCGACACATTTAAAAGTGAGAACAAAAAAACATTTTGTACAATACATTGTAAAACTATACATAGATAAAATCTCCCGAATCAATAATTCCATACAATAATAAGTACAAAGTAATAATTAAGTACAAAGTAATTACTACCCAATATATAACCAGTTATATATCCCGTTATAATGGCATACATCAACATGAAGTATTAAACATATTAAAGATTTCACTCACGGTTGTTTACTCGCATTGTTACTAGACTAGTTTCGGAGCAGTCGGTGCTCCGTCATCAGTCGAGTACGCGTGTAGACCGTCCGGCGTCTCGTGTACTGATGTGTTGAAGGAGCACCGATTGCTCCGAAACTAGTCTCGAAACAATGCGAGAAACCAACCGTGAGTGACATTGGTAAATCATTAATATGAAGTATTAAGTGAGAAATAGTTTACTTTAAAACTGAGCACATTTTTAACACATTTGATACACAATTACAGTAGAACGCCGATTATCCGAACGCCGAGTAACCGAATCGCCAATTATCCGAATCGGTCCTAAGCGTAATATAAAAAATTAAAACCAAATAATTTCTGTTTCATTTTGTTGTAACAAGTTGGAACTTGTTGGAGTCCAGATATATTTCAATTGTCATGGTAGAAAGCTAGAGGCAAGACACTACCAGTCTTACTTATAAAAATGTCGCTAAGCAATGCTTAGCCACCTCTTAGTTCAGCAGCTCTTAAGCCCATAAACAATGATTAACTTTTTTTCACTCATAAACATTAGTTAGCCGCTGCTTAGTTGAGAGACGCAAAGAGAATAGAAAATAATCGAAATTTACACGATCATCACAGGTTATAACCAAAAAAGTTGACTAAAAGGTAAATTATACGAGTAGAGATGTCAATAATGTGGTTTTATTAATCTATTGAAATGAAAATAAAAGAAAGGTGACATTCAACGGTTGTCGAAGTAAACAATTTTGCACCTTACGTAAAAAGTTTTGACACATTTATTATTGAAAGATATAAGACCCGCCATCTTGCCTCTTAGTAAGTTTTAAACATGGCAATGGCGGTGTTTAAATTTGACAACTATTTAAGCATTACTTAACGCTAAATCGCGTTTCTGAGTGAATTTTTTGCTAAACTGTAGCTAAGCAATTGATTAAAAATTAAGAGGGGTTTATAAGTAAGTACATGTTATATTTGTTAAACTTAATAAAGTTTATTCTATGTGTGATAGTTGGTTTTTTTTTATTACCTGTCTATGTCCGATTATCCGAATTTTCTATTATCCGAATCGACCCCGGTTCCAATTAATTCGGATAATCCGCGTTCTACTGTATATGAAAAATTTGGTAGCGAAGCGTTCATTTTTAGTGTAGACTATCTCTTTATCATATATCTATATAAAAACACTTTTTGTTTAGTATATCTATCTGATATAGCTAGAACATCACGTAATATAGAGTGATTGGCAGTGAACGTGTTAAGACACTTTCCTTCAAAATATTAATAGTTAATGCGTTCGTAAGGCATTTTGTTACATACATAGGCACCACACTAATTAACTAATACCTTGTCATAGTGTAATTAAGCTTGTTCTTTGAAAATACCGCCACTCGTACTAGGATTACAATTAGCTATGAGTGGTATTGATCAACTATGTACAATAACTGTTTCCAATGGGCTAGATGCCTGAAAGATAAAAGTAATCCGTCATTTACATTATCAAAAAATACTGGACACATTTTTTTTAAATTAAAAAAAAAAAACAAGTATATAGTGTGTTGGACGTCACGACTCAGTACACTTTACTGAGGCGTGACGTCCCGCGAATTTTGATGCTCTTTTGTTAAATTGACAAAAGAAATAAAAAAATTGTCCATGTTTGCTTATCTAACTGACGGACTAATTATATATATTTTTTACCCAGGCATCATTCCTATTACACTATACTTCAATAATCTTTATCAATAGTCAGACTGAGCGAGAAAGAAACTGCACTTGTAGCTTTATCTCGCTCGCACATCTAAAGCTCTGTTTTAAACACCTATATTAAATATAATGTATTTATAATATTATAGTTAAAATACTGAATATTGTGTATAATCACAGTTAGGAATGTCTGATCCCTATTAACTGGTTTTTTGAAGTGGAACGTCTTATAGGAGGGCTTTGATATACTGACCCGCAACCTTTTTGTGTGACGAAAAGTGGAAAGGGTAAACACTGTGATGAATAATTAAAATGCTTCCCTGTAATACAAAAGTTTCACTTCTATCGTGTGTCTTTACGATACACCCTATTATTTTTAAGTATGTTTTTATTAAAATATCGGAAATAGCTTTTATCATTAAAATAACTATTGTTTCAAAATAAACATTACTTTATAACAATTATAAAGAAACATTATTTAAATATAATCATTATAAAAACCAGTTCTCAAAACATTGCAGTTCGTTGAAGTTCTTTTTTACATTTTAATATAATTCAAATGAAATCCCTGTGGATAGTATTATTTATTACACGATTAATATGACAATTTGAAAAAATATATTATTGTATTATTCCTTTTCTCAAGTATAATAGTAAATAATAAAATGTATATATTAATGTACAACATTTTATCCCTTTATTTTCAAATGTACAGTCAGCAACAAAAGTTCAATACAATAACTTATTCTTAACACCAAAAGATTTAACTTAAAAAAATAGGCACATCGGTGTTATCGCTAAGAGCAATTCTTTCCAGACCACTTTTGGATGGAAATATAAACTAAAAGTGAATGTAGTGATAGTGTTGGATGGTGGTGTAATAAAATGAAAGGAATAAATAAAAAAATACATTGTTTAAACTACATAAACAGTACGTACCAATAATAATAGTAGAATATTTAATCCAATAAAGTAGATAAAATAAATGAATAATTACACATAAATAACTAACATATAGTAATGTTTAGAGGTTGGCAATTAAAAATGGTTTACATTTCTTAATACAGTGTTGTTTGTAATTCTGGATATCTTTTAAAATTTATAAAAACTATATTATAAATGTGAAATTTTGTGTGCGTGCGTGAGTTGATGATCACACAAACAATGACACCTGTAATCAAAGCCGATAACCGGCTTTAAAGGTGAACGCGCAACCAATATGGTTTAGTAATTTTGAAATTCTTGCAATGTTCATCTGGTTTTGTTGCCGACTGTACAACTAAAAGATATATAGACCATACAGTTTGTTTTGCAAATGTTTGTATAATTTATTTTAATATTCAGGAGGTTTTCTGTTTCGCCATAAGGTTCTTGTAGCTCTGAAAAAAAAAGGAATTAGTTATTATTAAATATATATTTATACGTATAATTTTTCTGTACGTGTAGTGTGACTGAACTCCCTCTAAACGGCTGGACCTATTTTGATGAAATTCTTTGTATGTGTTCAGATGGAATCAAGAACGATTTAGATTCTAGTAGAATAAATATTAATTATCGAAATAAAATTATGCAAAAAAAAACTCAGACAGGAACACGTCACTCTTTTTTGGTAAAGTACTAGGCAAACATAAGCATGATGCAATAACTCGGATTCGGTAAAGTACTAGGCAGACATAAACATTCGGTAATTTAGTAAATTTTTATTTTTATTCTAGATAGGCAAACGTTTGACCGCCATCTCACCTGATGGTAAGTGACGATGCGGTCGACGATGGAGCACGTTTGCCTAGAAGATGCCTATTCACTCGCGACTTAAAGACCCCCATATTGTATTTATCAGGGAACACAGACTCAGGTAAGGAATAAATAAGTTTTTATTACGGTATTGAAGTACTAGCCGACCATAAACGTGAAAGAGGTAAAAATGTTTTTTTCTTTACGTGCAACGCATGCCGAGTATAGCAGGTTACTTATAGTATATAGTATATTATACATAAAGTATTGATCAAGTGTAAAAACAAGCAACAAAATCAACCTTTGAAAATATCCTCGACTGCACCAAACATAAGTTAGAACACTCTCGATCAAATCACCTTTACAACAAATAACTATATCAAAATAGGTTCAGCCGTTTGGGAGCTACGATGCTTGACAGACATACAAACTTAAACACCCATCTTTTTGCGTCAGGAGTTAAAATAATAGCAGAATTCACTCAAATGGGTAAAGAGCTGTTTTAGTCTACCCGACAATTGAAGTTCAAATCTCAAAGTCTCGATCACCGACGTAAGGTCGCTAGCCTATCGGTATTCTATCGTTTACATTTGAGAGTGTGCTCAGGAATTACAATGAGTTAATACTATTCCCCCATCCCCTCTTTACCATCTAACAACAAGACAAACTGTCAAACGTCATCCATTTACGGTTGACCTCCAGTTCGCTCGAAGCTTTTCGCTTTAATCCCGTCGTAGGATTCGAACCCGCACCCTCGATTAGAACGCCATTACAACCACTGAGCCGTTACGGTTCCATAGACAAAAATCATTACCTCTTCCGCTATCTTATACAACATGGCGGCGGTTTCCGGTCCAGTTTGTTCCACGAGGGTTTTGAATATTCCGCCCGCGCCGCCTTCCGGTTCGCTGCTCTCCGATCTGCAAATAAATAAAAACGCACTTACAACTCCGCACACGAATTGGAAGACTTATATCACAGGTGCAGGCAACATGGAAATATACAAATTTCATACAGAAACCGTATAAAATTCAAATTATACGGGATTATAAACACCTGTTTTATTTAACTGTTATTTAGGCAGTTCAGTAATTAATCTGAATATTTTAGTACATTAAAACGCAAGCAAAGTTTAAAAAATTCGACTTTATCGCTTATTTTTCGGTTTTGGCTTGACCGATATCGATAAAATGTATATGGGACCACCTCTGAAGTATACTCTACCAAACAAATAAAAAAAAACAACGGGTTGCACTCCGGGAGCCGGCAGAAGTGAAAACTTGAACATTAACGTTGTAAACAGCAGGAGCAGGCATACATTTTCGCCGCGCGGTAGAAAGAGAGGGGGATATTATAATTTAAAAAAAATATGTCATTTGCAACCCTATTTCATCAGCTACCGTTCTACACCACATAGTCTTTGGACCTAGACGTCTGACAGTAGTGGCTATAACAAAGGTCAAGGTCACGCGCCACAGATGTAACCGTAGGGTTGTCAAAAATATAATTTTAAATTTTTGTATAAAATAATAATTAAACGCAAGAAAAGCTTAAAAAAACCGACTTCACCGCTTTACCATCGGAACCTTGATCCACCAGCTTTCAAATAAAAAAAGAATCATCAAAATCGGCTCACAGCGAAAGAAGTTGTGAGGTAACTTTTGAAGTCGGTTAAACGAGAACATCGTCAAAGTACGCATTATTCGTCACAAAATAGACATTATTGACGATATTTCATTTTCGCCTTCTAAGCAGTGGTATCGGGTTCGATTCCCGGCGGGAGCACAAGTTTTCTCCCCAAGGAAAATTTGTGTTTCTGGTTCTGGTTGCGATTGTGTGTGTGATGTGAATGTTTCCGGCACCCACGACACAAGTCATTGAACTTAGTGTGGGGCTGTGAGTGTGAAAGCGTTTATATTTCATCATCAGATCTTGATCAAATTTAAATGGGACCAAATAGAAAGCAACATCATTCATACTAAAAAAAAAAATTTCGAAATCGGCTCACGTGGAGAGAAGTTATGAGGTAACACACATAAAAAAATAAAAATACAGTCGACTTGAGTACCTCCTCCTTTTTTGGGAAGTCGGTAAAAATTATCTCCGATTTCGAGTTTAGTTCTCTGGCAGAGGTTCCTGGCACGATACACATACACACCGCCAAGTATTAATACACCTTTTTGTTACATGTTGTATATATCTATGTGTTTCCTCTTAATGTTGGACTTACCTATTTGAGTAGGTTCGTATCCTGTCTTTAGCCAATACCACAGTTTCGTTTTCCTCGATCCGCTCGGTTGTGGAAGGGAGCGCAAAGTTTTCGGGAATCGCGAGCGGAGCCTGGAAACGCACATTACTTTTACTATATCCTACTAATATTATAAATGCGAAAGTTTGTGTGTGTGTGAATGTTTGTTACCACGTATCTCAGTAACTACTGAACCGATTTTTATGAAATTTGCAATTTAGGTAGCTTATACTCTGGATTAGGACATAGGTTACTTTAATCATCATCATCATTAGCGGCTTCGCCTGTTATTGATGATCCGCGGGGCTCAACTAGTACAGTATAAAACACTGCTAAGAAACAGAAGTTTTCTCCTAAAGGCAAATTCGTATTTCTGTTTTTGCTTGTGTTTGTGTGTGTGATGTGAATGTTTCCAACACCCATGACACAAGTCATCGAACTGTGTGTGAGACTGGGAGTGCAATAGTGTTTATATACAACACTAGTTTGTAATTACCAAAAAAAATTTACCAGCGTCATCTACTGCCGTTACTGACACACATACACAAAAAACTTACGAAATAAATTTTGTCGAAAAAATATCCCAAAAAATAGGTAATTATTGGTCAAAAATCCGGCCGTACTCATAAAACGTTTATTTCCGCACTTTCATTCATTATTCCCAGTGAGCTCGGGTTAGCTCGGCAAAACTCGATCGCTATATCGACGTTCGAGTGTCGCCGCCTAGCTAGAAGGAAAGAAACAAAAGTCGCATTTTCATTCATTATTCCCGGAAGCTCGGCTAATCATCGGAAGTGATCGGGACGGCCTTCCGAGGTTGGGGCATGCCGGAAAGAAACAAAAACAATAAATTCCTTCATCCTTAGTCGCAAACGCAGCGCCGCGCGTTGTGGTTATCCGTGCATTTCAATTTCGCGCGCGCCGCCCCATTTTGTCGCGATGGCGATGGCGTATCCTAATGCTTCGTGTGTACTTCATGGCTGGAGAAAACGTCTCAAGGGAAAAAGTTATTTAGTGCTGCTCTGAACGATGGTGTCGTCTATGTTAGATGACGTTCCATTACCATACCTATCTGGCTTGTGGTTCCAGCAAGATGGAGCGCCACGCCACCGCATTATCATCGAATTGTGCGCGAATTCCTAAATTCACACTTCGGAGATCACTGGATAGGCCGTGGTGGGCCAGTAGCTTGGCCGGCACGCTCTCCTGATCTCACTTCCTGTGATTTGTTTTTGTGGAGTGAGATAAAACGGCGTGTTTATTTTAGTGAACCGGACACAGTAGAAATTTAAAAAAAGCGCAAAATAGACGCTTTTGGTGAAGTGATTAGATTATACCGTTCGTAACTAAATCTCAAAAGTCCAAGAAACTCAAACATTCTCTCGCTGATTGCGGGCGCCCGGGCGGTAAGTTTGAAATCTTAAATGCATGTCTGTGCGAAAGAGATAACACTAGCGCACTTTCATTGATGACTGGTATGTTACGTTTCAATAGTATTTTTGTTCACAGTGTCCATAATTTTAGGCAGGATTTCTGAAAAATAATAAATTTAATAGATTTGGCATAATGGCGTAAAAATAAAAAATTATTGTACCTTTACGTTGTCTTACGTATTCTACATAGCCCATTTTCTTTTTTTCGGTAATTACAAACTATTATTGTATAAAAAAAAAATATCACACTCAAAAATATCATCCGAAAGTTTGTGTGTAAGTGTGGTTTGTTTCATTTTCGGCTGAACGGAATTGAATGAAATTTGGAATATACATAGCTTATACCTAGGATTAACACATACGCTATTTAACTTGATAAACGCGAGCGAAGCCGCGGGGCATTGCTAGTTGTGAACATATTTATTACACTTACAATATTTAATTACTTAACACTGACTAAAAGAACGCTAAACATTGCGAAGCTAAAATTAAAAAAAGTTATATATTCAACAGATTTTAAAATCAAGCATTTATCAGTTGTAAATAAAAAAGCACTAAAAAGTTATATAACCAGAGAACTTGTCAAGACGAATCAAACGGACCCAAACTCGATGGGTTTATCTTGTTTAGTTCAGAAGTTCTTATGGCCATCTTCCGTCTCCATCATCAGACTCCATAGTACCATATCATTGTATTGTCACCGAGATACTTAAGTACACCGAATTTGAGTCCAATCGGACATCGGGAAGTGGGTCTAATTTTGCTTGCAAGATTTGATTACAGACCGACAGACAACGGGACAGGTGGAACTAAATAAAAGCTTGTAAACAATACCTGTGTATTGGTTTTGGAGAGGAGCGACCGACGCGAGGGGGCTTCGCTCCGGGCCGCCACTTGTGTGAGGAGCTCGAACGGATGTCCAGACTCCGCCACGTGTCCCCTGCAAACTCCAATGTATCAACCCGAAGCAATAGCAATCATATTTTATTTTACCGACTTCAAAAAAGGACGAGGTACTATGTTCGACTGTAAGATAAGATAAGATAATTCTTTATTGTATGTTTTTTTATATATTTTCTATTATTTCGCCCCCATTTGTAGACCGATTCTCAATATTCATTTTTTGTTTTGTGATTGTACTTGGGTGGTCCCACATAAATTTTATCGAAATCGATCAAGCCAAAAGCAAAATATAAGCGGTGAAGTTTTTTAAGTTACGTTTAAATTATTTGTAATGTATCTAATACCTTTAAACTAGCAATTCTTGTATATATAATATATATAATCTGAATCTCGGAAACGGCTCCAACGATTTTCACGAAATTTAGTATGCAGGGAGTTTCGGGGACGATAATCGATCTAGTTTGGTCTCATTTTTAAAAAACGTCGTTTTATCCTTGTTTTCAGGCAATAGTGTAGTATTTGTGTAATATGTCGTTATTTGTATTTCATTATTTATGATGTTATATGTAATCTGTTATAACGTTATAGTCAATAATACACCCGCCACCACTCCTTCTTTCTGCATCTTGTCCATCCAAAGGTTGTCTGGAAGAGATCGCTTTAAGCGATAAGACCGCCCAATGTAGCCTTTCATGTAAAATTGTATTTTTTATGTACCAATTCTTTTAAGGTGTCAATAAAGAGTAATTGTATTGTATTGTCAAGTGATAAATTCACGGACCTTTTATATCAACAGACTGCCCAAAAGGCCTTATACAAAAGATAAATATATAACATGTGCATATACATTTATAAAGTTTAGCCATGTCGGAAGCCTTCAGGCGGCCTGAAAATCCTGACATTATGACTGCTCACTAGTCCACACGACAACCAAGCAAACAGATACATTTTTAACAGTGTACCTAATGAAATCATTCATATGAAATTATCAATATTGGATGGAAACAAATTATAACTTCGACTAGCTAGGTTCTTAGACATTGCTCCTAATGTTAAAGCGACTTGGTATCGACTTGGCGGACTGGAGCCAAACTGTAGCCTTGTAGAATTGCCTGTATAGCCAACGTGCGCGCATTCATATATATTTTTTAATTAATCCTACCCCTTTACAAAAAACTTGAGTTCACAACAAGGTTTGAATGTTTGTTGGGATTACACCCAATATTTTTTGTAAAAATATCTTTTATAGAAACAAAATAAAGTGGATTCATTTCACTGACGGGAACGGGTATTTTGGTGTTTTTTGATTATGCTGTTAATCGACCGTTTTTAAAGGTCAAATCTTTAATATTCGTGAGGATGAATCGTCCAATTTGGAGCCTACTTCACCTTAAGGAGTATCAGAATCTTTAAGATTCTTGTAAGATCACTTATTTGACCATGTAAGATCTGTCCAATATGTTACATTATGCAATAAATGATTATGAATATGATTCATGTGTTCTGGCAAATAAACAATTTGATTTTAAGTCAAAGTCGCATAAAAGAAAACTCACTTGTCCATGACTATGACTTTGTCGTAATCCATGACTGTGTTGAGTCGATGCGCGATGGTGAGGACTGTAGAGTTGGCGAACTTCCTGCGGATCGTCTCTTGGATGTGCTTGTCGGTTCTATAAATAAATGTTTATATTAAAAATGCGTAAGTTTGTATGTAGATAGGTGCGCAATCGCATTCTGTGCTTCATTTTTATTTCATTTAACATAAACGCATTCATACTCACAGTCCCACACTAAGTTCGATGACTTGTGTCGTAGGTGACATACACATTCACATCACACAATCACAACCAGAACCAGGAACACAAATTTTCCTTGGGGAGAAACCTTGTGTTCCCGCCGGGAATCCGACACTACTTACTCAGTGTCAACGTTAACATCCGACACTACTCACTCAGAGTCAACGTTAACATCCGACACTACTCACTCAGTGTCAACGTTAACATCCAACATTACTTACTCAGTGTCAACGTTAATATCAGACATTACTCACTCACTCAGTGTCAACGTTAACATCCGACATTACTCCCTCACTGTCAACGTTAATATCAGACATTACTCGCTCACTCAGTATCAACGTTAACATCCGACATTACTCACTCAGTGTCAACGTTAACATCCGACATTACTTACTCAGTGTCAACGTTGGCGGTGGCTTCGTCCAACACCAGAACATTGGCTCTAGCGAGCGCGGCTCTCGCTAGACAGACGAGTTGTCTCTGTCCAGTGGAGAGGTTACCACCCCCGTCTCCCACTTTGGTAGCCAGACCGGCCGGCATTTTGGATACCATATCTCGTAATTCCACCTGCGAATAAAGCAATCTTTATATTTGAAAGGCGTTTGATTGCTCATCAAGGCCACCCCCCAGACGTGTCGGGCCGTGCAAGCTGGTGGTGAGCCCCCTCTCCACCAGTGGTCCCACTACAGAGGAGGAAAGAGAAGGCGGGCGAACTGCCTCCTCCTCCCTTCCGAATGTCTGCGCTGGACCGGGTCAGACTGAGGGTCGATATCTCTGGCACGCTTCGCGGCCTCCTTCTGCGCCATCACCGCTTCGCAGAAGGAGATCACCGTCTGCCACGATCTCTAGCTGCATCCGTTGCATCAGCTTCAAGTTATAGGAAGTTCATCTATGCTGGTGTCTAGCGCTCGCAAGCGATTCGCTTCTACGTTCATCATCCGCACAGAGAAGGAGTGGAACTCATAGCCTGCGTCTGTTCCCCGAACGGTACAATCTGGGAGTCTTCAAGTCTCGGGTGAATGGGTATCTTCTAGGCAAGCATGTCACATTTACGGCTGCATCATCACTTTCACGTGAGATAGTGGTCAATTGCATAAAAAAACTATTGATCATAAAAAAAAACCATCAAACGACGAAGTATAGTATTGTTGTTGGTACCTGTTCCAGCGCGGCGTATATGTCGTCGTCCCGGTACCGGTGGTCGGGGTCGAGGTTGTCCCGCAGCGTGGCGGCGAACAGCGCCGGCCGCTGCGGCAGCGCGCACAGCCGCGAGCGCCAGCAGCGGAGCCCCGCCTGCTCCGCCGACACGCCGTCCACCGATATCTTGCCCGACGTCTTGCTCAGCCTGCGATGTTCAACGGAGTCAATGAGACCGACCTCATGTCGTTCTCACACTTAAACATCTCGTTCGATCGCCTAAACGGTTCGTTCCCTCGGCTAAACGGTTCGATCACTCGCCTAAACGGCCTATTCGCTCACCTAAACTTACTATACACTAATTTAAAAAGCTCAGTTACTCGTCTAAACAGCCCACTGACTATTTCACTCAACTAACTAAACACCCCGTTTACTAACCTAAACACCTCGTTCACTCACCTAAACACCTCGTTCACTCACCCAAACACCCCGTTCACTCACCCAAACACCCCGTTCACTCACCTAAACATCGCGTTCACTAACCTTAACATTCCGTCCACTCACCCAAACACCCCGTTCACTTACCCAAACACCCCATTCACTCACCTAAACACCCCATTCACTCACCTAAACTTAAACACACCATTCTCTCACCTAAACACACCATACTCTCACCTAAACACCCCATTCTCTCATCTAAACACACTATACTCTCACCTAAATACACCATTCTCTCACCTAAACACACCATTCACTCACCTAAACACCCCATTCACTCACCTAAACACCCCGTTCACTTACCCAAACACCCCATTCACTCACCTTAACCCCCATTCACTCACCTAAACTTAAACACACCATTCTCTCACCTAAAAACACCAATTTCTCACCTAAACACACCATACTCTCACCTAAACACACCATTCACTCACCTAAACACCCCATTTACTCACCTAAACACCCCATTCACTCACCTAAACACACCATTCACTCACCTAAACACACCATTCACTCACCAAAACACACCAGTCATTCACCTAAACACACCGTTCACTCACCTAAACAGTGCGTTCACGAGGGAACTCTTGCCAGCGCCGGTTCTGCCAACGACTGCAACCTTCTCCGCCGGCCTCACAGTGAAACTAACGTCTTTGATGGCGTACGCTGGCTCATCTTTGCTGATTTCCTGAAGGTCTTTCTTGGGGGGACGCTCGTATTCTAACGTCACATCTTGGAACACTATTTCTCCTGAAATAAACAATAACAATATTAAAAAAATCATAAACGTAAACAATTTCACACTAAGTTCGATGACTTGTGTCGAGGGAGTCGGAAACATTCACATCACACACACAATCGCAACCATAATTAGTCACATCAGGACAGAACATCTATAATATGTAATAGATGGACTAATTCGAATTTAGTTTTTTTTACCCTGGCCACATCCTCATTGCCCGATGGCTTAGTTGGATGTGCCTTTTTAGCAGCGGGTATCGGGTTCGATTCCCAGCGGGAACACAAGTTTTCTCCCCAAGGGAAATTTGTGTTACTGGTTCTAGGTGTGATTGTGTGTGATGTGAATGTTTGAGGCACCCACGACACAAGTCATTGAACAAAGCGTGCGGCTGCGAGTGTGAAAGAGTTTATATTTTTATTATTGTTTTTAAGCAAATGAGCCGTACAAGTTAAGTGCTACATCTTCGACCGCATCATCAGGAAATAGAGGTCAAATGCTTGCTTATCCAACCTAAAGAAAGTCACTAGACTGAGGGTAAGCGTTACGCTTGCACATTACAAATAACTTAATATAAGAGTCCATAACCAAACGCATTCACACTCACAGCCCCACTAAGTTCAAAGACTTGCATTCCGGGTACCGGAAACGTTCACATCGCACACACAATCACAACCAGAACAAGAATCATAAATGTCCCTTGGGAAGGAAAATTATATTCCTGCCGGGAATCGAGACCAGGACCCACGGCGAGGGCAGAGACTTGCTCGGTTGTATTTAAAAACGCGAGCAAAGCCACAGAGTGTTAGTAGTAAAGAAAGTTTACCTTTAGTGGGCCACTTGTCGAAGTCAAGTCCAGGATGGTTGGCTTTCAAGGCCTTCTCATCTGCCTCTACAGGCTGCTCGGCCGGTAGATTGGTGTACTCTAGGATTCTTTCCACCTGTTAATTAATAATTAATAATTTAAAAGCAAGCAAAGCTTAAAAAACCGACTTCACCGCTTTATCTTCGGAACCCTTGATCAGATTAAATTAAATAACTCAAAAACTACTTATCAGATCTTGATCAAATTTAAATGAGACCACATAGGAAGCACCAGCTTTCAAATAAAAAAAAACTTTAGAGGTGTCAAGGGACACCCGGATGGAACGAAGTTCAATTTCCATCTAGCCCGCTTTCGCAACGCGCGATAAGGAGCTTTCGTTCCAAAAATAAAAGAAACATGCAGAAACCAACATCACGCGGTGTTCCCAGGCGGTCACCCATCCAAGTAGTGACCGCGCCCGACGTTGCTTAACTTCGGTGATCGGACGAGAACGTGGTATGGCTTACAACTATAGCAAAAAGTGTCGTTACAACTTTTGGTCTTAATTTTTTCCGTCTAGCCCCCTTTCGCAACGCGCGATAAGGAACTTTCGTTCCAATAAAGAATCATCAAATCTGTTCCCCTAGTAAAAGTGCTACAGCCGAATACCTCGCCTCCGAGTCGAAAAAAAATATATATGAAATAGTGGACAAACTGAAGTCTTTCAACATTTACAACTCCTGGAATAATGTTTATAAAAATGTCCAACAGGGGCTTGAACTTGTAACGAACTGGTTTAACAAAAACCTACTTACATTAAATACGTCTAAAACCAAGTTCATGGAGTTTAAAATAAGAAATAGTGGCGTACCACACCTACAAACACAGCCGCTCAGAATACACTCTTGTCATGATGGTAATAGTAACCATTGCCAATGTCCACATATCGAAAGAGTTAGTCACATTAAATATTTGGGGCTTATAATAGACGACAGGTTAACTTGGAAAGAACATGTCGATCTTGTTTGCTCTCGCATCAGAAAGCTTAAATTTATATTTATAAGA
Organism: Lomographa bimaculata; assembly: GCA_948107665.1. Lineage (NCBI taxonomy): Eukaryota > Metazoa > Arthropoda > Insecta > Lepidoptera > Geometridae > Lomographa > Lomographa bimaculata. Next base: position 8,603,032 of record OX403614.1, read on the forward strand.
CTCCGTAAAGTTGCAGTCACTAAAACCATTAAACTAGTCTACACTTCACTAGTACAATCTATTATAAGCTATTGTGTAAGTGTCTGGGGAGCCGCATGCAGTTCATATCTAATAAGGGCTGAAAGGGCTCAAAGAGCTATCCTAAAAGTTGCGCACAGAAAACCTTTAAGATACCCCACTAAAACCCTCTATAGTGAAACCCAATGCTTGACAATTCGACAACTTTATCTATTGGCTATCAACTTAAGATTCCACAAAGATGCACCAATCAAAGCTATCATAACTAAAAGGTCCCAGCGACTGTTGAAGTGGAACACTCCTGCCTACCGCACGTGTTTTGCTCAGAGGTGTTATTCATTTATGGCGCCATATACTTATGCAAAAATGAATAAAATTCTTGACATTTTCAATTGCACAAGATATATCTGCAAAAAGAAAATTACCAAATGGCTTCTTAATTTGGATTACTCACAAACTGAGAACCTATTACGCATTGCTAAATAACGTAACGTTTTGACTGAAATATAGCAATGAACATATTTAAATCATGATGATTATGATATACCCTCTCCATTCAATCTCACAGATACACACACACACACATACAGACACATACACACACACACATACACATACACACATAACACTACTTTTACAAAGTTAGACACAACACAATGAGTAAAAATTTCCAGAAAATTTAATCCAAATTATATATATATATACATATTTATATATCTTTATACATTATATATGTGTTATCAGGTCAAAACTAGCACAAACGGGAGAAACTGATCCTCATAACACAGGGAATCCTAGTATGAGGTCAGTGTTAACCAGACAGTAATTGCAGTTCAAGCAGCTTCACCTTTCCTATAACGAATAGATTCTTTTTACTGTATTTCTGCATTAGGTACATATGCAACAATAATTTTACTTGATCATACCTATTATATGTCTGTAGATATAAGTACCAATGTGTTTTTTTGTGAATAAACTATTATTATTATTATTATATTTTGTACACATTTTTTATATCTGTGTGTGTGTACGGATGATAAACGTAGATGCGAAACGCTTCGAGCGTGCTGGAGGTATGTCAAATATAAATGGATAACGTTTGACTGTTAGTCTTGTTGTTAGATGGTAAAACGGGCATGGTGGAATTGACTCGTGTAATTCCTGCGCACACTCTCCAAAATGTAAGCGATAGAATACCGATAGGCTTGCGACCTAACGTCAGTGACCAAGACTCAGCAATTTGGACTCAATTAGCTTATCATCGTCAATGAGTCTTTTTGCTCGTCGGTCGATGGACTCAAGAGCTTCAAGCTGGTACTTAGCGGATCCATCCCACAGGTGGCCGCAGTACTCCATACACGATCGGAATTGAGCTTGACTTAATAATGTCATTAACTTTTACGAGTGCCTCTTTGGGGCCCTTGGTTTTGTTGTATTACTCTTCAAAGTTACTTACCGAGGTCATCTGGTTCTCCACTTCAGCGGTCTGCCTCATTCCATACTGGCACATCCCGACAAGTCCTATCACTTGCGTGATGGCCAGGCCCACGCTGCCTCCAATAGTGTCTGGAAACCAATACAACGTATTAGCATTGCAATTCAGAGTGGCAATGCCGCCAGCATGATGGGAACGCTACCCACTGGTAGTGGGCTTGAGCACTTGAGTTACCTATAGGCTCGATGTCTTGTAGGTAACTTGGTTCTCTGCTGTATATAGTTTTAGTTTAGTTTTAGGAAATATAGGCAATTGCCCCGTAGATAGATATTTATTCAAAACTGAAAAAACACAATATATTAACGACCCAGTTGGCGCAGTGGACAGGTGCCCGCCCTCTGCGCCGTGGGTCCTGGGTTTCGATTCCCGGCAGGAGCACAAATTCCTTTCCAAGGGATATTTGTCCTTCTGGTTCTGGATGTAATGTGTGAGTGATGTGAATGTTTCCGGCACCCACGATACAAGTCTTTGAACTTAGTGTGGGGCTGTGAGTGTGAATGCGTTTGTTTGTTTGTTTGTTTGTTTGTATAGACATTGTGACGACAAATATATAACAATAGATGTTATATATTTGAACGAAGCGAAATTTCTAAGTTGACTCGGGTGGTTCAGCACGTCCGTCCGTCCGTCTGTCAGAGGCATCTATCGTCTAAACTATACAAGCGGATAACTTCAAATTCTCAGAGAATATGTTAAGTTCGGCCCAAAGTCAGAAATGGCAATTTAAATGATAGAAATGAAAACGTGAGGGGGTCGGGTTCGATTCCCAGCGGGAACACGACTTTTCTCCCAAAGGAAAAATTTGTTTCTGGTTCTGCTTAAATTGTGACTGTATGTGATGTGAATGTTTCCGGAACCCATGACACAAGTCATCGAACATAGTGTGGAGCGTGTGAAAGCGTTTATTTATTTTCCGTAGTCGGGTAAAAAGAAGATAACTCACCTTCGCTAGCGAAGAGGAAGAAGCTGAACGTGACGAAGAACAAATATACACAGCACAGCATGTCCATCCAGAAACCGAAGGCCCTGTAAATATATGTATGGTCAATATCACGAACATAAACAAGCAATACTTTAAAATCAACCTTTTATCAGTTTTAATAAAAAAGGACTAGAATAAGAAAATTTTATTGTTATAACTGTGTACAAAAGCAGATGTTAAATATACAATTTGACTCAACAGTTTGTCCTCTTCGGACGTACAATAGTTGTAACTTAAGTTACTAATTAGAAAGATCATCGTAAAAATAATAAAAAACTTATCATCATTACAAAATATGTGACTGAAATTTACAGATATATACAAAATTCAGTTTCAGTTATTCAGCATCATAGTACTCTTTAAGGTTATAGTGAGCTTTACTTATAAGCCATTGTTTGAGCGTTGATTTAAATGGTTTACCATTAAGGGCTTTAATGTGTGTGGGTAAGTGGTTATACACCTTAATTGCATCAACGAAAGTACTTTTATAGAACATTTTGTTATTTATCTGAGGGATACAAATATTGAATTTATGCTTATTTCGTAAGGTATTGATGCGACTAGATTGTATTGTAAAAAAATATTCAGTATTGTATTTTACAAATTTACAAATTTCGAGTACATATATTCCCGTTAGTGTCAGAAATTTCTTACTTCTAAATGTATCGCGGAGAGAATCTGTGTCTTTTAAATGATAAATACATCTGAGGCAGCGTTTTTGCAGAATGAATGTTGTCTGGATGTCAACAGAGTTGCCCCAGAAGATAATGCCATAACTTAAGTAAGGATAAACGTGGCCAAAGTAAGCGTTTGTTGCGATGGATTTAGAAGCTATACCACTAAGGACCCATAAAACATAACAATATTTTGAGATATTATTGTTTAATTTACTAATGTGGGATTTCCAATTTAAATGTGTATCTAGTATTATACCTAAAAAATTCGTTTGATTTATTGTCTGGACAAAGTTATCATTATTGTGTACATTCAGCTGTAAGGTCGGCATTTTATGATTTTTTAATTGTATTAATTTAGTTTTTTCAATATTTACCTGAGGTTTAATTATTTTTAGCCAATTTGTTACTGTTTGTAATGTACTATTAATTTCATTTTCAAAGTCGTTGTTACGTTGTGGTATAAAAATAGTGGCTTAACTAAAATTTTATATAACCAGAGAACTTATCAAGACGAATCAATGAGCCCAAACTCGATGGGTTTATCTTGTTTAGTTCTGAATTCGTATGGCCATCTTCTGTCTCCATCATCAGACTCTATGGTACCATATCATTGTATTGTCACCGAAGATAACACCAAGAGTCCAATCGGACATCGGGAAATGGGTCTAATTGCAAGGTTTGATTACAGACCGACGGATAACGGGTCAGGTGGAACTAAATTAAAGCTTGTAAAAAAATATGGTCATAATTCCGCATACAAAGCTGAATGATGAGAAGCTTCAAAGCCTAGAATCTAGAACATCGTCTAAATAATGAACTATTCGGATTAGTCCTATTTTTACAATGGTAAAAAAAAATGTAGACAAAGCGTAATGACGCCAGACGCTAGATTAAAGTTTATAAACGGAAAATATGGGCAAACAAATTAAAATCTGCAATAACAAATGATGAATGAATCTGGAAAAAAATAATATTACTGGGAAAAACAAATTAATATCGGAAAAAATAAAGGAATATGGTGTAAAGGAAACATAGGAATATATAAGTGTTGAGCAATACTGGTAGTGTTGAGCAGAATTACCTGTTAGTGTTGAGCAGAATTCCCTGTTAGTGTTTAACAGTATTACCTGTTAGTGTTGAGCAGTATTATCTGTTAGTGTTGAGCAGAATTCCCTGTTAGTGTTTAACAGTATTACCTGTTAGTGTTGAGCAGTATTATCTGTTAGTGTTGAGCAGAATTCCCTGTTAATGTTTAACAGTATTACCTGTTAGTGTTGAGCAGTATTATCTGTTAGTGTTGAGCAGAATTCCCTGTTAGTGTTTAACAGTATTACCTGTTAGTGTTGAGCAGTATTATCTGTTAGTGTTGAGCAGAATTCCCTGTTAGTGTTTAACAGTATTACCTGTTAGTGTTGAGCAGTATTATCTGTTAGTGTTGAGCAGAATTCCCTGTTAGTGTTTAACAGTATTACCTGTTAGTGTTGAGCAGTATTATCTGTTTGTGTTGGGCAGAATTACCTGTTAGTGTTGAGCAGAATTACCTGTTAGTGTTGAGCAGAATTCCCTGTTAGCGTTGAGCAGTATTGCCTGTTAGTGTTGAGCAGTATTACCTGTTAGTGTTGAGCAGTAAGGACCACGAGGCGCTGTGCAGGTCTTGCAATTTGTCGAACTCCCGAGCGAGGGTCTTCTGGTGGGACGTCGAACGGATTGTGGTAAGGCCCGACACGGTCGACGAGAGGTGGTTCAGGGACTGACTTCGCGCTGGAAAATGTCACACTTATGTTATAAATATAAATATATACATATAGGCTTTCACACTCACAGCCCCGCACTTAGTAGAAAGACAACAATTTGTAGCAAGGATGATTGTACGCCATATAGCAAAACATAGCCGCACATCTACGAATTATGACCATTGTATCACTGTGTTTACAATCATATTGAAATAAATAAGTAAATAATAACGAATAAACTAATTAAATAACGGAAATTTGAATTTATTACATTAGTATGATAAATAAAAACATATGATTTTAAACCGACTTCAAAAAAGAAGGAGGTTCTCAATTCCACTGTATGTTTTTGACGTGATAACGTCTTATAAATCGACGAACACCGGCTGCACACACGAAAAAGTGTCGCGTTCCGCCTGAGCCGAGCGTGCAAGCGAGAGCGCGGCACAAGCGATAGAGAGGCACGATCGGCCAAGTGTTCGTCTTATGACGTTATTACGTAAAATTATCGTCCGTAAACCGACTTTACAGACAACCAATTTTTTTGTATGTATGTTACGCGATCATTCCGCCAATTATGAATCGATTTTGATGATTTTTTTATTTGGTACATCATACTTTAGAGGTAGTCTATCGAAATAGATTCGGCGATTTTTGAGAAAATCAACAAAAAAAAAATATATGCGGTGAATCCGGTTGTTTTAAGCTTTGCTTGCGTTTAAATTATTAATTTAAGATTGTCTCCTTACCGATAGCCTCGATCCTCTTCAGCTCCCGGCTGGTGAGGAGGAAGAGGGCCCTCAGTGCGAACAGCAGCACGGCCACGCAGCCCGTGGGGAGGAGCAGCCACCAGTTCACCAGGCACACCACTACCAGGATGGCGATCACTTCTAGGAAGAACTGTCAACAACACATAACTAGAGACCGGAATTTTACTGCAAAGGCGAAACAAGTACCACTTTTAAAAGTTTCTTAAAATCAAGCTCTTACTAATTGTAAATAAAAAACCGGCCAAGTGCGAGTCGGACTAGCGCAAGAAGGGTTCCGTATCATTATCTATAAAAAAGCAAGTTTGTTGTATGGGAGCCCCCCTTAAATGTTTATTTACTTATTGTATTAGAAATTAAGAATGTTTAAAAAAAAAATGAATGAAAAAAAATGCGCCGCCGAGTTTCTTGCCAGGTTCTTCTCGAGATGGCTGTAATTTTGCGAATCTGGCAATAGATTCATTAACTTTCATGAGTGCCTCTTTGGGGCCCATGTGAATAAACGATTTTGATTTAGATTTTTTGATTTTTTTATTTAGATTTTATTTTATTTTTAGTATTTGTTGTTATAGCGGCAATAGAAATACATCATCTGTGAAAATATCGACTGTCTAGAAACACAGAAAACTGTCTTCGACTGGTTAGAAACTCGGCGGCGCATTGTTCCATTATCATTTTTTTTAACTTTTTTAAAAGGGCGCAGATATGAGGGTAATGGTGATTGAAAACGTAAAAAAAAACATATTTCAGCCATTTAAAAAAATCATGCGAAGTATTTAGCTCACAGCGCCACTAGTTAAAATCAAAATCGTTTATTCACAGGGGCCCCAAAGAGGCATTCATGAAAGTTAACGATTCTACTGCCAGATTCGAAAAATTACAGCCGTCTCGAGAAGAATCTAGAAAGAAACTCGGCGGCGCATTTTTTTTTTCATTATTTTTTTTAAATCTTTTCTTAACACTAATACATAATTATATTAACCTAGGTATAGGCGCATGTGCAATTTGCAGTTATTATTATTACTTACCCCAAGACAATCAACAAGTGCGACCGGCAGCAGAGTGTCCACTTGTCCCATATCCTTGGAGAACCTGTTGAGTATTCTGCCGGAGGGGTTGTGGTGGAAGAACCACATCGGAGCCGAGGTCACTCCTCTGCAATTACGAACAATAATGTTAATACAACTATCCACTCCTTTTTTTATGATTTGTATAGTTAGGTAACAGAAGATACACAAATATTGTTGTGATTTTAACCCTCATGTATCCAATGGCACGTACGCCTCGAGTCCGTCAACTTCATGGAAAAAGAAAAAAAATATTTTTTGTTTGAAAAAGCTTGCGGATTTTTATATTTTTATCATGTTGGAAGCTGTATCTTTGTAATAGAATAAAAATAAAATTAATGTTTTAATATTTTATAGCATTTATTATACAAAATAAAAAAACAATTATCGAGCTTCATTAAATGTCATTATGTTCCATCAAATGTCATTAGGATCTATCAAATATCATTAGGTATCATCAAATATCATAAGGGTTCATCAAATGTCGTCAGGTCCCGCCAAATGATGTGATAACATTTGACAGCGTCCACATAATATTACACTATACGTCTCATCTGAACGTAATGTAATTCATAGGAACTGTTCTATATACAAATTGTGTTATACATATAACACAAGAATGTTGTCGATATGGTATTATTTAAAATAACAGGTCCCACCTGATATCAAATGTCATTAGGTCACATCAAGTGCCATAATGTCTCATCAAAAGTCATCACATCCCATCAAATGTCACCAGGGTCCATCGTCATCATCAGGTCCTATAAATTGTTACCAGGATCCATCAAATGCCATCAGGGTCCATCAACTATCATCAAGTCCCGTCAGGTTCCATAAAATGTCAGCTAGTCCCATCAGGTTTCATCAAAAGTCAGCATGTCCCATCAAATGCTGTGATTCAGCATGATAGCATTTGACAGCATACATTTACTATATCATTATGCTTCTTACCTGAACATAGTGTCATGTAGAGTGACAGACGCCTTGATGCAAGTGTTGTAGAACACGACGAGCTTGTTCCACGTGAAGAATATGCAGATGGCGATGAAGCCCGCGTATATATAGTAACAGTTTTAAATACAGGTCATGTATTGAAAAAAACAACTTGCAACGATGGTTGTATTCTCTAATATTGTATTATTTAAAAAACAGGTACCACGTGTTATAAGATGTCATTAGGCTCCATCAAATGTCATCAGGTCCCATCAAATGTCATCAGGTCCATCAAATGTCATCAAGTCCCATCAAATGTCATCAGGGTCCATCAAATGTCATCAGATCCCATCAAATGCTGTGATACAGCCTGATAACACTTGACAGCAATCATATGCTTCTTACCTGAACATAGTGTCATGTAGAGTGACAGACGCCTTGATGCAAGTGTTGTAGAACACGACGAGCTTGTTCCACGTGAAGAATATGCAGATGGCGATGAGGCCCGCGTATATGTACAGGAACTGTTCGCGTGACAGATGGAAGTAGTTCTTGGGCAGATTCGCGAATATCACCTCTGTGGAATATGACGTCACAAGTCATTGTAAGATCATACAACGATTTCGAATAAATAATTAAACGCAAGCAAAGCTTAAAAAAACCGACTTCACCGCTTTATCATCGGAACCTTGATCAAATTAAGTGTATTAAACAAGCATTATTGACTATAACTCAAAAACTAAATATCAGATCTTGATCAAATTTAAATGGGACCAATTAGACAGCAACATCTATCAGACTAAATTTCGAAATCGGCTCACGTGGATAGAAGTTATGAAGTACACATTAAAAAAAAAAGTACTTTATTCTACTAATATTATAAATCCGATTTTTTTGTGTAAGTATGTTTGTTTACTCTTCATGCTTTAACGGCTAAACGGATTAGGTGACACACGCGCGACTTGAAGACTCCCATATTGTAGTCATCAGGAAACACCGACTCAGGCAAGGAGTTCCATTATATACCATTCCAGGACTTGAAGACTCCCATATTGTAGTCATCAGGAAACACCGACTCAGGCAAGGAGTTCCATTATATACCATTCCAGGACTTGAAGACTCCCATATTGTAGTCATCAGGAAACACCGACTCAGGCAAGGAGTTCCATTATATACCATTCCAGGACTTGAAGACTCCCATATTGTAGTCATCAGGAAACACCGACTCAGGCAAGGAGTTTCATTATATACCATTCCAGGACTTGAAGACTCCCATATTGGTAGTCATCAGGAAACACCGACTCAGGCAAGGAGTTCCATTATATACCATTCCAGTCCAAGTATAAATTTAAATAAGAATATAATATTATAGGTAATTTCATTTTCTAACCTGGCGCGACGGCCGCCGTGGCATTGGTCAAGGCGGCTTTCCTTGCACTGCCCGCTTCTTCGAGATTAACCCTGAAAACGAAAATAGTTTTAACATAACCTGACTTAAACAGGATGTGGCGTGATTGGATAACCCTATACCTACAGATGGGGGACATCGTGATGGTCCAGAAAATAAAAATATCCCTAGTAAAAGTATCATGCAGTTTTCGAGACAATCGTCGTTTTTAGAAATTATTAAAAACAACAAATAATACAAAAATTTATTTAATTAAAATTAAAACGGGATTTAGCGTGACTTACGCATTGTCGATGTCTAAATCGACAATTGTTTTGGCTTCATTCGGAGGCCTTCTTCAGGATGAGTGCGGATTTTAATTTTCACAATTTTCAAATAGTTCAAAATGTGAGTGAGTTTTTACCAAATTAATACTATAATTTACTTATTTTCAATTTAAGGTGGCGATACCAGAATTTCATCTAAAACGCGTGTTTTTGTAATCGTTTTATTCAGTATTCGTAATAAAACCAGATAAATAAACATTTTCGTCGTAATTTGTGAGATACGATAAATCGTTCCTTTAAGTTACAATATTCACAAAAATCATAAATATAGAGGAAAAAATATCAATTTGTATTTTTGTAACCATTTCGTTTCGCCATTTTATATCAAAACACTTTGAAAGTTTTATATACGTATATTTACTAGACGAATGATGCCTTCAGCTTATTTTTTTTATTTTGAGGCGCGTTTTCCAAAATTTGAATAAAACTATAAAAAATCCAAGATGGCCACGCGTGACCTTGCGTTACCGCCACGATGTAATTCACGCAATATACACCTTTACGTGCAAAAGTGTAAGGGGGATAATTGGCTGTTGTTAAAAAAGGTGCTCGTATTGACGTATACCTGCCCCTTAATGTGATATTAGATACATTTATTTTTGATTTGATAATTGATTAATTTTTTTTAATGTGTTATTTTAACATTTAATTACACTAACTTCGATGACTTGTGCCGTGGGTGCCAGAAACGTTCATATCACATCAAAATCAAAATCGTTTATTCACATATGTATCTTCTAGGCATGCATGTTCCATCTTCGGCCGCATCGTCACTTTCCATCAGGTGAGATAGTGGTCAAATGCTTGCCTATCTAACATAAAAAAAACGCAGGCAATGAGTTCCTACGCTGTACGGATGATGAACGTAGACAAGAACGTTATCAAGGAGAATGACGTCACTTACCAATCCTTGAGCCAAATGTCAGTGGACGAGTAGAATATCTGTGCTAGTATGAACAGCACAAACAGCAGCAACATGTATAGCTTGCTTCCCCCACTACGTATATACGACATGTATACTCCGCTGTCTACCGACCCCTTGTTTTGGGCCTCACCTACAAATACAAAGTACACTGATATTATAAATCCGAAAGTTGTACAATTTGAATTTACCATAATGTTTATGGCTAAATGGCTAGAAAATTGTTTGTAAATTATTTTGGAACGAAAGTTCCTTATCGCGCGTTGCGAAAGGGGGCTAGACGGAAAAAATTAAGACCAAAAGTTGTAACGACACTTTTTGCTATAGTTGCAAGCTATACCACGTTCTCGTCCGATCACCGAAGTTAAGCAACGTCGGGCGCGGTCAGTACTTGGATGGGTGACCGCCTGGGAACACCGCGTGATGATGGTTTTTGCATGTTTCTTTTAATTTTGGAACGAAAGTTCCTTATCGCGCGTTGCGAAAGGGGGCTAGACGGAAATTAAACTTCGTTCCATCCGGGTGTCCCTTGACACCTCTCAAGTTTTTTTTTTCAGCTTTATTTATTTTTTTGCTAATGGTCCTTATATTTATAACTAGCCGTGCCCCGCGGCTTTGCCCGCGTTAATGAAGTAAAATAGTAACCTATGTGTTATTCCGGAACCTAAGCTATCTACATGCTGAATATCATCAAAAGCGCATAGATAGGTGTACGCCCTCTGCGCCGTGGGTCCTGATTTCGATTCCAGCACAAATTCCTTCCTAAGGGATATTTGTGCTTCTGGTTCTTGGTGTAATGTGTGTGTGATGTGAATGTTTCCGGCACCCGCGATACAAGTTTTTGAATTAAGTGCGGGGTTGTGAGTGTGAATGCGTTTTTTTTTTTTTGTTTCGTTACGGAGATACGTGGTAACAAACATTCACACACACACACAAACTTTCGAATTTTAAATATTAGTAGGATTAATAATCCGAAAGTTTGTGTGTAAATGTGTAAGTTTGTTTTCTCTCCCCGCTGTAACGGCTGAACGGATCTGGATGAGATTTGGAAGGTACATAGCTTATACCTAGGATTAACAAATAGGCTACTTTTTAACTTGATAATAGCGGGCGAAGCCGCGAGGCACGGCTGGTATAAAAACAAACGCATTCACAATCACAGCCCCGCACTAATTTCAAAGACATGTATCGTGGGTGCCGGAAACATTCACATCACACACACAATCACAACTTTCACTTCGATGTAGACTGAAAATGATAGCATTATCCCTACAAAAATTAGTGGTTTTTTCAAATGCTATTACTGTTTGTTTGTACCTACTGTAAATATTAGAATAGGTAAATAAAGGATAAAAAAAAAACTGGAAAAAATATATCATCCAAAAAAACGCAAAAAAAAAAAACAACCACTAGTTAATTCAACAACAGATGTTACTGCAAGGAACCGCATTATCGCAAAATCACACAAATATTATAATTCAGAAAGTAGCTCATCACGCTGTGTTACAGCTTCACGGCTAAACTACTGGACCAATTTACATGAAATTTTGCAGAGATACAGTTTAAATCATTGAGAAAAATATGGGATACTTATTATACCAATTAACGCAGGCAACGCCGCGTGAAATAGCTAGTAGTATACGTCTTACCTTCATACTTAGGGTCTTGATTATCCATATCGAGATTAAATGATAGTTGTGACGCCTCCGACATTGACCTTTGGGAGCGCAGTTTGTAGCTATGTTCCTGTAAATTAATAAATATAATTAACGCTTTCACACTCACAGCCCCACACTAAGTTCAATGACTTGTGCCGTGGTGCCGGAAACATTCACATCTCACACACAACCAGAACCAGAAACACAGGTTTCCCATGGGGAGAAAACTTGTGTTCCCACCGGGAATCTAACCCGATACCCGCTGTTTAGACCGCGAACGCGCACGCAATTCCGCCAGCGGGCAGTTCGATTAATAAAATAACAATAATTATAATCATTTTTAACATCAAATACAAAAGAGGTAAAATTAAAAAAATACTCCACGACCGTCACTAGACAATCGGCACGTCAAAATTGGTGCAGCCGTTTGCTAAAACGACTGCACCAATTTGCACCAAATTTAGCTATGAAAATTCTCGATAAAGTCACCTTTTTTTATTGTTCTATTAGATAAGTAAGCATTTGACTACTATCTTTGATTACCATCATCGTGACATACCTCCAGTTCGCTCGAAGCGTTTCGCTTCAACATTTATCATCCGCAATCATTAAACTGCGAGGGAGTGGAACTCATTGCCCGCGTCTTTGTTCCCTGAACGGTACAATCTGGGTGCCTTCAAGTCTAGAGTGAATAGGTACCTTCTAGGATGAATGTTACATGCATTCATCCGCAGCTGCGGCCGCATCTTCACTTTCCATCAGGTGAGATAATCAAATGTTTACCTATCATAGATACTATCCTGAAAATATTCAGCCGAATTGAAACCTTATTTCCTTGGATACTTTCTAGAATACTTATTCGACGAAAAAAAAAAATACACACAGACATACAAAGTGCAAAAAAAATCATAACGTAGTACATAAATAAATAGATATAGGTTTGTATTAACATTTATAAATTAAATAATGTAAACGCAAGCAAAGCTTAAAAAACCGACTTCATCGCTTTATCTTCGGAACCTTTGATTAGATCGAATGAATTAAATACGCATTATTGAGGATAACTCAAAAACTACTGGTCAGATCTTGATCAAATTTAAATGGGACCATATAGAAAGCGCCAGCTTTCAAATAAAAAAAGAATCATCAAAATTGGTTCACCTACAAAGAAGTTCTGAGGTAACACTTTTTTTAAATTTAATTGTGAACCTCCTCTTTTTTTTGAGTTGGTTAAAAATACCATAAATGGTCTATAAATTCTAAACAGTTTTGGCGAGAGAGTGAAAAAAATGGCGTAGTTGATTTTGTTATTTGTTTATGTTCCAAAACCTGTGATTCTTCGAGTGTTAATGTGTAATAATGGTGGATTATTAACCGTTAATACTTAGTAAATGTGCATAAGTGTAGGCAAATCATACAAAGTTGAAAAACGTGATTTTCGTATTCGCTCCAAAACTCCAACAGAAACTATGTACGACTGGAGCACGACTCTTTTACTTGACTATGACTTTGACTGGTGACTAGTTTCATGAACTACTATAACCTTGAAAGTATTTATTACATATAGTTTGCGAAAGCTTTTCTAATTATAATTTCGAAAATTAAAAAAAAAACTACATAAAAAGCACTCTACTAAGAATTTGACTAATCTTTCCATTACCCGACTTCAAAATAAAGGAGTACTTTGGTTTTGTGTTTTATAAAAAAAATTATATGCAATAAGCAAGCAATTTGTTTACGACATCTCTGTATATTAAAAAAATCTTAACCGACTTCAAAAAACATAAAAATAAGTGACACGTTTACTCGGGGATGATTTTTTTCCCGTTTTTTAAATAAAACCCTTACTACTAAACCAATTATGATGAAATTTCTATTGGACGAATCTGATAATATTTACTTTCATATAGAAATGTTTTTTTCCAAATCGGTTTATAAATGACGAAATTCTGAGGTAACAAAAAAATACAACACAGATTAAAAACCTTATTTTTGAAGTCGGTTAAAAACATTTATATTAAAAAAACATAACTAACGCTTCTTTTTGTATCCGCTCTGCTCTCGGCTTTCACCATTACATTGTACACCTTAAAAATATAGTTATATTTAATTTAACTATATTAATAAAATAAATTAATTAAACAAACAACTATTATTAATCAAAGTCAAATCCTCATTTACTTGACTACGGTAAAGGAGGGTATTTGGTTTTCCAACTACCCGATCGCTTCAACTATGGGCTAGCTAATAGACCTAAAGTCTCCTGCGTTAAAGTTTAAAATAGCTTATCCTCGTGAAGCGGTAACGTACCCACTAATTATTATTATTACTAATTAGCAACAAAAAATCTTTAAAAAGTTTATAAAAATCAAGCTTTACCTTTTTTTTTAATAAAAAATGACTTAAAGTGGTATATAACCAGAGAACTTGTCAAGACGAATCAAACGAGCCCAAACTCGATGGGTTTATCTTGTTTAGTTCAGAAGTTCCTATGGCCATCATCAGACTCAATGGTAGGTACCATATCGTTTTACTGTCACCGAAGATACATAAGTACACCGAATTTGAGTCAGTACATTGACCTCGCGGTCACTGCTCCCAATACATTGTATATCTACAGCTGTTCCGTACATTGAAATCGCGGTCACTGCTCCCAATACATTGTATATTATAGCTGTTCCGTACACTGACCTCGCGGTCACTGCTCCCAATACATTGTATATTATAGCTGTTCCTTACATTGACCTCGCGGTCACTGCTCCCAATACATTGTATATTATAGCTGTTCCTTACATTGACCTCGCGGTCACTGCTCCCAATACATTGTATATTATAGCTGTTCCTTACATTGACCTCGCGGTCACTGCTCCCAATACATTGTATAATAATATTATAGCTGTTCCGTACACTAACCTCGCGGTCACTGCTCCCAATACATTGTATATTATAGCTGTTCCTTACATTGACCTCGCGGTCACTGCTCCCAATACATTGTATATTATAGCTGTTCCTTACATTGACCTCGCGGTCACTGCTCCCAATACATTGTATATTATAGATGTTCCTTACATTGACCTCGCGGTCACTGCTCCCAATACATTGTTTATTATAGCTGTTCCTTACATTGACCTCGCGGTCACTGCTCCCAATACATTGTATATTATAGCTGTTCCTTACATTGACCTCGCGGTCACTGCTCCCAATACATTGTATATTATATATGTTCCTTACATTGACCTCGCGGTCACTGCTCCCAATACATTGTATATCTACAGCTGTTCCGTACATTGACCTCGCGGTCACTGCTCCCAATACATTGTATATTATAGCTGTTCCTAACATTGACCTCGCGGTCACTGCTCCCAATACATTGTATATCAATAGCTGTTCCGTAAATTGACCTCGCGGTCACTGCTTCCAATACATTGTATATCAACAGCTGTTCCGTAAATTGACCTCGCGGTCACTGCTTCCAATACATTGTATATCGACAGCTGTTCCGTACATTGACATTGTACATTGGGGTCTCGTAAATGGACTCCAAAACAAACTATTTATTAATTTATCTAATAAACGACCTTGTATACATATACATACGTACCAAAGTCTCTTGATTTTCGTATTGTATAGTCTTCTGTTTCTGCTTCTTTTCCTCGTCCTTTTCCGTCATCTCTATAAGTTTGGTGAATTCAGATACGTTGTTCAACTCGCTGTACGATCCTTGGGCCACTATCTGCAGATATACAGACAAATTGACATTAATCTATCTATATATATAATGTGTAACAGAAAGGTGTAGTAATACTCAAGTCACACATCGAGCTACATGTATGGAGTCTAACAGGAACTTCTGCATTCGCGGCAGCACTATTCATATTGAGTTATGATGATGAATTAAAGTTTCTAAAAAATGATGTCATTTGCAACCCTATTTCATCAGCTACCGTTCTACACCACATAGCCTTTGGACCTAGACGGCCACAGGTGTAATAGTAGGGTTGGCAAAAAAAAAAAAAATTTTCTACGGAACAAATATCTCCGATTCTCGCACTTGTAACTGTAAGGTTATATTAGAAAAATATTATTTTAAATTTTTGTACGGAACAAATATCTCCGATTCTCGCACTTGTAACTGTAGGGTTACCAAAAGTATTTGAAAAATATAATTTTAAATTTTTGTACGAAAAAAATTATGTCCGATTTCGACTTTCGTTCTCTGGCAGACGATTCCTGGCATGATACACATACACACCACCAAGTATTACTACACCTTTTTGTTGCAGGTTGTATAATAATATACATTAATTGACGTTTGTTAGTCTCACAAAAACTTGGAGAACGGCTTAACCGATTTGCCTAATTTTGGTTATGAAATATTTGTAGAAGTCCAAGGAAGGTTTAAAAGGTGAGAAAATAGAAAGAAATTGCAAGGAAAGTAGTAAAAACAACTATTTATTTTAACCGTTTCAGCTTGGGCAAAATCGCTTTCGTATGTCCGCCAGATTTCCGGTTGTTCTCCTCTACAGGTCACATTTCTCAACCGATTCTTGTGAAATTTTGTGAATATGTTCGAAAATTATAGTTTATTTTTGTCGATTCAGTTTTTGTTTATTTTTTTAATGGCGGAGATATTGGGGTATGAAAACGTAAAAAAACAGCCATTTCGAAAAATACGTGAGGTTTTCAGCTCACAGAGCCACTATTTTTAATATCTATTTTATAATATCCGGTTACCACCCACCCGTCCGTTCCTCATGACGCAGACATTTTGCGCGTACTTTGCGTACTGCACTCGATGGGTCACCAACACTGTGGCGGCGTCGCGGAGGAACCCACGAATACATTCGTCGTATATCGCTTGAGCCACCTGCATATCAATAAGTTACTTGTTAAAAACTTTTCTAAAAACAAGCTTTTAGAAGTCCGCCATATTGGATTTAGAGTGACGTCACTTTATTTTTCGAGTTACTCTCAGCCTTTCATTTGATACCCATATTGTAGGAATGCATTAAAAATAACTTGACCGCCATTTTGGGTGTTCCGCCATGTTGGATTTAGAATGACGTCACACAGCTAACCATGCATTGTCAATGTCATCCAAACTAAACTAAATCCTGTACTTAAACAACAAATACATAAATCAAACAATTATAATCCTTACTATATTAATATTATAAATTCGAAAGTAACTCTGTCTTTCTGTCTGTTACGCTTTCACGCTAAAACTACTGAACCGATTTTTTTTTTTTTTTTTTATTTGTGACAGGCTAGTGTTTGACCACTATCTCACCTGATGGTAAGTGACGATGTGATCGAAGCTGGTAAACACACTAGACCTAGAATACGCAGGCTCTCAACGAAATTTGGTACACAGATAGTCTAGAGCCTGAGAAAGGACATAGGCTACTTTTTAACCCCGAATTCTGGCTGGTCCGGGACTTACGCGGGCAAAGCCGCGGGGCGCAGCTAGTAAATAATATAAGTTATAAGCAATTTACTTCAAAAGTTTTTATCTATTACGAAAAATGTTGGCGCAAGATCTCAGTTCGGGGCAAACTAGTTAGAAACTAGTGTATGTCACTGTATAAAATTATCTAAGGGAGTTTTGCCGTGAAATTGAATAAATGGCGTTGGTGATTTCGTATAATTTTCTTTCTTTCTTTCATAAGTGTAGGCAAAGTTGAAAAACGCGATTTTCGCCTTCACTCCAAAACTCCCATAGAAGTTCAGATTCTACCACTTTACTAGGGCATGATTTGACCTTGACTCTTTTACATGACTTTGACCGTTTAGAACTAGTACTTTTAATATGAAATACACAATATCAATCAAAATATATTATTACTTGTCACTGGCTAAATGCACAAGATTGCAAGCCCGACGTTAAAAGAAAAAAACAATTAATTTTAGGTCTTACCTTAGAATCTACCGCAGCTAATGGATCATCCAGTAAGTAAACGTCTGCGACTTGGTAGACACATCTAGCTAACGATATTCTAGCTCTTTGACCACCTGATAACGAAGTACCTATAAAATTAAATAAAACATTTATGGTAGTGGTAGAACTCTTGCAGAGTCTGCGTGGAGCAGTACCACACATTGTCAGACATTCAACTACCAGCAGTAGTGTGCAAACATTACTGTATGTACGACTGTACGACAATGTTTACAGTGAACATTACAGGGGTTAAAGACATTTATTAATTAAACGCAAGCAAAGCTTAAAAAAACCGACTTCACCGCTTTATCTTCGGAACTTTGATCAGATTAGATGTATTAAGCACGCATTTATAAAGATATTTCAAGAACTACTGATCAGATCTTGATCTAATTTAAATGGTACTAATTGGAAAGCAACATCTTTCAAACTAAAAAAAAATTCAAAATCGGTTCATGTGGAACGAAGTTATGAGGTAACACATAAAAAAAAAATACAACCTATTTGAGTACCTCCTCATTTTTTGTGAAGTCGGTAATTAAGTCAGTATATTATTAATAATTATTATTCCGATTCCTGCACTATTCAAAATGTTGATTTTTTTTAAACAGCGAAAGTCTAAATTCCTCAAAAAGGCTTTCTAGAATAGATCGGTTTTAGCGATAAGACCGCCTATTGTTATACATATTCTGTAAGTAATTATTTTCTATTCTGCTATGAAGGTGTTCACAATTAAGAGTTTATCTATCTATCTATCTAACATCTAATATCTCAGGGTACCCAGGTTGGCAGATCAAAAGACAATCTGTCCAGGTGGGGTTACATCGACCCAAGCACAAACCAATGCGAATGTGGAGCGTCACCGCAAACTATGGCTCATATATTATTATGCTCAGTAAGCCATAGTTCGTGTACACTAGAAGAACTGTACGAAGCTAGGCCGAATGCTGTTTGCGTCCCCGAGTATTGGGCAAAAGAGGTGTAAGTGTTGCCATCGATACGCTAAGAAAAAGAAGCGTGACGAGCGCGATGTTTTGCCGCACAGGAGTTCGAACTATGTAAGTTCAACTCTGGCTCGCACTGAACTGTAGTGGGCAAACAAGAGACTTACCATCAGGTGACCGACATGCTTGTCTCGTCTATCAATTATATAAATAATTTAAACGCAAGCAAAGCTTAAAAAACCGACTTCACCGCTTTATTTTCGGAACCCTTGATCAGATTAAATGAATTAAATACGCATTATTGAGGATAACTTAAAAACTACTGATCAGATCTTGATCAAATTTAAATGGGACCACATGGGAAAGCATCAGCTTTTAAACTAAAAAAACATTCATGCAATGAGGTAACACACATAAAAAAAATACAGTCGAATTGAGAACCTCCTCCTTCTTTTTCAAGTCTGTTAAAAACACTGTTTTTTATAAAATGTGTTTACCTCTCTCTCCAACGATAGATTTGTCTCCATGCTGCAAAATTTCCAGGTCGCTCTTGAGTTGGCAACACTTGATAACCTGCTTGTATCTGCGCAGGTCCAGATCTTGGCCAAACAAGATGTTTTGGCGTACCTTTTAACAATAAACAAACAATATACATAAACGCTTTCACACTCACTTTGAACTGCTCGTTGGCTTAGTTGGGTGGGCATTCGCCTTATAAGCAGGGGTATCGGGTTCGAATCCCAGCAGGAACATATGTTTTCTTCCCAAGGAAAATTTGTGATTCTGGTTGTGATTGTGTGTGTGGTGTGAATATTTCCGGCATCCACGACACAAGTCATCAAACTTAGTTTGGGGCTGTCAAGTAAACCTCCTAAAACCTAACAGATTCCCACAAAATGTCGATTTTTGCCCGAGCGAGCGCGGAGCGCGGGCGAAGCGTCTCCGTTTCACCCAAGGCAAAATTGCTTCCGTATGTTCGGATGTCCGGATTTCCGGTTGTTCTCCTCTACGGGTCGCATTTCTCAACCGATTCTCGTGAAATTTTGTGAGCAGGTTTGATAATAATATAGAATTTTTATCCTAATCAGTTTATGGATTTTTTTCAAGATGGCGGAGATAAGGGGTTTAAAAACGTAAAAAAAAAACATATTTCTCGAGCTCTAGCCTCTTCGAAAAATAGGCGAGGTTTTCAGCTCACCGCGCCACTCATATATAATTTTACTTATATATGTAGTCCTCCTCATCGATTTCGATTACGGCGACCCCAGAAATTACTTATTAGTTCCCTTTCTAAAATGAGCCCTAATATGGCTCGCCAGACCGAATTTGGTCTTAAAAAAATTATTAAAAAAAATAATTTTACTTACCGAAGCATCGAATAACCAAGGATCCTGAGCCGCGTAAGCTACTACCCCGTTGACTTTCAAGTGCCCCTGGCTTGGGGATAGCTCTTTAAGCATAGCTTGGAGAAGGGTAGACTTGCCAGAACCGACAGTACCTACCACTGTTGTTAACGAGTTGGGTTTTACCTGCGAAAGTAATATGAAAAATTAAAAACTGCTTGTTTTCTTGTCGAATACACTAGTGTCCACTAATGTAGTCCTAGTGTCAGGATTTTTCAGGCCGCCTGAAGGCATCCGACATGGCTTAACAACTAACAACTGGAACCGACAGCTTCGCGTGCTCTCAGTTGAAAATCCCACTAAACGGTCACCCAACCAAGCATTGGTCTGACTTACCATTGCTTAAATGTATCCACCATAACCATAACCAGTTACGATCGACCAGGCGGACCGCGCTCCGAGTGTCACAACGAGTTTGTTAGTTATAAAACGGCAAGATTACAAAAACTCGACTGCGAAAAATGTGAACATACTTTTTTATGTAATTCTCTTTTGATTTCTTCATTTTGACACCCTACTCGATAGTTTTGGTATTTTTTTCATCAACGTATTACATTTTAGCGCTAAAAATTCACCCTTGTGTTTTTTTTAAACACCTATCTAAGGACTCTTTATGTTTTTACATATAGAATTTAATAATTATAGCAAACTGTAGCTCACATTTAAGTTGATATCTCCCAGTGCAACAACTTTACCATCCAATGACTCATCATCTGCATTTTTCCAGTTGGCACTGTAGTCCTTCATGGTGATCAGGACTTGAGGTTTCAGCTGTTCCAGGTTCGATTCCGATTTTATGTAAGCTTGTTGGCTGAAAAAAGGGTTATTAAGAAGTGCTCAGTGGAGATTAATTAATTTAATGACTTAAAATTTTCTTTTCTCATTTCATTTTATATGGACGATATCTTAATACCTGATGAAAATGAAATGCGGGTTCTCAGGTAAATATAAACGCTTTCCACACCACACACAGAATCACAACCAGAATCACGATATTATTTTGGGAAGAAAACTTGTGTTCCTGCCGGGAATCGGACCAGGTACTTTACTAGACCATTTATTTATTTTATCGGATCAGATATCTAGAAGGTGGATCTAACTACGCCAACAGGCAGGTCAAATATTATTTAGTTGGTCGTTTAGTTCTGGTTGCCAATCTGAGACAACTAAACAAATCAAAACGAGGCGCGGCGGAATGTGTCTTTTAAAAATAGAGTATGCATACGTCATATTCTTTTTTACCAACATCCAGGTGCATCTTTTATAACGCATATCTGATTTTTGGGAACCCCAACTCAACTTTTTACACTTGTCCCCAAAAGGGGTTATATTTGGAAAATGTGTACCTAAATCAATAAATAATCCCTTTATTTATCTTCACAATAATTAAAACTACCTCCATTAACTAGATTTTAACTTACCCGTTGCCAATCTTTTCAAACACCCCATTGGTTTTGACCGCGGCCATTTCATCAATGGTCAGCAGTTCATCGATTCCTTGACTCTCAACTTCCGGTAGAAGAAGGAATTCTTGCATCCTCTTCATACTTACGTACGCTTCGAGAGTGAAAGTGATAGCGAGAGGTAGGAAATCAACGAGCGTGTATTTTAAAATGTCGTAGTAGGAGAAGATGACGAAAACCTGAAAAAATAATTAAAAAGTATGTTTTTAGTTTCAAGTCAACAACTACTAACTACTATTTAGAAGCGCACTACAAATTAAACTGAATTATATAATAAACCGTGTCAGTAAAGAATGGGACTAGGATTGACGACAGATTTTTTTAAGGCTTACTATCTACAGGCCTATTGCCTATATTTCTTAAAACTATATACATCTATACAGCAAAGGCCTTAGATACCTACAAGGTATCGAGCTTATAGGTAACTCAAAGGGGCTTAAACATTTAACATTAAGCATAGACTTAAGTTTAACAGTTTTAAAGTTTATCAAAAATCATATTACGCATCTTCACTAAACATCAGGTGAGATAATGGTCAAATGACTGCCTATAAATAGACACTCTTAGTAAATAGGCTATGTACGTTTTAACCTCCTTTTATCACTATCAACATCAGGAAAGAAAGAAAGAAAATACATTTATTTTAAGAACGCGGAAGAAACTAGAGAGAACGTCCACATTGTTATTCAAAGTGCCGGGTAGCACTGCAGATCTTTATAGGCATCGCTCATCATCACGCGCTTTGTTTGTCTCATCTCTACACGTGGTCCCCGGGTGGTGCTAATCAGGTGACATTTGAGAGGTGGTAGAGCATTTTGTGAGTTGCTCGCCTGACTTGCTACCAAAGTAGCTTACCACCATCAAGTTGAAAGTCTGCCGCCAAGCCAAATACGGTGTTGCGGCAGTTATCCTTGAGAGCCTGCGTATTCCAGGTCTAGTGTGTTTACCAGCTTCGATCACATCGTCACTTACCATCAGGTGAGAAAGTGGTCAAACACTAGCCTGTCACAAAAAAAAAAAAACTGTTGCAAAGTAAATAACTGATTGTCACACCTTTCTTCCCATGTCTTACCTTAGCAGCCGTCAGTTCGTTATCAGCAGATATGTAAGTGATGATACTCAAAAGTATGGCCACTTTGGTGTTCAACTTGACACACGATATCATGACCGCTCGCAGCCACGACATCTTCTTTATTACGTTCATTTCTTTTCTACAAATTGAGAAAAAAGTTCTAATAATTGTAGTTAGGGGTAGCCCGATTCCGTAGATGCAACGTCCCCAGGTGGATAGGGGAACAGCCGTTGGGAAATGTAATACTTACAACGGATGGAAGGCCCTGCGAATCCACTTCAACCCTAATAGTCATAAAGACATATATTTATTTGTGGCAAAAATTCAATTGACAAAAGGGTACAAATAGTTTTTTTTTTTTTTACTTTTTTACCACAAACCGTCCTCAACTCAGCATAATGCGCACACGAAAAAACAACACTGAACATAAAGAACAACAAAAAAAAACAAGAAAACAATTACAAACAAATTGTTATTAAAGTTAAGTGAAACAGGCAACATTATTCAAACACATACCGCAGCGCAGTGAAGTGGGTAGTGTGGCAACATTGTCGTCACACTACCCGTAACAAATTTATTTATTTGATGCGCGCAAATAAATAATAATAATAGTCCAGTTATATTAGTCAAATTAGGGCAAGAATCTCGGAATAAGAGATGGTCAGCTATAAAGTTGTATCGCGCGCTCTGCCCTCTATCTCAAAAATGGTTCAAGATATAAAAAATACATATAGTAGAGAATAATTCTCTACAATGTTTTTAATAAATACAAGTAGCATAAGACCCATAGGAAACGAGATATTTGCAATAAATGTGTAAAAAGTCGATTTTTTTTACCTTTGACCTTGAAATATATGTAGCCGCGGACACCCTACGATAAGTAGGGTTTAATACAAGTTTTAGGGTCAATATAAAGGTTTATACAAGTTTACAGCTGACTATCTCTCATTCCGAGGTCGCCCTAAGCTGATTGTTTGGCTAAGGCCTAATAGTTGAAAAGCAGGACTAATCAAGCCGATAATCTGACTAAAAGAACGCCTGCGCCTTTTACAAGTATACAGTACATAATTAAATCTCTGTTATTATGGGAAATATCCAGATGACCGAGCTTTGCTCGGTTTTTGTTTTTGGTAGAATGTGTTTGAATTTGTAGCCTCAGAAAGCTCCATCTAGTTTCGAGTAGAAACAGTTTTTTACATCGGTCATGGCGTAATAGATGGCGTTGATAGTTTCTTAAACCCGGTTTATCAAATGCAGTTTGGGAACCGAGCATTTCTCGGACCTGGAACGTTGATAAATCGATTCCTTGGGCCGAAAAACCCCTAATCTGTAACTTTCATGAAAATCGTTGGGAGCCGTTTCCTAAATCCTGATTACACATATATATATATATATACAAGAATTGCTCGTTTAAAGGTATTAGATATATGTTTGGTAAAAGATGTCACCTCCTGGCTTGTCCAATGATTCTGCCGAAAGCCTTCTCCCATGCATACATCTTGATGGCTTCTATACTGAGTATGACTTCGTTCATGAGACGTATCCGATTGTCGGTACGTATGGCCGTTTTACGGCGAAGCTTGCTGGATATCTTGCCGAGGTAACCTGAAAAATATGATATTTTGTGCATATTTAAACTAGAATTAGTTAAGCGTTTTATTAATATCTGTTTATTTAACAAATCCAAGTTTTACAATATTATAAATATTTAATATAACTTATACACAAAATGTGTCATATTGTTATGCTTTCTATCACTTGAAGTGAACTGTACACATTTTTTGTTTATCTAGTTGGCGCAGTGGGCAAGCCCAGCTCTCTCCTGGGTTCGAATCCCAGAAAGAGCACAATTTTGCTCCCCAAAGGACATTTGTGCTTCGGGTTCTGGGTATAATTGTGTATGTGGTGTGAATGTTTCCGGTACCCACGATGCATGTCTTTAGATTTGTGTGGGGCAGTGAGTGTACATTTTAAGGGGCATACGTATCAAAAGATAATCTTTCGATACAATTCCCCATTAAGGGGTATTCTTACTTTATAGTAAGAGTAGCTATTTGATACTTTATCTTTAAAGAAACATTGTAAAACTACCGCCTTTTCTATAGAAAAAGGTAAAATTCAAGGGAGTTAATCTTCACATATATTAATCGAAGGTGAGTGCACCTTCCAAGGGTATAAATACCAGCAAAAACGAAACTCACGCGAATATGGCGACTCCAATTTGTCTATCATTTATTGACAAAAAGGGTATGTGATGAGCGCGCTCTCTATGGGAATCCTAACTAAATCTATTAGAAACAGGCTGGTATTTGATACATACCCCTTAAGGGGTAAAATGTCCTAAAATTACCGCTTTTTCTATAGAGAAAGGTAAAATTCAAGAAAAATAATTTGCAAAGTTCATTCAACTAAAATAAAACCTGCTTTGTATTCAGTATCTGTACAATACCTTTCAATACTGTTCCGAATTAGGGTCATTTTAATCTTAAGGGGTTAGTATCAGCTACTCTTACTATGGAGTTTAAGAGTAGCTATTTGATACTTACCCCATAAGGGGTAAAACTTAAAAAACTACCGCTTTTTTGTAGAGAAAAAGGGAGTTCCTTTTTACATTAATATTATATCAATCAATCCACTCACCTTGCAAGGGTATAAATACCAGCAAAAAGGACACGCCAGCGAACGTGGCGACTCCAATTTGTCTATACATGAGGTATATAATGAGTGCACTCTCTATGGGAGTCCTAACTAAGTCTACTAGGAACAGGCAGGCCATGTCGAACCGTTGCGCGTCTGTGGTCAGTAGGTTGATCACGTGACCAGTCAGCCCTTCGGAGGCCTTGCCTCCTACTGTGAGGTCTAGGCGCATTAGCTGAAAAAAAAAATCGTTAGGCAAGCTTTACACCACTATATGATGAGATGGAAATTATTTTATTTTATTTGTAACAATTCCAAAGGGCCAAGCACTAAACGATGATCGGGCAGCTTTGCTCGACTTTATCTAACCGATTTAAAAAAAGGAGGAGGTTTTCAATTCGGTTGTTTTATATGTTTGTTACTTCATAACTCCGTCATTTATGAAACGATTTAAAGATATTTTTTTTATTTGAACTGCACGTTGGCTTAGTAGGCTGCATATTCACATTCTAAGCAGCGGGTGTCGGGTTGAATTCCAGGTGGAACCACAAGTTTTCTCCCCAAGGGAAGTTTGTGTTCCTGGTTCAGAGCGTAATTGTGTGTGTGATGTGAATGAACCCACGGCACAAGTCATCGAACTTAGTGTGGGGCTGAGAGTATGAAAGCATTTATGTTTTTTACAGCTCCAAGGGACAGTAGACCTGAGTATTTTATATGAATTTCAGTTTGATACCTCCACGCGTTCCTGAGAAAAAGGGTCTTGACAGACAGATATACGGAAAACAAAGTTATCCTATAAGGGTTCCGTTTTTTCCTTTTGAGGTACGGATCCCTAAAAATATTACCATTTCAAACGTACATTATTCAGTAGAACAACTTTGTAGTCAAAATCAAAATTAAAATCGTTTATGCACATGGGCCCCAAAGAGGCACTCACGAAAGTTAATAACTCTAGTGCAAGTACAGTACAAGTGATTTCCATACCTTTCTATAAATAAGCGACCCACAAGCGACTCTAATCTTCATAGCCATGTTCAGTAGCCACAGTAACATCGGGTGCATGATACTGGCGCTAATTGCCATGAATCTGAAAAAAAAAATAACATTACTATTACAAGAGAACTAAAAGTAAAAAAAAGAAAAAACACAAAATAACACTCATATTTGGTTTTTTTTTTCAACCGTCTTCGAAAAAGTAGGTTCTCAATTCGACCGTGTTGTTTTTTTTGTTCGTATGTTACGCGATGTCTCCGATATTGATGATTTTTTTTGTTTCAGAGCAGAATTATGTCGAAGGTATGTTTCTGACGAAATAATTATCTGCCGAACAAGTGCACGTCGAAGCAGGGTTTGTCGAAGTAGTGGTCTTTCTAAAGCGTGCGTTGTCGAAGTTAGTTTTGTCGGACTATTCTTTGTCGAATATATATCTGTCGAAGCATTGGCTTGTCGAAATATATTTTTTCGAAGTAAGCAACTTGTCGAAGTAATGAACTGTCGATATTTAGTATGACACCCTTTGGTAGAGTATACTTCAAGAGGTGGAGAGTGTGGAGATGTGGTCTCTGCCTACCCTAATAGGAAAGAGGCATGACTATATGTACGTATGTATATATAAACGAATTGTCATTTCTTAGTCTCAGAAAAGTAGAGAACGGCTGAACCGAT
This sequence comes from Lomographa bimaculata, assembly GCA_948107665.1. Taxonomy (NCBI): domain Eukaryota; kingdom Metazoa; phylum Arthropoda; class Insecta; order Lepidoptera; family Geometridae; genus Lomographa; species Lomographa bimaculata. The sequence goes on from OX403614.1 coordinate 8,630,140, forward strand.
TTCCTTAATTTTAGTTTTGAAATATTTAAAGAAGTCCAAGGAAGGTTTAAAAGGTGAGATAATATGAAGAAATTGCGAGGAAAATAGTAAAAACCAACAATTTTATGTGTTAAAGATTAGACACAAAATTAATTTCTGAACGCACTATAAATGTCTTTCTGGGAGTCTTCAAGTCAAGAGTGAATAGGTATCTTCTAGGCAAGTATGTCTCATAAGGTTGATAAAGCTATATCCTATACTCAAAAGAAAAACTTACATTTTCATATCTATAAAATACTAGCCGTGACCCGCGGCTTCGCCCGCTATTATCAAGTTAAAAAGTAGCCTATGTGTTAATCCTAGGTATAACCTATATACATTCCAAATTTCATCCAAATCTGTTCAGCCGTTAAAGCGTGAAGAGGGAACAAACATACTTACACACTTACACACAAACTTTCGGATTTATAATATTAGTAGGATAAAAGAAAGTCGTGTTAGTTACACTATTTAAAACTCAAGAACGGCTGAACCGATTTGGCTGAAAATTGGTAGCTTCAAACCAGGAGACGGACATAGGATACTTTTTAGGAACGTCACATTTTTTTTTTATTGTTGTATACAAATCATTTTCTCATACGTCACTCAGATTTGGTAAAGTACTAGGCAAACATAAACATGAAGGAGGTAATAATATAGTCACGTGGCATTGTAACGCATGCCGGGTATGGCTTCATAAACATGCACATTCATCGACTGTAGGCGGAACGAAGGTCGGGACAGCTAGAAATTTTATAAATATATTTATATTTTGGTATATTTGTTGTATGTTATGTGTATATATGTTGGTATATTTTAAATCATAAATAATAGATATTAGCCCTTATACTGCACTACAACGAATTTTTCTGCACCTTCTCGGTTGACTGGCAGAAAATGCTGTATTAGCATTAAGTCCTCCGTGTACATATGTATTGTGCAAAAGAATAAATAAATAAATGTTGAGTGTGCTCGAAGCGATTTGTATCATCCGTACAGCGAAGGCGTGGAACTCATTGCCTGCGTCATTGTTCCCAGGGGTATAATCTGGGAGTCTTCAAATCAAGAGCGAATAGGTATCTTCTAGGCAAGCATGTCACATCTTCGGCCGCATCATCACTTTCCATCAGGTGAGATAGTGGTCAAACGCTTGCCTATTTAGGATTAAAAAAAACTAAATCTATAGAATAATCTTATTAAAGAAAATTATACAATATAAAAAAGAAAGAAAAAAATATAGGCGATTCTTGCAAACTTACCCTACAACACCAGCTGCGTATAAATATGCGTGCTGATCTGATATGCCGCCGTGACCTGGAGAGAAGTAGTTAATAAGACCTTCCAGGCAAGCCGGGATTGATAACCTGGAAATAAGGAGAAATACTTTGATTTCTTACACTCTAAGACTTAGAGAGCTCCATTGGAAACAAGCGTTTCGTTTCCACTTAAAATAAATAAAAAAAAAAAACACTTTTAAACTCACAGCCCCACACTAAGTTCGATAACTCGTGTCGTGGACGCCGGAAACATTCACATCACACAAATTTCCCTTGGGGAGAAAACTAATATTCCTGCCGGGAATCGAACCCGATACCTCTGCTTAGAAGCCGGTCGTGCACCTAATTATGGGGTCAGGTCATTATTAAGAACTGCAAAAGAATGTAATGCCCAGCCGTCTACTGTGTTTCCCGTAAAGTATAGGGTTGTTCAAGAAGAGGGTGAATAGGCATTTACTGAGCAAGTGCGTTCCATCTTCGACCGCATTGTTGCTTTCCAGCCAAGCGAATGCTCGTCTCGTCTCTCAACTACATAAAAAAAGGGCTGTATATATCGCTGTATATGTCATATTTATAGATAGATAGATATATACTCATTACTAAACACCTTAAAATAACAAAAAACACAAATAGGAATTACAGTAAATAATTACATAAGTGTAACAATAGGCGGTCTTATCGCTGAGAGCGACCTCTTCCAGACAACTGGATGGAGAGGAATAACGCAATGTAATTAAACGTCGTTCTATATTCATAAAAGTTTAGAACAGTGAATAAAAACAGAAGATATATAAATAATAAATTTACATACACTTAAACAGATACTATATTATTATAAAATACTACATATTTTAAAATATATAATACATATATATACAAATAATAAAATGATGTCCATTTAATATGAAAAAAAAAGTGAGAAAGCAAAATAAGAAAGAATGAGCTTGGGCAACACTAAAACAAACAAAAAGGTTTATACCAAATTTATGCCTGGCTTGCTACCAAAGTAGCTTACCACCATCAAGTTGAAAGTCTGCCGCCAAGCCAAATACGGTGTTCCGGCAGTTATCCTTGAGAGCCTGCGTATTCCAGGTCTAGTGTGTTTACCAGCTTCGATCACATCGTCACTTACCATCAGGTGAGATGGTGATCAAACACTAGCCTGTCACAAATAAATAAAAAAAATAAAAAAAAAATAAAGAAAGTAGATTTATAAAGAATAATAGTTAGCCTTGACATGATTTAAAAAAAGATTAAGTGTCTTTGCCATTCTTATTTCAAAAAGAGCATTCCATAGGCATTAAATAGCGATATTAGTGTGGGGCTGTGAGTGTGAAAGTTTTTAATGTTTATATTATATCTTACCGTATAGCTGCATCGACGATGGCAAAAATTAAGTTACCAATTATGAAGGTCCAGCCGTGGATCTTCACTACCGCGCGCAGGAGGGACGGCTTCTTACCTTTTTCTGAAAAAAAAAAGAAAATACACGTTTAATAAATGCATTTATTATTTAAAAATCATAATAGAATTAGGCGTTAATTTTCGGAAATCCATAACCACAATGTTATGTTAATATATCCGTGCACCGCGGCTTCGCCCGCTATAATCAAGTTAAAAAGTAGCCTATGTGTTAATCCTAGGTATAATCTATGTACATTCCAAATTTCATCCAAATCCTTTCAGCCGTTAAAACGTGAAGAGGGAACAAGCATACTTACAGACTTACACACAAACTTTCGGATTTATAATATTAGTAGGATAGTGTTATTGGGATGCGAACGTTAGCATTAGTATCGTGGGAACACCGCCGAAGCCTCTGCTCTCGCCGAAACCTTACAGAGTACTAGGCAAACATAAACATAAAAGAGGTAACAATTTATAGTCTTTAATATTATGGTATTAAAGTACTAGGCAACCATAAACATGAAAGAGATAACAATTTAGTCTTTAATATTAGTATTAAAGTACTAGGCAACCATAAACACGAAAGAGGTTACAATTTAGTCTTTAATATTAGTATTAAAGTACTAGGCAACCATAAACATGAAAGAGGTTACAATTTAGTCTTTAATATTAGTATTAAAGTACTAGGCAACCATAAACATGAAAGAGGTTACAATTTAGTCTTTAATATTAGTATTAAAGTACTAGGCAACCATAAACATGAAAGAGGTTACAATTTAGTCTTTAATATTAGTATTAAAGTACTGGCCAACCATAAACATAAAAGAGGTAAAACACTTTTTTCTTTACGTGGGATTCCAACGCAACGGTGTAGTATAAGTATAGCTAATATGTAAATAAAAGATTATTTCTCACTATACATTTTAAATGCAATGTTGTTCGAGGTCATTACTAAAGTTATTACTTTACGTAATGTATGAGACCTCGAACAACTAGATACAATAGAGTGTTCAACTGTATAAATTAACAGACAAATCTACGGGCCAATTGTCTATATTTCCTAAAACTAAACTAAAACTATGTACAGCAAAGAACTAAGTTACCTACAAGACATCGAGCTTATAGGTAACTCAAGTGCTCAAGCCCACTACCAGTGGGTAGCGTTCCCATCATGCTGGCGGCAATGCCTCTCTGAATTGCAATGCTAATACGTTGAGCCAAATAAGTACCATTTTGATCACACGTCGCTTCAACTAGACGCTCTGATAGAATTTTGAAAATAGAATGAGCTCCCGGTCCCCATGGACCCAGTGTCTCAACACCAAACGGCTCAAATATGTAACCACTGCCAAGGTCCATATTTTCGCCGTTTGCTCTGCCGAAGTTGCCGCGACGCCAACCAACTTTTATTTACTGTATAAATCTATACTAATATTATAAAGAGGTAAAGTTTGTTTGTTTGTTTGTTTGTATGTAAAAGGTAATCTCTGAAACTACTGATCCGATTCTGAAAATTCTTTCACCAATAGATAGCTACACTATCACTGAGTGCCATAGGCTATGTTTTGTCGGGATAGAAGTTAGTTATCAGTTCGAAATAATAATATTCGTAAGACAAGTCGGAGAAAAATTTGCTAACTTTCCGCTTTATCGGCGTACGCTGACTAAACGGTAAGACATAGTTGAATACAATGTATGGCAAAAATGTTGGCCTTCATGAGTTTTACAAAAAAGTCCGCGACAGCATATATCTAACATGTATGTATAGCTCAGAAAAAATACTTTTCTTTGTAAAAAATCTGAAAAAAAAGCGGCCTATGTTTAGTTGGCTTTTTGAGACATTCAGTATTAATCCTTATCAAAATAAACTATTTCATCGTCTTACGTAGTTCATGTAGATACATTTTGCTTTTTACTGCATATGATTTGGATAAATAGTCTATGAGAAATCGTGAAATTAGTTTCACGGGAGCCCGCCCGTGAACGGGACGGGTCAGAAATGTACAGAAACGTACTACGAATTCCTGCTCATTAAAAAATAGCGGCTTCTATTTCGTTGGCTTTTTTTAAGTATTTAATATTAATCCTTATCAAAAAAACCTATTTCATCGGCTTACGTAGTTCACGTAGATTTAATTTGCTCTTTACTGCATATAATTTGGACCTATAGTCTAGGAGAAATCGTTAAGTTTATTTGAGGGTGAAAACGGTGGATCACAGAATGTAACAGTTACTGCGTAATCCGGAACACGTTTATGTTTTGAACCGACTAACATAAGAAGGGGGATATAAATTCGACTGTTTTTTTTGTTTAGTCTTATCATTGAACTTTGAACTGCCCGCTAGCGTAGTTAGGTGGGCGTTTGCCTTTAAAGCACCGGGTTTGATGCCCGGTGGGAACACAGGTGTTTTCCCACGGGAATTTGTGTTCCTGGTTTTGAGTATGTTGTGAATACTTTGTGAATCTTGGATGTTTACGGCCCCCCGATACAAGTCATTGAACTTAGTGTGGGGCTGTGAATGTGGAAGTGTGTTTATTTGTATATTTTTTAACCGGGCGACGCCGGGCGGGTCATCTTTTGAACTATCTACTCGCGTAAATGGGTACGCGTTTGCCTTCAAAGCAGCGGGATCGATTCGCGGTGGTAACAGAAGTTTTCTCCTTACGGGAAATTTGTGTTCCTGGTTTTTAATATGTTGTGAATCTTGGATGTTTACGGCCCCACGCTACAAGTCACTGAACTTAGTGTGGGGCTGTGAATGTGGAAGTGTTTATGTGTAGATTTTTTAACCGGGCAACGCAGGGTGGGGAATCTTTGAACTTTGAACTACCCACTGGCGTAGATGAGTGCGCGTTCGTCTTTAAAGCAGCGGGTTCGAATCTCGGTGGGAACACAATAACAAAAGTTTTTTCCCCACGGGCAGTTTATGTTTCTGGTTCTGGGTATGACGTGAATGTTGTGTGTGTGGTGTTCATTGTTTACGGCCCCACGACACAACTTATAGTACTTTTACAGTGGGGCTGTGAGTGAGAAAGCGTTTATATGTAAGCTTTTGTTTACCCGGGCAACGCCGGGCGGGTCAGTTAGTATATATATATATATATATAAGTTTAACCTATCTACCTATCTTGGTATGCTTCAATGTGACAAGTTTTTAATTCACCTATATTGTCAGTAAAAATAAACAATATAAACATAAACGCTTTCACAGTCACAGCCCCACACTAAGTTCGATGACAAATGTCATGGGTGCCGGAAACATCCTTGGGGAGATTACTTATGTTCGCGCCGGGAATCGAACCCGATAAATGTTTAAAAGGCGAACGAACCCAACTAAGCCAATGGGCAGTTTAATATACTTCCACACTTACAGGTTTACACACAAACATTCTGATTTATAATGTGTGATACAATCAGGTCTGGGCAATTTCGAACGCAACCATTTTGACGTTCTTTCTGTTAAGTGAGAGTCCACGACCCGATGGCTGCCGTGAAAGATCATTGAAATCAAAACGCGGACCAACCTGGGTTCGATTCCCAGCAGAAGCACAGTTTGAGAATTTATTTGTTTGAGTGTGGGTGAAATTGTCTTTGAACATAGTGTGGGGTTGCAAGTGTTAATGCTGATAAAAATTACCTCTATTTAGCAATTCTTCTTTCCACATGACACCTAAAGCGTCGCCTCTCGGCGCTGCCCTGTGTCCCGGTGTACATCTGAAATAAATAACAATTAAAGAATAATTATCTTCTTAATGTATTTAACTGTATTTGCATGCACAAAACTGAAATAGACTGAATCCCACGACATAGGACTCATCCTAGTACCACACATTGCCAGATATTTGACCCCCAGCAGTAGTGTGCAAACATTACTCTTTATAAAAATTAAAATGTATAACAAATTGTCGCGTGACATAACAGAGTTAAGCAAAAACGTATTCAAAAACATACTATAACATTTCTTTGAACACAATCCTTTTTATAAAATTAATGAATTCATGATTATGCCATTACAAACATCTTCAAAAATGAAGATGTTTGTAATGGCATAAGTTGACAGATTCAGTAGCGCGACACATTGACATAGAATAATTATAATAAATTTGCAATTTGATTTTTTTTTAAATATTGACATTATCATTGATTTATATATGTATTCTCTGATTATTATTATTTTATTGCAATGAACATGAACACACGACATAAATACTGTCTTTAATTTTGTTACTATTTGTTTTTGTGCTCATTTTAAATGCATTTATTTATATAATTTATTGTTTTTATAATTTTTGTAATTAATGGTTAAATAATAATAATATATTAATTGTAATTGACATACCTGTTATAACGTACTTTGTTATAAAGTGAATAAATGATGATTATGATTACTGTATGTACGGTTGTACGACAATGTTTACAGTGAACATTACAGGGGTTTAAGAGATTTAACATCTAATATATCAGGGTGACGAGCGCAGTGGTTTGCACGATTTTGACCTATGTTCAAAACTGGGTGCCACTGAACCGTCTATTACGGTTCAGTGGCACCCAGTTTTGAACATATGGTAAGCGTGACGCTTACCATCAGTCGACTAGCTTGAGGGGCATCAATTAATTACGTGACGTGATTTTGGCGATTTATCGACCCCTCTCTCCCCTTGGTGAGATGTCGTGAGATTTTGCTCGACCCTCTCCCCCTCCCCTAAACTCACGTGAGATTTTTCAAAATGCGTATATTTAATGTAAATAATATGTGCTTGATTGAGTTAAATTTATTAAACACACATTTATTTCAATTCTTTTTATTTTAGATTAACCCCAGCTATCTTACTATATTATTTTGCCAAATTTCAGTGGTTTTTATTTACTTCATTAAACCCAGTTTTTTCGCAATTTAACAATGTATTTTGCAAAAAAAAATTACGTGATATTTGCTGAGACACCCCCTCTCCCCCACGTGAGATTGGGTGAGGTTCGGCTCAACCCCCTCTCCCCTAAACGCGTCATGTAATTAATGTACGCCCCCTTGCTGGTTTCGTCACTCAATTACCATACAAACAATTGGGGAGGAGACAATGAGACAGTGAAGACCGCGGACTCATATATATATATATATATATATATATATAATAGCAGTTCCCGCGACTTCGTCCGCGTGATCATTGGACTTTTAGTAAGGATCCCTAATTTTATTGAAAACATAATATAGCCTATAGCCTTCCTCGATAAATGAACTATCCAACACTGAAAGAATTTTTCAAATTGGACCATCGGTTCCTGAGATTAGCGCGTTCAAACAAACAAACAAACTCTTCAGCTTTATAATATTAGTATAGATATATATAAATCTGCCCGGTCGAGGAAACATGTGACTAAAATTATTATTTCTTTTATCATATGACATTACTTATTTGTTTTTCAACGAGCAAACCTACATCTAGTCTGTAAGCATGTATAATTTGTTGCACACTGCGGAAGCTAATAAAGAATAGATAGCAGCTAGAATTAGCTCTCAATTGTTTTTTTAGTGTTCAGTCACGACAACTTATACGTAGGTATCTAAAGGTAACCTAGGACATCTAGATGAAGAAGCGTTGATGAATATTTTGTATAATATTTGATATGTTATGTTTATTTGCTGAAAATTAAGCCTACAGAGTTATTAACATAGTAGAAATATATTATTAATATAAACCGTAAATAACTTATTTTTATGTTACTAGCTGGTGCCCGCGACTTTGTCTGCGCAGGATTAGTACTTCCGAGTAGCTTTTAAATTTGTATTGCAATTTTTTATTTATGGTCACTATCTTGGCGATAATGGCTTTCACATAAAAGATATGCTGTCGCGGGCTTCTTTGTAGGACTATTTAAGATAAAAATTTCCATTATACATTATATTATGTGTAACTAATGGTTTTTGCGGCGCACGCCAGAATAGCTCGCAGATGGCTGATATTTTTCTACTTACTACTACTACTCCATGCCTTTTGTACCATCAAACAACAAGTCGAACTGTCAAACGTCATCCATTTATGGTTGACATACCTCCAGTTCGCTCGTAGCGTTTTGTTTCTACGTAGAACAGATGGAGTGGAACTCATTGCCTGCATCTTTGTTCCCTGAATGGTACAATCTGGGTGTCTTCAGGTCTAGAGTGAATAGGTACCTTCTAGGCAAGCATGTTCCATCTTCGGCCGCATCATCACTTTCCAACAGGTGAGATAGCGGTCAAATGCTTGCCTATCTAGCATAAAAAGGTGTGTATTGTAGTCAAACGTTAGCTTAGTCAGTGATAAAGAAAAGTGAATAACATTGAGGGAAAATTTTGTCGTTTGAAGCAGGGCTTGAGTGCCTCAGCGGTTATGTATGCATGTATTGGTAGATCGACGGCTGGAATTTATATATATATAATTTTGTAACTTTGTATTGTCATTTTTGTAGTTATTTATTTCTTTAGGATAAATAGTTGTGAGATTACCTGTAGACATCCGATATGCTGAGTTGTCCTTTCCTGCCTTTTTGGAATATTTCTTTCGTATACCTGTAAACAGTGCAACATATATTAAGTTATAAATGTTTGTATCAATAACGGGATATTTACCATGTATTTCGTTTGTTTTGAGTTTCCGATATTTCGGCACTGTTGCAAGCGCCATGATCACGGAGTAACTGGAGTAGTGCGGGTGGATGAAGATTTAGATTTACGAGCATACGAAAAGTGACCATGGTAGCTTGAAAACTTACATATATTAAGTTGACTTAGCACTTTGTCCGTCCGTCCGTCTGTTAGAGGTATCTAGCGTCTAAACGATACAAACGAATAACTTCAAATTTTCAGAGAATATGTAAAACTATGGCCTTAAGCCATAAATGGCAATTAAAATTTTAAGGGAGCACCCATATACGTAAGTGGGAAGTAAAATCTTTTTAATTTTATTATCTACCCTTGTATCGTTGAAAAGAGGTATCCAAGTAGAGTACGTAACCGGTTTAAAAAAAATCTATATTGGATAATAACAATTTGGTAGGCCACCAGACTCACTGTTTTTAGTCCTATTTTGTCCCGGAATCTATATCACAAATGGTTTCACATTTTAAACTGAAACTTACGCATAATATACGTTATATACTGTACTTGACGATTATTTAAAAAAAAAATTTGCAATTAATCTCAAAAGATTTTCTCTATTAGGCAAAATCAAAATCGTTTATTCACATGGGCCCCAATGAGGCACTCATGAAAGTTAATGACTCTACTGCCAAATGGAGGCGCGAGATCTCAGTTCAAAACGACTAGAATGCGCAAACGACTAGAATTTCCATATTTGTTTATAATTTACTGTACCTGTGTATGTAATTGAAGTCCTCCTAAACGGCAAGACCGATTTTGAAGAATTTTATGAGTTGGACTCAATTTTAATGGATTAGATTCAAGAAGTCAAGCAATACGTCACTCAGTAAAGTACTAGTTAAACATAAACATAAAGGAGGTAATATATTTTTTAAATGTATAAAATATTCATATTTATATCATTCTTATTAATTAATAATTTAGTCAATAAGTTTTTAGTATGTTATTAAAATAGGTACTAAGCAACCATAAACGTGAAAGAGGTATTTTTTTTCTTTCCGTGGTATTGCAACTCATGCCGCTGGGTATTATCGTTAGTATTGTTTTTTTTTGCCACTTATTCTTAATAGCTGAACCTAAAACCCCCCTTTTTTTTTCGTCGGGGGTTAACAAAGTATTTATAATAACTTTTTTATTTCTTATAATAACGCTTTCACACTCACAGCCCCACACAAGTTCGATGACTTGTGTCGTGGGTGCCGAAAACGATCACATCGCACTCACAATCACAACCAGAACCAGAAACACAAATTTTCCTCGGGAAGAAAACTTGTGTTCCCACCGGGAATCGAACCCGATACCCCTGATTAAGCGAACGTTCACTCAATAAAGCCAACGAGCAGTTTATAAACTAAGTTAAACTGAGCTAAAAATAACTTACCAAAATCCAAACTTGGACAGTAAATTCGCGTTCTCCCTCGGATTCTGTTTCCTCTCCGTATCGAAGTATCCCGGATCCATAGTTTAAGTACAATCTAAGTAAACTAAGTATAATTTAAGTACACTTAAGTTATCACTAAGTTTTGGCACCTTTTTTATGACTTTGATATGTTTTGTATCACTGGTTGGGTTTAAGTACTAAGTTGATTTTAAGTTATTAAGTTGTTTTAAGTTATTTTAAGTATAGGCCATGTTGCTTGATCTGAAACAAAAGAAATTGACAAATTAATAATTATTTTTAGTGCACGATTTTTTTATTTTTTTATGCTAATTAGGCAACCATTTGACCACATCTCACCTGGAAAACGCGTTCACACTCACAGCTCTACCCTTAGTCCGTGGACTTGTATCGTGGGTATCGGAAATATGCACATCTTACACAAATCACACTCGGTACCAGAAACACAATATTTCCCTTGGGGAGAAAACTTCCGCCGGGAATCGATCACGATACGCGTGCTTAAAACACGAACGCTCACCCATCTAAGCCAACGCCAATTATTTCATTTAATTCTTTTTTATTCTCAATAGTTATAAGCAGACCACTATCTCACCTGATGAAAACCGAAGATGCGGCCGAAGATGTAGCATGTTTACCTAGAAGATACTATTAATTCACTTTTATCAGACCACGGGTATACGACTCTCCCCACAGGAAATGTTCAATCAGCACTCACAACCCCACACTTATTTCAAAGATTGTACCATAGTTGCCGGAAACATTTACATCACATCCAGAACCAGAAGCAAATGCCCTTTGGGAAGGAACATTATTTTTCGGTTGGGCATCAAACCCAGGACCGCAGAGTAGAAAAAAAGCCCACTACGCCAACAGGCTCGTCTTGTGTGCGTGACGAACCCCACTTAGTGAGATAATGATGATGATATTTCACTCTTGTTAGTGACACTGCGATACAAGTCTTACAACTAAGAGTGGGGCTGTGAGTGTGAATGCGTACTTTATGCGTTTAACTATTAGGTGGAGGGTGATAGGCCTAGATAGGCACTGGGTCTCCATCTAAGTTTCGAAATTAATGCGGGGTTGTGAGTGTGAATACATTTTTATGCGTATAATTATTAGGTAGAGGATGGCAGGCTTAGATAGGCACTGGGTATCTATTTTAGTCTGATTTAGTCTCGAAATTATATATGTGTTTAAAAACACAAATACTATATACATGGGAGGACTTAATGCTACGGCGTTTTCTACCAGTCATTCTACTATTACATACATACAATTACATACATATAGTAACACCTCTTTCCCATCGGGGTAGCCAGAGACCACTTCTCTCCACCTACTACGATCCTGACACACATCTTTTGCTTCTCCTACATTCATGAGTCTTTTCATAGATGCTCGTTGGTTGCGGGTACTTTTGACCTGTCCTTTTCTCAAGACGTTTTCTATCTGGTCGTGATACGTTCGCCTATATCGACCCTTACCAACTTGGCCATTTACACTCGCCTTATAAAGCTTCGTCAATCTTCTGTCGTCCATCCTCTCTACATGTCCAAACCATCTAAGCATCCCTTTCTCAATCTTTGTCACTACATCTTCTACCACTCCGCAATCTTCCCTAATCACAATATTCCTCACTTTGTCCATCAGAGTCACTCCAGCTATATTTCTTAGCCCTCTCAATTCCACAGCATTTATCTTACTTTCATGCTTTTTCTGCCAAACCCAACACTCGCTACCATACATAAGTGTTGGCACCTACTATTCCAGGAGATATAAATCGGCGTGCAATAAATGAAATGAAAATGAAAATGAAAAATCTTTTTATTTGGACAAAAACGTAACTAATTTGTAACGCTCCATATACTTATAACTATCTATAGTAATAGTAGGAACACTATTGTGTGTCAACACAGCATCTTATATTATAACTTGGCTTATACAGGTGGTTCATAAATAAACTATGCTGATCAGATATTTGTTGTGTACATGGATAAACACTAACTCCTAACTAGGTTGCCCTGTGTGTAGGATATCAGTGCTCTCCCGCCATCTCACAAATAGGTACTTTACTGTATAGTTTATTGTAGATTGTACAAACAATTTAATCGGTAATCAAATTCTGCTGTAAGTAGTTTTAGCTCAACTAAACAGTTATTGACATTTAGTTTTACATGTAAAAGGTTTTTTTTTTTTATTATTTTAATTATTAATTAAACTAATGTTAGGTACTATTGTGAATCTTAATGTGAATAGTACTTACACACTTACTTGTTTTCATAATAATGTCCCAAAATTCTCAATAAATGAAGCTATACAATAAAATTGTTGCGGGCTGTGGGTGTGCGCGTTGTGAAAGTCAAGTTGACTCAAGTTCACGGCATCGTTAAGTTACAAAGTGTACCGGAATAAGGAAATACGTGTTTTATTATAATAAATAGCCTTTAAAGTTATTCAAGTTGCATTAAAATTTTCCTGTTCGCCTTTACGTAAGTCATTGGTCTTAGATAAAACAGGTATCTTCTAGGCAAGCGTGCTCCATCTTCCACCACATCGTCGCTTTCCATCAGGTGAGATAGTGGTCTAATGATTGGCTATAAAATATAATATAACGCAAGCAAAGCTTTAAAAACCGACTTCATCGCTTATATTAAAAAAAAAAAACAATAACACAGTCGAATTGAAAACCTCCTTTTTTGAAGTCGGTTGAAAATGAGATACTTGTTAAAAACATTTTTTTTTTAAATCTTTTAGAACTCTCCATTTATGCTGTCTCCAAAGATCCATATTGGATTTAGAGTGACGTCCTCTATTTTTCGAGTTATTCTCAGCAAGCCCTTTCATTTGATACCCATATTGGTGCAGTTATTTTTAAAATAACTTGTCCGCCATTTTGTGTGTTCCGCCATGTTGGATTTAAAATGACGTCACACAGCTTACCAAGCATTGTCATCCAAACTAAACGTGAATACAAAATTTCAGCTCAATCGTTTGAAGATATCTGCTTCAAAATTAAGTTGCAAGATTCCACCCGAACAAACATACTTACATACATACAGTGCAAGCTAAATAAAAACTTGTAAAAATAACCTACGTGTTAATAAAATCAAACATCTTTATTGCAAAAAGGTGACTGTGTTACAAATCTATTTGTCATTTCTCTTGTACTTAAGGAAATTTTAATAAGGACATAAATTAATTATTAATTGATTTGCATAATTGTAATTTTAAAAGAAAAAACCTACTTCATCGCTTATATTTTGGTTTTGGATCGATTTCGATAAAATTTATATGAGACCGCCTCTGAAGTATAATCTACCAAAGAAAAAAATAATTTTGAGAATCGGTTTACAAATGGGGGAGAAATCGGTAAACATATATATATAAAACATACAGTCGAACATAGTACCTCCTCCTTTTTTGAAATCGGTAAAAAATTGCCTATGTGTTAATCCTAGGTATAAGCTATATACATTCCAAATTTAATCCAAATGCGTTCAGCCGTTACAGCGTGAAGAGAAAACAAACATTTTTACACACTTACACATCGACTTTCGGATTTATAATATTTGTGTGATATACAATATCTATCTATAGTCTTATGTGGCTAGATTTTGCCAATGTCACCCCACCTTGTAAGGGTAGTTTTCGTGATTAATTCGCCCTGACCTTCGACGCACCCCTAAAATAGTATCATATACTATTATTTCTTCTGTGCCCTGGGGTAGGACCACAATATTGAAATCGATAGACGTGATGACGTCATAGGCCACTGTCTAGTGGCCTACAGTAGTGATTTACTTTCTAGGGTTCAGTACCCTAGGGTGCAAATAGGATGTAAATACAATCTGGGTGTCTTAAGTTTAATATGTACATTCTAGGCAAGCATGTCCCATCTTCGGCCGCATCGTAATTTTCTATCAGCAAAAACAAAAAAGGATCCTATTAATACGTAGCGCTATTTAGTCTGTCTGTTCACACTATCAAAATTAAAATCAAAATCATATATTCACATGGGCCCCAAAGAGGCACTCATGAAAGTTGAATGACTCTACTGCCAGATTCAAAAGATTACAGCAATCTCAAGAAGATCCTGGCAAGAAACTCGGCGGCGCATTTTTTTTTTAATCATTCCTTATCATTCATGTATCTGTCTGTTAACGCTTTTTTTCTTTTGTCTCCAGAAAAAAAGCTAAAACAAGAGATAATTCAAAATAACTAGTCGTTCGCTCCGAACTGAGATCTTGCGCCTGCATTTTGCCTCATAGATTTTTTTTTTGAGGTTATATGATTTAACTTTTTTTTTAGTAGTAATTGTTTGATTATTTGTATTTGTTGTTTAATAAGAGGATGTAACGGATATTATATGTCAATTTTAGTGTTATGTATGGCCATTTTTGACGTGATAACGTCTTATAAATCGATGAACACCGGCTGCACGCACGAAAAGTGTCACGTTCCGCCTGAGTCGAGCGTGCAAGCGAGAGCGCGGAACAAGCGATAGAGAGGCACGATCGGCCAAGCGTTCGTCTTATGACGTTATCACGTAAAACTATCGTCCGTAAACCGACTTTACAGTCAAACAATTTTTTTTTTAGATTGAACTCGGTACAAAAGGTCTAAAAACAGCGTACCAAAATGTTATTTTCCATCATAGATTTTATTTAAAAACAGTTTCGTACTTTACTTGCCTAATTATTTTCAACAACACCACACATGAGCACAACAAAAAAAATACTGTTCCACTCTTACATGTATGGGTGCCCCCTTAATATTTTCATTTACATAATTTCAATAGCCATTTTTTTTGGTTTGAGCCATAGGTTTACGTATTTTCGCTTATATGGTTTAGACTCTAAATGCCTCTGACAGATGTACGGACGGATAAAGTGCTGAACCACTTAAGCCACTTAGCGATCTCGCTTCGCTCGATAAATTATATATTTTTTTATAACTGACTAAGTAAACGTTTGACTACAATCACACCTGATGAAAAGTGACGATGTTCTAAAGCTGGCTTCCGACGGTGCGTGATACTGCGGAGGACGCGGACCAGCCCGCACCGACGCACCAAGGGAAGAGTATCGTCCGTGGTAGCATAGTATAAACAAAGAAGTATGTTATATTCATAGAGTGGTACCAAATGCTTGTATGTGTGCACGGCCGTACGCACGTGCCTCAGCACGCTATGGTGGTATCGCAGACACGTCCGGTGCGATGATGCGTCCTATCCGCGGAGAGTAACTTCAAAGGACTATGCATTTTGGAATGATAAAATGGCTTCGCTCTCAAGAAACATACTCAGACACGCACCGTTGGAAGAGCCTTGTGTGGGTGATAATCCGCAGAATAACGCACCGTCGGAAGCCAGCATCATGGTTATATCTTTTATCTTCTCGGTGTCGAGATTGTTAACCAATCTTAGATGGGAATTTAAGATAAGCAGTTGTAGAGTCATAATCACAAATCCCTATCACCTAACATCTACTATGACGACCCAGTGGACAGGTGTCCGCTCTGTGCGCCGTGGGTCCTAGGTTCGATTCCCGGCAGGAGCACAAATTCCTTCCCAAGGGATATTTGTGCTTCTGGTTTTGGGTGTGTTATATGAATGTTAGAAGGCGACCACGCAACCAACTAAACCAACGGGCAGTTTGAATCATCGCAATCGATCATAACTTTTAAGCAGCCTGCTCTTAACTCACTAGGTGTTGTCGTGTTATCGGCTTGTCTAGACGAGCGCCAACCTTTGCAATTTATCATAATTTTAAGGCAGCCTGCTCTTAACTCACTAGGTGTTGTCGTGTTATCGGCTTGTCTAGACAAACGCTAACCTTAGCAATTTATCCAAACTTTAAGGCAGCCTGCTCTTAACTCACTAGGTGCTGTCGTGTTATCGGCTTGTCTAGACAAACGCTAACCTTAGCAATTTATCCAAACTTTAAGGCAGCCTGCTCTTAACTCACTAGGTGTTGTCGTGTTATCGGCTTGTCTAGACAAACGCTAACCTTAGCAATTTATCATAGCTTTAAAGCAGCCTGCTCTTAACTCACTAGGTGCTGTCGTGTTATCGGCTTGTCTAGACAAACGCTAACCTTAGCAATTTATCAAAACTTTAAGGCAGCCTGCTCTTAACTCACTAGGTGTTGTCGTGTTATCGGCTTGCTAGCTAGACGAGCGCTAACGTAAGCGACGATGTGTTCGACGATGGAGCAAGCTTGCCTAAAAGATACCTATTCACTCGCGACTTGAAGACTCCCATATTGTACTCATCAAGAAACTCAGACTCAGGTAAGAAGTTCCATTCCTTTGCGGTTCGCACAATGAATGTGGATGCAAAACGCTTAGTGCACATTTGTGGAATGTCCACCATATAGCGGTGTCGGTTAGCAGTTTGTCTGCTTGTCCGATGATAGAACGGGGATGGGGGAACTAGATCGTGCAGTTCCTTAGCACACTCACCGAAATGTATCCGATAATAATTTAAACGCAAGCAAAGCTTAGAAAAACCGACTTCACCGCTTTATCATCGGAACCTTGATCAGATTTAATGTATAAACACGCATTTTTGACTATAACTCAAAAACAAGAGATCAGACCTTAATCAAATTTTAATGGTACTACATAAAAAGCATCAGCTTTCAAATATAAAAAGAATCATCAAAATCGGCTCACAACAAAAGAAGTTATGAGGTAACTTTTGAAGTCGGGTAAACGAGAACATCGTCAAAGTACCCATTTTTCGTCACAAAATAGGCATTATTGACGATACTTTAAGAACTACTGTTCAGATCTTGATCAAATTTGAATGGGACTAATTAGTAAGCAACAACTTTCAAACTAAAAAAAAATTTCGAAATCGGCTCACGTGGAGAGAAGTTATGAGGTAACACACATAAAAAAAAATACAGTCGACTTGAGTACCTCCTCCTTTTTTGGGAAGTCGGTAAAAAAACCGAAAAACTAGCTACCATGCGATGACCCAAGCTCTGAAGCTAATAATACTAAAATGTATCTCACACGATTACCATTATACCAATGACCCACTTGTAACACTCGGCCAGTACCTGATGACCCCTCGATAGAGGGTTGACCTTTGTGATGAGAGGTCTACACAGATGTTCGATTGCATGATTGACATTAGGTAGGTACGTACTAGTTCTGATGGGCTTATCTTTGACTGACAGTTGGTTTATTTTGCGATAGGCTTCATATAATATTAGTTATATCTTTCACGTTCATTATTTTTTACCGACTTTCACAAAAAAGAAGGAGGTACTCAAGTCGACTGTATTTTTTTTTATGTGTGTTACCTCATAACTTCTTTCCACGTGAACCGATTTTGAAAAAAAAAGAATTGGAAAAGACTAATTGGAAAGCAACATTTTTAGATTGAAAGATGTTGCTTTTCAATTGGTCCCATTTAAATTTGATCAAAATCTGATCAGTAGTTCTTGAAATATCGTCAATAATGCGTATTCCGTGGACTACATTGACGATGTTCTCGTTTTTAACCGACTTCAAAAGTTACCTCATAACTTCTTTCGTTACGTACTTTTCGTTCGTACGTTTAACGGTACAATCTGGGTGTCTTCAAGTCTAGAGTGAATAGATACCTTCTAGGCAAGCATGTTTCATCTTAGGCTGCATCGTCACTTTCCATCGGATGAAATAGCGGTCAAATGCTTGCCTATCTTGCATAAAAAAAAAGATATCAAGTTAGGAGTGTTCCATATACACTCGACTGGGCATGCAAACATTTGGGTAAAATTAAAAATAATGTAAAAAAATAATTAATAAAATGTAGGTATAGTCAACTAATTAAATAAAACAACAACATATAATGTGAGCAACACAAAAATTCGAATTCATATTATAATGTCTTCTAATAACTCTAATATCGTCTACTATCATCAGTCAATAGTTCAACACTAAAAGTCATTTTAAGAGTATTCGGGCAAAAGGGACCACAAGAATAGGGACCGCGGTTCCTTTCGTCCAATTAGTCAAATAGAAGCGCGATCCTTGTACAGTTTGTACAGTTGCGATGTACTTGTACAGTTAACACAAAAATCAGGCTGTTAAAAACACTACCCTCTGCGTCACGCAGTCGAGTAAAAATACGGTCATTTATGTTGTATTTTTTTAGTACCTTGACAATATCTATTAACCGAATCGAGCAACTATTGACAAGAATTTTGCACAGTCTGTCATTCTCGGTCATGCTTCATTCTATGGACTAGAGATCCCATTATCTATGGTCTACGGATTAGTAACGTCCTGTTTACCATAGAGGTTATTCGGAGTTCAAAAAAGTTTGGAATATCTAGTCTGGCGAATCCATTGGCCGTCCGTGATTCTGATGTCACACACTAAATTAAATTTCAACTATTCCTGACTTTTTCAAAATAGGAACACAAAACAGAGATAGCATACATTTTAGTGCTGTCAAGTTAGTCAGAACTTAGATGTGTATGCAAGCTTAGTCGAGTATGTAATTGGTGTTGACTAAAAACACGTGCCTTTCTGCTTCTGCTGTTCATATTTTAATTGATAAACTAGCTTGACAGCACCTAAAATGTATGCTATCTCTGTCTTGTGTTTCTATTTTGTAAGAGACAGGGATAGTTTAAATTTAATTTAGTGAGTGTACATCAGAATTGAGGCCACTATGCAACCAATTGCCAGTAAGGAGTGTTAATCAATATTCGAACTGCCAGTTAGCATAGCTGAGCTGGCTGCTTAGAGCTTAGTTCGAGTTCGGTTCCCGGTAGGAGCACAGTTTTCTCCCTATCACAAAATTTCACGAGAATCGGTTGAGTAATGCGACCTGTAGAGGAGAACATACGGACATCCGCCGGACATAAAACATATGTTTGCTTAAGAGGCCAAGGACTGTGTAACGAGTCGATTGCAAAACTCCGTCGTTGTATATGCTGTCTCTGTTTAACTGGCAAACTGTGCCCATGCTTGATGCGATAGCACTACCGACCGAACAAAATTTGTTAGAAATTATGATAGTTGCCGTAATACCAAAAATGATGAATGTAAATGTAATGTTTAGCCATTGTTTTTTGCATTAATAGTACCTTGAAATGATAATCTATATTCCTGCTGTAATGACAAAATAAATGTGTTAGTTTTTAACACAAAACGAATAAGTTAAACATGCGACATTTACGTCTTAATAATGTGTAAAAATCAATTGGTTTATATTTCGTTTTAGGTAATTATTTTGGTATAAAAACTATCCAGGGACCTAGATTAATACGTTTTTAATCTGAATAACAGAGCAGTATGGTGGTAATATGCTTGAATTATAAATAATTTCGGTATTACGATTGTATGGGCAAATCAACCACCGGAGGCTCCTTTTAAGCTGAAACGGAGTTGGCAATCGCTCGGTCAACAACAACAAATGTATTAGGCATTAATATAAATAATATACAATTAAGCATATATATAAACAGCCTAGTTTTAATATTGAAAACATGTACTCAAGATAACCTAGTTAGGTATCTATCTTTGAAAAGTGGTAAACATTTGACAACACAAGGTTTACTGTATTTGCTTAACTACTATGTATTTTAATAATATCATATGCATTGTATTGTTCTCTATTTACATTGTTAGATACATTTCAACACAGAAGGTGAATTATTGATAACGAAACAATTATTTGTTCGTATTGTGCAACATCGTTATAAGTTTTCTTTGTTAGTTGGCGAGTAAGTAAAGAAGCCTTCTTCAAATGTATCTTACATATCTAATACCTTTAAACGAGCAATCCTACTAATATTATAAATCTGAAAATTTGTGTGTAAGTGTGTAAGTATGTTTGTTCCCTCTTCACGCTTTAACGGCTGAACGGATTTGGATGAAATTTGGAATATACATAGGATTAACACATAGGCTACTTTTTAACTTGATAATAGCGGGCGCAGCCGCGGGGCACGGCTAGTTTTATATATGTGTGTGTAATCAGGATCTCAGAAACGACTACAACGATTTTCATGAATTTAGTATGCAAGGAGTTTCGGGGGCGATAAGTCCCTCTATTGCCCGTGTTACTATCAGTCTTACTACCAGTAGTAACACGGGAATTAAATCTTCCTCTGTTACTACCAACAGGTCCAGTCGATCTAGCTAGGTTTCAATTTTAGAAAACGTCGTTTTATCCGTGTTTTTAGCCGAGCAAAGCTCGGTCATCCGGGTACTATCTAAATGATTGTAAATAGAATGTAAATAGTATGTATAATAGACCAAAAGCTTATTTTTTATTTATATTTTTTTGCCGTTAAAAAAACCATTAATCAAAGCATTTCATATCAAATATTTGAATAATTTAAACGTAAGCAAAGCTTAAAAAAGTACCGCCTTCTCCGCTTATATTTTGGTTTTGGCTTGATCGATTTCGATAAAAATTTTATCGGACCACCTCTGAAGTATAATCTTAGATTATACTTCAGAGGTGGTCCCGATTCTTCCCGATTAATAATCTAGCAAGCAAAAAAATAATTTTGAGATTTTTCCGTCTAGAACTTCCCAGATAGAGCGTCGTCGGAGGTATTTTCATTTCAACATTTTGATTTTGCCACTTGTCAAGCAATATTTACTTCACATACTAACCTTAAGCTTAACCACTAAAAAGCAATGTTCACTATAGTATCGAAATGTAACAACCCAATTGGCGCGTCTTGGGTCCTGGGTTCGATTCCCGGCAGGAGTACAATTTTCCTTCCCAAGGCAGATTTGTGCTTCTGGTTCTGGGTGTGAATGTGTGTGTGATATGCAAATTGTTCCGGCTCCTACGACACAAGTCTTCGAACTTAGTGAGAGGCTGCGAGTGTGAATGCGTTTGTCTGTTTAGGTTGAAGTCGGTGAAAAACGTTTGAAGTGTAATTTTTTTTAGCCTTATTAAGCTTATGTATATACATGACACAGACGACCTTTCGGAAAATTCCCACGGCATCGACTAAACGGTAAAGCAAAAAAAGAGGCAGCGTTCAGCGGTCCATGATATGATATGTTAGTGATAACGGCACCCACGCCGCGATACAAGAATTTAAAGAATTAATTAATGCATTCAATTCTTTCCATCACGTGAGATAGTGGTCAAATGCTTGCCTATCGAAAATAAATTTGATGATTTTTAATTTTAATTTAATAATTTTTATAATTTATTAGTTTAGTTTGACATTTATATTGCTTTTAATAATTAATTAGTATTGTAACTTAATTTATTTGTAATTTTGTAGTTTTTATGGGTTAATTTACCTGAAATAAATGGATTTTATTTTATTATTTATTTATTTATAAAAAAAAAGTTTAGTTTGGAGTTGTGCTTGTGGATTTATTGATCGAGCGTAGCGAGATCTCTAAGTTGATTTGGGTGGTTCAGCTCTTTGTCCGTCTGTCTGTCTGTCAGAGGCATATAGTGTCTTAACCATACCAGCTAATAACTTCAAATTTTCAAGGAATATGTAAATCCCAAAGCCAGAAATGGCAATTAAAATGACATAAATTAAAAATATTAAGGGGGCATGATACACGTCAGTGGGGAGCAAAATATATTGTTTAAAATATTGCGGGGGCACCGATCAGTGGTGAGCATTTTTTTTATACCCGTGTATTTTTGTACCCATTAGTGGGGGTATCGTTGAGAAGAACTCGACAAGTAGAGTACGGAACCATTAAAAAAAAACTATATTGGAAAATAACAATTTGGTAGGCCACATATGTCACTGTTTTTAGACCTATTTTGTCCCGGGTCTAACTCAAAAACGGCTACACATTTTAAGCTGATACTTACGTATAAAATCCGTTATATCCTGTACTTGAACAACAAATAGAGAAATCAAACATTTATTACTATAAACAACAGATAGATAAAATAGATAGATACATTCTTTATTTGCACACCAAAAAAAGAACACTTACAAAGAAATCTTAAATATAACATAGGACCACAAAGGGCGGTCTTATCGCTCAAAGCGATTTCTTCCAGACAACCAAAGGGAGATGATAAAAATATTACAAACAGGGACGGTGGTGTACCTCAACACGTATTTAAATTAATAAATGTACTTACACATACTTATTAATATTAGATACATAATATACATACAAAAACATACATAAATCATAATAATATATTATAAACAAACACATACTAATATTTAATACTATACATATAAAACAGAACTAGCCGTGCCCCGCGGCTTCGCCCGCTATTATCACGTTAAAAAGTAGCCTATGTGTTAATCCTAGGTATAATCTATATACATTCCAAATTTAATCTAAATCCGTTCAGCCGTTAAAGCGTGAAGAGGGAACAAACATACCTACACACTTACACACAAACTTTCGGATTTATAATATTAGTAGGATTAATTAAATAACCTTAAAAGTTTTTCTCTAATAGGCAAAATGTAGGCGCGAGATCTCAGTTCGGGGCGAACAACTAGCAATATAAGTGTAATGTATGCCTTATTGAAATATCAGCATAAATTAAGTATGCTATGGTATCAGTAACAACCTACCAAACGGCATTAAATATTCATGCTTGATAGAGCGTTGACCTTAGCCAAATAGTAGGTATATTTATGTTCTGCGCCTGAGTTGACAACTATTTTTTTTTTTATGCCAAACTGACCTTGTTGTTTTAATCTCTTAGCAACTAGGAAAGAACTGATATCGGAGGCGAGCGAGTGTAGTTTTGATTTTCTACCGACTTCACAAAAAGGAGGAGTAACTGTATTTTTTTTTTGTGTGTTACCTCATTATTTTTTTCAACTTGAAACGATGTTGAAATGTTTTTTGTTTGAATGATGTTGCTTTCAAAT
This sequence comes from Lomographa bimaculata, assembly GCA_948107665.1. NCBI lineage: Eukaryota > Metazoa > Arthropoda > Insecta > Lepidoptera > Geometridae > Lomographa > Lomographa bimaculata. The sequence goes on from OX403614.1 coordinate 8,653,725, forward strand.
TGGTCACGTTTAAGTTTGATCAAGATCTAATTAGTAGTTCTTGAAATATCTTCAACTAGCCGTGGCTAGGCTTCGCCCGCTATTATCAAGTTAAAAAGTAGCCTATGTGTTAATCCGAGGTATAATATATGTACATTCCAAATTTCATCCAAATCCGTTCAGCCGTTAAAGCGTGAAGAGGGAACAAACACACACAAACTTTCGGATCTATAATATTAGTAGGAAATAGTAGGATAATGCGTCATCCAATCTGATCAAAGTTCCGAAGATAAAGCGGTGAAGTCGGTTTTTTTAAGCTTTGCTTGCGTTTATTTATCTTTTCAAACTTTCGACCACTATCTCACCAGATGGTAAGCAACGATGCGGTCGACGATGGAGCACGTTTGCCTAGAAAATGCCTTGTCACTCGCGATAGTTCCGAGTCCGTAGTATAAATAAAGTACTTGACATTGAACACCACTAATACGTAAATGTCGAGTGTTAGCCAAAAAAACAGTCTTAGGATTTTTTTTACTATAATTATTAACCTTCGTGTTGTTTTTGCTCTTTAACTGGAACCGGTTCTATTTTTAAAACTGTTACTAGAATAATTAAACACTACTTAAAAAATCAAACTTAAAAAATCGACTTCACCGCTTTATCTTCGGAGCTTTGATCATATTAGATGTACTAAACACGCATTATTGACGATATTTCAAGAACTACTGATCAGATCCTGATCAAATTTAAACGGGACCAATAAGAAAACAACATCGTTCAAACAACAAAAAAAATATTACAAAAGAGGTTCACGTGGAACGAAGTTATGAGGTAGCAAACAAAAAAAAACGATAAAAATACTGCCGACTTGAGTACCTCCTTTTTGTGAAGTCGGTAGAAAAAATTACAAAGAAACATGGGAGAAGCCGAAAACGCGGGTACAAGTTCTTGTGAAAATGTCAGCCATTTTCAACCCAGTTGCAGTTATCCTTGAGAGCCTGCGTATTCCAGGTCTAGTGTGTTTACCAGCTTCGATCACATCGTCACTTACCATCAGGTGAGATAGTGGTCAAACACAAGCCTGTCACAAATAAAAAAAAAAAAAAAAAAAAAAAAACCCGCGTTTTCGGCATCTCCCAGGTTCCGTTGTTTTTTTTTTTGTATGTATGTTACTCGATATCTCCGCCAATTATGAATCGATATCGATGATTCTTTTTTTGTTTGGTAGATTATACCGCTCCGGCCGCGAGGTTCGGTCGCGTAGTTCGATCAAGCGAACCACAAGGATTTCTAGGTCCTTACGGTTCATACTTCAGAGGTGGCCATATAAATTATATTATTATACCTGCCATCTGTTGCTATGCCAAGTAAAAAAAATTGTTTTACCTTTGTTGCAAACTTCTGTTTAAATGTATTATCTTAGGGTGTCTCTGCCAACTTTTGTCAAAATGTATATATGTAGAGCTAGACTATCGCTGCAAACTTTTTGTCAAAATGTATAGAGCTAGACTATCGCTGCAAACTTTTGTCAAAATGTATAGAGCTAGACTGTCGCTGCAACCTTTTTGTCAAAATGTATAGAGCTAGACTATCGCTGCAAACTTTTTGTCAAAATGTATAGAGCTAGACTATCGCTGCAAACTTTTGTCAAAATGTATAGAGCTAGACTGTCGCTGCAAACTTTTTGTCAAAATATATAAAGCTAGACTGTCGCTGCAAACTTTTTGTCAAAATGTATAATGCTAGTCTGTCGCTGCAATCTTCTGTCAAAATGTATAATGCTAGTCTGTCGCTGCAAACTTCTGTCAAAATGTATAATGCTAGTCTGTCGCTGCAAACTTCTGTCAAAATGTATAATGCTAGTCTGTCGCTGCAAACTTTTAGTCAAAATGTATAATGCTAGTCTGTCGCTGCAAACTTCTGTCAAAATGTATAAAGCTAGACTGTCGCTGCAAACTTTTTGTCAAAATGTATAAAGCTAGACTGTCGCTGCAAACTTTTTGTCAAAATGTATAGAGCTAGTTTGTCGCTGCAAACTTCTGTCAAAATGTATAAAGCTAGACTGTCGCCGCAAACTTTTGTCAAAATGTATAGAGCTAGACTGTCGTTATTTCACGTCATTAATTAATTTATTTTTGACATATTTTATTGATTTTATAAAAAAAATTGAATACTTATATAACTGTTCTTTAAGTGACTGAGTATCCCATTATCTTGACGCAAATCTAGGCAAAACATGACGGCCAGAAATTATTTAAATATCATTTTGCATGCATGTTTTTGTATGTATTCAACTCATATTTTAACAATGGAATAATCTTCGTCTTTGTCTAGGTTACATAGGGTACATATAGGTTACTTATACTATACGTTATACACCCTTACATTTGACAGCGATCTAGAGTTTCTCAAATAAACGTAACTTATCAGAACTGTTGATACAATAGTGTAATGACACTGACACTCGGACAGACTGTGTTTACGGAATTCTCTATAAACATTTGAATTAGTGGTAAAGATGAGTGTTTAGTAAACTGTTCCTATTATCAAGTAGTTTGACCTGTATCTCACCTGTAATGATGTGGCTGGGTATAGTAAGCACGCTAGGATTAGAACGAAGCCCTAAGGTGCAAAGAGACGCAAGCAAAGTCTAAAGAAACCGACTTCACCGCTTTATCTTCAGAACCTTTGATCTGATAGATGAATTAAATTTTAATCACTATTCTAATTACCTAAAGATAAAAACACACACACGACCATACGCACACACAAAATCAAAATCGTTTATTCACATGGGCCCCAAAGAGGCACTCATGAAAGTTAATGATTCTATTGCCAGATTCGCAAAATTACAGTCATCTCGAGAAGAACCTGGCAAGAAACTCGGCGGCGCATTCTTAATCTCTAATACATAATTTTATTAACCTAGGTCAAGGTGTTATTATGGCAGTCGCTAGAAAGAGCTTGTGCAGTTTGCCTCCCACACAAACACTATTCTAACTAAGGGGTATATACATCAATGCGATCACCTTTTTTAACCACAGACAATTCTCGCCCGTATACTGTCGCACATAAAGGCGTATATTGCGTAAATTACATAGTGGCGGTTACGCAAGATCACGCATGGCCATCTTTGGTTTTTTTATGGTTTTATTAAAATTTCGTGAAAACACGATTAAAATAAAAAAAATAAGCTGATGAAATCATTCGTCTGTTTATATGCGTATCCTACTAATAATATAAATCCGAAAGTTTGTGTGTAAGTATGTTTGTTCCCTCTTCACGCTTTAATGGCTGAACGGATTTGAATGAATTTCGAATGTACATAGATTATACCTAGGATTAACACATAGGCTACTTTTTAACTTGATAATAGCGGGCGAAGCCGCGGGGCACGGCTAGTATGAAATAATTTTCACAGTGTTTTGATATAAAATGGCGGAACGAAATGATTACAAAAATACAAATTGATGTTATTTGCATGAGATTTGTTATTTTTTCCTTTATATTTATGAAAGTTATGAATATTCTAAGAAGAAGGTATCATCTATCGTATCACACAGATTACGACGTATATTTATTTGGTTTTATTATGAATGCCGAGTAAAACAGTTACAAAAAACACGCGTTTTAGATGAAATTCTGGTATCGCCACCCTAAAGTAAAATAATAAGTAGTAGTAGACATACCTATTCTTATAATGTCAAATGTGGATACCTAGTATAAGATCTACTTTATTGTATCAATAATTAAACGCAAGCAAAGCTTAAAAAACCGACTTCACCGCTTTATCTTCGGAACCTTGATCAGATTTTATATTATATTAAACACGCATTATTGACAATAACTCAAAAACTAGAGATCAGATATTGATCAAATTTCAATGGGACCACATGAAAAGCACCAGCTTTCAAATAAGAAAATAATCATCAAAATCGGCTCACAATTAAAGAAGTTATGAGATAACTTCAAAAGTTATCTAATAACTTCTTAAGTCGGTTAAAATCGAGAACATCGTCAATGTAGCCCAAGGAATACGCATTATTGACGATATTTCAAGAACTACTGATCAGATCTTGATCAAATTTAAATGGGACCAATAGGAAAGCAACATCATTAAAACAAAAAAAATCATAATCGGTTCACGTGGAAAGAAGTTATGAGGTAACAAACATAAAAAACAATACAGTCGACTTGAGTACCTCCTCCATTTTTGTGAAGTTGGTAAAAAAGATTAATCAAACAAATCAAATTATAAAAATCGATCCGTCTTGATTTATAAAGGTGTAACTAGCCCGAGTTTGTTTTATATATGTAGATATAATTAGTCTGAGTCACCCACGTCCGTAGGAGGATACCCCTTAAGTCTGACTCCCTACACGTAGTCCCCGGGTGGTGCTAATCAGGTGACATTTGAGAGGTGGTAGAGCATTTTGTGAGTTGCTCCCCTGGCTTGCTACCAAAGTAGCTTACCACCATCAAGTTGAAAGTCTGCCGCCAAGCCAAATACGGTGCTCCGGCAGTTATCCTTGAGAGCCTGCGTATTCCAGGTCTAGTGTGTTTACCAGCTTCGATCACATCGTCACTTACCATCAGGTGAGATAGTGGTCAAGCACTAGCCTGTCACAAATAACTAAAAAAAATAAAAATTATGCGTTTGACTTTAAATGTTTAATTGTTGAACAAACACCACTTTAAGTAGGTACACACGTATTGTACATCTATACTATAAAGTGGGTCGGTAAATATTGTTATCACCTCAAACAAAAACTTTATTACGTGTCTGTTAAAGTGGTTTATAAATGCGAATGTCTGCGCAAATATGTAAAGTTACATTGAGATTAATAAAACTAGTTGTTTGCCCCGAACTGTGATGACGTGATGACTTTTGGCTGGCATAAATTTTATTTTATTTTATTTTTATTTATTTGGAAAACCAAACAGCCTTCTTACAAAATAAGTCAAAAACGTGAGAATGAGAGCACCTAGGCCAACATAGGTTATCACTTATATAAACACCTCGGTAAAGGTACACGAAAACTAAATAATTAATTATTGTTAAAACTAACTATACGTCCATTTAAACTTCACAATAAGACGACATGTCGAATAATTTCTCATATTAAATATCCAGTTTAAATGAACAAATGGAAAGTAAATTAGTATCTAAGTTCTACATCAATAATAAATAAATAATATCAATGCAATGCCATGCGAATTCAAATTAAAATATACAAATATAATAATGAATAAGTAAGAATATTACAGATCTAGAACGAGTCAATAGGTACTACAAATGGTATTTATTGCTCTTTTGTTTCAAAGTTATCATCAACAATGAAAAACTGATAATTAATTATAATTTTAAATATATTATGCCTAGATGTAAATAAATCTACATGTTGAGAAAAATTAGAGTTAAAGTTATTGAACGTACGCAAAAAGAAAGAGTTTCCACGATAATTCGTAGTATGGCGGGGGATATACACACGAAGATGTTTTTTACGAGATGAAAAAGTTATTAGTTAGTCCCATTTAAATTTGGTCAAGATATGATCACTAGTTATTGAGTTATTGTCAATAATGCGTGTTTAATACGTTGAATCTGATCAAGGTTCTGAAGATAAAGCGGTGAAGTCGGTTTTTTTAAGCTTTGCTTATTTTTAACTATTTTTATTCTAGATAGGCAAGCATTTGACCGCTATCTCACCTGATGGAAAGTAACGAGAAGGAACATGCTTGCCTAGAAGATGCCTATTAACTTCAGACTTGAAGACACCCAGATTGTACCGTTCAGGGAACAAAGACGCAGGTAATGAGTTTCACTTTGATTGGACTTTGATGAGTTTACTACATAGTAGTGAAAGTAGTTAGTACTGAAAACCTTGAATATGTTTGACTTTTGATTATTAAGTGTTAAATATATACTCAATAAGTGTTATTTATATATACTAGACGATCCCGACTTCACCCGCGATCATTGTTGATACACAGTTAAACAAAGACGGGGGGCTGAGTCACCCACGTCCGTAGGAGGATACCCCTTAAGTCTGACTCCCTACACGTGGTCCCCGGGTGGTGCTAATCAGGTGACATTTGAGAGGTGGTCGAGCATTTTGTGAGATGCTCGCCTGGCTTGCTACCAAAGTAGCTTACCACCATCAAGTTGAAAGTCTGCCGCCAAGCCAAATACGGTGTTCCGGCAGTTATCCTCGAGAGCCTGCGTATTCCAGGTCTAGTGTGTTTACCAGCTTCGATCACATCGTCACTTACCATCAGGTGAGACAGTGGTCAAACACAAGCCTGTCACAAAAAAAAAAAAAAAGACTTCATAAATGTTTTTATTTATTTACGCAAATCCGCGGGTTACATACCTGATAAAAAAAATTGCCGCATGTATAAAATACTAGCCGTGCCCGCAGCTTCACCCGCTATTATCAAGTTAAAAAGTAGCCTATGTGTTAATCCTAGATATAAGATATGTACATTCCAAATTTCATCCAAATCCGTTCAGCCGTTAAAGCGTGAATAGGGAACAAACATACTTACACACTTACAAACAAACTTTCGGATTAATAATATTAGTAAGATTAGGATCATCACTTGAAAACAGTTCGTCTGATTTGGCTGATTTGTATGAAAGAACAAGGTTTGTATGAAAGAATATTTTTAGAAAATCCACCAAAAAATAAGCCAGTGTGAGGCGGTTCCCTAGTTTAAAATAAAAATCTGTTACGCAAACTATCTCACAAAAGCTGATTATGTATGTGACTCATACATACCATACACATTTGTTGATCAATCAATTAACCCTTATTACAATTAATTGTATGAGTTGTTTGTACGTAATAACAGATGTTCTATTATCTTCAAGTGACGCCCGCGGTTCAACAGTTAGTGTTATATATAGGCAAGCATTTGACGGCTACCTCTCCTGATGGAAAGTGATGATGCGGCCGAAGATGTAGGATGCTTGCCTAGAGGATTATACCGTTCAGGGAATAAAGCCATGAGCAACGAGTCCCACTCTTTCGCCGTACGGATAATAAAAGTATAATAATAATACTATATACATATACCTATATTTTAGTCTAATGCATTTACTAGCTTTTATTTAGCTTGCACTGTATGTATGTATGTATGTTCGGGTAGAATCTTGCAACTCAATTTTAAAGCAGATATCTTCAACCGATTGAGCTGAAATTTTGTATTCACGTTTAGTTTGGATGACAATGCATGGTTAGCCGTGTGACGTCATTTTAAGTCCAACATGGCGGAACACACAAAATGGCGGACAAGTTATTTTTAATGCACTCCTACAATATGGGTATCAAATGAAAGGGCTTGCTGAGAATAACTCGAAAAATAAAGTGACGTCACTTTAAATCCAATATGGCGGACTTCTAAAAGCTTGTCTTTAAAAACGTTTTTAACAAGTTGCTTATTCAGTTCCAATGCGAAAAAATTTTGATAAATTTCGCGAATTGTGCAATACTACTTAATATTATAATTGCGAAAGTTTGTGTGTGTGAATGTTTGTTACCACGTATCTCCGTAATGAATAAACCGATTTAGATGACATTTAGAATTAAGATAGTTTAGGTTCCGGAATAAGACATAGGCTACTAAATTGAACCTTGTTAAATAATTATCATGCCTTTAGCAAATGCCTAGATACAATATGTACCTACCAATTTTTCAAAGTTTGTCAACTACCCTGTTAAGTTTTGTACCTACCTAGTTTATTTATTTTTCCGTCTAACCACTTACAAATCGATGAATGTTGTAAACACCTGTAAATGGTAGTACCCGGATGACCGAGCTTTGGCTGGCTGAAAACACGGATAAAACGACGTTTTCTAAAATTGACCTAGCTAGATCGATTTATCGACCTAGAAACCGCCTGCATATTTCATGAAAATCGTTAGAGCCGTTTCCGAGATCCTGATTATACTTTATACTATATATATCGTGTATTATATATATATATATATATAATACTAGAATTACTCGTTTAAAGGTATTAGATATGTATCAGAACATATCCTTATAAAATGTTATATTAATTGTAATGTGTAATATGTATACTGTTGGTGTTTCTTAAATAAATAAATAAAAATAATGTTCGCGGGCGAAGCCGCGGGGCACATCTAGTTCTCGATAATTCGAAAGAAACGAAATCGAGTTTTATCATACGACCATGACTTGTTTAAAACCCCAGTTTACACCTTTCACATTCTTTGAATAGCTGCTACACACTAGATAAACGCTTCCACACTCACAGCCCCACACTATGTTCGATGACTTGCGTCGTGGGTGCCGGAAACATTCACATCACACACACAATCACAACCAGAACCAGAATACAAATTTTCCTTGGAAGAAAACTTGCGTTCCCGTCGGGAATCGAACCCGATACCCCTAGAAGTCGAACGGTCACCCAACTAAGCCAACGGGCAGTTCAGCGCGGTCGTGTGCAGTGGTGTCCGCGTCCGCGTCCCCGCATGTCCGCTCGAACCAAATGCATCCAGTGTGTAGCAGTTGAAGTCGTTAATAGAACGTCTGCTTGAAAGCTAATCACGACTTAACCAAAGAAATTCACTGGATGATAATTTTAACGCAAGCAAAGCTTCTGGAAAAACGACTTCACAGTGTCTCCGGAACATTTGATCATGATCTAGACTTTCTAGATAATGTTTATAGTGGCTTGAAACTATACCTACTTTTCAAACAAAAAAATATTTTTCCAATCGGTCTAGCCATCTTCAAATAATCGACTAGCATACGCACATAAAAAAAACCGGCTAAGTGCGATTCGGACTCGCGCATGAAGGGTTCCGTACCATCCTACTAATATTATAAATCCGAAAGTTTGTGTGTAAGTATGTTTGTTCCCTCTTCATGCTTTAACGGTAAGTGTGTAAGTATGTTTGTTCCCTCTTCACCCTTTAACGGCTGAACGGATTTGGATGAAATTTTGAATGTACATAGCTTATACCTAGGATTAACACATAGGCTACTTTTTAACTTGATAATAGCGGGCGAAGCCGCGGGGCACGGCTAGTTATCTATAAAAACGGCAAAAAAACACGTTTGTAGAAGGGGAGCCCCACTTATTTATTTACCTATAAGATCACCAACATAGTGTACACTCACAACAGCATTATCTTAAAAATTTAAAACCAAATGTCACTATATTTAAGGGTGAAGAATACATGCATTTGAATATTAATTTGAGCGAATTACTTATTATACTGTAATATTAAAACAGAATGAACATAAATATTATTATTGTTACCCCTTAAATATTTGTTTTACTTTAATTTTATTATTTATTTTTAAAGTGAATATATAACTAAATATTCTGTGAATATTGCAAGCGGGTAGACACCCGTTGCCGTTATCAGAACCGAGCAAAAACGAGCAAAAAAAAATCACGTTTGCTGTATGGGAGCTCTCATCATATTATTTTTTTCTGTTTTTTAGTATCTGTTGTTTAGCGGCAACAGAAACACATCTGTGAAAATTTCAACTGACTAACTATCACGATTCATGAGATACAGCCTGGTGACAGACGGACGGACAGCGGAGTCTTAGCAATAGGGTCCTGTTTTACCTTTTGGGTACGGAACCCTAAAAATTGTGTGTTAATTTGAGGATATGCTTCTTTTTAGGACTTCGCTGTCCGTCCGTCTGTCACCAGGCTGTATCTCAAGAACGGTGATAGCTAGACAGTTGAAATTTTCACAGATGGGGTATTTCTATTGCCGCTACAACAAATACTAAAAATAAAATTTAACAAATATTTAAGGGAGCTCCCATACAACAAACTTGATTTTTTATAGATGGTACGGAACCCTTCGTGCGCGAGTCCGACTCGCACTTCGCCGGTATTTTTTAATTTAAAAATTACCATAAACGCTGACGGAACCGCAAATCACAGCTACTGTGTTGTCTACAATTACTAAGTGGTGTTATTTTACTGCAAATATAAGTATGATTCAACGGCCATCTTAATGATATTTAAGTAAATGAACGGCAATTGGTATGTGTAAACGGGGTTTCCCCTGTACAAAGGTCTTCTTACAAGGTAAACTTGAATTAAATATACACGATACAAAGTAGTTATAATATAGAGTTATTCGAGAAAAAAATAACAGAGTTTTCCTTGAGTATGGACATGATATAAACATTGGTATAAATGACCGTGCGAAGCGTCTACGTTCCCGGCGGGAGCACAAATTCCTTCCCAAGGGATATTTGTGCTTCTGGGTCTGGGTGTAATGTGTGTGTGATGTGAATGTTTCCGGCACCCACGATACAAGTCTTTGAACTTAGTGTGGGGCTGTGAGTGTGAATGCGATTGTTTGCGTTTGTTTTGTATCCGACGACACAGGTCGCATTTCTCAATCGATTTTTGTGAAATTTTGTAAGCAGGTGCTATAATTATATGTCATACCTCCAGTTCGCTTAAAGCGTTTCGCTTCTACGTTTATCATCTGTACTTCGAAGGAGTGGAACTCATTGCTCTCGTTTTTGTTCCCCGAACGGTACAATCTGGGAGTCTTCAAGTCTAGAGTGAATAGGTACCTTCTAGGCAAGCATGTTACATCTTCGGCTGCATTATCACTTTCTATCACGTGAGATTGTAGTCAAATGCTTGCCTAACGGGCACAAAAAAATATATGGAATTTTTTTCTCTATAAAATTTTTGGATATTATTTTTCATAACTGAAACGCAAGCAAAGCTTTAAAAAGCCAACATCCTCGACCACATCATCACTTACCAAAAGGTGGTCAAACGCTTTATACGAAGTAAAAAAAGAAAGACGCGCAATCAACTACAACACATTCTCAGTATGCTACTCTACTTAGGAGTTTATGTCAAAATTAAATTGCTTATAAAAATTAACGCTTTCACACTCACAGCCCCACACTAAGTATGATGTGTATCGTGGGTGCCGGAAACATGCACATCACACACAATCACAATTATCAAATTATTAGTCATAAGGCTACATCGTAATTCCAACGGTGTACCAAACGTATTATTATTGAAACTATCCTGAGTCGTACTCATATCGATTTAGTCCCGGGTGTACTCACGTTATGTTTAATTTAATCGAGAAACTCGACCGGTGTTCGATTAAATTAAACATAGCGTGAGTACAACCGGAACTGAATCAATATGTACCAACTGTAATTGGTACGTCATTAAAAATAATGATTTAAACTTTATGAGAAGTAAAATTATGCGTATGAACGGACCACCTTTCCCCACTATCCCGACCTACCGCAATATTCGATTGGAACAATATTAAATTGACCAATAATTTATATACCTGATCATAAATTGCATAATATTAAACCAGATACTGTGGTCATTAGGAAAAAACGGGCCAAGTGCGAATCGGCCTCGCGCACTAAAAAATCACGTTTGTTGTATGGGAGCCCCCTTTAATATTTATTTTATTGTGTTTTTTAGTATTTGTTAGTGCGGAAATGCAACTGTCTAACTATCACGGTCCATGAGGTACAGCCTGGTGACAGACGGACAGACAGACGAACGGACAGCGGAGTCGTAGTAATAGGGTACCGTTTTACCCTTTGGGTACGGAACCCTAAAAAGACGTAACTGTCATTTTAGTCAAAGTTGAGTTATATATATCAGAAATTTCTTTACTATTTAGTATATGTTTTGACTTGTAGTAGATGCGTCTAAATTAAAAGTAAGATTTAGTAAGTTCCGTTTTAATATTAATAAATAAAAATTAAACGCAAGCAAAGCTTTAAAAAACCGACTTCACCGCTTTATCTTCGGAACTTCATCAGCTTTATTGTATGAAAAACGCATCATTGACGATAACTCAAAAACTAGAGATCATATCTTGATCAAATTTCAATGGGACCAATTGGAAAGCAACATCTTTCAAAAAAATTCGAAATCGGTTCACGTGGAAAGAAGTTACGAGGTAACACAAATAAAAAAAAAAAAAAATACAGACGACTTGAATACTTCCTCCTTTTTGGAAGTCGGTAATTTTTTTTAATAAAATAGGTACTATTAGATGCGTCTATTTTTCATGATTCCGAAAATGTATAACTCAATTTTGTCAAAAATGCAGATACGTCTTTTCCTTATGACGGCCGAATATTGTTTATGAGTCACGTGTAGTTTTATTTCAGTGGTTGTGCAATGATTGTAAATACCCGATGGCATAAGAACAATACGTCATACCAACTAACATTAATAACTACACAATGGCGAATGAATAATACTTTACTACTATACTTGACGACCCAGTTGGCGCAGTGGACAGGTGTACGCCTTCTGCGCCTGGGTTCGATTAACGGCAGGAGCACAAATTCCTTCCCAAGGGATATTTGTGCTTCTGGTTCTGGGTGTAATGTGTGTGTGATGTGAATGTTTCCGGCACCCACGATACAAGACTTTGAACTTAGTGTGGGTCTGTGAGTGTGAATGCGTTCGTTCGTTTTCGTTTCGTTACTATTAGTCTGTCTACAATCGATCATATTGTACATAATATGTATAGAACTGCCCGATGGCTTAGTTGGGAGCCTGTTCGCCTTCTAAGCAGGGGTTCAAGCTAGCCTGTCGGTGTTCTATCCCTTACATTTCGGAGAGTATGCACTCAAATTACATCAGTTGTATTCTTTTTTTTTTTATTTGTGACGAGCTATTGTTTGACCACTATCTCACCTGATGGTAAGTGACGATGTGATTGAAGGTGGTAAACACACTAGACCTGGAATACGCAGGCTCTCAAGGATAACTGCCGGAACACCGTTTTTGGCTTGGCGGCAGACTTTCAACTTGATGGTGGTAAGCTACTTTGGTAGCAAGCCAGGCGAGCAACTCACAAAATGCTCTACCACCTCTCAAATGCTAAGCACTCATGGCTAAGCCATGCAGAATAATTTAACGGGATTTTCGGAACCCTTGATCAGATTTAATTAATTAAATACGCATTATTGAGGATAACTCAAAAACTACTGGTCGGTTATTGACCAAATTTACATGGGGCTACATAGGAAGCACCAGCTTTCAAATAAAAATGAATCATCAAATTGGTACACCTATAGAAAAGTTCACATAACAAAAAAAATTTAGTATACAGACGGTTAAAAACATAGGTTCTTGGGGTACCCTGATATCCTATTGTCAGCATCCTCAGGGAGCGGTAAGGGGAACAAGTGTTGGGAGGAAAAACTTAGAAAGGGATGTTTTTTTTTATTTTCTTATAACATTATCATAGTCACCAGTATAATTACTGAACATATCATAGTCACCAGTATAATTACTGAACGTACCATAGTCACCAGAATAATTACTGAACATACCATAGTCACCAGTCTTATTACTGAACATACCATAGTCACCAGTATAATTACTGAATGTACTATAGTCACCAGTATAATTATGAACGTACCATAGTCACCAGTTTAATTACTGACCGTAACATAGTCTCCAGAAAACTTACTGAATGTATCATAGTCACCAGTATAATTACTGAATGTACCATAGTCACAAGTATAATTACTGAATGTACCATAGTCACCAGTATAATTACTGAATGTACCATAGTCACCAGTATAATTACTGAACATACCATAGTCACCAGTATAATTACTGAACGTACCATAGTCACCAGTATAATTACTGAATGTACCATAGTCACCAGTATAATTACTGAACGTACCATAGTCACCAGTATAATTACTAAATGTACCATAGTCACCAGTATAATTACTGAACGTACCATAGTCACCAGTATAATTACTGAACGTACCATAGTCACCAGTATAATTACTGAACATACCATAGTCACCAGTATAATTACTGAACGTACCATAGTCTCCAGTATTATTACTGAATGTACCATAGTCACCAATATAATTACTGGACATATATATGTATATAGCAGGTATACCTGCTATATGGGAATTAAAAAAGTCTATATATATATATATATATATATATATATATATATATATATACATACATATAGATATACAGGCCTAAGTATTTAATACACTGGACCCAGTTCGAAGTGAGTATAAAATTTTAGGCAGTCAAGTACATACTATTAAGAACTATAGGTTCATTTATTTGCGATTGGGCACACAGCACACAAAACCTGTTTTTATATTACACTAGCAGTGCTCCGGCTTCGCCTGCTTTAATAGCCTATGCTTTTTTTTTGTTTTATCTTCATTCTAAATTTCATCCAAATCAATTTATTTATTACTGAGATACGTGGTAACAAACATTCACACACAAACTTTCACATTTATAATATTAGTAGGATTCGGCTGCAGTCAGCCCACAAAACTTTTTTTTTTTACGCTAGCCGTGCTCCGCGGCTTCGCCCGCTTTAATAGCCTATGCTTTTTTTTTGTTTTATCTTTATTCTAAATTTCATCAAAATCGGTTTATTCATTACGGAGATACGTGGTAACAAACATTCACACACAAACTTTCGTATTTATAATATTAGTAGGATAGAATTGGTACTTACCTACTTTCAAAAATAATTTGTTTCGTGCAGCTCTAATATTTGAACTGTGTTTTAGTGCTGGTTTTACATATATCTTAGACATTTTTAAATACACTAATTACATGTAGATCATATAATTTGCCCAGAAATTTAATATGTTCTATGACTTACCAAATTTTATTTGTTACACGAAATCAGCTGGTACTCAGCTGACAAAAGTAGCACCAAAAACTCACAAACACAGCACCATATATGAACAAACCGTCTCTATTAGTTTATGCACACCGCTGTAGTAAATATTTTGGTCACCATCACCAAAGCAAGGGAATTGAATAGTTTGCGAAACAAAGGCGATTTTTAAAAATGTGTCTCGCACGCTGTCACATTTCACGTCATTCCCGAACCGCGAGCTAAATGAGTGAACGCAAAAAAAGCAGCTGTTTGTTGAATGAACTGAATTGTTGAAACCAGCGACTTTATACTTTATAGACTGCAATTGTAATGCGACATTTTTAGGTAAATCATCTGTTGCCGTCTTATTATTCAAAAAATTCAAATTGCAAGTCTATCAGTATTCTACCATTTACATTTTGGAGAGTATTAGCAGGAATTACACGAGTTGATTCCTACATGCTCGTTTACCATCTAAAGACAAGAAAAACAGCTCTCAAACGTCATTTATATAATAATATTAGTAATATGGTTGACATATTTCCAGTTCGCTTGAAGCGTTTCGCTTCTACGTTTATAATCTGTACTGCGAAGGAGTGGTATTCATTACCCGCGTCTTTGTTCCTCGAACGATATAATCTGGGAGTCTTCAAGACAAGAGTGAATAGGTATATTCTAGGCAATCATGCTACATCTTCGGCCGCATTTTCACTTTCCATCAGTTGAGATAGAGATCAAATGCTTGCTTATCGAGCCTTAAAAAATATAAAAATGTAAATAATTGATTGTTCTCTGTAGAACAAAATGGTGTGAATAAACCGGTATAACCTCGAATTTCAATTAATCCTTTGAACATGATTACCGTGCATATATAATCCTTAGTCTGAGTCTATATTATTTATCTACCCGAGAAAGGCCGAGAGTAAAAAGAGTCAGCCAGTGCATAAAAAAATATTGGTAGACCAAGGAGGAGTAGGAGGACACACTTTCTTTTATTTGTGCAGTGTTATTTCAAACTGTAATATAGGCGCATGTTTGGTTATTCCTTTTCTCAGATTTATGGCTTTTCCCGCCCGTCATAAAAGCCAATCATATCACCACGGGCAATTGGCTGAGTAGTTTGCATCACCGATTTATAAATCAATAGGAGTCTATAAGTCATCAAGTCGCTGGTTGAAACGGAAGTTGTAAAAAGAATGACCGAATGAAGTTGAAGATTGTTTTTGTTTCCTTAAGTTGGCAGAATTGAATACATTTTAATGCTTTGTACTAGATGGCATTAATATCAACTATTTGTCTGCCATCTAGCGTTGAATAGTATCTAGTTTAAGGTATGGTTAATAGATGGCGATAATTTTCATCAAGTTAATTTTGATGTAATGCTTGAAGTTTAAGGTATGTTTAAATGTTAATAGATGGCGATAATTTTCATCAAATAAATTGATGTAATGCTTGACGTATGGCTTGACGAGACTTGGCAAATAGTCTATGGAATAGTTCAAAGCAATCGCCAATCATAGAGCCATTTCGATTCGTTTGTTTTGTTTTGATTTTGAAAATTCTGACCGTTGACCGTTTGTGTCAGTTTTATTTTTCTGATAGGGAAATAGGCGGTGAATTTATTTGAATGTGATTTCAAATCTTGTGTTTTTGTGTATTTTGTATAGTTTAGGTGATTCACATCTCAGTTCTTCTCAGCGCCAAGGTAAATATTTCTTGTGATATAACACGTATAAACAGATTCTTGATAGAATGACATGGTTTAATTTTCGCGATAATGGCGCTTTATTCCATTTCAAACTCAACTCATCAAAATCTTACTTATTCTTCGTTCAGGAATAGTAGATGTAGGACGACCAGTCGTAGTGAGAGAAAGAGTTGATATGCCATTTGAGCATCAAAACAATCAAACAAGGTTTTAGTATATACCTTTGTAGGACCTATGTATTTATTGGCGTCCCGGAGCTCCGTTATTTTATATTTCAAAACCGTTTAGCCGCTATAATCTGCCTGATCTGTTATGACTAAACACTGCAATTATTCCTTTCCTATATTTTGACACATATTTCTCATTTATAATAATAAAAGAATGCCTCAAAAGACTTGCTAGATGGTTGTATTAAGTTCAGATTCAGCGCAGAAGTACTCCTGGACACTGCAGTGGCACGCATTGTCAGGAGGTTCCTCCGTCTGCAGAACTGACCTACCGGTAGCTTGGGCACTGCCTCGCTGCCGGCAGCACAGAATCAGATTTTTTATTTTGTAGTATTGCATTATTTATTGCTTTTATAGTCATCATCATCATCATCTCAGCCGCAAGAAGTCCACTGCTGGATATAGGCCTCCCCCAAAGATCTCCAAAATGAACGGTTGTTAGCAGCCTGCATCCAGCGTCTTCCTGCGACCTTCTCTATGTCGTCCGTCCACCTTGTGGGCGGTCTTCCGACACTGCGCTTGCCAGTCCGTGGCTTCCATTCTAGAACTTTTCGGCCCCATCGGCCATCCGTTCTACGTACTATGTGCCCTGCCCATTGCCACTTCAACTTGCTAACCTGCCGGGCTATGTCGGTGACTTTCGTTCGTCTACGGATCTCCTCATTCCTGATTCGATCTCGTAGAGAAACCCCGAGCATAGCCCTTTCCATAGCTCGTTGTGTGACTTTGAGCTTATTTATAAGGCCCACAGTAAGAGGCCAAGTTTCAGTACCATATGTCATCACTGGTAACACACACTGGTCAAAGACTTTCGTCTTGAGGCATTGAGGTATATTGGACGAAAAGACAGTGCTTTTATAGTAATGTTCATAATTCAAAATCATTTATTAACATGGACCCCGTAGAAGCAGATTTGCAAAATTACAGCCAGTTGAGAAGAACCTGGCAAGACAGTTGACGACACATGTTTCATTAATTTTTTTAAACACTGACATGACTAATACAGGAAGTCACCAGAAAGCACTTTGCTTCCTTGCATCCTCACATGTATTGTTAAAACACCTCACCATGAGTGACCTCACCATCTATAAGTAAACATTAATAAAGATAATAATAAGATTAATACTGACTATTGTTTCAGCCCCGGAACGCACAAGTTGATCTTGTGTCGTTCAAAAATCAGTTGAACATGGATCTAAATAAAATTAGGGAAGAAAGAGCTGCGCGGGAGAAAGCCAGAATCCAGAAGGTAAATTTTAAACGAGCAATACTTGTACATATATTTAGGTATATAATCTGAATCTCAGAAACAGCTTTAACAATTTTCATGAAATTTTGTACGCAGAGGGTTTCGGGGTGATAAAACGATCTAGCTAGGATCAATTTTCAGAAAATGTCATTTAAAATTAAAAAAAAACGGCAAAGCTCTGTCATCCAGGTTCTATAACACCTAGTACAATAACACCAAACTAAAAACATATTTGACTAAATTATTAATTTTGTAGTATTGTATTATTTATTACTTACAAAGAAATATTCAAAATTCAAAATCGTTTATTCACATGGACTCGAGAAGAACCTGGCAATAACTAAACAAGAATCAGAGCCTGAGAACTTTTTGGTATTTTACATATGAACCAGACTGAAAATGTATGTTTCTGTTTCAGCTGAGGGAGCTAAATCTACAAAAATATGCAAAGAAAGAGTTGCAGGCAACCTCGTCCAACCAACCTCAAAATTTCACCAAAAAAGTTAAACCTGACATCACAAAAAACTCAGTAACAAAAAACGTTTTTCATACCGGCACTGTGAAAAACGTCAAAAACAATTTCCACGTTAACGGCACCACTAAAAGACCTATAACAGCACCTAACTTAAAAACTAACATTCTAACCAAACCTATAAGCAAATCAAGTAATATGACACTGGGCAAGCTAAATGAAGTTGAGCAGAAATCTGGTGGAAAAAACGACGAGAAGCCGAGCACCAGCAACGCATCCAAAACTGACACAAAGTATACGGCAGTTAAAACTGATGTTAAAACAGCACCCAACAATAAGTTGAATAACAAAGCTGGTGCGATAGGTGACACCGTGAAACCATCGACTTCTAATAATACCGTAAATTCAAAAGCATATATTCAAAATCAAACAGATCACACGAAAGCAAAGAAATCTGCAATACCAACTATACCACTCGAGAAAGTGTTGACTGACATAACTAAAAAGGAAACGATTAACCAAAAGATTTTCAACAAAAACAATCCCACTTCGAGGCAAAGTCTCGCACCCAAGACACTTGACAAACCAAAAATAGCTGCGAGAAAATCAATGCTGCCAACTCTAGCAGAGAATTCCAAATGTGAATCTGTATTTGACAGACTGTACAAGCCTAAGTACGTAGCCAAAAAGGTACAGAATGATGTAGAAAAACTAAAGAGTGATCCGAACTTCTTAAAGAAGATTATTAGCAACTCTGGGCTGATTACGCATAAGCGTCACTCTTGTATGGATATGAGAAAGGAGGATATAAAACTAGCTCCAAGGAGATCAATATCCGCTGTCCATTTAAAACGTATAAGCAAAAGTGAAATAGCTAACTGCATTCACAAATGGGCCTCAATCGGTGACAATATTAACAAGGTTGACTTGGAAGTTAATGAAGACGAGAAGGTTAAAGGAGATAAAATCGTATCGGCTATAAAAAGCGAACGAAAGAAAGTTAAGTTCTTCACTCCTGTTCCGTCTAACTACAATACACCACGTTTAGACGAATTGCAATCGAGATTGGTATCGTGGCTTCAGAAGCGCGGGAAGTCTTTGGAATCCTACCATCATTTACAATGCTTTGGAGTCAACCATATGAAGAGTAGATTGGATACTCCAAAGCATATTCCATATGGAGATGGTGACATATCATCAGCTAAAAGTGACTTTGAAAACGCTAGAAATAACATAGACGAAGAAAACAAAGAGAACATAGCTCTAGATTCGGATAGTGATGATGGTTCCTTCCTAGATACTATGAACGAGCCTGAAGAGCCAATCTTATGTCCTAGCAGTAAGATTGATATTGACAATTGGAGGCGAGCGAGTTTTGATACGGAAAGCTTGGGCTTTAACGAGACTGGCAACTTCAATGAGTCGACTGTTACGTCTGCTGATACATTGGCTAATACAGATGAGTTGCTTATTGGTGCGTTAAATGATTTGACTGCTCTGTTACGTGAGGTAAGAGATAACTTGTATTGAAAAATTCGTTACTTCCTATCTTTATAGAACAATTCACGAATCTGGTGGATGATAAGTATAACTATATCTGTCTACTTTTATTATAGGAACTGCGATGGAATGTAACACCCTTCTGTTCTTGTTTCCCGTAAGCATAATTTGGGCCTGTTCAAGTCAAGTGTAAACAGGTATTTTCTAGGCAAGCATATTCCACCGTTGACCGCATCATTGTTTTCCATCAGGTGAGATAGCGGTCAAATGCTTAAAAAAAGTGTAGTAGTGTAAGTCTAGTAAATTCAAATTCAAATTGTTTATTTCGGAACAACAAGGGATCCATACAATATTGTTAGTAAAACATTATAAAATAAGGCCTACAAGCTATTTGTTAGTACACAAGAAATAAAATAAAATACAATTAAAATACAATTAATATACAATTAAAATACAAATAAAATCCAATTAAAATACAATTAAAATTAAAATTAGTGCGTCATAAACTTACGAGGCATCCCGTGAGGTACCATTGTCCGCGCTAGATGCCTCAGTATAGGCGCTTTCGGGTCATCAACCACTACTTTCAGGATATTGTTGCCACTCCCTCGAGTCCTCATAATCAAATGATAGTCATATATCAGTATAGATGAATATTTTGACATGATAACGTCTTATAAATTTATGAACGCCGGCTGCACGCACGAAAGTGTCACGTTCCGCCTGAGCCGAGCGTGCAAGCGAGAGCGCGGAACAAGCGATAGAGAGGCACGATCGGCCTAGCGTTCGTCTTATGACGTTATCACGTATACCAAATTTACAGACAACCATTTAATTTTTTTACCCCACACCCCAATTAACAGACAACCATTTTTTTTTACCCAAATTTACAGACAACCATTTAATTTTTTTACCCCACACCCCAATTAACAGACAACCATTTTTTTTAACCAAATTTACAGACAACCATTTAATTTTTTAACCCCACACCCCAATTAACAGACAATTTTTTTTACCCAAATTCACAGACAACCATTTTATTTTTTACCCCACACCCCAATTTCCAGGGTTTCGACTGGCAGCAATCGGCTCGATGGCTGCGCACCATCCGCGATCGGTTTTCTCACGCACCGCGCACTGCCGCTTATTGGGAGTGTCGTGCCGCTTTAGAAGATAGTAGGGGGGACTTGCCAGCGTCAGTGCAATGCTGGGAAGAGGCCATTGCCAAGGGAACTGAGGTGAGGTAACAACCACAGAATAAAGTTGAGTTATTGTACTCCATTTATAAACCCAAGAACGCACAAAGCGTTTCGCTTCTACGTTCATCGTCCGTACAGCGAAGGAGTGGAACTCTTTGCCTGCATCTTTGTTTC
Organism: Lomographa bimaculata; assembly: GCA_948107665.1. Classification (NCBI taxonomy): domain Eukaryota; kingdom Metazoa; phylum Arthropoda; class Insecta; order Lepidoptera; family Geometridae; genus Lomographa; species Lomographa bimaculata. Next base: position 8,674,923 of record OX403614.1, read on the forward strand.
CCAAACGGTATAATCTGAGAGTCTTCAAGTTTCGAGTGAATAGGTATCTTCTAGGTGGCATGTCATATCTTCGGCCGCATCATCACTTTCCATCAGGTGAGATAGTGGTCAAATGCTTGTATATTAAAAAACAAGAACGCCGGGACCGATTTTTATGATCTTTGATTTGTAGAATTTGTCTGCGCCCCTTATAGATAGATATAAGATATTTATAATATACTAACTGCACCCGGCATGCATTGCAATGCCAAATTTAGAAAAAGTGTTGCATCTCTTTCACGTTTATGATCGCCTAGTGCTTTAATACAATACTAATTTTTTTTTGGATATTGTTCGTACAAAAATACTAAAATCACTATTAAATGCAAGCAAAGCTTTAAATAATTAAACGTAAGCAAAGCTTGAAAAAAAACCGACTTCACCGCTTTATTTTCGGAACCTTGATTGGATTAGATGTACTAAACACGCATTATTGACGATATTTCAAAAACTGATTACTGATTAGATGTTGATCAAATTTAAATGGGACCAATTGGAAACAAACATAAAAAAAAATAATTTGAAATCTGTTTATGTGGAAAGAAGTTATGAGGTAACACAAATAAAAAAAATTCAGTCGACTTGAGTACCTCCTCCTTTTTGTGAAATCGGTAGAAAAAACCGACTTCACCGCTTTATCTTCCGAACCTTGATCAAAATAGATGTATTAAACACTCATTATTGACGATAACTCAAAAACTACTCATCAGATCTTGATCAAATTTAAATGGGACCAAAAGGAAAGCACCAGTTTTCAAACAAAAAAAACATCAAAATCTGTTCACGAGGAAAGAAGTTATGAGGTAACACACAGAAAAAAATACAGTTGAATTGAGTACATCCTCATTTTTTGTGAAGTTGGTAAAAAATCAATCAGGCTGACAAGGCAGTTCTTCATCTGCCTATTGGTTTAGTGAACTGCGTTGGCTTACTTCGATTCCTGGCGGTAGCACAAGTATTATTCCCAAGGAAAATTTTAGTTTCTGGTTCTGTTGGTGATTGTATGTGTGATTATGTGAATGTTTCCGGCACCCACGACACAAGTCTTTGAACTTAGTGTGGGGCTATGAGTGTGAAAGTGTTATTTATTTGTTATATATATTTATATTACCCAATATCAAAAAAAAAACCAGGTAATTCAAAATAATGACAAATTGTTTCCAGCACTCGGTCGTTGAGTCTAACCTTGACCAATTACTGGACAAGTTCATGCAGCTGAAGATATCTCCACAAAGAGGTGCACAGAGACATCCGGACCCAAAGCTGGTCGATGTGAAGAATGTCTTTAAGAGCACTATCATTCGGTTTGCGGTGCAACAGGCTAAATTGTGAGTATACAATAACATATAATATTGATAATAATAAAAATAAACGCTTTAACACTCACAGCCTCACACTAAGTTCGATGACTTGTGACGTGGGTGCCGGAAACATTCACATCACAAACACAACCAGAACCAGAAACACAAATTTTCCTTGAGGAAAATTTGTGTTCCCGCCGGGAATCGAACCCGATATCCCTGCTTAAGGCGAATGCTCACCAACTTGGGCAGTTCAAACAATATCATATAATATTGATAATATTCATATTTATAGCAGACTACCAGACCCGAAGAACTTACCGCTTTTGTTCCCCGAAATATAATCTGGAAGTCTTCAAAGGACGAGTGAATAGGTATCTTCTAGGCAAATCTTCAGCTGCATCATCGTTTTCCAACAGTTGAGATTGGGATAGCTCAGTGCGCTGTCACTGAAGAAATTAGAGTCAACACTGGAATGCTAGAGCAACATTCCACAAAACATAAAGATTTACCTAAAGACTCACAGAATTCAATCACAAATACAACAACTTCACCACTGGAACAGTTATGCCAGCACCCAAAAACCACACTCCGTTATTTTAAGGAGCTGGGGTGGATGGGGTAGTTCCTGGCAGGGGGAAATGCACAATACACCCCCAAGCGGGACGTCAGTGCAGGCCTTAACGCCCCCATCCTACTAATATTATAAATCCGAAAGTTTGTGTGTAAGTGTGTAAGTATGTTTGTTCCCTCTTCACGCTTTACCGGCTGAACGGATTTGGATGAAATTTGGAATGTACATAGATTATACATAGGATTAACACATAGGCTACTTTTTAACTTAATAATAGCGGGCGAAGCCGCGGGGCACGGCTAGTATTGAATGAGAATAAGAATAAGTTGAGATTGTGGTCTAGGGTTAGACTCACAGCCTACTGCATTGTAATCAAATCTTGCAAGCTAAATTAGACACACTTCCCGATGTACGATTGGTCTCAAATTCGGTGTACTTATGTATCTTCGGTGACAATACAATGATATGGTACCATGGAGTCTGATGATGGAGACGGAAGATGGCCGTAGGAACTAAACAAAATAAACCCATCGAGTTTGGGCTCGTTTTTTTCGTCTTAACAAGTTCTCTGGTTATATAACTTTTTTTATTTAGAACTGGTATGCTTAATTAAAAAAAAACTAAAGTTTTACTTGCTTAATATCAGTGTATAATCAGAAGCTCGCTTGGTTGCCTATTCGCCTTCGCCGGAACTCTCACATCCTATCCCTCCTTTATAGCATCCTCTTCATTCCCACTACTCCTCTGTACCTGAAAAGCCGCTTCAAATTCCTTTACCTTACCAAATCCCTTCCCTTACGATCCTCCAATACTCTCCAATTCCCTCTCACGCATCTCAAATGTATGGAAGATCTTTTACTGTGCATGCTGTCCGTCTATGAAATGCATTGCCTGTGCCTATTAGGCAAGCAAAGTCTCTTTCTATTTTCAAAACTATGGTATATAAACACTACTTATCCATTTGAATATATGATATAACCTATATTTATGTAGTATATGTATTTTATTTGTACTTTTTATCATTTTAATTATTTTATGTAGTTTATTAAATTTACATATTATATTTATGTAAATTTGTACACCTCCACCGACCTACTACAATTTCTGTCCATCCAAAGATTGTCAAAATCAAAATCAAAATCGTTTATTCACATGGGCCCCAAAGAGGCACTCATGAAAGTTAATGATTCTATTGTCAGATTCGCACAAACTACAGCCATCTCGAGAAGAACCTGGCGAGAAACTCGGCGGCGCTTTTTTTTTTAACAAACATTCTTAATATCTAATACATAATTTTATTAATCTAGGTTTTATCATGGTAGTCGCTAGAAAGCGCTTGTGCAGTTTGCCTCCAGTCGTCTGGTAGAAATCGCCGAAAGCGATAAGACCGCCCATTGTACTGCCTTATAATATAATACAATACAATAATTCTTTATTGCACACCAAATAAAAGTAAAATTGTAGAACTTAAAATAATACAGTTATATGAGGTAGTACAATGGGCGGTCTTATCGCTTAAAGCGATTTCTGATAATACTAATATCTTAGTTTTAAGTTTGTATCTTTTTTTTTTTTTGGTGTACAGTACAATAAAGAATTTTGTATTGTATATTTACAGACGCGGTCAATCGGAGCATTTCTCGACTCCGGTGTATACAGTGACGCCGGTGCGGCGCTCCGCGAGGCTTTCACACTGCGCGTCCCGCACGCCCGCGCACGTGTGCACCAGCGTGCGACACGCCGCGTCTGTAGCGCCGCACCACGTGTTCACGCCGAACAAGAACATTGGGAACACGCCCTAATAATCTACTAAGCATATTTGCTTGAAACAAGAACAGCAACGTATGAGTCTTACACAATTGATACGTTCAATTTGATTTATACACGATACGTTGAACGGACGACCCACGGCGCGGTGGACGGGTCTCTGCCATCTGCGTCGTGGGTTCTGGGTTCGATTCTCAGCACAATTTTCCATCTCAAGGGAGAAGTTTCTGGGTGTGATTTTGTGTGTGGTACAAGTCATTGAACTTAGTGTGGGATTGTGAGTGTGATTGCGGTTTATTTTGATTCTAAAAATTTGAATATCTTGTGAAATTTAAAACCATGAAACTTTCGATCTAATGGATTTCGGTTTGACGGAGTATTTAGTTACCAATACATGGACTTCGTGTCCGCGCTTATGCCACGGAACATAGGCGACAAAACTAAATATAAGCGAGACAGATTTAATATTGATTAACGACACATTTGGTGCAGTGGACAAGTCTTGCTTTCTGCGCCGTGGGTCTTGGGTTCGATTTCCGGCAGAGCTCAATTTACCCTCCCAAGGGATATTTGTTCTTCTGGTTATGGGTATGATATGTGTTTGCTATGTAAATGTTATCGGCCCCCGCAACGCAAGTCTTTGAACTTGGGGCTGTGAGTGTATGTGCGTTGTTTTTTTTTTACTCTCGACGAAAAAGAGGGGTGTTATAAGTGAAATGTGTGGCTGTCTGGCACTGTAGAACAGCTGGACCGATTTCAATTGGGTTTTTTGAATTGAACGATAATTTTCTTAGCTTTGTTTGGTGAGACTCGGTGCAGCCGTTTTTCCATAAACATAAACGCTTTCACACTCACAGCTCCATACTAAGTTCCGATGACTTGTGTCGTGGGTGCCGGAAACATTCACATCACACACATAATCACAACCAGAAACAAATTTCCCTTGGGGAGAAAACTTGTGTTTCAGCCGGGAATCGAACCCGATACCCCTGATTTCCAGGTTTTTGCCACTTGTATAGTCTTATATCTCATGGAGACGCGCGCAGTGTATTATTTTTGCAATAATTCAAAATGTATTAAAAATTATTGTATGAATCCACAACTTACATTTAAAAAAATCTGGGTGGTGCTGAACTGTAAAAAGCAAGCGTGACGCTTACCATCAGGTTAACGGCTTGAATGTCTTGACTCGTCGACCGCATCGTCGCTTACCATTCATTTAGATAGTGGTCAAACATTATCATAATTTGAATAAAACATGGTTACACATAAACACGTCAATATCGAGCGATGAGTAGTTGCGCATTTATATATCTATATACTAGCCTTGCCCGCGGCTTCGCCCGCTATTATCAAGTTAAAAAGTAGCCTATGTGTTAATCCTAGGTATAAGCTATGTACATACCGAATTTCATCCAAATCCTTTCAACCGTTAAAGCGTGAAGAGGTAACAAACATACTTACACACAAACTTTCGGATTTATAATAGTAGGATTTCAGTTTTTTTTTATGCAACTGAGTTAAGAGAAAGCCGCGCGCCTGATGGTAAGCGTCACGCTTGTCAACAATTAAGTGCGACTCAGAATTTCGTACTATTCAATCCTGCACGGCAATGTACTGCACTCGTCACCTTGAGATATCAGATGTTAAATATCTCGTCCTGTAATGTTCACTGTAAACATTGTCGTACAATCGTACATACAGTAATATTTGCACACTACTGCTGGTTGAATGTCTGCCAATGTGTGGTACTGCCCCACGCGGACTCTGCAAGAGTCCTAGAGATCCTACGATAACATGTCGCGCCCCTAAAATGCAAATATTTGAATGCATTTGTGAAAGGTACAAAGCAACAAGACTCTCAACGCATGTGTGCATGCTGAGACGGCTGTCAAACAAACAAATCCAAGGATTTGTTGGTCGACTAGCGACGTCATTAATAATGCCTTGTAAGCAGGGGTATCGGGTTCGATTCCCGGCGGGAACACCAGTTTTCTCCCCAAGGGAAATTTGTGTTGGTTCTGGTGGGTGTGTGATGTGAATGTTTTCGGCACCCACAAGTTATCGAACTTAGTGTTGGTGCGAAAGCGTTTATGTTTATTCTATTATTATTTGTTTGTAGGGGCGCTATGTTATCATAGTTTATCTACTACACATTTTCGAATTATAATAATACCCTATTTATTACCGATTTCCCAAAAAAGGAGTAGGTACTCAAGTCGCCTGCATTTTTTTATGTGTGTTACCTCATTACTTCTTTCCACGTGAACCAATTTCGAAAACTTTTATTTAGTTTCAAAGATGTTGCTTTCTAATTGGTCCCATTTAAATTTGATCAAGATCTGATCAGTAGTTCTTGAAATATCGTCAATAATGCGTATTCTGTGGACTACATTGACGATGTTCTCGTTTTTGACCGCTTCAAAAGTTACCTCACAACTTCTTTCGTTGTGAACCGATTTTGATGTACATATTTTTTATTTGAAAGCTGGTGCTTTTCATGTGGTCCCATTGAAATTTGATCAAGACCTGATGTATAGTTTTTGAGTTATCGTCAATAATGCGTGTTTAATACATTAAATCTGAGGTTCCGCAGATAAAGCGTTGATGTCGGTTTTTTGAAGCTTTGCTTGCGTTTAATTATTTATTTACGATTTATTCCTTAATTCAGCGTCTACTAAAGTATTCCTAATGTTTAATTGAATAAGACTTATACTTGCTTGTTACTGCGCTAAGGTTTTTTTGAAGACGATGAGTTTGTTGTGTTTTATCATGTTATTTAAAACGAATTGAAAAATAAATTATGTATTCTATTCTGTAATGGACATTTTATTAACCCCCGACGAAAGGTGTTTAAGTTAGTAGTGTGTATTATTGCGTCTTATTTGTGGCGATGTAGCTCCCAAACGGCTAGACCGATTTTGATTGTTAGTTTTTGTTTAAAGGTGATATATGTTCAACCAGTTGAACTTATTGTATATATATATATATTATTATATAAAAAAGTACAATTATTTCAACTTGGTGCTAATTAATGCTGGCACTTATTTGGCTCAACGTATTAGCATTGCAATTCAGAGAGGCAATGCCGCCAGCATGATGGGGACGCTACCCACTGGTAGTGGGCTTGAGCACTTGAGTTACCTATAGGCTCGATGTCTTGTAGGTAACTTGGTGCTTTGCTGTATATAGTTTGTTTAGTTTTAGGAAATATAGGCAATTGGCCCGTAGGTATTAAAAATAATTATGTAATAGTTGAAATAAATAGACATTTTATGTCTATTAAGTTCAACGATCGGAGTCTGAAATAAAAATTACTGCATCAGTAATATGTATAAGCATATAAAATAATATTCAGAAAGTTTTTCTTGCGCTTCGCCGGCCGCTGCCGCGGCACGCTCGCTTCGCTCGCTCGGCTCGCGAGTTGTGGTCACAAGTAACCTAACCTAAAAATTCCTCCTCGCTTCGCTCGTCATCGTGCCTATTGATAACTGCCCTAGCCTAAATTATAAGCAACATTTTTTTAGTCGTTTTTCCTCAGTGCCCCCTTTACTTATTTTATTTTTATTTATTTATGATTTAAGTAGAAAGTTGAACGAATAAGATCAATAATGTCCAGTAAGTTCTCTTGTTATAAAAAAAAATCAAAAGTTAAATAATTGGACGTCTTTTGTGCAATAAGTTCAAGCAGTTGAACCTAGTTGAACTTATAGTTGAACTTAGAGGAACAGGGTCAAAATACGGAGAATTTTTACAGATTGACAGACGGAATTTATTCCTGTTTGACTAGTAAATTGACTACTAGGTGAATCACTTTACATAGGTAATATATAGGATAGCTCTCACCTGATGGAAAGTGATGATGCGGCAGAAGATGTAGCAGGCTTGCCTAGCAAAGTACCTATTCACTCTTGACTTGAAGACTCCCAGATTATAACGTTCGGAAAACAAAGCCGAGGGCAATGAGTTACACTTGGTTCCACTCCTTCGCAGTACGGATGACAAACTTAGAAGCGAAATGCGTCGAGCGAACTGGTATGTCAACCATATGTAGATGACGTTTGACTATTGGTCTTGTTGACGCGAGTTCCATGATTTTTGTTCACCCAAAAAGTGCTCAACGCGCCTAAAGAAGTTTTCACTTCAAAAACCTATTAAATTGAATAAACACGTAGTGTAACACAACAATAGGTCCGATTGTTTGATGTAGACATAATTCGAGGGAATTATATAATTCACAACCAGGAAAACCCAACCACATATTATTTAGGTTCATAAGTAGCAAAGCTCTATTACCTACTTCCATAAAGTATAGTTTTATAAGGAAATGAATACAAATGTACGACACTTGTACATACAAGGAACAATAACTCAATCGCAAACGTCACTCAAGTCAGACGTGCTTTTTGTGATTTTTAAATATTGTATAAAACATTATTTAATTCCATATTTTATTTTTCCTATGTGCTATACGACTAGAATACGATATGGCACGGCATTTCAGACTACTAATATTGACGTCTCTAGTGGAATTTATTTCAGGTGAGTCGTCTTTCAATACTTGATATTTTTACCCGACTACGGCGGTAAAAAACTGATTGTTGGTACTCACAGCGACACCAAGTTCGATGAAAGAAAGAAAGAAAGAAAGAAAAATTATGTATGACTTTCATGGGTGCTAGAAACATTCACATTACACACACAATTACACCCATAACCAGAAATACAAATATCTCTTGGGGGAGAAAACTTGTGGTCTCACCGAAAATAAAAAAATACTTTATTTAATTTATAAAAGAAGAATGCTCTCTACGGGCCAATTGCCTATATTTCCTAAAACTAAACTATGTACAGCAAAGACCTAAAGTTACCTACAAGACATCGAGCTTATAGGTAACTCAAGTGCTCAAGCCCACTACCAGTGGGTAGCGTTCCCATCCCCGATAATAGAACCCGACGTTTACTTAACGTAGTGTCGTTGATTTCGGCTAAATTTTCCGGGAGTCACGGGCAAACAAACAAACGCATTCACACTCACATCCCCACACTAAGTTTAAAGACTTGTATCGTGGGTGCCGTCACACATAAATTACACCCAGAACCAGAAGCACAAATATCCTTTGAGAAGGAATTTGTGCTGCTGCCGGGAATCGAACCGGCTAGTAGTAGGTAGTCTACTATATCGGGTAGTAGTTAATAATCCAACATTTACACTCGAATGAGTCACAAGTTTTGGAACATAATACTAAATCGACATCGAAATTTCTTTACTTTCGCGCCAAAAAAACCTAGCAATTTTTTTTGATTTTTTCTTATGAATTGTGTTGTATTTCCCAAAATATGTTAACGTAAACTACGACTTATTACACAGTGGGACTGAAACGTAAAATGTTTTTTTTTTTCAGAGCACAAGTTTTTTTTTAATGTCGTGGGAGTACTGTGTGTTGTTGTAATTGTGTTATCTGTCATCACAATAACTGTAAAAGGTAAGTGACTATTTTCAACGGATATTCGGCCACTATCCGGTATCCGGCCTAAATTTTAAATCCGACCGGATATCGGACCATAAACGAGTATCCGGCCAGATACAAGATTTCAAAAAAATACATCGTATAATGTTTAGAGGTTGAGGCATCACCGAACAAAGAAAAATAATACTCGAACTGCACTAAGCCCGATTTTCACTTTAACAAGTATAGTTTAACAACACTTTAACCAGTTAACTCGAGTTGCATCCACGGTGAGTAAAGTTGCTATTTTCATTTGAACAACAAAGGCGAGTTAAGAGCCATTTCGCAAAATGTGGGCACTCGCGCCGTAATGTACGGCGCTTGCATTTACATCGCCATTTAAAGCAATTTCAAGTGATGACAAATATTATTTTGTGAGTAATGTAATGAATTGATTATTTATTTAACTTTTGATTTAGATTAAATAAAGGCCAAAGACATATAAAAGCATGAATTTTGTGTCACAAATGTGACTATTATTAAATAAAAAATGGAAGTAAAGTAGGGTTTTTTATTTGTTTTTTTATTAATCGACGTAAATATTTATGTGACAATTCCAAAGATTGATCTTTATTTAAAAATTATAAAACAGTATGAAATCTTTACCCAAGATAGTAAATTAGGCGCTCAAAATATTCATAAGTTTTGACATGATAACGTCTTAAAAATCGACTAGCTTTTGCCCGCGACTTCGCTCGCGTTAAGAAGTATTATTATTAATTAGGTATAGTTTTTGCGGCTTTACTTTTGTTTAGCGTGTGTAAAAAATTAGGGCCTACAAAACTTCTTTGTACACAATATTCTTAACTAATCTGTCATTAGGTGCTAAAACTATCAAGCTATTGGGTGAACTTACTCGTGAGCACGCAACATAAAACTGTCCATGAGAGAAGCAATGTTCTCTCAAGTCAATACCCGCAAATTTGAGAGTTTGCCCCTGAGACTTGTTTATTGTCATGGCAAAGTAGACTTTTAGGGGAAACTGTAATTGTTAAATTCGAACGTATCATTAGGTATTAATGGGATTCGAATTTGTTATATAACACCTAATGGATTTAACGGTTTCACTCACGTTTAGTTTCTCGTATTGTAGCGAGACTAGTTTCGGAGCAGTCGGTGCTCCTTCAGTCGAGTACGCGCATAGACAACTTCCAGCGTCCGGTCTACGTGCAACAATGCGAGTAACTAACCGTGAGTGAAATCGTTAAATCTATTACTACTTAAAGTCGTTCGCGCCAATCTGAAATCTCGCGTCTACATTTTGTCTAATAAAGAAAAACTTTTGATGTTAATTGCTTATATTTTTTTTTCTTTGTAATAATTGATTGTTTGATTTCTGTAATTTTTGTTCAAGTACAGGATATTATATAAAAGTTCCAGCTTTAAATGTGTAGCTGTTTTCGAGATAGTAATAAATTTAAAAACAAGCTTTTAGAAGTCCACCATATTGGATTTAGAGTGACGTCACATTATGTTTCGAGTTATTCTCAGTAAGCCCTTTCATTTGATACCCATATTGTAGGGCAATTAAATGACTTGACCGCCGTTTTGTGTGTTCCGCCATGTTGAACGTCACACAGCTAACCATGCATTGGCCTCGATTCTGAGGTCACACACTAAATTAAATTAAAACTATTCCTGTCTTTTACAAAATAGGAACACAAGACAGAGATAGCATACTGCTGTGCTGTCAAGTTAGTCAGAACTTAGATGTCTATGCAAGCTTAGTCGAGTATGTTATTGGTGTTGGCTAATAACACGCGCCTTTCTGTTGTTAATATTTTAAATGATAAACTAGCTTGACAGCTCTAAAATGTTTGCTATCTCTGTCTTGTGTTTCTATTTTGTAAGAGACAGGGATAGTTTAAATTTAATTAAGTGAGTGTACATTAGAATCGAGACCATTGTCATGCAAACTAAACGTGAATACAAAATTTCAGCTCAATCGGTTGAAGATATCTGCTTCAAAATTGAGTTGCAAGATTCCACCCGAACAAACATACCTAGTTACATAGATACATTGCAAGTTAAATAAAAGCTTGTAAAATATTTCAGCTTGCACGACTAATGGAATAAGAGGAGGAGAAGTGTTCATAATTCGTTCTGCGAAGGTGGACACTGAACTACGCGCAGCGAATGTACAGAGCAACCACTATGAAGAGATCAACGAAGCGACTTACCGGTTCAACCCAGGTTGTATTGGTAGATATTTTTAACCAACTTCAGAAAAAAGGAGGAGGTTCTCAATTCGACTGTATATTTTTTATGTGTGGTACCTCATAACTTCTTTCTATGTGAGCCGATTTCACTGTTTTTTGTTTGAAAGCTGGTGCTTTCTATATGGTTCATTTAAATTTTGACCTGTAGTTTTTAAGTTTTTTTATTTTTTTTAAATGTTGGCTACGTAATCTTGTGCATTTAGCCAGTGTCAATTTATAATATATTTCAAGTATATTTTTTATATTAAAAGTTCTAGTCACAAGTCACAGTCAAAGTCAAGTAAAAGAGTCAAGGTCAAGTCATAGTCAAGTCATGCTCTAGTAAAGTGGTAGAAACTTTACTAGAACTTCTATTAGTGTTTTGGAACGAAGGCGAAAAACACGTTTTTCAACTTTGTATGATTTGCCTACACTTATGCACGTTCACTAAGTATTAACCATTATTACACATTAACACACGAAGAATCACAGGTTTTGGAAAATTATACAAAATCAAGACGGCATTTTTTCACCTACGCGACAAAACTCCAGTTGAGTTATTCTCAATAATGCGTATTTAATTAATTGAATCTGATCAAGGGTTCCGAAGATAAAGCAGTGAAGACGGACCTTTTTAAGCTTTGCTTGTGTTTAAATTATTGTAGTCGCTTAATATGTTGTCCATAAGTTTTAGGAACAAGTAGGTAACTATAAACAAATATAATAATATGACATTTGGCGCGCAAAAGTGAAAATGTCGTTGTCAATTTGTATTTTCTCAAACTTGTGATTATTCTAGTAATAATGTGCTATTTTTTTGGTTATTGAGTGTCGAGACAAGCATGTCGTTCGCCTGATTGTAAGCGTAACGCTTGCCCATTACAGAAAAGTACCACCCTGGGTTTTGGTAAAACTCCTGCGCGGTAAAGCACTGCGCTCATCACTCAAAAAAAAAAAATTTATTGATAAACATTGTTTACACGTCTTATAGTTATATTTTTTGTTGTAAGTAATTAAAAGAATATTACTATTGACTGTTATTTCTAGTTTATCAAAACACTGCCTTATTTGAAACATTAATAGGCAGTGTTTTGACTTCCGAGTTGACACTGCCTGCGTAGGTTAACTAAATCGACGACAGTGGGCGCCACCGTCGTCGTCAGAAAAGTATTGAACAGAGGAGCTCTCAGAGCTCGAGAGATTTTGGAAAGGGAAAGGTATAACAGGCAGAACGTGGCTTGGAAGTTGTTAAATAAAGTATTGTAATATGGTTTTGTATGCATTATGATTGAAATTATAATCGTGATCACATGTGAGTATTACCCTGTTTTATTAATTCCATCAATTTGAAAACCTACTTAGTTGACGCATTTATATTTTAAGTAGAAAACGTTGGCATAAAGCTCGGTATGCTAACATTTTACAATTGTAATTTGAGTAAGATTTGTATTAATCATTAAAATATTAAAATCAATGTCAGTACAAAACAATAAAAAAATATATAAAAATAAAAAATAGTAAAATAAAAATATGTACCACAGTGTGCTGTATATTAACAATTATCAACTAATAATAAATTAAGGTCACTTAAACACTAGATATGAATTCATCATAAGAGTAGAACGTTTGCTCGATTAGCCAGCGCTTTAGTCCCACTTTAAAGCCTGTCACAGATGTTACATCTCTTTAAGCCTAGTAATTTCACTGGAAATATTGCCCTTCAATCCGAAACATAGTAAACACTGCTTGGCGGTTGAATGCCTATGTTTTGTCACTTTTATTGTCAGTCAATTTGTTTACAGGCACAATTAACAGGATTTAACACTTAATTTATGTTGTATATACGGCTTGAAACACGTAGAAAATGTCAACTTGCTTTGTAGTCGACTAGTTTCGGACAAATTTGTTGTCCTTCATCAGGATGAGTCAGACGCGCGACACGAGCCGCTCGCCTCTGCGTATCGCGCGTCTGACTCATCCTGATGAAGGACAACAAATTTGTCCGAAACTAGTCGACTACAAAGTAAGTCGACATTTTCTACGTGATTCAAGCCGTTTACAACATAAATTAAGTGTAATATTCACGATAGTTTTAATTTTCATAGGATTTAACACTTTGAAAATGTATTTCAGTTGAAACGGCTATACCAATTTCGAGCAGACCTCCGTTGCCGCTGCCACCGCGACATAAAACACCACTTACTGAGTGTTCAAGTAAGCACTCTTACATTTAACAATTAAGTATTGTTTTACGCTTTCATACTTTCAGTCCCGCATTTGTTTTGAAGATTTGAACTACAATACATTTGTGTTTTGTTCTGGGTGAATGTGTGTGTGATGTGAATGTTTTCGACACCCACGACACAAGTCATTGAACTTAGTGTGGGGCTGCGAGTGTTAAAGCGTTTATTTATTGAAGAAAAAGGACATAGAGGTTACCTACTTTTTTAGACAGTTTTTTAGTCGATAGTACGCATTTAAACTACTCACTCAGTCATATTACGCACACTACTATGCTATTACGCACACTGCTGCGCACACTACACGCAACTTCTACTATTTAAATACTGTCTGACCAGATATATATATTTTTTTAATTCTAATTTTTAGTTAAGCTACTCTCATTGTACTGTAATAACAGTGAGGAAGAGACTGAATCCCACAACACAGGTTTTCCTAGTGTGGGAGACAGTGGTCACTTTTTTATAAACAGAAAGGCCTTGCAAATGCATACATACCTAACATGTTTTGTAATTCATCTGTTTAATTAAGCTTAAGTTTTTGATGATGAATAAATTATTATTATTATTATTATTAAAAAACATAGCTTAGTTGAACCAGTTTCCACCAGTGCTATGCTATGTGGACCAATGAATATGTGGCGACACACGCGCCACCACTCACGCATACACACGTGCACCGATGCGCGCGGGAGAGCGGGGGAGTGGTCGCCGCAATCGTATGATGTATCCCGCGCCGCGACCTCTTTCAACAAACCAGCTCGCCAGCCGCCTCCGCTTAGGACGCACACGCAACCCCGCTTCCCCCGCCTCGCCCGCGTACGTACACCGCACTAGGTACCGAACACCTAACTCTATTAGTGGTGACCCCGCTTCCTTAAATATGATTGGCGGATATCCGTAGCATAGCACATCTCTGGTGGAAAATCACCCTTAACTGCAAAGGAATGGAATTCCTTACCTGGGTCGGTGTTTCCTGAGTTCCAGAGGTGATTCATGAGTACAATATGAGCATCTTTTAGTAACGAGTGAATAGGTATCTGCTAGGCAAGCTTGCTCCATCGCCGACCACATCATCGCTTACCATCAAGTGAGATAGTGATCAAATAATTGCCTATCATACATAAAAAAAAGTAAATCATAAGTTTGTCTTACTTGAATAAAAAAAAAGCAATGAGATTGTGGGCATAGAAAAGAATATACTCTACCCGAGATCGTGCGCAACCGCAGCCTAATTATAATATTTTTTTTATTTCAGTGCGGTCAACACTAAAAAATGGTGCGATAAACTTATTCGGCCGCCTTTCGAGAAACACTAATCCGGACGAAAAGTTCTCGAATAGTGCGGAAAATTGGAATATGCCGAAGCCCGGGCCGAAGCCGAAGCCGACTACGACGAAATTCACTTACGACCGAATCGTCGCGACTTCATCGAGGGGAGTGTGGGGGAAGAGGAAAGTAGAAGAAGACCAAGTGTCTAAACAGTCGAATTTGACAATCGAATCTATTAGCATTGAGTAACTTTGCCAATCTCTGTCACAGATTACATACAATGTGTAACAATAAGGTGTATTAATACTCAAGCCCCGCATCTAGCTACATGTATGGAGTCTAACAGGAACTTCTGCATTCGCGGCAGCACCATGAATATTGAGTTATGATGAATTAAAGTTTCTAAAATATTATGTCATTTGCAACCCTATTTCATCAGCTACCGTTCTACACCACATAGTCTTTGGACCTAGACTTCTGACAGTGTAACCGTATACTTGTCAAAAATATATTTTTAATTATTGTACGGAAAAAAATTACTTCGATTTCAACTTTCGTTCTCTTGCAAACAATTCCTGGCACGATACACGTCATGCCCACCACCAAGTACTACCTACTTCCCATTACTCACCTATTAGCTTTGTACTAGAAGTTATATTAGTAACTTTAAGTTACTATGTATAAGTACTCGTAATATCTAAAAAGTGAGAAATATTGTGAATAGGGAAGATTGCGGCGTGATAGAAGATGTAGTGACAAGATAGAGAAAGGGATGCTTAGATGGTTTGGACATGTAGAGAGGATGGACGACAGAAGATTGACAAAGCAAATAAGGCGAGTGTAAATGGCCAAGTTGGTAAAGGTCGATCTAGGTGAACGTATCTAGACCAGATCGGAAACGTCTTGAGAAAAGGACACGTCAAAAGTACCCGCAACCAACGAGCATCTATGTAAAGACTCATGAATGTAGGAGAAGCAAAAGATGTGCGTCAGGATCATAGCAGGTGGATACTTATTGCTCACGATCGGGGATCGACTTATAATGGTTATTTATGTATAATGTGTATATAAATGTACATTATATATAGTTTTCACTTCTATCGGTAGTCCCCAAAGACTGCCCCGCATGTTTTTTTTTATAATTTAAGTAAAAGATTGATCTTTTACCGTGTCGTAGACAAGTACATGCTGCGAACATTGATTTATTGAAGCCTACTTAGCTATGATAGTTTTCCTTTTAACTGAGTTATATATACTACTATCGTGAGTTCTTTTGACATATCCAAAAAAAAGACGTGTGGCACTCGGGGACTGCCGCGGTAAAGCTATTGCATAGCATTTTTTATTTTTCAGTTTCATTTTTCTTCACAAAAAGTTTTCGGTCACGTTGAGATGCGAACTCCGTACCGATGCATACGATTCAGTATCCAGTACCAATCGGCTACCGAGTCTTCTGACTATAACTTCGAAATAAGCATATAAATCTTGACGTTTACTTTAAAAACGTAAACGTCAAAACCTATACGCTTATTTCGATGTTATAGTTAGAAGACTCAGTAGCCGATTGGTATTGGATACTGAATCGAATGCATCTGTACGGAGTTCACAACTCAACGTAACCGAAAACTTTTTGTGAAGTCGTGGGGGGGCGTTAGGTTTTTTCGTTACGGAATTTCTGGATTAGGTCTCCACGCTCAAGGCCCGCGATAGAAGCTATGCAATAGCTTAAAAATATTTTATTCATGATTTTGTTTTGACTCTGTCGGCGTGGCTGATATGTATATTCATGCCGAATTACAGCTTTCATGCAAATGAAATCGTATCTATTTTACCACCACATTTTATACTATTTTATTTTACCTACTTGTTGGTTTGTTATAATATACATTTTACATATAGGGTACCTTTAAAAGTCGGAGATAGTGACAACCATAGAGATCTATCTCTATGGTTGTCACGATCTCCTAGTTTCTGAGATCTGTGGTGACAACCCTGCGTATTCGGCTAGAGTAGGCATTTGAATCTCCTACGGGCCTCGAGTTATCTTACTTATATATTTCTACTATGTTTAAAGGTATTAGATATATCTATACTAATATTATAAAGCTGAAGAGTCCGATTTGAAAAATTCTTTCAGTGTTGGATAGTACATTTATCGAGGAAGGCTATAGGCTATATTATATTTTCAAAAAATTAGGGATCCTTACTAAAAGTCCAATAATCACGCGGACGAAGTCGCGGGCACTGCTAGTTATACATATATTGCAATTCCTTCCCAAGGGATATTTGTGCTTCTGGTTCTGGGTGTAATGTGTGTGTGATGTGAATGTTTCCGGCACCCACGATACAAGTCTTTGAACTTAGTGTGGGGCTGTGAGTGTGAATGCGTTTGTTTGTTTGTTTAATTACTCATGAAATAACTAGCCGCAGACTGTGGTTTATACATATAGTTGATTGTATAATGCACATTTCTAAGTATTTCGTTGAATAATTATTTACATACCGACTTCCCAAAAAAGGAGGAGGTACTCAAGTCGATGGTATTTTTTTTTATTTTTTTATTTGTGTTTCCTCATAACTTCTCTCCACGTGAGCAGATTTCGAAAAAAAAATTATTAGTTTGAAAGATGTTGCTTTATTATTGGTCCCATTTAAATTTGATCAAGATCTGATCAGTAGTTCTTGAAATATCGTCACTAATGTCTATTTTGTGACGAATAATGCGTACTCTGACGATGTTCTGGTTTACCCGACTTCAAAAGTTACCTCACAACTTCTTTCGTTGTGAGCCGATTTTGATGATTCTTTTTTTATTTGAAAGCTGGTGTATCAAGGTTTCGATGATAAAGCGGTGAAGTCGGTTTTTTTAAGCTTTGCTTGCGTTTAATTATTTGTATGTATAAATGTTGATATAAAACTTTGGTTGTACTGTTTGTACCTACCTGGCTGGTTTTGTTACGAAATTATTATGATAATTTAAACAAAGTGGCACATAACTGCCCATTGGCTTAGTTACGTGAGTGTTCGCCTTCTTAGCAGGGGTATCGGGTTCGATTCTCGGCGGGAACACAAGTTTTCTCCCCAAGGAAAATTTATGTTTCTGGTTCTGGTTGTGATTGTGTGTGTGATGTGAATATTTCCGGCACCCACGACACAATTCATCGAACTTAGTGTTGGGCAGTGAGTGTGATAGCGTTTATGTTTATGTTTATATATACTTTAATTAAATGTAGATATATATATTATATACTCTTTACTGAACACCTTGAAATAACAAAGAACACAAATAGGAATGACAGGAATGACAGTAATTATATTACTGTAACAATAGGCAGTCTTATCGCAAAGGAGTGGAACTCCATGCCCTAGTCTGTGTTTCCTATAGGTATAATCTGGGAGTCATCAAGTCACGAGAGAATAGGTATCTTCTAGGCAGACGTGCTCCATCGTCGACCGACGAGATAGAAGTCAAACGTTTACCTATTATAAAAAAAATCTAGAAGAAAGTCTTGAGGAAACAACCATAAAAAAGTAATACAGTCGAATTGAGAACCTCCTCCTTTTTGTTAAGTCGGTTTAATATAATTATTATTTTCCTGTTGCACATTTAACTACCTGCATCATTTTGTTTTCCTTATTTTTGCTCGTATTAAATACAGTTAAAGTTGAACACTCATTATGAAGAAACATGTTTCAAAATAAAATAATAGCATTTTTTGTGTTCTTCCTGGATTTGCTTGCAGGTTAGTATTTTTCTATTAACTAAATAACTAGTCGTTCCCGAACTAAGATCTCGCGCCTACGTTTTGTCAAAGAAGAAAAACTTTTGAGGTTCAAAGCTTACAACATTTTTAATAATGATTGTTTGATTTCTGTATTTGTTGTTCAAGAACAGGATATAACAAATATTATATGTATCAGCTTTAAATGTGAAATAGATATATATATATAATCAACCTTTAACGGTAAATGCTGATCCAGTGAGAAGTTAGAACAATTGTTGATCCGCCTATTTTACTTGTTTACTCAGCTCCGCGTCGCGCAAACTGATATACTTTGATCCGTCCTTAATGCGCGTGTGACGTCGGTGGATCTGCACTAACAGGTTTTCAACATGCTCGTCAGCGATTCGACCAACATTTGTTGATCCATCAACGGTCGAAAAAATCATACTGAATATGATTTTTTAGATCCAGTGTATATTTAACTTATATGCGACATTTACTTAGACTAAGTGGATCCGGAGCCAAATTTGACTAATAGGTACTCGAACAAAAAGCGGCAACGTCGCATTCTGCGTGTGATAGAGAACCTAGTAGACTGCTTCGTTAGAGTAATAAGGTAAGAAAGATGCGTTAGTTACGAGCGAATTTGTGTTATTTTGTTCATTTGTCATGGACAAATCAGAAGATGATGGTGAGTATTTTATTAACCATATCCATATTTGATTATTTAACTATTCAGAAACTTGATATTATGTGGGTGTTATTGTATGGTATTGTATTAATGAGTTAATGATGTGATCGGCTCACATGAAGGGGGCGTATTAGAGACTGCTTCAGTGGAAACGCGCTACCTCATTCATAATCGATACATATGGTAATAAATAGATATTCACTTTATAATACCTAAAGATAAAGATCATTTTATTTGTTAAAACATGCGTTTACATACACATTTAAGGGAAAAAAAAAATGTATGTAAATTGGTACCGCCACAATCCAATTTGTGGCGGTACATGTCTTTGCCTGAAAAGGCGTACAAATTTGGTTTTGCCTAAACTGGCCTAATAAGGACTTACTTAAATACCTAGTACCTAGCTAACAGTTTTTAACCTCGGACGAAAAAAGAGTTGTGATTGTGTTTAGGTATGTGTACGTAGTACCTACTTACTATGCGTTTCGCCATCATTTCACCAGTGCTGCCTGCCAGAAGCTGAATCAGAATAATAAAAATAGATAACCAACAATTTGATTGGCCTTTTGGCTCTGTGGTCAGTCTCACTCTATGGTAGCTCTGAATGCGGATCCTGAGGTCGTGGGTTCGATTTCTAACCATGGCAAACATTTGTGTGACGAACACGAATATTTGCTTTGTGTCTTGGTCTTAAACAACTACCTAATTATCTATGTATATCTCAGGCCTCCATTCCTAGTACAGTAGGCTTTGCCTAGTTTGAGATCAGGGACTACATAAGTGTGAAATGTCCAGGATATTTATTTATTTTATTTTATTTTAGTAAGTAGGTACCTAAAAAGACCAAACATACCTACATACCTATTTAAAAAATTTCAGAAGTTTTGATTACAGCTCAATCAAAATAATATTTAAGATTCCAGCTCAATCAAAATAATACAACACTTGCACGAATTTTCGTAGCTGTAATCGATACGTGATAATGTGATTTAGACCGGGAGACCGGATTAGGATTAAGACCGCATCGAATAAAACGCTTTAAACGCTTTCACAATCACAGCCCCACACTAAGTTCGATGACTTGTGTCTTGGGTGCCGGCAACATTCACATCACACACACAAATACAACCAGAACCAGAAACACAAATTTTCCTTGGGGAGAAAACTTGTGTTCCCGCCGGGGATCGAACCCGATAGTTGGCAAAACGCTACCCAACTAAGCCAACGAGCAGTTCACAACAATTACAATAGAATCTCACAGAACAATTGCAAAAGGATTGAAACATGTCAATAGGAATTAGAGTACGTATTGGGATGCAACCTCTACATAATGCAACTTGACATATCTGCTGTCACGGCGTGTGTATGCATAAACTATTATATTATCAGCTAAAAATGCAAAAAAAATTTGAGTTAGAAAAGTCACAAAACAAAAGTTCTGTTCAGTTTGTCCCTAGTACCTACCATTAAGTAGCCAAGTGGATATTCGGTAAAATGAAGTAGTAACATATTTATGGTCAGTATCGATACTGACTTACTAGCCACACTATCCCCCACTGTAATCACCTGCCGTTAACGTAAGCCCCGCTTGTCCTCACGCGTTCCCCCTACTGCACTGCACTCCAGTGCATCCACCACTACCTCCGCAGCCTCCACCTCCGCCATCACCAACCATCCTCCAACCTCCACCATCTCCACCACTGTATCCGTTGGTGAAGACAGTGGTGGAGGTGGAGAGCAGGGTCTGTGCATGATGGAGGTGGAGGCGGAAGCAGCGGAGGTGGTGGTGGTATCGTACCAAGCTCCTCGACTACATTTATGTGTAGTTATTTCTAGTTCATATTTATTTTCATATGGGCTGGCATTCAATTTGACCACCATAAATTCGGTACAAGTCGTGGCGTTGTCGAATTGTTAAGTTATCCGTTCAATCTGTAGCTTGTGACGGACAAAGATACGAAACGGCAACGTCGCGACTGCTTTCAGCCAATCTTATCGTTTGCTGTGCTCTGATTGGCTTATTTAAATCGGATCAACGTTTTCCGTAACTATCGCAAGGTGGATTTGTATATCGGATCAACTTCGGCGAACGCTAGTAAGCAGTCCCGTGAGTGTAGATGTTGATCCGGTCGGAGCCACATTAGTAACCAAAGATGCATATTGGATCAACAAAAGGCGCCGGATCAACATGAATTTTTGGATCAACAAAGTGCTCGCGTGAAGTCGCGTCAGATCAACATTTACCGTAAAGGGATATCTATATATATATATATATATATATATATATATATATATATATATATATATATATATATAAATGGTCAGATTGAGATAGAACCCGGGACAAAATAGGTCTAATAATTTAAACGTAAGCAATATGGGACCGCCTCTGAAGTATAATTACATACAGTCGAACATAGAACCTCCTCCTTTTTTTAAATCGGTTTAAATAGTGACTTTGATGTTCTGCCAAATTGTTATTTTCCAACGTAGATTTTTGTAAAAAATGGTTTCGTTTTTTATAAAAAACCTTTTTTATCAAGTTCTATTTGTCAAGCATTTCTAAACGATACTACCACGAGAAAAATAAAGCAAATTTTTGCTTGCCTCTGACATGTATCGGTGCCCCCGTATCCTACTAATATTATAAATCCGAAAGTTTGTGTGTACGTGTGACTCTTCACGCTTTAACGGCTGAACGGATTTGGATGAAATTTGGAATGTACATAGCTTATACCTAGGATTAACACATAGGCTACTTTTTAACTTGATAATAGCGGGCGAAGCCGCGGGGCACGGCTAGTATTATAATAATGTATACTATTTTTTTTTCCATTCCTGTCTTTGGGTCCTTTACATATTCTGTGAGAATTTGAAGATATTTGCTTGTTTGGTTTAGACGCTAGATGCCTCTGACAGACGGACGGACGGACAAAAGTGCTGAACCACCCAAGTCAACTTAGAGAACTCGCATCGCTCGATCAAATATTATGGTTAAAACACCTGCCATTCGCACGAAGCATTTCGCTTCCACTTTTATGTCCTACCTTTTATGTCTTACCGTCCATTTTAGCTTCGCAGTCTTTGTGCATCTAACCAGTGTCACGTAATTAAATGATTCAAGTGTAGGTTTTTTTTTTTTTTTTTTTCAATATCCTGTACTAACTACGGGCCAATTGCCTATATTTCCTAAAACTAAACTAAAACTATGTACAGCAAAGAAGGTGGTTACAGTCAAAGTCAATTACAGGATTCAATGTCCAGTCATAGTTAGTCATGCCCTAGTTTAGTCGTGGAAACTTTTCCAAAACTTCTATTGGAATTTTAGAGCGAAGATGAAAATCACGTTTTTCATCTTTGTATGATTTGTAACACTCATGCACGTTCACGAACTATTAATAGTTAATAATCCACCATTATCACACAAATATGTACAGCTCTGGCTTCAAAAATGGCAAAGAAAATTATATAGGTACTAACATGAAATTGATTAATACAATGAAAATGATATAAGTACATGAAATTGATGAATACATTTAATACAATGAAAATGATATAGAATTATAAGGACTACCATGACTTTATTTTCGAGTAACACCTGAGATCGATGGAATATGCTGAAAACCAGCCCTGCACAAACCCTTAGTTTGTGCAGTCTTAGCGCTGAACATATGCCAATTGCCAAATATTTCTTGCATGTATTTTTTTACTTTTGTGTACCATAATGTGATTGTTTAAATATTTAGCAATAAATTATTTTCTATTCTATTCTATTCCATATACATGAAATTGATTTTTGAAAGGGAAGAAAGTATGACATTTAGCGGCGTTATGATTGAAGGTGAAAGGATGGAACAAGTGAAAGAGTTTGTGTACTTGGGGTCAAAGTTACAAGAGACGGTAGATATGACAGTGATATTAAGCGAGAGTGTTGGCAGGGAACCGAGTTGGGGGCCCTACATACCTTTATGAACAGTCAGAAAGTATCTAAAAAGGCAAGATTGGCTGTCCATAGAGGTACTGGTGCCATAACTTATGTATGGTAGCGAATGTTGGGTTTGGCAGAAAAAACATGAAATTAAGATAAATGCTGTGGAAATGAGAGCTAAGAAATATAGCTGGAGTGACTCTGATGGACAAAGTGAGGAATATTGTGATTAGGGAAGATTGCGGTGTGGTAGAAGATGTAGTGACAAAGATTGAGAAAGGGACGCTTAGATGGTTTGGACATGTAGAGAGGATGGACGACAGTAGATTGACGAAGCTTTATAAGGCGAGTGTAAATGGCCAAGTTGGTAAGGGTCGATATAGGCGAACGTATCACGCGACCAGATCGGAAACGTCTTGAGAAAAGGCCACGTCAAAAGTACCCGCAACCAACGACCATGTATGTAATGACTCGCAGTGGCGGATTTACCAGCAGGCTGAGTAGGCTCGAGCCTAGGGCGGCAGATTTTGGGGGCGGCAAATTTGGGGAATATTTTTTTTTTACCTCATAGAAATCAAAAAGATTTTTCTATGACGGTTTTCTGATGTCTTACAGATAGAAGTCTGCGGCAAATTTTGTCGATGACTTCTCTCACTTGTCATTGCACATTCCGAGAGTAGCAAACTTCCATATTCTAGAGTAAAACAGCTAGTTCGCCGCCCCTCAAGCAGTAATCGGCCTCTCGCCTCTGCGCCCTTTACCAAATGTTCATTATTGTGTAAATAGCATACATTACCCCGCCCATACATGATTGAGCTTCGATTAGCTCAAAAATATACCGAAAAATTATCTTACGTGCAATTTTAACGAAATTGTTGCATTGTAAAAATAATGTATGACAATTGTTGAGGCAAGGGCGCAAAAACTATTCAGCCTATACCTTGAAAATTTGTAAATCCGCCACTGATGACTCGTGAATGTAGGAGAAGCAAAAGATGTGTGCCAGGATCGTAGCAGGTGGAGAGAAGTGGTCTCTGCCAACCCCAATGGGAAAGAGGCGTGACTTTATGTATGTACATGAAAATATTAAGGGGCACCCATACCCATAAGTGTGGTAAAATATTTTTATTTTTTTTGTACTTTTGTCGGGTATCTTTGATAAGCAAGAAGAGTACGAAAACGATAAAAAAATCTATGTTGGAAAGTAACAATTTGGTAGGACATCAAAATCACTGTTTTTAGACCTATTTTGTACCGGGATCTATCTCAAAAACGGCTACACATTTGAAGCTGAAACTTGCATATAAAATCCGTTATATACTCTTATTAAACAAAAAATCAAACAATTGTGCTAAATAAAAAAAGTTATAGAAAATTAACCTCAAAAGCTTTTATCTTGAGGAAAAAGTAGGCGGGTTTTATTTGCCGCGAAAGTGAAAAAAATGGCGTTGTTGATTTTGTATAATTTTCCAAAACCTGCGTTTCTTCGAGTGTTAATGTGTAATAATGGTGGATTATTAACCGTTTATACTTAGTAGACGTGCATAAGTGTAGGCAAATCATACAAAGTTGAAAAACGTGATTTTCGCCCTCGCTCCAAAACTCCATTAGAAGTTCTAGTAAAGTTTCTACCACTTTTCTAGGGCATGATTTGACTATGACTTGGACTGAACCTTGACTCTTTTCTTTGCCTTTGACTGTGACTTGTGACTAGGAATTTTAATATTTAAAACACTTGAAGTATATTACTACTTGCCACTGGCTAAATGCACAAGATTGTGAACCCAAAATTAAAAGAAAAAAATGTAGGCGCGAGATCTTGGTTCGGCGGGAACGTCTAGTAATAATTATAATCTTTTTAATTTGTTTGTTTACAGGACTTCCGGAACCTTACGACTTAGTTACTTTAATTATGTTTTCGATAATTCTCATTTTGATTGTCACTACATCGATTGTATTAGGTAAGAAATAAATATGTATATCTATAAATAAATATGTTTTACAAGGTTTTATTTAGTTTCACTAGTCCCGATGTTTGTCATCAAATATTGCAAATTTGATCCACTTCCCGGTTACCGATTGAGCTGAAAGTTTCCATACATGTGTGATGTGTAAACCACTTGACAATGCAATATTTTTTTTAAAACCAACAAAGCTTCTCATAATGAAACTTAACGCTTTCGAGGCTTCGAACGAATTCGATTATTTTTTAGTTTTAAAGATGTTGCTTTCCGATTGGACCCATTTAAATTTGATCCAGATCTGATCAGTATTTCTTGAAATATCGTCAATAATGCGTATTCTTTATGTAGTTCCACATTGACGATGTTCTCGTTTTTAACCGACTTTAAAAGTTACCTCATACCTTCTTTCGCTGTGAGCTGATTTTGATGATTATTTTTTATTTGAAAGCTGGTGCTTTTTTTGTGGTCCCATTGAAGTTTGATCAAGATATGATCTCTAGTTTTTGAGTTATCGTCAATAATGCGTGTTTAATACATTAAATCTGATCAAGGTTCCGAATATAAAGCGGTGAAGTCGGATTTTTAAGCTTTACTTGCGTTTAATTATTAATTTACCATTTTCAGTAAACCGGCACAGAAGAAAGTCACTTGAAAGGGACGTGTTTGCGATCCGAATAATTAAAATCAATTCCGGGGACAATAAAGAAATTTCACAAGCCACCTCTTCAGAAACAGCACAGCCAGGTATTTGAGCATATAATAATAAGCTAGAAAATATACGTCGCTCATACATTCTACACTAGGACTTTGACTACTACATTACTACTACAACATTCTACACTAGGATTTTGACTACTATAATAAGCTAGAAAATATACGTCGCTCATACATTCTACACTAGGACTTTGACTACTACATTACTACTACAACATTCTACACTAGGATTTTGACTACTACATTACTACTACAACATTCTACACTAGGATTTTCTATGAGTGTGAATGCGTTTGTTTGTTTGAAGTTCCACTTTAAACTTTTTATAAGTTGACACTGGCTAAATGACCAAGATTACGCGGCTAAAATTAAAAAAAAAATACCACCTCTTTCACATGCACATGGAGCCGAAAATGGCACATGCTTGCCTAGAAGGTACCTATTAACTCAAAAACTATTGATCAGATCTTGACCAAATTTAAATGGGACCACATGGAAAGCACCAGCTTTCAAATAAAAAATAATCATCAAAATCGGCGCACAACGAAAGAAGTCATGAGGTAACTTTTGAAGTCGGTTAAAAACGAGGACATCGTCAATGTAGTCCACAGAATACGCATTATTGTAATATATATACTCTATAACTCAAAAACTACGTGGGCAGGTACCCACCCTCTGCGCCGTGGGTCCTGGGTTCGATTCCCGGCAGGAGCACAAATTCCTTTCCAAGGTAAGATATTCGTGCTTCTGGTTTTGGGTGTAATGTGTGTGTGATGTGAATGTTTCCTGCACCCCCGATACAAGTCTTTGAACTTAGTGTGGGGCTGTAAGTGTGAATGCGTTTTTTTGTTGTTTGTTTGTTACATCTTCCAACTTCTAACTACAACTTTTCTTACAACAAATACAGAAATTAAACAATATTTTTTAAGAAAAAAGTTATAAATAACTTCTAAAGTTTTTTTCTATTCGCCAAAATGCAGGCGCGAAATCTCAGTTCGGGCGAACGTCTAGTAACTTGTTTATACATTTTATAATATCTCGATTTGCAGGTGGATCAGGAGTCCCAAATACGAACGAGTCGCATCCACCAACAGACGACGTAAAAATAGAGAGTAAGTTACATTTTTACCAAATATACCAACACATTAACACTTACAGATCCACACTAAGTACAAACACTTTTAGGTCCCGGAAACATTACCATATGTGTCCCACACACACAACCATCGCCTAGAACAGGCGTCGGCAACCTGCGGCTCGCGAGCCACATGCGGCTCTTTGAATGTGAAGCTGCGGCTCTTTAGTTCCATACGCAAATAATATTTATTAAAAAAAAGTCATTTAAAAAACAAACTTAAATTAGCGTCGTTTAAAAAACGTTCTGAATCAATAAATAAGGATTAGGCACCATTTCTATCGAGCCATTAACAAGCCTCCAAAGGTAGCAAAGAAATACTTTTACACAGTTGAAACAAGTAAATTATGGGATGAATAGGTAGGTATAACGCGTGCATAGCGTTTTCTATACGATACTCGTAGTACAGTAGGTATTATTGCTGAAATTAAGGATTATTGTTGCCAAGAAAAATAATTGTGGCTCTATAAAACTTTAAAATTTTGTAAATTGTAATTTTTGGCTCTTCCGACTCAAAAGGTTGCCGACCACTGGCCTAGAACCAGAAGTAAACCGAGTTTTCTCGAGCTTTATATATGTATTCGGTCCCAACGGAAGACCAGCGCTGATCATTTGATCAGCAATTATGCTGAGTTGGAACCGATTTGTGGCAATGGCACCAATTATTTATTTGTGTATACCATTTATTACCGACTTCCCAAAAAAGGAGGAGGTACTCAAGTCGACTGTATTCTATATTTTTTTATTTTCTATTTTATTGTTGTTAGGTGTTACTTGTCACAAAGAAATATAATACTTAGATAAAGTAGGCTAATAAAGTAAAGGTATTAAATAAAGGTATGTATAATAAATAATATTATAAAATAAAAAAGAAAAAAAAAAGACATATGGCACTCGGGTACTGCCGCGGTAACGCCATTGCATAGCATTTTTTATCAACTTATGCAATTATAATTATTTATTTATTTTATTTATGCAGTATTTTTTTTCCGGCCACCTAGAGGCGAGTTGCTGAACTAAAGAGACAAGCGTGATATTTCAAAAAAGTCATTAAAAGTTCTGCTATTCATCGATAGATGGCAAAACTAAAAAGTATCACCGCTGTGCCGGTCGGAGTGGGGGGTGTTAGGTTATTTTCGTTACGGAATTTCTGGATTCGGTCTCCACGCTCAAGGCCCGCGATAGAAGCTATGCAATAGCTTAAAAATCAAAATGCTGGTACTTATTTGGCTCAACGTATTACCATTGCAATTCAGAGAAGCAATGCCGCCAGCATGATGGGAAAACTAAAAAAATATTTTCAAAATTGGTTTACGAGGAACGAAGTTATGAGGGAACAAACATTTCGACTTGAGTACCTCCTCCTTTTTTGTGAAGTCGGTAAAAAATGAATCAATTCCAGTAATTCCTACGCACTCTCCAAAATACAAACAATAGTTTTTTTTTATTATAGATAGGCAAGCATTTGACCACTATCTCACCTGATGGAAAGTGAAGATGCGGCTGAAGATGTGACATGCTTGCCTAGAAGATACCTATTCACTCTAGACTTGAAGACACCCAGAGTGTACTGTTCGGGAAACAGAGACGCAGGCAATGAGTTCCACTCCCTCGCTGAATACCGATAGACTGCATTTTTTTTATCGAATTTATAATATTACTGTGCCGTCCTAATAATTCATAGTGCTTAATCTCTAACACGTTGAAGTGAATTCAATAACGAACGTGTGAACGCTACCCACTGGTAGTGGGCTTGAGCACTTGAGTTACATAACCTCGATGCCTTGTAGGTAACTTGGGTCTTTGCTGTATAGATGTATATAATTTTAGTTTTAGGAAATATAGGCAATTGGCCCGTAGATAGACTCGAAAAAAAAGTGTTAGAAATTATTATTGACATTAAAAAATAATACTTTTTCTTTCAGCGCGACATTCGTCTAGAAACCAGAAATTTGTGCAAAGCCTGGCTTCAAACTACCTTCGACTCCCGAAATATTTGAAGAAAGCTCCTGCGGAAAATTCGACTGCAATAGCGCCGAAGCCTGGGCCGAAGCCTGAGCCGAACCCAATGCCGAAACCTGAGCCGAATCCAATGCCGAAACCTGAGCCGAATTCAATGCCGATACTAAGACCGAAACCTATGCCAAGCACTAGTGAACGCATAGTTGTAACTACTACAAAACATGGCGCTTGGGCGCAGGAAAAACCTAAAGAACAATGTTAAAATAAAATCACAACACAGAATTTATTCAAGTTTTTCATGTCTATTTGTTTTTTGTTAACCTGTAGTGTTCCACTGCTGGGAAAAGGTCTCCATCTTTTTCTTCCACGCATCTTAAAACTAAACTAATACTAGTCGTTCACGCCGAACTGAGATCTCGCGCCTACATTTTGCTTCATAGAGAAAAACTTTTGAGGTTACATACTTTTTTTCTATATAATAATTGCTTGATTTATGTATTTGTTGTTCAAGTACAGGATATAACGGATATTATACGTAACTTTCAGCGTTTAGTGTGAAGCAGTTTTTGAGATAGACCCTGGGACTAAATAGGTCTAAAAACAGTGACTTTGGTGGCCTACCAAATCGTTATATTCCAAGATATTTTATTTTTTAGAAAATAGGTTTCGTACTTCACTTGTCAAGCCCTTTTCAACGGTATCCCACAAGGGAACATAAAAAAATAAAAAATAATTTGCTCCACACTTACATGTATGGGAGCCCCCTTAGTATTTTCATTTATATAATTTTAAATGTAATTTCTGGCTTCGGGCCATAGTTTTACATATTCTATGAGAATTTGAAGTCATTCGCTTATATGGCTTAGACGCTAGATGCCTCTGACAGACGGACGGACGGACGGACAAAGTGCTGAATGACCCAAGTCAACAAAGATACATCTAAACAGCAAAAACCTATGTTACCTACGAGGCATATACCTTACCTATTGCTCACAAAGCCTCTAGTTAAGTAGCTCTGTGAGCTAAAGACATCGCGTATTTTTAGAAATGGCTAAAATATGTTTTTTTTACGTTTTCAACCCCCGTATCTGCGCGATTATAAAACATTTCCAGAAACTGAATCGACAAAAACAATCTAATATAATTATCGAACCTGCTCACAAAATTTCACGAGAATCGGTTGAGAAATGCGACCTGTAGAGGAGAACAACCGGAAATCCGGACATACCAAAGCAATTTTGCCAAGCTAAAAGAAAACGGAGACGCTTCGCGTTCGGTCAATAATAAGCCACCATTATTACTCATTAGCCATTACCATAAGGTAATACCATAGAAGAAATAAACGAAATTTATTTCTACTATGGTAATAAATTCAGAGGTCTGTAATTTCCAGCAAGGATTTTGAAGCTAAAGTAATCGTAGGTTTGTTTCCTATCTCGATAGTTCTTAGCTCAGCATAAATGAATAGTTTTCAGTTTGTACCGTTTCCCGCCACATATTACACACCGACCACAGACAAGTAAATTTTATCACCGCAGTGGTGTTCCTAGGCAGCACTAGATGGCAGTATACACTCTTTATTGTCGCATTATTGTGTTTTATTGGTTCATTAATTATATTAAAGTAAGTAGAAGATACTTACGTTTACATTTTTAGATCGGTATATTATCAAATATAAATGTTAATACCGTAATACAGCTTTATTATTTTATTAGATGTTTTCACAAATTTTATTGTCTATGGTTTAAATCGAATGCAAGTTTGAATGTTTTTGTAACAGTTCCGTAGGAAATATTTGTTTTGTTTTAATAATAATTATATACAATTTATCTTAAGTTTTAGTCTCAGGACATTTTAGGACTCGAACTCTTGGAATTAGAAACACGTTTGTTATTATTAATGTTCTGTCTAATATTTTTTAACCAAAATTATTGGCTAAAGCGGACATAAACCTCAAAAAGGTTGAATCAAGTACTTATACCTGTTATTTAATGCTGACACAATGTGATGAAGAGAATGTGTTCGTTTTGTCAAAAAAAAAAATGGTAAAAATTTTACTATTTTTAACAAAACAAGTTCATTGCGGAAGTTTTGCCGCGAAATTAAATAAATGGCGTTGTTGATTTTGTATAATTTTACTAGAAAACTTTATTGTTATATTTTATTTTAAAATTCAATAAAATGGTTTTGTATATTACGAATTATTAGCTATATCATTCCTTCCCTTCAACCTTCCTCAAGAGAAGGATTAAAATTTCGTGGTTCGTAAAACATATTTTTTTCACAGCTCGCTTTTTAGGCAAATAATGTTTCCGATAGCATAAATTAAAATTTGTTAGTGATGGTTATCGTTGAGATTACTAAAATTTGTAATTATCTCTAAGAAATGTAACAATCATGAATAACTACTTTTTATGCTTATTTTAATTACGTTTAGCATTACGGTACCCTAACTAGTTCTAGTACCACCAACATAACAAAGTGACAGCTCATGACAGCTGTCACCTGCGTCACCATCACCCGCTCGCTGTAAGGTTGGCAGCCATGCAGAGTTAATGCCCGCTTGGTCACGAGTGTGTGTGTGCCGCCAGTCTGTCCGCGATTTAAATCGAATAGTCGGAGTTTTGTACCGTTTTTAGTTGTGTTTTTAATCAGGTGAGTAAAAAACGCACGATGTATTATTTTCGCAGTATTTTCTATAACATTTTTGATGTTTTTGTGTTTACAACGTGGCTTCTCAGTGAAATGCATGTGCATGTAAAAAAAAACTATAGCCGGCCGGTCGCTCCGTGAGATTTTTGCAAACAGGTTTCACTGCGACCTTCGATTCTTACGGTTTTGTTTTAATATTTTTATCCTGCTTTAATGAATATCGAAGCGATTTTAATGAACTATTGTTCTAGCTTTTTAATTTTTATCATCGATATAGTGAATCATAATATATCTTCGTCTGTACATTTAAGATTTTAAAACTTTGGCGGAAAGGAATTTTGAAATTAGAATGTTCTACAATGCGGTAGAAAAGGAAACATGTGGGGTAACCATGAGTTGACATTTTTTTTTATTTAATTAACGTTATTTGACTATAATCTATGCCTTTATGATTTGTACTGTTATGATCCAATAATTGATAATAATTTTACGATTGAACGAAAAAAATTAATTTATATCTTATGACGATTCTTTACTAGGATTGTATTTGTAAATATTAAAAATAAAATGCTTACTTAGACACGCCTACTAAAGGACTTAGCTAGTATTCATAAATTTTCATTTATAATTTAGTATCAACTATATTATTTGCAGTACGTATATATTTATACGTGCCTACTACCATAGTAGAAATATATTTCTACTATGCTACTACTATACTATACTATTATAAATCAATCAATGAACTACCCACCGAGGTAAGTAGGTAAATGTTTTAATCACACTAATATGATATCCGAATGTTTGTGTGTATGTAAGTATGTAAATGTGTAAGTATGTTTGTATTCTCTTCACGCTTTA
This sequence comes from Lomographa bimaculata, assembly GCA_948107665.1. NCBI lineage: Eukaryota > Metazoa > Arthropoda > Insecta > Lepidoptera > Geometridae > Lomographa > Lomographa bimaculata. The sequence goes on from OX403614.1 coordinate 8,707,456, forward strand.
ACGGCTAAGCGGATTTGGATGAAATTCGGAATGTATTAAGCTTATAACTAGGATTGCACTAGGACACATAGGCTTCTTTTTAACGTGATAAACGCGGGCGATGCCGCTGGGCACGGCTAGTGTTATATACGATTTAAAACACGTCAAAATGTCCACTTATTTTTGTTGACTAGTTCCGTGTTTTAAGGGGCAGATTTACTTCAATGCGAGCACCTTACTTAACACTAGCCGTGCCCCGCGGCTTCGCCCGCTATTATCAAGCTAAAAAGTAGCCTATGTGTTAATCCTAGGTATAATCTACATACATTCCAAATTTAATCTAAATCCGTTCAGCCGTTAAAGCGTGAAGAGGGAACAAACATACTTACACACAAACTTTCAGATTTATAATATTAGTAGGATTAACAAATTATCCATCTTACTTATTTGCACATAAAGGTGCATATTGCGTAAATTACATCGTGGCGGTTACGCAAGGTCACGCGTGGCCATCTTTGATTTTTTATGGTTTTATTAAATTTTCGTGAAAATGCGTCTTAAAAAAAATAAAACAAGCTGAAGACATCATTCGTCTAGTAATAATATACGTATTGGTATGTATTGTTTATGTAGTTTAAACAATGTATTTCTATTATTTTTAAATCTATTTCATTCATTTTATCGCACCACCATCCCTACATTGTCTTTTCGTTTATATTTCCATCCAAAGGTTGTCTGGAAGAGATCGCTCTTAGCGATAAGACCGCCCATTGTACCTATCTTTATAAGTTTCTCTGTAAGTTTTATTTATCTTTTGGTGTCAATAAAGAGTTTTGTATTGTATTGTATTGTATTGTATATTAAATAACTTTCACATTGTTTTGATATAAAATGGCGGAACGAAATGGTTACAAAAATACAAATTGATGATATTTGTATGAGAATAGAAATTTTCTTCCTTTTTAGATATTTACGTTATGCATATTCTAAGAAGAAAGCATTTTATCATATCACACAGATTCTGAGAAATAAACAATACAATAAAAATAAATAGAAATTAATAAATAAATATAAATATATAATTTTAATGTCAATTACTCGTTATTGACACCAAAACATAAATACAGCTTACAGAGAAACTTACAAAGATGGGTACAATGGGCGGTCTTATAGCTAAGAGCGATCTCTTCCAGACAACCATTGGGTAGAAATGTTAACAAAAAATAAATGTACAGATGGATGGTGGTGCGTTAAAGTTAAAGAAATAAATAAAAAAATACAAATACGAACATTGCTTAAACTACAATACATACCAATAATAATAGCAAATATCTAATCAAATAAAATATATAAATATTTACATATAAGTTCCTATAATACAGTTTTTTTTCAACCATGGTTTACCTACGGGCCAATTGCCTATATATCCTAAACTAAACTAAAACTATATACAGCAAAGACCTAAATTTTACCTGAATTAATAATATCAGTCTTCGTCGCGATCTCGCGGCGTAAACTCATCCCGAAGGAGAGCATCGTACATGCTCGAAACCTAGGTCGACAATATCGATCAAATGACGTGAGTGATAGCCGTATTTTAATAATATTATAATTAATTAATAATTTTATTTATTTAGTTTTATCATGAGTGCTGTCGAAAATGGTTACAGTCACGCATTTTAGGAGACATTTTTGTATCACCCCCTGCCGTAGGTATATAACATTGAAACATGAAGTGTAATTACTCACGTTAGTTTTAAAGTAGATACATGTATAGAAAAAAAAGAAAACAAAACGCATTTATACTCACAGCCCCACACTAAGTTCAAAGACTTGTATCGTCAGAAACATTTACATCACACACACACAGACTACACCCAGAACCAGAAGCACAAATATCCCTTGGGAAGGAATGTGTGCTCCTGCCTGGAATCGAACCCAGGATCCACGGCGCAGAGGGCGGACACCTGTCCACTGCGCCAACTGGGTCATAGGAATTATATACCCACAGCTACAATATCTATATATAAATAACAATGGTCTTACTTCTTTAAAAAAAAGGAAATATTTTTTACAGGATAAAATCATATTTAACATTATCCTGTAAGAAAATGTGACATTCCTACGTATCTATACTATTAACGTAATCCTACTAATATTATAAATTCGAAAGTTTGTGTGTAAGTATGTTTGTTCCTTCTTCACGCTTTAATGGCTGAACGGATTTGAATGAAATTTGGAATATACATAGATTATACCTAGGATTAACACATAGGCTACTTTTGTAATTGATAATAGCGGACGAAGCCGCAGGGCGCGGCTAGTATAATAGATATGTAGGTAATCCTACTAATATTATAAATCCGAAAGTTTGTGTGTAAGTGTGTAAGTATGTTTGTTCCCTCTTCATGTTTTAACGGATGAACGGATTTGGATGAAATTTGGAATGTACATAGATTATACCTAGGATTAACACATAGGCTACTTTTTAACTTGATAATAGCAGGCGAAGCCGCGGGGCACGGCTAGTAGTTAATATTTTTGAATGGCGTTAATTTACGACCCTTTTGTAATTATTAATTTTTCCTTCCTAATATTGACATACGGATTTGCTCCATATTCTAACCTACATTATTAATCCTATTAATTTATAAATCCGAAAGATTGTGTGTAAGTGTGTAAGTATGTTTGTTCCCTCTTCACGCTTTAACGGCTGAACGGATTTGGATGAAATTTGGAATGTGCATAGCTTATACCTAGGATTAACACATAGGCTACTTTTTAACTTGATAATAGCGGGGCACTAGTATTAAATATTTATTTGTGAGAATGGCTTAATATTCGAGATCCTGCAATATTGTTTTTTTTAAAGCTTTCACTCACAGCCTCTACACTAAGTGCAATGACTTGTGTCGTGGGTTGCGAAAACATTCACAATAAACGTTTGACAGTTTGTATTGTTTTAATATGGTAGAAAGTACATGGAGAAATTATATCACGTAGTTCCTGAGCACACTCTCCAAAATGTATGCGATAGAATACCGATAGGCTTGCTGCATTACCTTAAAAAGTTTTCCTTTATTAGGGAAAATGAGATGTTTCATTTTGGGCCAGCACTATGTACCATACATAGAAATATAGTGAAAAAATTTGCATTTTCTTAAAAAATACAAATAAATTAATCTGCAGAAGATTACAGTTGTACCCTCAAATTATTATTCAGTGAGTTTTTAAATATTTTATCCCTATTTTTGGGGCAGTCATGACAAGAAGATATTAAATGTCATTCTGTTCCGAGTTTCAATCGAGTAACATATTCTATTGTCCTATTATAATTATACCGAAACCCAAATATTTTAGAATTGATATGTTGTTTACAATAAATGATCAATGACACGTCAAAATGACAGTTCAATATTGTCGTAATCCGCCATTTGTAACTGTGTTGTGTTGCTATCAATGTACTAAGATATTTAAATGTACATTACATCGAAATAAAAGAGAAGACAATAAACATTCAAAAACGGTTACTACATTGTATAGCTATATGTATGTATATGGTACATGGTGCTGGCCCAGGCTCCTTCAATTTTGAAACATCTCCTTTAGGCGCGAGATCTTAGTTCGGCGCGAACGTCTAGTTTATTAGGATTTGTTATGATTGTCGAGTAAAACGGTTACAAACACTACAGTCGGTTACAACTTACAAGTTCTAGGAGACTTTCTGACCCCCTATTACCTATCTGTAGCGAACGGTTTCAATACTAAATTGACAAAACTTCTAAGAAATAAGGTTCATTTTTGCTTAATTCAAATAGAAACTGCGTGCAACAAAGACACGTAATAGGGGGGCTGGTGTCAGCACCATAACGAGCGCGTCCCATTTGGCAGTGACGTCATGACGTGAGAGTAGGGCTGCCAAGGATTATCCGGATTTTCCCTAGTTTACAGGGAATCCGGGGTCCGTTCAGGAGGGATTTTCAAAAAGTATCCAGGTGAAAACCGGTCAATTTTTGTGTCAAGTATAAATTATTATTAGTATAATCCTACTAATATTATAAATCCGAAAGTTTGTGTGTAAGTGTGTAAGTATGTTTGTTGCTTCTTCACGCTTTAACGGCTGAACGGATTTGTAATACATGTATTATTAGGTACTAGCCGTGCACCGCGGCTTCGCCCGCTATTATCAAGTTAAAAAGTAGCCTATGTGTTAATTCTAGGTATAATCTATGTACATTCCAAATTTCATCCAAATCCGTTCAGCCGTTATAGCGTGAAGAGGGAACAAACATACTTACACACTTACACACAAACTTTCGGATTTATAATATTAGTAGGATTAGAATATTAGAATAGGATGTACATTCCAAATTTCATATAAATCAGTTCAGCCGTTAAAGCGTGAAGAGGGAACAAACATACTTAAGCACTTACACACAAACTTTCGGATTTATAATATTAGTAGGATTAGGATGTCGCTTTCTGTTGTAAACTTACATTGTGCACATTCGTTGTAAACATGGAAATATTTCGGTTTTTGAAATTTGTGTCCGGTGTCATCAAATTAAGTGATGGCAGGCTTACGTGGAGCGCAATTTGTACATAAATATCTTATAACTTGACGTCACAAGTTAAACAAAGTTAAATAGAAGCGAACGGTAAATAACCCCTTATCAGTTAACGTGGCTAAAGTCCTTTTATCATATGCCATTAAGAAGTCGTTTCCTTTCTTATCTTTGTCATGCACAACACTATACGTTACATAGTGATGCAGGGACCAGGTTACTTGGCGCCTCTACAAAGGCAAACGTATAATTTTTACCGACTTCCCAAGAAAGGAGGAGGTACTCAAGTCGAATGTTTTTTTTTTTTTTTTTACCTCGTAACTTCTCTCCACGAGAGCCGATTTAGAAATTTTTTCTTTAGTTCCAAAGATGTCGTTTTGTAATTGGTCCCAGTTAAATTTGATCAAGATTAGATCAGTAGTTCTTGAAATATCGTCAATGCTTTGGACTACTTTGACGATGTTCTCGTTTAACCGACTTCAAAAGATACCTCATAACTTCTATTTTTGTGAGCTGATTTTGATGATTATTTTTTTATTTGAAAGCTGGTGCTTTTCATGTAGTCCCACTGAAATTTGATCAAGATCTGGTCTGTAGTTTTTGAGTTATAATGCGTCAATAATGCGTGTAAAATACATTAAATCTGATCAAGGTTCCGAAGATAAAGCGGTGAAGTCGGTTTTTTAAAGCTTTGCTTACGTTTAACTATGATAATTCCCCGACGATCTACTCAAACTCGAAACGATTTGCTAGAATACATGTCAGAAAGGTCTTTAACGATGCAGTTGGCGCAGACAAGTGTTTGCCCTCTGTGCCATGGGTCCTGGGTTCGATTTGCGGCAGGAGCACAAATTCCTTCCCAAGGGATATTTGTGCTTCTGGTTCTGGGTGTAATGTGAATGTTTCCGGCACCCACGATACAAGTCTTTCAGTTCAGTCTTTTCAGTGTGAATGTGTTTGTTTTGTTTTTTTATAAATAATAATACTACTTAGGAAAACAGGCGCATAAATACTACATCATTACATTATACATATTATTATATGCTTAACATAGCTCCAGCTCGCTCGAAGCGTTTCGATTCTACGTTTACCATCCGTACTGCGAGGGAGTGAAACTCATTGCCTGCGTCTTTGTTACCTGAACGGTATAATCTGGGAGTCTTCAAGTCAAGAGTGTATAGGTATCTTCTAGGCATGCTACATCGTCGGCCGCATCATCGCTTTCCATTAGGTGAGATAGTGGTCATATGCTATCATTCATAATCATTAAAAAAAATACGCCTACATTACATTTGTAGGGTGCAACGATGCCATGGCTATACAAATATCTATAACAAATGGTTTCTTAGTTCAGTGCTAATAGGGGAATCAACGAACATACATACAGATATATATAGACTGATACATACAGACTGAGTCACCCACGTCCGTAGGATGATACCCCTTAAGTCTGACTCCCTACACGTGGTCCCCGGGTGGTGCTAATCAGGTGACATTTGAGAGGTGGTAGAGCATTTTGTGAGTTGCTCGCCTGGCTTGCTACCAAAGTAGCTTACCACCATCAAGTTGAAAGTCTGCCGCCAAGCCAAATACGGTGTTCCGGCAGTTATCCTTGAGAGCCTGCGTATTCCAGGTCTAGCGTGTTTACCAGCTTTGATCACATCGTCACTTACCATCAGGTGAGATAGTGGTCAAACACTAGCATGTCACAAATAAAAAAAAAAAAGAAATATAAATTTAGAAAGGAAAAATGGGCGGGGTCTAAATAGGGCATATAAATAGGACACCATATGGCCGCGGGTTCAATCCCCGCCTCAAGCTATAATTTTTCCTTTCTAAATTTATCAGTATAGTTCTGCCAATTGTGGCTAATCTATATAAAAATCAATGCCACTTTTCGTTGTAATTGTATAACTCAAGAACGGGCTCACCTATCCAAACCAAATGTTTTAGGCTTTGTTCGGACTATTTAGTAGATGGTTTATGTGAAGTTTGCACAAAATCGGTCGAGCGGATTTTCATTTATCACACCCGCTATATAAAGCACAATCAATACATACATACGTTGCTAAAAATCATTACCCTCCTTTTTGTTTCGCCATCGGGTAAAAATCTGTAATTTGATATGGTGTATATCATCGCCAATAAATGTTTTGATACAATTTTAGCATTTTTAATATTACGCAATATATCGTATATAAATAAAATTATATCATCCAATTAATATAGGTATTTCTCAAATGATATCAACCTCATTCTAAATGCATATTTAATTACTGTACGGTCGATAAGAGAAATAAAATAACAAATGAAAGGTAATTCTATATATACCTTGTATTCAAGGATTATATCTTGGACAAGGTTTTGTATTTGTGCTGCTTACGAAACTTGGATTATTTGCCTATGACGACCCAGTTGGCGCAGTCAAATCAAATCAAAATCAAAATCGTTTATTCACATGGGCCCCAAAGAGGCACTCATGAAAGTTAATGATTCTATTGCCAGTGTACAGGTGTCTTTGATCAGTGTGTGTTACCAGTGATGACTTATGGTACTGAAACGTGGCCTCTTACTGTGGGCCTTATAAATAAGCTCAGAGTCGCACAACGAGCTATGGAAAGGGCTATGCTCGGAATTTCTCTACGAGATCGAATCAGAAATGAGGAGATCCGTAGACGAACGAAAGTCACCGACATAGCCCGGCGGATTTGCAAGTTGAAGTGGCAATGGGCAGGGCACATAGTACGCAGAACTGATGGCCGATGGGGCCGAAAGGTTCTCGAATGGAGGCCTGGCAAGCGCAGTGTCGGAAGACCGCCCACAAGGTGGACGGACGACATAATGAAGGTCGCAGGAAGACGCTGGATGCAGGCCGCTAACAACCGTTCTTTTTGGAAATCTTTGGGGGAGGCCTATATCCAGCAGTGGACTTCTTGTGGCTGAGATGATGATGATGATGATGAGGTGTCTGCCCATAAATAAAAAAATACATAGTCGAACGTAGTACCTCCTCCTTTTTTGAAGTTGGTAAAAGCAGTTAATTATTGGTACGCCTGCAGTTTAATTCCAACAGAACAATACGATAGTGCAGTGACTCAGTCCTAAATGCTCGTGAAATCGATTTTAAGTCATGTGAGGCCTCACCGTGACTCATGTAGGAAAAAATGTTTCCTTGATCGTTTGATAGATTCGGTAGAATATTTGTAAGCCTGTAAAGTTTAAAGTTTTGGCGATAAGATCGAATCGAATTTTTAACTTTGCTGACTCGGCGAATTTTTTATTCTTCTTCTTCTTCTTAGTTATGGCTTCGCAATATTGTGCATTTAGCCAGTGTCAAGTGATAATATAATATTTCAAGTGTATTTCATATTATAAGTCCTAGTCACAAGTCACAGTCAAAGTCAAGTAAAACAGTCAAGGTCCAGTCATAGTAAAGTCATGCCCTAGTAAAGTGGTGGAAACTTTACTAGAACTTCTATTGGAGTTTTGGAGCGAAGGCGAAAATCACGTTTTTCAACTTTGTATGATTTGCCTACACTTATGCACGTTCACTTAGTATCAACGGTTAATAATATTATTACACATTAACACTCGAAGAATCACAGGTTTTGGAAAATTTTACAAAATCTACAACGCCATTTTTTCATTCACGTCAAAAAATCTCTCGGCGAATTTCGTACCGCCAATAAAAGTTGTCTGAACTTTGACAACAAACGTTATGTCACATTTATCTGCTGTCAAATTTTTTGTTTAGTTCTCCATAAGAACATTGTGACCACTATCTCACCTGACGGAAAGTGAAGATGCGGCCGAAAATGTAACATGCTTGCCTAGAAGATACCTATTAACTCTTGACTTGAAGACTCCTAGACAGACATTTATAGTGCGTTCAGAAATTTATTTTGTGTCTAATCTTTGACATATAATTTCAACGTAAGCAATGCTAAAAAACGACTTCACCGCTTATATTTTGGTTTTGGCTTGATCGATTTCGAAAAAATTTATATGGGACCATCTCTAAAGATTAATGTACCATAAAAAAAATAAAATGGAGAATCGGCCCACAATTGGGGAGAAATCGGTGAACATATACAAAAAAAAATACATACAGTCGAACTTAGAACCTCCTCCTATTTTGAAGTCGGTTAAATAGTTGTTTTTCTTTATCTTTTTCAAATATTTCAAAACTAAAATTAGGCAAATCGGTTCAGTCGCTGCCGTTCTCTAGTTTTTGTGAGACTAACAAACACGTCAATTCGTTTATACATACAGATTTACTAGGGTGTGATATAGTGACGTCATAACGCGGCCAGCACTGAGTTTGACTAGTAAAACATAATAATAATCGGATTGGTCACAACTTTACATACAATCGCCTTCCTGCAATTGTTTTCACTATGGTGTTGCCCATTCTATAAACATAATACTGTCATTGCGGATGACTGCATCAGTTAGCGAAAATAATGAGATAGGTCATAACTATGAGTAGCTTATTATCAGGGATGTTATGGATATATAATTTCGGATCCGGATATGGAAATGGATATTGGTAAAATATAATATCGGTTTCGGTTACGGTTATGGATATTCAATTATTTCGGATTATCCCATAGTTTCGGTTACGGATATTATTTTTTTAAGGAACTGTAAAATGAAATACAAATAAGATTATATTCGACTTTAATTGTACCTTGTAGGTTAGCGGGAGAGGTGTCGCATTCCAGCGGAGTGCACAGTTAATTCGTACGAGTGTAGTATTTAGTTAGACTCCGCCCTATCCGAAACTATCCAAAACTTTTATTTCGGATTCGGTTACGGATATTTTTTTATTTCGGATATCCGATAGTTTCAGTTACGGATATGGATATCCATAACAACACTACTTATTATGATGTGAAACTAGCTGTCGACGGCTTCTGATATAATAAAAGTAAGGCACGATGTAAACTGAAGAACTGGGGGTCGATTCCGGGCGTCACGTCGACGTCGAAATCGAACGATTTTCTTTTGTTATGAACATCGAATCAACTGAAATTTCAATCAATCGACTGTCGTATCGACGTCGCATCAATTCGAACAATCGTATTTTGACGACCAGAATAGACTTACTGAAAAGTAACTGAACTTCTAAGATTATTGCGGTCTATATAGAACTGTACTCTTAAAAAACACCTGTATATTACTATTATTATAGATTGCAATAAATAAATGAACATGAATATGAATATGAACGTAGTACGTCTATTCTGGTCGTCAAACTACGATTGTTAGAATTAATGCGACGTCAATACGACAGTCGATTAGTTGACATTTCATTTGATTCGGTGGTTCATAAGAAAAAAATATCGTTCGTTTTATGTCCGGAATAGACCCTTAGAGAGGGTCGCTGTAACCCAAAAATACAGGGGTTTTATTCCGGGCTTTAATTATCTTTACATCGACGTTGAAATCGAACGATTTTATTTTCTTTTGAACCATCGAATGGACTAAACTTTCAACCGATCGACTGTCGTATCGACGTCGGTCGCATCAATTCGAAAAATCGTAGTTTGACGACCAGAATAGACCTACAGGCCTACGAGACCTAGTGTCGGGGGTAGAGGTTCACGAAGGTACTTTATGTCCTAGTTTTAATTACTATCTATAAAACAATTACTATGTACCGCCACTATTTTTTAAGAATAAAAACCTTTTGTATTTGTATTTATTCGTAGCTGACCCGGCTAACTTCGTACCGCTTAAAAAAGTTGTCTTAACTTTGACAACAAACATGTCACATTTGTCTGTGGTTAAATATTTATAGTGCGTTCAGAAATTAATTTTGTGTCTAATCTTTGACAGGTACGAACTGTTTGTATGGGATCATGAAATAGTCACTTTCCATCGGGTGAGATAGCGGCCAAATGCTTACCTATGTGTCATAAAAAAAACTTGAGAGGTGTCAAGGGACATCCCGGATGGAACGAAGTTCAATTTCCGTCTAGCCCCCTTTCGCAACGCGCGATGAGGAACTTTCGTTCCAAAATTAAAAGAAACATGCAAAAACCAACATCACGCGGTGTCCCCAGGCGGTCACCCATCCAAGTACTGACCGCGCCCGACGTTACTTAACTTCGGTGATCGGACGAGAACGTGGTATGGCTTACAACTATAGCAAAAAGTGTCGTTAAATTTTTGGTCTTAATATTTTCCGTCTAGCTCCCTTTCGCAACGCGCGATAAGGAACTTTCGTTAACATAAAGCCTGAGCTTGATCAGCCTTGAGGTCAAGGCTTGGATTCCAAACGTGGCTGATTATGGCGTGACCAATGCTCTGAATAACATAAATGTGAAATATTTTAATATCATTTAAATATTTTATTCATAGTTAGCTTGCTAATGGCCGGATTACAAATAATTTTCTAGAAATTTCCAATCAAAACCAGATTTAGGATTATATAGGATTATATATTATAATGAGCGACTTTCTTTGTTTATGCTAATTGTAATGTAAATAATCCTATAAACAAAATTTAAAAATTAAAACGCGAACATTATACTTACCGAACCGGCTCTCTTCCATTTCTTTCATGGAAGAAAAAAATGGTTGTCTGTAAAGTCGGTTTCCGGACGATAATTTTACGTGATAACGTCATAAGACAACGCTTAGTTCGATCGTGCCTCTCTATCGCCTGTTCCGCGCTCTCGCTTACACGCTCAGGCTCAGGCGGAACGTGACACTTTTTCGTGCGTGCAGCCGATGTTCATCGATTTATAAGACGTTATCACGTCAAAAAAATATTTTAGGCAATGACCCATGGCAGATAAATTTAGATTAAGAACACTTAAAATGTTCTAACATTTAATTTAGAACATTTAAAATTTGTTATATTAGCTGTGAGTGTGTGTTTATCTCGATGCCAGTCGAAAATCGATCACATGGTTCTGGTTGTTGATTATCTTCAAGTGTGAGAGTACGAGAGCGTATAAATTCATCTAAAGCAGATGTTATCTAAACCGATAATGATATCTCATCTTTATCTGAGTAGATAGATAACACCGCTCACCGCTGTATTTGTTTGGCACATATCCAGAAAATTTTGTTCAAATTCTAAGACATTATTGAATTTATAATATTATTAAATAACGGCTATCACTCACGTCATTTGATCAATATTGTCGGCCTAGGTTTCGAGCATGTACGATGCGAGATCGCGAGTCTTCGTCGCGATCTGAATCAGAAATCTATACTAGAGAATGTGTCAAGACCAGTGTTAATCCTAGGTATAAGTTACAGCGTTACAGCGTGAACAAACATATATACTTACTAGCCGTGCCCCCCGGCTTCGCCCGCTATATTCAAGTTAAAAAGTAGCCTATGTGTTAATCCTAGGTATAAGCTAGGTATAAGGAAAATTACATTGATTTTTTTTTATAATAATTTATTTATTTAATCATTTTGCACAAATCAGAGTACAGGGAAAGGCCTAATGCCAAATAGCATTCTCTACCAGCCATCCTGGCCGTGAAAGAAAAGCTGTAGGTGTGCGGCAGAAACAAAATAACCGAATGTATTATAAATATTTTAGGATATATATATAAATAATATACATGTTTGTTCTACATTATAGATATTAAGATATACATATTTACAGTATATATATATATACATATATGTGTATATATTATATATATATATATATATATATATATATAATATATACACATACATATACAATAATGTATAAATAATTTCAATGTCATTTTCCCTTACTTCGTGTAACTTAAAGATATGAAAAACGAAACATAGATATATAGATTGAAACATTCAGTATTAATGTCCATATAATTGGTTGAAAACATGTTCAAAAACGCACGTAGCTAATTGTATTTATTAAAAATATCGAAATGTGCGATCGAGAGAGAAGATAAAGGAATAAACCCTATTAAAGCGTGAAGAGGGAGCAAACATATTTACAAACTTAAACACAAACTTTCGGATTTATAACATAAGTATTATTTTTTATACATTCCCTATTAGTATTTTATCTTGAAGTTGGTGACAACAGTGAGGCGCACAATCGTACATTGACCAAGGATGGCCAAGTATTTCAAAATGATTCACCGCTTGCGATGCATCACCGAGTCATTAATTAGAGATACAACACGTCTCCGTGACTCATTTGGCTGTTTTGTCTTTACGAGCATGTGAGGGTTTTATTGACCTTCGATAGTCTAGCTCTGTCTGATTCGGATGGCCGTTATTTCTTGCAGCCTTGATCATATCATACTCATCATCATTATTGATAGCTCTTGATCCCACTGTTGGGTACAGGCCTCTCTAATATTCTGCCATCCGCCTCGGAGCTTTAGTCATATCATACTCATCATCATCATTATTGATAGCTCTTGATCCCACTGTTGGGTACAGGCCTCTCTATTATTCTGCCATCCGCCTCGGAGCTGTGCTAGTCTTGTCCAGGTCCGACGCCCAATATCGTCAACCCAACTAGTGTTGTGTAGGACATGAAATTAAAATGAGTTTGTAAGAGTTGCCTCTTTTTTGTACTGAGCCAGTACAATGTCTCACTTCAAAAGAGGCGAGGCATAGCGCCTCATAGCGGTGTATTTGAAATAACGAGTAATTGTGTTATTTCGTACTGGAGCGTTTATTATGTACCTTACAAAGTGTAATTGACGTAGTACTTATCACTAACTCCACAACGATATATGAATCGAATTGATAAATGAAAACTGAATATATTATTGTAAAATTTGAACAAAAAGTCTATGTATGTAACAGTGCCTGTTACTATTTTACGAAATACGCAATAAAACAAATTTATTTTAATAAATGTATGATGTAATAAAAAAAAATACATTATTAACATTTAAAAATAATATTTGCGACACTTTTTTTTGCAACTGTGCAACAAACTGTTAACCCACTATATTATTAATTACAAACTAATCAAAACAACATGCACTCGTAATTGTTATGGTACGCGCCAAAATCCAAATTATCCAAATGACATCAACATTTGCCGCACTTTGAGACGCGCCACTTGCGATGCCCAACTCCGATTATTTTCTAGCATAAACTGGTCGACGAAAGTGAACTAAAGCGTAATATTGCTGTCTCACTCCGTGACATATAAAGCTGGTGAGAAAGTACACGCATTGTACTGAAGTATAGCATACATACAGCAACGAGACGAGGTACGTACGGTACGACGCGTTTTCTCTCACTCACTCTATGCTAAAGCTTGCACGACGAGCGTGACATACAATTTGAAGTAGTACATGTAAAAAATTTGAACCGCTCTTACAATAGTACGTCTTGTACGGGACAAATGTCATGCCTCTTGTATGTCCTACTCAACACTAAACCCAACTTGCCGCTGGACGTCCGACGCTGCGTTTGCCTTGTCTTGGCCACCACTCTGTGAACACCATGCTCCAACTGTCACCTCGCCTCGCCAACGGCCCAACTCCGTTTGAGTCCCATAACAAATTTTCCTCGAACTTTTGTTGTCTAATTTGCTGTAATTTTGCGAATCTGGCACTAGAGTCCATTAACTTTCATGAGTGCCTCTTTGGGGCCCATGTAAATAAAGTTTTTTTCTAATTCAAGATTACGATTACGAAGAATTGATTTGATTTTCAAACTATTTCACACTAATATTATAAATCCGAAAGTTTGTGTGTAAATGTGCGCGTGTGTAAGTATGTTTGTTTTGTCTTTACGCTGTAACGGCTGAACGGATTCGGATGAAATTTGGAATGTACATAGCGTATACCTAGGATATTTTATTTTATTATGGAACAACAAACAGCATTTTCTTTTTAAAATGAATAATAAATTTACCATCGATGACATGTATAGCAATAATTAGTAATAATGTAGCCCACAGCGCTATCCTCAGAGTTAAATAAAGAGTTTGTTAGTACATCGCTAGAATGCTATGAATGAAAAAAAAAAACAGTCGAATTGAGAGCCTCCATTTTCATCTTTTGTCGTTTGAAAATAAAGCGGTAACGACTTCACAAAAAAGGAGGAGGTACTCAAGTCGACTGTAATTATTTTTTATGTGTGTTACCTTATAACTTCGTTCCACGTGAACCGATTTTGTTTTTTTACCGACTTCCCAAAAAAGGAGGAGGTACTCAAGTCGACTGTATTTTTAATTTAAATGTTTGTTACCTCATGACTTCGTTCCACGTGAACCGATATTGATTTTTTTTGTTTGAAAGATGTTGCATTCCAATTGATCTCATTTAAATTTGATCAAGATCTGACCAGTAGTTCTTGAAATATCTTCAATAATGCGTGTTTAGTACATTTAATCTGATCAAAGTTCCGAAGATAAATAATGAATGTTTAGAACATTTCATATAAAATAAAAAAGTGAAGTCGGTTTTTAAGCTTTGCTTGCGTTTAAATATAGTAAATAATATAATATAGGTTTTTTTGTTCAGAAATAATGTATAGTCTGTATTCGTAATTTTTAAACTTTAGCGATTCGAACACACAGTTTAGGTAATATCTCGGGACTTAATCGCGTTAAAAACTATTTTTATTTACCTCGACGTTTCGGTCAAGTTGCATTGGCCATGGTCTCGACAGTCAGACTCTTGTCGAGACCATGGCCAATGCAACTAAATAATGTAAATAAAAAAAGTCTGTATTCATGGTTTATTCTTAAAACAACACATGGCGACAAGCGCCGACAACGTATTCTATTCATAACGTTGTAATACAATCATTTCCGGTATTTTGTATATCCGTCTTGATTCTAGTAAATACGTGAGTGTGCTTGACGCAAACTTAAAACTGCGTGATGTATTCAATTCACGTAATGTTATTTGTAAGACGGACATTACAGCTGAGCTTGGGGTCTCTGTTCATATTCATAAATAACCTAATTGATATTTTTTTTAAAAACAAACTTTTGGAAGTCCGGTAGATATTTAATTTAGAGTGACGTCACTTTATAGAATCCTACTATTATTATAAATCCGAAAGTTTGTGTGTAAGTATGTTTGTTCCCTTTTCACGCTTTACCGACTGAACGGATTTGGATGAAATTTGGAATGTACATAGATTATACTTAGGATTAGCACATAGGCTACTTTTTAACTTGACAATAGCGGGCGAAGCCGCGGCGAACGGCTAGTAGAATATAACATTATTTATTGTTCACCAAATAGAGTTAAGTTACAGGGGTAAACAATAGTTCTAATGTAAGCAAAGCTTAAAAAACCGACTACACCGCTTTTATTTTGGTTTTGGCTTGATCGATTTCGATACAATGTATATGGGTATTTAATATAATCTACTAAACAAAAAAAGAATTTTGAGAATCACTCCACAAATGGGGGAGAAATCATACTAGAACTGAACATACATAAAAAAATACATATAGTCGAACATAGAACCTCCTCCTTTTTTGAAGTGGGCGGACATATCAAGCGAGCGACTTAATTGCTAGTCTAGTCACTTAATAACATTAAAAAAAACGGTTTTCTCAAGCATTACTCGCGTTCAAATTATGTTTTTACCGACTTCCCAAAAAAGGAAGATGTACTCAAGTCGACTGTATTTTTTTATTTTTTTTATGTGTGTTACCTCATAACTTCTCTCCACGTGAGCCGATTTCGAAATTTTTTTTAGTTTGAATGATGTTGCTTTCTAATTGGTCCCATTTAAATTTGATCAAGATCTGATCAGTAGTTCTTGAAATATCGTCACTAGTGCTTATTTTGTGAACTACTTTGACGATGTTCTCGTTTAACCGACTTCAAAAGTTACCTCATAACTTCTTTCTTAGTGCGCCGATTTTGATGATTTTTGTTTTATTTGAAAGCTGGTGCTTTTCATGTGGTCTCATTGAACTTTTACCAAGATCTGATCTCTAGTTTTTGAGTTATAGTCAATAATGCGTGTTTAATGCATTAAATCTGATCAAGGTTCCAAAGATAATGCGGTCGGTTTTTTAAGCTTTGCTTGCGTTTAATTTTTACAAGATTTATTTGAACTGCCCGTTGGTTTTGTTGGTTTAACGTTCGCCTTCTAAGCAGGGGTATCGGGTTTGATTCCCGACGGGAACACAAGTTTTCTTCCCAAAGAAAAATTGTGTTTCTGTTTCTGGTTGTGATTGTGTGTGATGTGAAAAATTCCGGTACCCACGCCACAAGTCATCGAACTTAGTGAGGGGATGTGAGTGTGTGAAAGCGTTGTAAGTTTTTTTTTATTATTGGGTGGATAAGTAAATCTAATTCACAATTGAAAGCTCCGTAGAAATCTAGACGGGCTAAAAACTAATATTTACATAATGTCGAGTAAGGTAGCCTCTTATTTACATACACTTGTTAGGTCATTCACCCCAGTATCAACAACTCCGGACAATATGAAATCAATTAAGGCGATACCAGAATTTCATCAAAAACACGTGTTATTGTAACCGTTTTACTCGGCATTCATAAAAAAGTCAGATAAATAGAAACATTCTTCGTTATTTGTGTGATACGTTAAATGATGCCTTCTTCTTAGAATATTCATAAAGTTCATAAATATAAATGAAAAAAATATCAAATGTCATACAAATAATATCTATTTGTATTTTTGTAACCATTTCGTTCCGCCATTTTATATCAAAACACTGTGACAGTTATTTTACATACGTATTTACTAGACGAATGATGTCTTCAGCTTATTTTTTTTTGAAGCGCCTTTTCACGAAATTTTAATCTAACCATAAATTATATAATTTAACGCAAGCAAAGCTTAACTTCGGAACCTTGATCAAATTCTATATATTAAACACGCATTATTGACGATAACTCAAAAACTGCTGATCAGATCTTGATTAAATTTAAATGGGACCAAATGGAAAGCAACATCATTCACGTGGAATGAAGTTATGAGGTAACATAAAAAAAAATACAGTCGACTTGACCTCCTCCTTTTTGTGAAGTCGGTAGAAAATCAAAGGCTGCCACACGTGACCTTGCGTAACCGCCACGATGTAATTCACGCAATATACACCTTTATGTACAAAAGTGTAAGAGCGATAATTGGCTGTGGTTAAAAAATGTGCTCGCATTGACGTATACCTGCCCCTTAAGTGAACGTTTTGAAAGCTATCGAACCCGTGTTTTATTTAAAACTTGTAAAATACTCCGTATTAGAAATGCTTTTCTGTTTTCAACCGACTTCAAAAAAGAAGATTCTCAATTCGACTGTATGTATTTTTTTTGTATGTATAATACGCGATTATTCCGCCAATTAAGAATTGATTTTAATGTTTTTTTTTGTTTGGTAGATGTGGTGGTCCCATATGTATTTATAGAAATCGATCAAGCCAAAACCAAAATATAAGCGGTGAAGTCGGTTTTTCTACCGACTTCACAAAAAAGGAGGTAGTCAATATGACTGTATTTTTTTTATTATATTTTTTATGTGTTACCTCATATCTTTCCACGTGAACCGATTTTAACGATTGTTTGTTTGAAAGCTGGTGCTTTTTTTATTAGTCACATTTAAATTTGATCAAGATCTGATCAGTAGTTTTTGAGTTATCGTCAATAATGCGTGTTCAATACATTTAATTTGATCAAGGTTCCAAAGGTAAAGCGATGAAGTCTTTTTTTTAAGCTTTACTTGCGTTTCAATTATTTTGAAGTCGGTTAGAAAAGCAACCATCTCAATAAATTTGACAGATCACTCCTCAGACACCTCTCGAAGTAAAAGTTGTTTTTGTACTCATGCTTTCGCCGCACATGTCCAAAAACACATTCACTTTCATAAGACAAATAACAAATAAATAACGTGACGTAATACGGAGATCCGAATTTCATCAGCTTTTTAATGACAACTAGCTATTCCTGCGGCTTCGCTCGCGATAAAATTTAGCCTATATGATACTAGTCGTTCGCGCCGAACTGAGATCTCGCGCCTACATTTTGTCTCTAGAGAAAAACTTTTGAGGTTACTTGCTTATAATTATTTTTCTATACAATAATTGTTTGATTTTTTAATATAGCTATTATATCATACTTGCTGCGCCCCGAGGTTTTGTCCGCGTAAGTGCCGGACCCGCGGGATTTCCGGGATAAAACTTTCTTTCATAAAAACCTTCTCCAGACAATAATTAACACAACAAAAAAGTTGTGTTGGTACAAGGTAGTTGTTTGAGTATTCGCTTTCTAAGCAGGGGTATCGGGTTCGAATTCCGGCGGGAACACAAGTTTTCTCCCCATGGAAAATTTGTGTTTCTAGTTCTAGTTCTGGTTCTGGTTGTGGTTGTATGTGTGATGTGAATGTTTCCGGCACCCACGACACAAGTCATCGAACCTAGTGTGGGGCTGTGAGTGTGAAAGCGTTTATGTTTATAAATCAATCTATTTGCCTTGGTCATCGCATCACGCGTGAACGGATGGAACAATTTCGCTAATTAAACATGAACATAAACGCTTTCACACTCACAGCCCCACACTAAGTTCGATGACTTGTGTCGTGGGTGCCGGTAATATTCACATCACACACAATCACAACCAGAACCAGAAACACAAATTTTCCATGGGGAGAAAACTTGTGTTCCCGCCGGAATTCGAACCCGATACCCCTGCTTAGAAGGCGAACGCTCACCCAACTGAGCCATCGGACAGTTCATATATATATATATATATAATATATATATAGATTATATTGTAAATGTACCCTCCTCTCTTCTATATTCTGCTGTACCCGACAGGGTCCATAATTGGTACATCATTTAAGTTTACTATCTAAGTTACATTGTGGAATGCAAATAAAAATATACCTAAATATATACAAATTGAAGTAACGTTATCAGTCAGTCATTAGTATAACAATCAAAATCAAAATCGTTTATTCACATGGGCCCCAAAGAGGCACTCATGAAAGTTAATGAGTCTACTGCCAATAAAATACAAGTTTAAACAGATTAGGTGGTGGCCGTGCCACACGGTAATAAGATTGTGTGTTCAAGGGTAGGGCCGTCACACACGTGTGCTGGAGCGTGATTTGTAAACAAACCTTATAGCTGCGACTCGCTGGACGCAATCGGCTCGAACGGATGGCGTGCGGGAACACGGCTGTCGCTTTTCGTGCGTTTCCGCTTAGTTCAGGTTTAACTGAAAATCAGTGTCGAGTTATCTGCTCGGCAAAAAGCTGAGTTAAACCTTTTTGGCATACAAAAACTCTCAATAATAATTAAAAAACTGTATTTTTAATGTTAGTTTTTTAAGTTAATTGTTATTTTTATTTTTTTATAGTGCCAAATAAATGTGTTTTCTTTCTTTCTTTTCTTTCTTTCAGTATCCGCGTCCCTGCACGCGCATCTGTTTGAACTTAAGGGACATAATAATAAACATCACATAACATTACATTGAACTGCCCGTTAGCTAAATTGGGTAAGCGTTCGCCTTCTAAGCAGGGGTATTGGGTTCGATTCCCGGCGGGAACACAAGTTTTCTCCTTCTTTGTGTTTCTGGTTCTGGTTGCGATTGTGTGTGTGATGTGAATGTTTCCGGCACCCACGACACAAGTTGGGCTGTGAGTGTGAAAGCGTTCATAAACAAACGAATTCTCACTCGCAGCCCCACGCTAAGTTCGATGACTCGAAAAAACTAGTGTTCTCGCCGGGAATCGAACCCGATAATTAGAGAGTGATGATTATCTGAGATGTAAATAAACGATTATGTTTTTTTTTTATAGTTTGTAAATTTTTAACCTTTTCTAGACGACTCAGTTGGCGCAGTGGACAGGTGTCCGTGGGCCGTGGGTCCTGGGTTCGATTCCCGGCAGGAGCACAAATTCCTTCCCAAGGGATATTTGTGCTTTTCTGGTTCTGGGTGTAATGAGTGTGTGATGTGAATGTTTCCGGCACCCACGATACAAGTCTTTGAACTTAGTGTGGGACTGTAAGTGTGAAAGCGTTTGTCTGTTTGTTTGCTTAGAAAGTGAACGCTCTCCAAACTAAGCCATTAGGCAGTTCAAATAAACGCTTTCACACTCACAGCCCCACTTTAAAATCAATGAGTTTTTTTTCGCTTTCTTAGCAGCGGGAATCGGGTTCGAATCCCGGCAGGAACACCAGTTTTCTCCCGAACAAATATTTGTTGCTTCTGGTTCTTGAGCGATCTAAATGTTTCCGTTACCCAACGCAAGTCTCCGAACTTAGTGTCGCTGTGAGTGTGAAAGCTATGTTTATATGAAATAGTTTTACGTAATACCGGATATATTAGAAGTTAAATGAAGTAATTTTTCAAGTTAGTGAAAGTTTTCACTGTATTTTGGCACAGAATCGGCGGGATGAGCCAAATAGGTCAATGGATCGATAGAGCTGGGTTACAGGAGACGTGAGTGTGACCTTTATAATGTACCGACCACAATTACGTCTAACACCTTCTCGACACCTCAAAGTCAGAGTCTTTGTTCCCAGATAAGAATCTTGGTGTCTTCAAATTGAGAATGCCCTTGCATTTTCGACTTGAAGACACCAAGATTGTTGTTTTCTTGGCAAACGTACTCCATCCTCGACCGAATCTTCACTTAACATCAGGGAGATAGTGGGCAAATTATTGCCTATCAGATTGTATTTAAAAAAGCATTAAGTAAATCTAAAAGATGTTTCCGTGCTTTTTTTTTTTTTTTGTGACAGGCTAATGTTTGACCACTATCTCACCTGATGGTAAGTGACGATGTGATCGAAGCTGGTAAACACACTAGACCTGGAATACGCAGGCTCTCAAGGATAACTGCCGGAACACCGTATTTGGCTTGGCGGCAGACTTTCAACTTGATGGTGGTAAGCTACTTTGGTAGCAAGCCAGGCGAGCAACTCACAAAATGCTCTACCACCTCTCAAATGTCACCTGATTAGCACCACCCGGGGACCACGTGTAGGGAGTCAGACTTAAGGTGTATCCTCGTACGGACGTGGGTGACTCAGCCCCCAACTAGTTCACAGAGTGGCCGATCCCACAGTCTCTGTGAGGATAACCTCACTGGGAGCCCGGTATTTGGGCATGCCCTCTCCCTGCTTCTGGCCTGTCTGGTTTGCTATTTCTAAAGAACCCAAAGCATGTAAGCACTTGAGTTACCTATAAGCTCGATGACTTGTAGGTAACTTAGTTCTTTGCTGTATATAGTTTTAGTTTAGTTTTAGGAAATCACTCGCGTTGATCGAGTTAAAATTTAAAAAGCCTATGTGTTAATCCTATAGGTATAAGCTATGCACATTCCAAATCCGTTCAGCCGTTGCATTAGAAATAAATTATCAATTATTATTGTATTTATGGTTCACTATTTTGGCGATAATAGCTTACACATAAAATATAGATATATGCTGTCGCGGGCTTTTTTGTAGGACTATTTAAGATAAACATTTCCATTATGCATATACGTGTAACTCTAACGGCAGCGCTGGCCAGAATAGCTCGCAGATTTTTTTTCCTTCTTACTTGAAACTTATCGTTATATTTTGGACAATCCACACGATATCTCAATGTAAATTATAGCCTGTGTTATTCAAGTGTATAAGCTATATTATTGTAAATTGCATCGCATCCTACTGAGACCCGATTTTTAGGTTTAGTCAGCGTAAAACATTTCACTCTTAGAACCCTCAGATACCAACGTACTTCTACCATTACTAATTATGAGTGCGGCATAATTAATGCTCGTTCGCATATTAATTCTAATTCACTCCAACAATCTTGAGATTCTACGGAAATAGAAAGTAGCAGCATTATATTACCACGTATAGTAAGGTTTCACATGAGACCTAATGAGCTACCTTCTCAGCATTAACTCATACATTCATATTCATTTATTGCAATCTATAAAAGCGACAAACAGTTGTAATGGTAAGTAGTTAGACCATGTAGGGGCTGTAGGGCACAGCTAACATTATAAGAGAGGATGACTCGAAATACCGACCATTCGCACGAAGTGTTTCGCTTCCACTTTCATTATGAGAACTGCCAAGGAGTGGAACGCCCTGCCGTCTACTGTGTTTCCCGAAAAGTATAATATGGGGTTGTTCAAGAAGAGAGTGAATAGGTATTTACTGATCAAGCGTGCTCCATCTTCGACCGCATCGTCACTTTCCATCAGGTGAGATTGTGGTCAAACGCTAGCTTAGTCTCAAGTAAAAAAAAATTACTCCTAGGTTTATTTACAAAGTAGTCACCGTTCGAGTTAATTTCCTTCAGATAGCCTACTTATTTTGATTTTTTTTTAAACACCCATCTAATAACACTTTGATTTTTACCGACTTCACAAAAAAGGAGGAGGTACTCAAGTTGACTGTTTTTTTTTTTTTTTTTTTTTTTTTTTTTTTCAATATCTAAGTTGACTAAGTTAATATATACAACCTGTAACACAACGGTGTAGTAATACTTGGTGGTGTGTATGTGTATCGTGCCAGGAATCGTCTGCCAGAGAACGAAAGTCCAAATCGGAGATAATTTTTTCCATATTAACATTAAAAATTATATTTGTTAAATATTCCAAACATTTAGCCGGATGTGTGACTTGAGTATTACTACACCTTTCTGTTACACATTGTATATATATATTTTAATGTGAACCTTATAACATCGTTCCGCGTGAACCAACTTTGAAATTTTTTTTGTTTGGTAGATGTTGCTTTCCAATTGGTCCCATTTAAATCTGGTCAAGATCTGATTTATAGTTTTTGAGATATCCTCAATAATATAGCGTATTCTGTGGACTACATTGACAATGTTCGTGTTTTTAACCGACTTCAAAAGTTACCTCATAACTTCTTTCTTTGTGCGCCGATTTTGATGATTATTTTTTTATTTAAAAGCTGGTGCTTTCCATGTGATCCCATTTTAATTTGGTCAAGATCGATCACTAGTTTTTGAGTTATTGTCAATGATGTTAGTTTAATACGTTGAATCAAGGTTCCGAAGATAAAGCAGTGAAGTCGGTTTTTTTTAAGCTTTGCTTGCGTTTAATTATTAACAATACTTATACTGTTGAAATCCATGCAGCTGTTTGGTAGATACAAGGTTATAAAGAAATTTATAAATATACGTACATACATACATATTACATATACGATACGGGCGAAAAATATAACTATTCCTTGGCAGTTGGGTAAAAAGCAATAAAAAAATATCTATCCAGTTACATAATTATTAGACACAAAATTTATTTTATTAATAATTATTTATTAGATTTATTAATAATTATTTTTCTTAATTTCAGTTAAAGTTTCATCATGATAAATGCAGTCAATGACTTTCTAGACGACCTGCGGTGAGTGCCTTAACTGAGTTACATACTAACTTAGTACATAAGGCATATTATCATTAGTGCTTATTACTAACTTAAATTACAATACAACAAAGCAGAGTTACTTATAACTGTGCTTATTACTAACTTAAATATTACAATAACGAATATAACTTATAACCAACATAAATTACAATACACCGAAGCAGAGTTACTTATAACTGTGCTTATTACTAACTTAAATATTACAATAATAAGGAATATAACTTTAAACTGAACTTATTACCAACTTAAATTACAATACACCGAAGCAGAGTTACTTATAACTGTGCTTATTACTAACTTAAATATTACAATAATAAGGAATATAACTTTAAACTGAACTTATTACCAACTTAAATTACAATACACCGAAGCAGAGTAACGTATAACTGTGCTAATAACTAACTTAAATATTACAATAACGAATATAACTTATAACTGAACTTATTACCAACATAAATTACAATACACCGAAGCAGAGTTACTTATAACTGTGCTTATTACTAACTTAAATATTACAATAATAAGGAATATAACTTTAAACTGAACTTATTACCAACTTAAATTACAATACACCGAAGCAGAGTAACGTATAACTGAACTAATTACTAACATAATTAACAACATCATAAGGAACCTATAACTATACTTAATACCGACTTAAATAACAATACAACGAAGCAGAGTTACTTATAACGGTGCTTATTACTAACTTAAATATTACAATAAGGAATATAACTTATAACTGAATTTTACCAAATTAAATTACAATACACTGAAGCAGAGTAACTTATAACTGTACTAATTACTTAAATAATTAACAACATCATAAGGAGTGTAACCTATAACTATACTTAATACCGACTTAAATTACAATACAACGAAGCAAAGTTATTTTAAACGGTGCTTATTACTAACTTAAATATTACAATGAGGAATATAACTTATAACTCAACTTATTACCAACTTAAATTACAATACACTGAAGGTGAGTATAAACGCTACTATATGTGTGTGAATTATATATGTTAAATAATATGTATTATAAGTACTTATATGTAAATATTTATTTATTATATGTAAGTATATTCTGATATTATTATTGGTATGTATTGTTTATGTAGTTTAAACAATGTATTTCTATTATTTTTAATCTATTTCATTCATTTTATCGCACCACCATCCCTACATTGTCTTTTCGTTTATATTTCCATCCAAAGGTTGTCTGGAAGAGATCGCTCTTAGCGATAAGACCGCCCATTGTACCTATCTTTATAAGTTTCTCTATAAGTTGTATTTATCTTTTGGTGTCAATAAAGAGTTTTTGTATTGTATTGTATTGTATTGTGAGTAACTTATTACTGTACTAATTACTAACTTAAATAACAACACAATAAGGAATGTAACATATAACTCTTCTTCTTCATCTTCCTCAGCCTTTAAGGGTCCATTTTTGGACATAGGCCTCTCCCAATTTCTTCCATGATTCACGATATCGTGCCTTGGTCATCCAGTCATGTCCTACAACATATAACTATAATGCCTAGAACATATAACTGTATGCTAATAATATAACTAAATACCGACTTAAATTACAATACATACGCAATGTACCTTATAACTGTGCTTTTTATTTACTTAAATTACAATACAATTTGACCTACAAACAATTAGACCTCGGGTCCAAGGGAGAATATTCACGAAATAATGTACTGATTAATCTATACAAACATGGATACATGTATAATAATTCATCGAGCGAAGCGAGATCTATAAGTTGACTTGGTTCGTTCAGCATTTTGTCCGTCCGTCCGTCTGTCAGAGGCATCTAGCGTCTAAACCATATAAGCGAACTTCAAATTCTCATCGATTATATAAAACTACGGCCCGAAGCCAGAAATTACATTTAAAATTATATAAATGAAAACATTAAGGGGGCTCCCATACATGTAAGTAGTATTTTTATTTTTTTATCTATCCTTGTGGGGTATCGTTGAAAAGCGCTTGACAAGTACAGTACGAAAACGGGTTTAAAAAAATCTATGTTGGGGAATAACGGTTTGGCAGGCCACCAAAGTTACTGTTTTTAGAACTATTTTGTCTCGAGATCGTCTTTCTATACATTCCTTGAAAAAATAGAAACATTAAGTAAGAAATTATTTTATTGGGTTCAACGTATTAGCATTGCAATTCAGAGAGGCAATGCCGCCAGCATGATGGGAACGCTACCCACTGGTAGTGGGCTTGAGCACTTGAGTTACCTATAAGCTCGATTTGTTGTAGGTGACTTAGTTCTTTGCTGTATATAGTTTTAGGAAATATATGCAATTGGCCCGTAGGTAGCTTATAGTATTTTGTAATTCTTAAGTTTATTTAAAAAAAAAAAGTAATGAACTGCCCGTTGGCTAAGTTGGGTGAGCGTTCGCCTTCTAAGCAGGGGTATCGGGTTCGATTCCCGGCGGGAACACAAGTTTTCTCCCCAAGGAAAATTTGTGTTTCTGGTTCTGGTTGTGATTGTGTGTGTGATGTGTATGTTTCCGGCACCCACGACACAAGTCATTGAACTTTGTGTGGGGCTGTGAGTGTGAGTGTGAAAGCGTTTATAAATTTTAATATTTATAAAGAAAAATATGCATGTTTCCTATTCTAAACCAAACAGGCCAACTCTGAGAGGCTTACTTCAATACATTATACTGTAAAATATGTATGACTCTGGCCCGAAGCCGAAAATGTTTAAAAATGTATGAAAGGATAGCTCTCATGCAAAGAGGTATTACATAAATGACTCGCGGGTATCGTTGCAAAGAATTTTGCTAACAGAAATATGAAACTGTTTAAAAAAATACTAGCCGTGCCCCGCGACGCCGCCCACTTTCACACTCACACACACAGCCCCACATTAGGTGCAATGACGTTGCCGGAAGCACCCACGACATTCACATCACACACAATCATACCCAAAACCAGAAACACAAACTTCCCTTGGGGAGAAAACTTGTGTTACTACTGGGAATCGAACCAGATACCCGCTGCTTATAAGGCGAACGCGCACAACTACGCCCAACTTAAATTTTCTCACGAAGTGTATCCTTGTTGTGGGAACATATACATCTCAGTATATGTTTCGAGTATCTACGAACAAACCATATACCTTAGTGTGGGGCTATGAGTGTGAAAGCGTTTATATTATGTAATTACATAAAAAAAACATGCCGAGGGATATTTCTAATTTTAATTAATTACTTATAATATTGTACAAACATAGTTCTAACCATAATTAATATTTAAAATAGGGAAGAGACTGGGTTCCACGACACTGGTCGTCCTAGTATGGGAGCCAGGGATCTACATTTTTGTATTTTAGTGAAATTAATGGATTATTATTAAATAGCCGTATTATAATAAATTAAAATAATAAAACTTAATTGACTATCCTGAAGTTTTTAACCATGTTTGTTTCCTCTTCTCGCTGTAAAACGGCTGAACGGATGAGGATGACATTTAGAATGCGCATAGTTATTCCTAGGACACATAGGTTTCTTTTTAACTTGATAAACGCGAGCGAAGCCGCGGGGCACGGCTAGCTCCATTCTAGATGGCGCTTCATCAAGTATTCTAAAACTAAGCACCGTTGTGGTCGTGCCAGTAGCCAAGACAAACATACATACATACATACATAGTAATTAACACGTTAACACTGTTAACAAGTGGGTGTAACCGCACGCTAATAGTGAAGGGGCTAGTGTTTGTTTTTATTACGAGTGGGAGGAGGGAAGGATAAGTAAAAAATTTAACAACTCGACTGTGAAGAAAGTTAATCTTACTTTTATTTATATTACACTTTTGCATTACTAAGACCTATCATGTGATTATGTGATAAAAACTATATCTTAACTTTATTATAAGCATTGAAAATCTAAGTGGGAATGGTTGCTCACAAACTTTAACTTGTTATAGACCTTAAATGGTCATTTGGAATGGAAAATGGTATAACAATCCTAAGCAAAAAAAGTCCTAGTTTTCCAAAGAATGGAACTCCTTGCCTGAGCCGATGTTTCTTGATGAATACAATAAAGGAGTCAAGTCTCGAATCAATAGGGAAGCTAGCTCCATCGTCAACCATATCTTCTCTTACCATCAGGTGAGTTGATGGTTAAAAGTTTGCCTATCTAGAATAAATAAATAAAAAAAATTGTTTTACGTATTGCTGTAATAAATTCGCACGTTAGATCCTAAACTACACGTATAATATGCACGACGTTGAGCCACGAGGACACAGGCATTTGTCGGTCAATGAATACGTACATGTACTTACTCAACATTTTTGAGTATTTAGTCAAGTACGATTAAGTACTTAGATCATAGAAGTCTAGAATGTCACGGATAATCAGGACAAGTGGAACTCATTGCCTGCGTCTTTATTCCCCGAACGGTATAATCTGTTAGTCTTCAAGTCTCGAGTGAATATGTATACAATACAAAACAAATATCTTAAAAACTAACTAAATTTATAAATCTCAAAGAGGTTTCACAATATGCGGTCTTATCGCATAAATCAATCTCTTTCAGACAACCTTAGCATGGATATACATTTTATAAAGAACTGTGTTCTAGGCAAGCATGTCACATCTTCGGCCGCATAATCACTTTCCATCATCAGATAGTGGTCAAATGCATGCCTATTCTCCATTAAAGATTAAAAAACAATTTACTCGTAGGTTAGTATTAGCTACCTAATACACCGTGGTGACATGTCATATATTATTATTTCATAAAAGAAAATAATATACATGAGATTTAAATATAGGTTATGTATTTATAATTTACCCGACTACGGTGACGCAAAAGAGAGGGTTATATTTTATTTACCACTATCTGTGTATGTACGTTCATCTTTCCTTCATAGGTTCTATAACTACTTAATATCCGGATGACCGAGCTTTGCTCGGTTTTTTGTTTTTGGTAGAGTGTGTTTGAATTTGTAGCCTCAGAAAGCTCCATCTAGTGTCGAGTAGAAACAGTTTTTTACATCTGTCATGGCGTAATAGATGGCGCTGATAGTTTCTTAAACCCGGTTTTTCAAATGCAGTTTGGGAACCGAGCATTTTTCGGACCTGGAACGTTGATAAATCGATTCCTTGGGCCGAAAAACCCCTAATCTGTAACTTTCATGAAAATCGTTGGAGCCGTTTCCGAGATCCAGATTACACATATATATAAGAATTGCTCGTTTAAAGGTATTGATTAGATAGATCATAGTTTGACAAGTCAGGTGTCGTTGGAAGCGTCTTGTTTGTCCGCTGGTTATATGCTATGTGACGTCACAATACATTTAAAATGACGCCCATTGGCTTAGTTGGGTACGCCTTCTAAGCACATTTGCTTAGAAAGCGGATATCAGGTTCAATTCCCGGCGGGAACACAACTTTTATCCCCAAGGACATTTTTGTAGTTTATCTGTCTAGTTCTGGTTGTGATTGTGTGTGTGATTTGAATGTTTCCGGCACCTACAACACAAAATATCTCAAGTCATAGAACCTAGCTTTGGGCTGTGACTTCCACACTCACAGCCCTTCGTTTATGATATTGATAGGTATTTATGTTTTTTTTATTTCTATAGTCTATAACTGGTGTTTAATGGATCCGACGAGTTAAACTTTACCTCTCTAGAAAATCTATCTGAATGTGTTCCGGCTGTAAGACGGCGGTAAATATTGAATTGTTGATGATCTCTAGTCCGAGACCTTTCCACTTGTTTATAAAATACCTACCTACAATAATGGCGCGCATAAGTAATGAATAGCGAAAGTGTGCGTGGGAAACAACTTCTTTAAATATTTACTGAAAGTTATGAGTCATGCTTAGATTTTACAAGCTTTTAATTTTACACAACTTATAATTCCGATATGCGGTAGTCAGTTTTCGTTTGCCCAGAGAAGAACAGCTTCCGACAGTATCCGAACGTGTAAATAATTTGTTGAACAAGATGGCCGGCCGCGATTTTGCCGCGAAATCGATCGACCAATAACAGCGCAAGGTAACGTTAACAGGGTTGCCCTCGCTATTAAACATTTCAGGTATCGGGAGGAATTATTGACCTAATGAGCGCGTAGCGCGAGCCAAGCGTCTACGTTTCTTAGTCAAAATTGCTTTCGTATGTCCGGCGGATTTCCGTTTGTTCTCCTCTACTGGTCACATTTCTCAACCGATTCTCGTGAAATTTTGTGAACAGGTTTTTGACGTGATATCGTCTTATAAATCGATGATCACCGGCTGCACGCACGAAAAAGTGTCACGTTCCGTCTGAGCCTGAGCGTGCAAGCGAGAGCGCGGAACAAGCATAGAGAGGCACGATTGGCCTAAGCGTTCGTCTTATGACGTTATCACGTAATTATCGTCCGTAAACCAACTTAACAGACAACTTTTTTTTAATGGCGGAGATATGTGGGTTGAAACCATAAAAAAAACTTATTTCAGCCATTTCGAACAATACGCGACGTATTCAGCTCACAGCCATTAAACATTTTAGCATGTACAATTTTAAAAGTTGATACTTACATATAATATTGTTATATCCTGTACTTGACCAACAAATATAGACAAAATGTAGGCGCGAGATATCAGTTCAACGCGAACGAGTAATACCTTCTCCCAGCAAAAGGTAACCTTATACATAATAGATATTACATAAAACGTATAAAATACAAACATGTTTCGCTCTATTTTTAGCACCTATTTACACCATTTATCATGTCACGTCTGAGTGTTAAATGATTGAGAAAATTCCACGCTCCTTTACATCTATGACGGCCTCCTTTTGTTCAGTCACATTTTTCTAGACGTTATTAAAAATATAAACGTCAAGAATATGGCGGGAATTTAAGAATTGACATACGAACTTTTTAAATTGTTTTGTGTAAAGTGAAAGTGTTACCAGTGAACAAATTTGAATCAATTTGTAGTTTTTTTTCATTTTATTTATGGCTAGAACCTTAGAAGAGTTGATTATAATAAAAAGAACTGCTCTTCGGTATCTTCTAGCGCGTGAATCCAGACTTATAGCGTTAGGAAAAAAGCCAGTCAATAAGAAAATCTCTAATTTCGTGCGGAGTCACCAAGAAAACAATGTTTGGTCGAATTTCTTTGACTCTTTAAACGAGGATTTGACGAGAAATATAAATGTTTATGAGTGGAGATTTGGTGAAGACAAGAAACGGAACTCGCCGAGAAGATATAGATTGTTCTCCGAGTCCAAAGAAGTGTTGAGAAGAAGTAAAATGTTTTTGAGGTATTTTATAGAGTTTCTTTTGTTTTTTTTATTATACTTTTTTATTGTTATCTTACTAATATTATAAATTCGAAAGTTTGTGTGTAAGTGTGTAAGTATGTTTGTTCCCTCTTCACGCTTTAACGGCTATACGGATTTGGATGGAATTTGGAATGTGCATAGATTATACCTAGGATTAACACATAGGCTACTTTTTAACTTGATAATAGCGGGCGAAGCCGCGGGGCACGGCTAGTAGAATATATGTCAATCTAAATTCTTTTTGCGTGCTATACATAAATTACTAGACGTGCCCCGCGCTACGTCCACTATTATCAAGTTAAAAAGTAGCCTATGTGTTAATCCTAGGTATAATCTATGTGCATTCCAAATTTCATCCAAATCCGTTCAGCCGTTAAATCGTGAAGAGGGAACAAACATACTTAGACACAAACTTTCGGATTTGTAATATTAGTAAATTACTAGCCGTCCCGACAGACGTCGTCCTGTCTTAGCATTTTCATTAGACACGCGAACTGTCAAACGCGCTAAGTACAAATCGTCGTTAAGTTTACTGAAAGTTGCACCCACGACACAAGTCATTGAACTTATTGTGGTGCTGTGTATTTTCATTTACTCCTAAATTTGTCCGTTTCAGTATTAATTATTAAAAAATCTTCTCCATCCATAGGTTGTCTGGACGAGATCGCTTGTAGCGATAAGACCGCCAATTGTACTCTTTAATTTAAGTTTTTTTTTAATTATTTTAAGTGGTTTATGTAATGTGTGACAATAAAGCGTTATCTATCTTTATCACAGACTAGTTGACCCGGCGAACTACATACCGCCAATTGTCTGTGGTCAAATATTCAGAAACATCTCCTGTTTGACAGGTACGAACAGTTTGTATGGGAAAATAAAATACTACTTTTTACTAATTTTATTGCAATTTCTTTACATTTTCTCACCTTTTAAACCTTCCCTGAACTTCCACAAATACTTCAAGATCAAAATTAGCCAAATCGGTCCAGCCATTCTCGAGTTTTAGCGAGACTAACGAACAGCAATTCATTTTTATATATAAGAAGAATAGATCTGTGAGTGTGAAAGCGTTTAAATTACGAACTGTGGACAGCGTTCCCATTATGCCGGCATTGCCTCTCTGAATTGTAATGCTTATAGATTTATATACTAGTCGTTCGCGCCGAACTGAGATCTCGCGCCTTCATTTGCCCCACAGAGAAAAACTTTTGAGGTTAATTGCTTATAACTTTTTTCTATATAAAAATTGTATGATTTCTGTATTTGTTGTTCAAGTACACGGTATAACGGATATTATACGTAAGTTTCAGCGTTCAGTGTAAAGCCGTTTTTGAGATAGACCCCGGGACAAAATACGTTCAAAAAACAGTGACTTTGGTGGCCTAACAAATCTTTATTTTCCAACATAGATTTTTTTAAAACTAGTTTCGAACTCTACTTGTCAAGCACTTTTCAAAGATATCCCACAAAGGCAAATAAAAAAATATAAAATATTTTGCCCTCCAATTACATGTATGGGAGCCCCCTTAATATTTTCATTCACATGATTTTAAATGTCATTTCTGGCTTTGGGCCGTAGTTTTACATATCCTATGAGAATTTGAACTAATTAGCTTATATGGTTTAGACGCTAGATGCCTCTGACAGACGGACGCACGGACAAAGTCAACATTCGCTTGATCAATAAAAACGTAACATGGCTCGCAATTGTTCCTTTTGTACTCTTACGAAATAACTCTGCCGAGTACATAACGTAAAGATAGTTTATCAATTTTATCATAGAGATAGTTGGCATTTTTAGTTCGACTTTTGGTATTGTGAGAACGGGCAGTGTGTCATCTGTTATAATAAAACGGAAAGTGGCTTTTGGTGAGTCATGTGTTGTAAAAAACTTGTCTTATAATATGTCGTATTTCAAGGAGGTAGGAATTTGAATTGCGTGTGTCATGGCGGTATTTAAGGGGTATCGGGTTCGATTCCGGGCGGAAACACAAGTTTTCTCCTCAAGGTAAACTTGTGTTTCTGGTTCTGGTTGTGACTGTGTGCGTGATGTGAATGTTTCCGGCACCCACGACACAAGTCGTCGAACTTAGTGTGGGGCTGTGAGTTTGAAAGCGTTTATTATTATTTATATTTATTTTTAACCGACTTCAAAAAAGGAGGTTCTCGATTCGACTGTATGTGTTTTTTTATGTATCTTATCTCCCCTCATATATATCTCACAACTTCTTTCTGGGTGAACCTATTTTGGTGTTTTTTTTGTTTGAAAGCTGGTACTTCTCATGTGGTCCCATTTAAATTAGATCAAGATTGGACCAGTAGTTTTTGAGTTATCCACAATTATGCGTATCTAATTCGTTGAATCTGATCAAGGGTTCCGAAAATAAAGCGGTGAAGTCGGTTTTTTAAGCTTTGCTTGCAATTCAAAATTCACTTTTGGTAGAAAACATGTGTTCCCAATCGTGTATATAAATGGGCCCCAAAGTGGCACTCATGAAAGAATCATTCTTAAATTACTACAACATTAAATATTATGTAGTCGCCAGAAAGCCCATGTGCAGTTCGCCTCCATGCATCCTTGTTATTATTATAGTCATTCGTTTTAAAATAAGCTTTCTTAATGAATGGCATTTTACGGACTTAAACTTTTCCAGTGGTAATTCAGTTACAATTTCAGGATTTTTTTTGTAAAATCTAACCAAATTTACAAAAAAAAAATTGTTTTGCTTAATCTAAATGCGCGCACCGCTATTTCATGCTTATATTATGTAGTAACGTTGGTTCTTATTTATATATTTATCTATATATATCTATATTTTCGAATCGAACCCTACACTACATAGATTTCAAACAAAATGCTTCGTAATACTTTCGTTTGTCATGCACATATAGAAAGAATGGTCATGTATGACCAATGCATGACTCATTGTATGAGATTAATGACAAGTAGAGATTATGACGCAATCGTCGCGTTGTTCCATCACCGATTGTTTACCTTGAGATGTAACCCCGACTATGAGGGATTTAACCAAGTCAATAATTCCTATATAGTCCAGTCGTTGAGGGGTTTGACCATGTCAATAATTCCTATATAGTCCAGTCGTTGAGGGGTTTGACCATGTCAATAATTCCTATATAGTCCAGTCGTTGACGGGTTTGACCATGTCAATAATTCCTATATAATCCAGTCGTTGAGGGGTTTGACCTTGTCAATAATTCCTATATAGTCCAGTCGTTGACGGGTTTGACCATGTCAATAATTCCTATATAATCCAGTCGTTGAGGGGTTTGACCATGTCAATAATTCCTATATAGTCCAGTCGTTGACGGGTTTGACCATGTCAATAATTCCTATATAATCCAGTCGTTGAGGGGTTTGACCATGTCAATAATTCCTATATAGTCCAGTCGTTGACGGGTTTGACCATGTCAAAAATTCCTATATAGTCCAGTCGTTGACGGGTTTGACCATGTCAATAATTCCTATATAATCCAGTCGTTGAGGGATTTAACCAAGTCAATAATTCCTATATAGTCCAGTCGTTGACGGGTTTGACCATGTCAATAATTCCTATATAGTCCAGTCGTTGAGGGGTTTGACCATGTCAATAATTCCTATATAGTTCAGTCGTTGAGGGGTTTGACCATGTCAATAATTCTGATATAGTCTAGTCATTGAAGGTTTTGACCATGCCAATAATTTCTATATAGTCCAGTTGTTGACGGATTTGAACTTGACAATGATTCTGATTAGTCCAGTCGTTGAGGGTTTTCACCATGTCAATAATTCTTATATAGGTCCGTCGGTGAGAGTTTTATTTTGAAAATAAATTATATATAGGTAGTCCAGTCGTTGACGGTTTTGGTCTTGACAATAATTCTAATATAGTTGTTGAGGGTTTTGACCATGTCAATAATTCCTATATAGTCCAGTCATTGAGTGTTCATAAATGTAATAAGTAGAAATACCAATCATTATAATCCTTAAAACGGAAACTTAACAATGAAATAAACTAAATAATCCAATTAAATCGTTACGGGTAATATACCCAAAATGCTGGTTGCGTTGCCCCGCTGTGTATAGCAATACTTAAGCACTGGGCAAAGTACAGACCAGTATTCTGGTCACGAGACTCTCTCAAACATCCAGCCAGGTTTTAAACCTCGATAGAGGCTTTTTGTTTTTTGAAATCTGGTGCGTTTCATGTGGTCCCATTGAAATTTGATCAAGATTGGATCTCTAGTTTTTTAGTTATGGTCCATAATGCGTGTTTAATACATTAAAACTGATCAAGGTTCCGAAGATAAAGCGGTGAAGTCGGTTTTTTTAAGCTTTGCTTGCGTTTAATTATCTTATTACTGATTAAGCAAAAGTCTGACCACAATCACACTAGATGGAAAGTGACGATGTAGTCTAAGGTTGAGCTTGCTCAGTAAATACCAATTCACTTTACTTTTGAACACACCCAAATTGTACCTTTCGGGAAATACAGATGACGGCAAAGCGTTCCATTCCTTGTTCTATAAATGAACGAAGACGCGGTACGTTTCGTGCGAATGAACGGTATTTCAACCATAAATGAATGACGCGACGCCGTCCGTCTGGATGTAAGGTGAAAAAAGGTGAAGCGAGAACAAGGTTGTGTAGTTCTTGTGCACATTCGCCGTAATGTATTATATAGAATACTGACAGGCTTGCAACTTTACGCCGATGTTCAAGACTTTGCAATCTGGCTTTAACTAAATTTCAGTTATTTTCTTGTACGAGTATACTTTAGACGCTAAATGCCTATTTACAGGAAAAAGATAGATACATTGTATTGTAAAAAAGTATTAATAGAATATATACATTTTTCCTCGATCGATGTACCTATTCAGTTTCCCATGTTTTATTTGTAATTATGGAAGAATTATTAAACCTACTCTTCTTGATCGCATACTTCATTACTGAAGGTCGTTTCCTTGAAAGGCATTCGAAGTTTTATTTATTACTAGCCGTGCCTCGCGGCTTCGCCCGCTATTATCAATTTAAAAAGTAGCCTATGTGTTAATCATAAGTAAAAGCTATGTACATTCCAAATTTCATCTAAATCCGTTCAGCGGTTAAAGAGTGAAGAGGGAACAAACATACTTACAAACTTGTACACACACTTACACACAAACTTTGCGACCCACGGCGCAGAGGGCGGAGACGTGTCCACTATGTTTCAGTACCGGCATAGGTACTGAGAATCAATTACTTATTATATATTTATGTAAAATTATCATTATCTCACATACCAAATAGTTTATTCACCTTTTCAGGGTTCCGTACCAGAGTAAATAGAACTAAAAAGAGTACCTAAAATGAACCCTGGCTATAGATTATTGGCGTGATCACAAATCAGCTCTAAAACTTAACAGATCATAAATTAAACCTATAAATATATAACTATGCTATTATTTCATAACAAATATCTGGTTTAAAAGAAATGCCCGACCGAAAATAGTTTTTACTTTTTTTTTTTTATTTGTGGCAGGCTAGTGTTTGACCACTATCTCACCTGATGGTAAGTGACGATGTGATCAAAGCTGGTAAACACACTAGACCTGGAATACGCAGGCTCTCAAGGATAACTGCCGGAACACCGTATTTGGCTTGGCGGCAGACTTTCAACTTGATGGTGGTAAGTTACTTTGGTAGCAAGCCAGGCGAGCAACTCACAAAATGCTCTACCACCTCTCAAATGTCACCTGATTAGCACCACCCGGGGACCACGTGTAGGGAGTCAGCCTTAAGGGGTATCCTCCTACGGACGTGGGTGACTCAGCCCCCAAAACCGAAACAGTAGGTCTATTCCGGTCGTCAAACTACGATTTTTCAAATTGATACGACGTCGATACGACAGTCGATCAGTTGACATTTCAGTCCATTCGATGGTTCAAAAGAAAAGAAAATCGTTCGATTTCAACGTCGATGTAAAGATAATTGATGCCCGGAATAGACCCCCAGGTATCGAATGTCGGCTTCGGTCTCAGTATCGGCCGAAACCGAAACATCATGATCATCAGAATAACATGTTAGTCAGAAAAATTAAAGAAACATTCAACAATAACATAATCAGTTTTTATTTTAAACATCAATAATTATTCAATAGGTATATACTTACCTGATATTTGAACTAATCAACTTAATCAAAATGCTGGCACTTATGTGGCTCAACGTATTAGCATTGCAATTCAGAGATGCAATTCCGCTAGCATGATGGGAACGCTACCCACTGGTAGTGGGCTTGAGCACTTGAGTTACCTATAAGCTCCATGTCTTGTAGGTAACTTAGTTGTTAGCTGTGTATAGTTTTAGGAAATATAGACAATTGGCCCGTAGATGTTAGAGGATATCAGAAAAAAATATATCAACTTAATTATATTGGTACGGAACCTAAACACTCGGAGCTCATTTACTACAATAATTATCCTTAGCTTATCTTATACTAGCCGTGCCCCTCGGCTTCGCTCGCTTTCATCAAGTTAAAATTAAAAAAACCTATGTGTTCATTCCTATAGGTATAAGCTATGCACATTCCAAATCCGTTCAGCCGTTGCATTAGGAATTATTATTTTTATTGTATTTATGGTTCACTATTTTGGCGATAATGGCTTTCACATAAAAGATAGATATATGGTGTCGCGGGCTTTTTTGTAGGTCTATTTAAGATACAAATTTCCATTATACATTATATACGTGTAACTCTAACGGTTCTTGCAGCGCACGCCAGAATAGCTCGCAGATGGCAAATTTTTTTCCTACTTACTTGACACTTATCGTTATATTTTTGACAATTCACACAGTATCTTTATAAATTATAGCCTATGTGTTATTCTCATGTATAAGCTATATTTTAGTAAAGTTTCATTAAAATCCATTCAGTAGTTTTTGCGTGAAAGAGTAACAAACATACAAACATTCGCGTTTAAAATATAAGTAAAGATAATGTTATATTGACTAAATTCATTCGAAATATTGATAATATTAATCTTGTAAACGTGACTAATTCTTAAGAATTTTATAGTATTTCTTTATCTATGAGTAGGTAGGTATATATAAGTAATTTGATGATTGAGCTGTAATATTGCATACACGTGTAAATCGCGTGACAATGCAATATTATGATGACATTGTGCCGATCTGATGATGGAGATGGAAGGTGGCCAAAGGAACTTCGCAATGAAACGACACAACCTCATCGAGTTTGGGCTCATTTGAATCGTCTTGACGAGTAGTTTGTCTTTCAATGGTAACCAGGGTCTGATGATGGAGCTGGAAGGTGGTCATTGGAACTCTGTAATGAAACGACGCAACCCCATCGAGTTTGGGCTCGTTTGATTCGTCTCGACAAGTTCTCTGGTTATATAACTTTTAGTCCTCTTTATTTACAACTTAATGTAAAAGCTTGATTGTAAAAAACTTTTAAAAGTATGGCTTGTTTTACGTTAAATCGTAACCCTTCTTTTTGCAAAAGCGATTCTGGCTTACACTTCCGAAATTTTTATTTTATTATTTTATGAACATAAACATTCATGGGAGGGTTATATTGTGAGTGACTGAAACATCACACACACAATCACATCAGAAACACAAATCTGTAACAAATTGTGCTCCTGCCTAGTATCGAACACAGGTCCCGCGGCGTCGGAAATAAGAAACACCCACTGCGTCATGATGATATAAACAGCCTATATCACCAAGACCACCTAGCTGGAGTAGTGAGCATGTCTACCCTCTGCGCCGTTCGATTCCCGGCAGAGGCATAATTTTCCATTCCAAGGGACAATTGTGTTTCTGGTTCTAGGTGTGATATGTTAATGTTTCCGGCACCTACGATTCAAGTCTTTAAACTTAGTGTGAGTGTGTGAGTGTGAAAGCGTTTATGTTTAAATATCAAGACGATAAAGAGAGATAGAAGCAATGCCGTCAGCATGATGCCAAGTCTTTGAACTGAGTACCGTGTGTGTGGTTTTAATTTTTTTTTCTTTTGTCCACAGCGGCGGCAGAATGGCAGAAGCACCGGTGGTGAAGGTGGAACAGGGTCAGTTACAGGGAAAAGTTGTCGCGACACCATCCGGCAGACACTACTTCTCGTTCCAAGGCATACCCTATGCGAAGCCTCCGCTGGGGTCTCTGAGGTTCAAGGTAAGCAGTGACAATGCGAGTGATAGTACGTAAGGACATAGAGATTGTCTAAGCTGAAATGACGCGCCCCACCTTCGCATTTACGCACACGAGCGTGGTCGGATTTATCACCCGACTAGTCGACCGTCTTGTACACGTGCAGATCCATTGTTCACTGAACAATCGACGCTCCCATACAGATGAAGTGTCGTCATTAATATTTGCACTCACACATCTAAATAAACTAATTAAGTAGTGGGGCGCGTCATTTCAGCTTGGACGAGCTCTACCTGGATCGCTTCGAGCACACACACAGCTCGGTACTCGTACTGAAATATAAACAAGATGGTGAGTTTGGAGAGATTGCGGTCTCTGAGGTCTATGCCGTGGGTCCTGGTTTCGATTCCCAGTAGGAGTACAATTTTCCTTCCCTAGGATGGGTCATTTGTGCTTCAGTGTGATTGTGCGTGTGATGTGAATGTTTGAAATCAATCATTATAATACTTTTAAACGAGCAATTCTTGTATATACAATACAATACAAAATTATTTATTGTACACCAAAATACAAAAAGATACAAACTTAAACTACGAAATTAATATTACAGATAAGGCAGTATAGGTGGTCTTATCGCTTTCAGCGATTTCTACCAGACAACCTTTGTTTTTTTTTTATATAAATATTATTTGAATCTCGGACACGGCTCTAACGATTTTCATGAAATTTAGTATGCAGGGGGTTTCAGTGGCTATAAATCGATCTAGCTGGGTTTCATTTTTAGAAAACGTCGTTTACCAAAAAAACCCGAGCAACGCTCGGTCATCCGGGTACTTCATAATTAAGATAAATTGGAACGAAATACAAACAACGTCGTTTTCTTAAAATCTGATACAAAATAGGGTGCATCACTCCAGGGCTGCGTTCAGTGTATTTCGAGCGTGGATAGAAAAGTAGTCCACAAATTTAAAGTCGCTCAGCGAGCTATGGAATGGGCTATGCTCGGAGTTTCTCTGAAGGATCGAATCCGGAACGAGGTTGTCCGACAGAGAACCAAAGCAGTCGACATAGCACACCGAATTAGTAAGCTGAAGTGGCAATGGGCTGGCCATATTAGCCGGAGAACCGATAACCGTTGGGGTAAACGTGTTCTTGAGTGGAGACCGCGAATCGGCAAACGTAGCACAGGACGCCCTCAGGCTCGGTGGAGCGACGATCTTCGCAAGGTGGCTGGCAGGAGCTGGATGAGAGAAGCAGAGGATCGTGCTCAGTGGCGTGCAATTGGAGAGGCCTATGTCCAGCAGTGGACTTCCATAGGCTGATGATGATGATGATGATGATGATAGTAATCTACTCATGACAGTAAATTTCATTCAAAAATTGACATCTTCAACTTTCAATTTGACTTCGCGTAAAGGTTTTCGCGGGAATTTTCATAGAAACTTGACACTGACAGACGTCAGAGTGTTATACAATTTTCTCTCAAGGAGGTTGTTTGGTTGTGATAAACCGAGCCACTGGAGTTTTGCCGCGACACTGAAAAAATGGCGCTGTTGATTTTGTATAATTTTCCATAACCTGTGATTCTTCGAGTGTTAATGTGTAATAATGGTGAATATTAACCGTGAATGCTTAGTAAACGTGAATAAATGTAGACAAATCATACAAAGTTAAATAAATGTGATTTACGCCTTCGCTCCAAAACTGCAATATAAGTTCTAGTAAAGTTTCTACCACTTTACTAGGGCATGACTTGACTATGACTGGACCTTGACTCTTGACTTGTGACTAGGACTTTTAATATGTAATACACTTGAAATATATTATAACTTGACACTGGCTAAATGCACAAGATTGCGTAGACAAAATAAAAAAAAAACCACTGAAGGCGTTAGAGCGTTTCAACTCGCACAAACCGAACGCTCCAAATTTAAAACGATTTTTTTGACGTGATAACGTCTTATAATTCGATGAACACCGGCTGCACGCACGAAAAAGTGTCACGTTCCGCCTGAGTTGAGCGTGCAAGCGAGAGCGCGGAACAAGTGATAGAGAGGCACGATCGAACTAAGCGTTCGTCTTATTACGGTATTACGCAAAATTATCGGCCGTAAACCGACTTTACAGACAACCAATTTTTTTTTATTATTAATCGGCTAGAGTGAAAGGGTGCAACCAGAGCGTAGGCACTGAACGCAGGCCTGGTGGTACGTCATTGACAATATTTTTCTGTCACACTTATCTGCAGGCAGTCACGTTCGCCGCATAATCTTAAAAAAACATCGCGCTATCTATTTATCGTTTAACAAATAAGATAACGATTACATCGGAGACAACATCTTGGTTATTTCAAGATGATTGTCTCATCTGTGTAAAATGTTTGTAATTTCGCATGATAGAGTAAATGCGCTTTTTAACTTCAAAAAAGGAGGAGGTTCTCAATTCGACTGTATTTTTTATGTCACCTCGGAACTTTGTTCTAGAATCTAGGTGAAACGATTTTGATGTTTTTTTTTATTCGAAAGTTGGTACTTCCCATGTGGTCATATTTAATTTTTGACGTGATAACGTCTTATAAATCGATGAACACCGGCTGCACAGAAAAAGTGTCACGTTCCGCCTGAACCTGAGCGTGCAAGCGAGAGCGCGGAACAAGCGATAGAGAGGCACGATCGGCCAAGCGTTCGTCTTCTACGACGCTATCACGCAAAATTATCGTCCGTAAACCGACTTCACAGTAAACCATTTTTTTATTATCAAGATCTGACTAGTAGTTTGTGTATAAATATATCGTATACAATGCGTGTTTAATTCATTTAATCTGATCAAGTGTTCCGAAGACAAAGCTTATTTAATATATTTTTTTCATTTTTATGGATGAATAACTACTTTATTGTACACTACAAATAAAGGAAAATACATTAAAAACCTTTAAACTAACTTAGGCTAGTAGAATAGGCAGTCTTATTGCTTAAAGCGATCTCTTCCAGACAACCTTTGGATGGAGAGAAGATAGCAATTTAGGACTCAGGTGTACTACATAGTTACGCAAACTTTAGAATAGTGCATTACGATACTAAACAAAATACAATTACTATAAATATGGTAAAATAAATAAATACATACATTATATATTATATACATTCTATACAGATTATAACAACATTAGAATAAATACATACATACAGTCAAAAATCATTAACCGATGAGCTGAAATTTTGTATTCACGTTTAGTTTGGATGACAATGCATTGTTAGCTGTGATGTCATTCTAAATCCAACATGGCGGAACACCCAAAAAGGCGGACAAGTACTTTAATGCACTCCTACAATATGGGTATCAAAGGGCTTGCTGAGAATAACTCGAAAAATAGAGGACGTTACTTTAAATCCAATATGGCGGACTTTTAAAAGCTTGTCTTGAAAAAAGTTTTTAACAAGTAACTTATTCACTTTGGCGACAATTAAATAAGATGTAGATATTCTTCGTCCAGTAAATATACGTATATAAAATAACTTTCTCAATGTTCTGATATAAAATGACGAAACAAAACTATAAAAAAATATTTAAATCCGTTCTTTTTCATATCACATTCCGAATATTTTTATATATTAGGATTGATATGATTGCCAAGTAAAGGGTTACAAAGTCACGCGTTTAAGGAGACCTTCTAGTATCTACCCTTTAAAACATAAATACATATTATTATGCCTATTTGTAATTCTCATTGTTTATGTTCCAGGCCCCACAACCCCACGAGCCATGGGAAGGCATCCGCGATGCAACATCCGAAGGAAACGTGTCCGCGCAAATAGACCAAATATTCGCAAAATCATACGTCGGCGACGAGAACTGCCTCTTCCTCAACGTTTACACCCCTAACCTGGACGGTTCTTTCCTCCCAGTCATGGTCTTCATTCACGGAGGTGGCCTCGTCTTCGGCTCAGGCAATACCGACATGTACGGGCCAGACTATCTAGTAGAGAAAGATGTCGTTATCGTAACAATTAATTACAGACTCGGCGCTCTCGGTTTCCTCGGTCTGAACACGCCAGAAGTTCCAGGGAACGCTGGACTGAAAGACGTTGTTTTAGCGCTTAGATGGGTGAAGGAGAATATCGGAAACTTCGGCGGAAACGCTGGGAATTTGACAGTTTTCGGTGAAAGCGCCGGCGGTGCTATAGTGTCCTCCATCACAGCCAGTCCTCTGTCAAAGAATCTGATCAGCAGAGCTGTCATTCAATCTGGAACTGCCCTGATACCTTGGTTGCAGCAAAAGGATCCCATTGGCAACGCTCGGAAGCTGGCGAGAGCTTTAGGAAGTGACGCAGAGAGCGTCGAAGATATCTTGGAGTTTTTATCCACCACCCCAGCTAAAGATATAGTTGAGGCTCAGACAGCGTTAGGATCCCTCGATGACGTATTGGGACAGCAACCGCAATTGGATCGCTTTTCTATGGTCGTGGAGAGAGAATACCCAGGTGTTGAAGCGTTCATAACAGAGTCTTTCACCGATCTGATAACATCTGGAAGAGTTGCACAAGTTCCCATCATGATAGGTTCCACGTCTTTAGAGTTCGCTTTCGAGAAGAAGCATGATTCCTTGCAAATATTCATTCCCGATGAACTGAATATAGAAAAGGACTCCGGAACAGCGCTGGCGATCGCTGATGATATAAAACAGTTGTACTTCAAAGGGGGAGAAATAACTCCCAAGGAATACTATCAGCTGGTTTCTGATAAGTTTATCAATGTAGATACTCATAGATACGTCCAATATCTTCTTCAATCTACCAATGTTCCAGTGTTCTTGTACAAGTTTGATTATGTTGGGGAACTGAATATTACCCCTAAGTTTTCTTTGGGTGTTCAACT
Organism: Lomographa bimaculata; assembly: GCA_948107665.1. Classification (NCBI taxonomy): domain Eukaryota; kingdom Metazoa; phylum Arthropoda; class Insecta; order Lepidoptera; family Geometridae; genus Lomographa; species Lomographa bimaculata. The sequence continues at coordinate 8,751,647 of OX403614.1, forward strand.
GAAGGAGGCGATGCATTTGGACGAGCTGGGCTACCTGTTCAAGAATGATTTCCAGAAGGATGTGGAGCCGACCGATCAGGACTTGAAGTTAAGGGAGAGGATGGTCAGGCTTTGGACTAATTTCGCTAAAACTGGGTGAGTTCATTTTGCTTAAATTTTTAAGCATTGCTTAAAACGTATTCTCTGTGTTAATGGCTCAATTTTAAATTACGCTTCATAATGACAGCCCCACACTAACTTCGATGACTTGTGTCGTGGGTGCTCGGAACATTCACATCACACAATCACAACCAGGACCAGTAACACGAATATTCGTTGGGGAGACAACTTAGACGTTCTCGCCGGGAATCGAACCCCGCCTAGTTTCTTGTCAGGTTCTTCTCGAGATAGCTGTAATTTTGCCTCTTTGGGGCCCACGTGAATAAACGATTTTGATTTTGAAAGTTCAAGCCGAGACCGCGACCTCCTAGAGGCTTCTATACTAACCTTTTTTTTTAAATGCAAGCATAGCTTAAAAAACCGACTTCACCGCTTTATCTTCGGAACCCTTGATCAGATTAAACGAATAAAATACGCATTATTGAGGATAACTCATAACGTACTGGTCAGATCTTGATCAATTGAAATGGGCCACATGGGAAGCACCATCCTTCAAATGAAAAAATAATCATCAAGATCGGTTAATACCTAGAAAAAAGAAATACAGTACAGTCGAATTGAGAACCTCCTTTTTTTGAAGTTGGTAATCTCTTTTATTTCAGAAACCCAACGCCCGAAGAAAACCACTACATCACCGTTAGCTGGCTACCAGCTGCCAAAGACGAGGAACGCTACCTCCACATAGCAGAAGAACTAACTCTGGGATCCAATTACGACAAACAGAAAATGGACTTCTGGGACAGCCTCTACGAAAAACACTACAAAATCTGGGACCAACCTACTATAACTACGATAAGAAGCGACCCAGTGATCGTCGAAACCCATACCATCGTGACCAGCTCCAGCGAAACTTACAGCACGGTGGAAACGGTCAGCGAGGTGGTCGAAACTTCGAGCGAGGTCGTAGAAACATCGAGCGAGCAGGTTGAAACTTCTAACGAGCAAGTTGAAACTTCTAACGAGCAGGTTGAAACTTCTAACGAGCAGGTAGAAACCAGCGACTTGGTGGATACTTCAAGCGAGGTGGAAGCACCGGGAATAGAAACACAGATCGAAATTGTCGCTCCTGTAATCGCAGAAGAGACTCCGAAGGTTGAAAGGAATCACTTTGAAGAGAAGCCACATATCAATGGCAATGGTATTGAGAAGACTGTTAAGAGGACATCGAATGAGATCAAAATGGTCCAGAACAGTAATGGGGTCCCTAAAGACGTCATCAGAGCCAATGATCCTCCAGAAGACGATTTGCCCAAGAACATAGGCGTCAACAAATTTGTTAATTTTTTCGAATCGCTCGGAGGCAAAAAGTAGTTGGGTAATAGTTAGGTTAGCTATAAATTATACATGTTTCAGCTTGTTTGGCGAGAATACCTTTTTTTTTTTAAATGAACCTTTTTCGGGCTTTGAAATTCCGATCCGCAACCTTTTTGAGTGACGAAAAGTGGGGGTGATTAATTAAAATGTTTCCCTGTAATACAAAAGTTCATATCGTGTGTCTGTATGACACATCCTGTATTTTCAAAATCACTGATATAAAAAAAACCGATATCGAGGTCTTGAAAATTCTATTTTTTTTTTGCGATTTTTTTTTTTTTTTTTTTATGTACGATAGGCAACCGTTTGACCACAATCTCACCTGATTATTAGATTATTCAAATTTCTATCTTTTCCTTTTGATTATTAAAGTCCTAGTTCGTTGTAAGTTTAAAAAAATTTTCGTGTTTCATAAATAGCTGTATACCAGGCATGCGTTGCAATACCACGTTTAGAAAAAGTGCTCTAATACCTCTTTCATATGTATGGTCGCCTAGTACTTTAGGTAGATAGATAATGTATACTCGGCGGTCTTATCGCTAAAAGCGATCTCTTCCAGACAACCTTTGGATGGATTAATATATAATTTAGTCAATAAGTTTTATTATGGTATTAAGAGGTATTATTCCTTTTGTCTTATCCATACCATACTAAAACTTATTGACAAAATTATCACCTCCTTCATGTTTATGTTTGCCTGGTACTTTACTAACAATGATGATTATTATTGTAGTTCAAATTTGACCGTAATTACTGCATTTATAACTTTATTGTACTATAACTCGATTTTTTGTGTAGAAAGCGCCAAAATCAGCTGTCAACATGTATAACAAGTATTTATTTTTACATTCCTTTTTTTTGTTTTAATTAAGTCATTAGGAATTAAGGGAGCAATATGAAATATGATGCCATATACTTATTTATGTTATGGCAAAAAATATTATAAATAAGATACATAATCTGCAATCATTTATTAGAGAAAACAAATATTTTTCGAAGATGTTGATATAACCCGTTCAAAAAAGAAAATATCTGGGTTTAGTGACAGCTGTAATGGAATGATGCTTGGGTAAAAAATAATATAACTAATAAGTCCGTCAGTTACATGATCAAAAAATATTTGACATGTATTTTTTTATTTAACATATCAATAGAAATTGAAAAAGATAAAGAACGTCCAATTTCGTGAGTTGGGATCGTGACGTCACGCCTCAGTAAGCTGTACTGAACCGTGACGTCACTCGGAATTTCAACGCACTATATCTTTTTTTGTTTAATTGACAAAATAATAATTGAAACGCAAGCAAAGCTTAAAACCGACTTCATGGCTTATATTTCGGTTTTGGTTTGACTAATTTCGATTAAATTTATATGGGACCACCTCTGAAGTATACTCTACCAAACAATTTAAAAAAAACATCAAAATCGATTTATAATTGAAGGAGATATCGCGTCACAGAAAAAAAAACATACTGTAGAAAACATACTGCTTTTTTGAAGTCGGTTGATAAATAGATGTCCAATATTTTTTGATTATGTAAATTACGGAGTAAATACGATTTTTCAAGCATCTACCATATTGTATCTCACTCACACTATTGAGATGTCATGTCTTTTGTCGCCAAAATCATACTTTCTTTATTAAATAGGGTTATACTATGTTAATAAATGAAATATTTAAGTTTGTTGGTTGTGAAAGAAAGCTAGCATCTGGCATAAATAAAATATTTCTATCCCCCCTTCCAAACAATAATTTTTTCATACTAATTTTATCAATATCTGCCTAGCATGGCTAATGCTATATAAATAAAATCAATTGATTTGGGTAGACGTTATCAACACAACGTGGAGCTAACTGCAATGTTAGACTCGTTGGCCGTAGTAGTTTCTATAAACTGTTTCGGTAGATGACGTCACACGTCCCCGTAAGACGTTAATAGGAAAGGATAATTTCGCCGCTTCAGGCAGGGCTTGAGTAGCTCAGCGGTTAGAGCAATAGGGCATGATACCCTATGGCCGCGGGTTCAAACCCAAGCGATAATTTTTCCTTTTTAAATTTTCAAATATTTCTACACCACACTTTAATTATGTTAAATTTTGAATTAGAATTGATATTTTAAATTGTAATTTACTTATTTTGTAGATATTTTGTGCCAATAATTTAGAATTAAAATCATATCCATTGTATTTAGTCATTAGAATCATATTTTTATATAATTTGATGATTGTGACTCAATAAATTATGTCATGAATTTAATGGTTTCATTTGTTACACGTTTTTGGAAAAATATAATATATTATTCTTCATATATTATATGAGTTTAAAAAACTCTTATCTACGGGCCAATTGCCTATATTTCCTAAAACTAAACTAAAACTATATACAGCAAAGACCTAAGGTACCTGCAAGTCATCGAGACTATAGGTAACTCAAGTGCGCAAGCCCACTACCAGTAGGTAGCGTTCCCACCATGCTGGCGGCATTGCCACTCTGAATTGCAATGCTTATAATAATGCTGGTACTTATTTAACTCAACGTATTAGCATTGCAATTCAGAGAGGCAATGCCGTCAGCATGATGGGAACGCTGCCCACTGGTAGTGGGCTTGATTCTTGTACTAAAAATACAGGTAACTGTATTGTTAGTACTCAAGTAGTAATCAAGGAAAATTTGTGTTTCTGGTTCTGGTTGTAAGTGTGATGTGAATATTTCCGGTACCCACGAATCAAGTCGTCGAACTTAGTGTGGGGCTGTGAGTGTGAAAGCGTTTGTTTTAATCAGGTTCTGAGCTTTCTGCAATTTTACCAATAACCCGTATAGGGGAGGGGTATAAATACTCCTGGAGACTCACCCGGTGGATGGAAACCCTCCTGCAGCAAATCTTGAGACGACTCAGCTGGCACAGCATTGATCCTGTCTACAATCACTGTTATAGACTTATTCACGTGTTTCAATCGCGTAATCTGTACTATTCTAGCGCGTCACTAGTTGTGCCCATGTAGGACAGTTTTACGGACTTCACAAAAAAGGAGGAGGTACTCAAGTCGACTGTATTTTTCAATTGGTCCAATTTAAATTTGATTAAGATCTGATCAGTAGTTCTTGAAATATCGTCAATAATGCGTATTCTGTGGACTACATTGACGATGTTCTCGATTTTAACCGACTTCAAAAGTTACCTCATAACTTCTTTCGTAGTGCGCCGATTTTGATGATTTTTTTTTATTTGAAAGCTAGTGCTTTCCATGTGGTCCCATTTAAATTTGGTCAAGATCTGATCACTTGTTTTTGAGTTATTGTAAATAATGCGTGTTTAATACATTAAATCTGATCAAGGTTCCGAATAACAAGCGCTGAAGTCGGTTTTTTTAAGCTTTGCTTGCGTTTAAATTATTTGTTCTGTCCTACATGGGTGGAGTATACCCACTGGAGTATACGCAAATGTAATAGGGAATAACACAATATGTATTTTTGAAGCTTTAACAGTTACTTATAAATTCCTCTTAATTTTTAATCAATTGCTTAGCTACATTTTAATTAAATAGTTGTCAAAACTAAACGGTATATTCCCAGTTGCCCCCAGGTAGCAATTGGGAATAAAATTCCCAGTTGCCGCCGGGTGGCGACTGGGAAGTCATTGCCCCCACTTCAAATCTCTGTACACTGCTGCAGATATATATAACTCTTATGCAAAAGTGAATTTTACTGCTCTTGACCTCATCCACGCAGCAGCTGAAGTATACCTACAGAGATTTGAAGTGGGGGCCATAACTTCCCAGCCGCCAAAATGATACTTCGACAACCGTTAAATGTCACCTGTCTTTCTTTTAATTTTGGCTTCGCAATCTTGTGCATTTAGCCAGTGTCAAGTGATAATATATTTCAAGTGTATTTCATATTCAAAATCGTAGTCACAAGTCACAGTCAAAGTCAAGTAAAAGAGTCCAAATCCGTTGTCGTTACAGCGTGAAGAGAAAAAAAACATACACACAAACTTTCGGATTTATAATATTAGTGCGATTCTATCAAAATATGTTATAGGTATAATTTTATATCTATAAAGGTTAAAAAAAGAATTTGACTTATATTTAAACCATATGAATATTCTATTGTACTATACTATTTATATATATATCTTCGGCCGCATCTTCACTTTCCATACTTTCCATCAGGTTAGATAGTGGTCAAATGCTTGGCTATCAAGTATAAAAAAATAAAAATAAAAAACTGTTGCCGTTGTGTCCGTAGAGCTTAGAGCGCCTTATCAATTAGTATATATTTATAAGTATTAATAATAGTCTATTATACTTATAAATACATACTTAAAGTATTCTATTATTAATAGAGTACTTTAAAAGGGAATAATAATATACTAAATAAAAATGCGTGTTTGCTATAAACAAATCTATTTTAATGGATAAAAAAAAACTAAAAACTATTATTAAAAATAGAACTCCCGCTAAGATTCGATGAAATAAAAATGTTATATATTACAAAAAAACTTTTTTAACAAATAACTATTATAATATGACATATAATATAATATATCATATTGATTCTATTTTGCTTATATGTGTGGCAGTCAATGCTTTTATGTACATTTACATACATTTTATATAATTTTAACTACATACATACATATCTATTTAAATTGAAAAATGCCTTTTATGTGTACAAGTAAATAAAAAAATAACAGATAACTGGCAACATTATTTTTTTTAACAAATTTATATTTAATGTCCATAGCTCATTGCAAACTCAAAAAAGGCATTTTTGTAACAAAAAAAAGGAATTAAAATTTAAATCTTTACCTAATCATGAAGACTCATTTAAATAAAACATTTGAGTCGGAGATTATTGGGCTTCAGAAAAAATATATTAAGATCCCATTACAATATACCTTACCACATTTTTTTAGTTTTTTTTTCATATTAATCTATGACAAATACACATTAAATTAAAACAAATTTTCAAATGTGATTTGCGTGAACACCGAGAACCGATTTTTTAATCGAGTCACGAAAATGAAATAATTCAAATAAGTCTCAACAATTACATAGTTACCGATCACAGTCAAGTTACAAATAAAAAACAAAAAAAAATCGATTCCCTAGTGTTAAGTTACAACAATTGAATGTTTTTAGAGGCCTTATATTTGAATTAAAAAAAAAACTATAAAGGATGTTTAGTCATACAACTATGATAAATAAAATGCAACGATGACATTTCACTCGTCATAAATAAAGAGATTGTACCACAATTTGAGATTGCAATAACATTATTTAAATTTATTCGAATATCGATAAGGCCACTATCAACTATCAAGAGCGTAACTGGCCTAAAGGTATCCATGAATTTTTTTTATGGATTGTAAAACATATTAATCCTCCATATTAAATAATTCAATGGATTTTTACAATAGTATTAAATAATCAAAAGCATTACAGTTTTATTAATTTCTTTAAATTAATATGCTACTATTCTACACGAGTAAAAGTTTAACTGTACTTAATATTTACAATAAATGAATGATATTTTTTTATGTACACAGAGCCCCTAATTGAAATTCTAATAGACTTTAATTTTTAATAATGTATATTGCAGTAAATAGATTAGAAGTATTTAATGTACTCATAATATTGTGATTCAGTCGTGTATAGCTAGGTTGAAAACATCAGGTTCGATAGGATCTCCCTGTTGACAGCCGCAAGATAAGCTTTATTCACGACTGGCATATTAATGTACAGAAAAGTGTGAAAACGGTACGTGGCTGAAGCCAGCTGCTTCATGAATGCAGTAAGTGTTAGCGTCGCGATAAATCTGATGTTTTAGAGAATTCCTGGTAGAAAAATACAAAGCAAAGTGCGGGTAGTTATAGAAAACATTCGCTCTTTTCTGTCGATCCTAGATAGTTACTTGCCCAATTTATGAGGGATTCGAATATTTGCAGAGTGCACCAATTTTCAAATTAAAACTTACTTGATTCGGATTTAGCAATATAACCCCGGTATGCGAATATATATTCCGCTATATTAATATATATACTATTAAATTTTTATCACGATTAACAATACTTATTAATTTAGTTGCCAATAATAGGGATGATGCCTAGGTAATAATAATAAATCCAATTAATACGTCAGTTATATTATCAAAAAATATAAGACATGTATTTTTTTTAACAAATTAATAGAAATTGAAAAAAGAAAAAAAATGCGTCAGTTTTTTTTTTATGATAGATAGGCAAGCATTTGACCACTATCTCACCTGATGGAAAGTGAAGATGCGGCCGAAGATGTAACATGCTTGCATAGAAGATACCTATTCACTCTAGACTTGAAGACACCCAGATTGTACTGGTCGGGAAACAAAGACGCTGGCAATGAGTTCCAGTTCGAGAGTGAAGGCTTGTGACGTCACGCCTCGGTAAATAGTGTACAGAGGCGTGACGTCACGCGGAATTTCAACGCACTATTCTTCGTTTATTTTTTACGAATAACAAAAATTACTTGCTATTATTTTTTGATAATGTAAATGAGGGACTAAAGAGATTTTTTCCTATTTTCTAGATCAAAATTTACAAATAGGAACACTATCTTGTCGTCATTTAACATAGTGTATTGTGACGTACACAGTAAGGCCAAACTTGCCGTAAAAACCCAAACTATTTTGAGTCTTATTGATGTAGGATTATGGAATAGTATCACGGATTAGATTGATTAAGTAGAGTATGTCACCCGCATTGCGAGTGCATTGAGTACCGTGAGAGAAAGCTTTTGATATTGGAGTGACGTCACTATTTTCATAGGAGCAATATGAGCGTTTATTATTTCCCTCTCGCTCTTTCAGATCTATGCGTTTCGCTCCTTCGTTCATGGAAATGACCGCTCGCTCATAGCAGTATCTTTTATTTTTTGACTGCGAAACGAAAAATAAAGCAGTATCTATACTATTTCTTATATATAAGTGATAAAATGTTTCAAAACGGTTGCGTATAAAATTCAAGTAATGTTTATTGATAACCAAAAAAATGCATCTTTTTTACCCGACTGTTGACAGTCGAAGTCTTGAGGAAGGGTTTTATTTTCCGCGCGTATTTTGTATGTAAATCTCTTTATTACCTCGTATTTTCCAAACTGATGGATTCTACAATAAAGGTATCTTCTTATTTGTATTAAAAACGCAAGTAACCTTAGATGTTGAAAAAAAAAACAGTAATACGTCAATAAAACATTGTTTTTATGATAGATAGGGAATCATTTGACCACAATCTCATCTGATAGTGAAGATGCGGCCGAAGATGTAACATAATTAACCAAACCTATCGAGTAGGGTATCAAAAGGAAGGAAATTTAAAGGGATTACTTAACACATAAAAAGAAGGTTCACATTTTCGTAGTCGAGTTTTATAATTTTTAGAACATCAACATGTATTATTTTTTAAAATGCTGTTCCTATACCGAGACCAACAAATATTACTAGATTTAAATATTTTGAACGTATGGATTAAAAGATTTTTTATTAAGTGCTAGACAGAGAGCGCACTATAGAAAAGTATGACGTGATATCTATACTAACACTCTTGCGGGAAAGGGATGGGGAATCACCTCTCAATATCCGCTGAACAACACAATTTTAAATTCTTGATAGGCAATCATTGGACTACTTTCTCACCTGATGGTCAGCGATGATGCGATCGTCGATGGAGCATGTTTGCCTAGAAGATACTTGTTCACTTGGGACTTAAATGCTTGTATTTCAGAACTTTAGAGTCCGATTTGAATTATTATTAAATGTATTATATTTTTCACAAAACCTATTATTTTTAATTATAAAATCGAGACGAAATTATCCTGTTAGTGTTTCGAATAACTATTTTATGTGTATATTATTTACATATCTATTTTTCATAGTAGTAAGTAAATAAGTTATCCTTGAGAGCCTGCGTATTCCAGGTCTAGTGTGTTTACCAGCTTCGATCACATCGTCACTTACCATCAGGTGAGATAGTGGTCAAACACTAGCCTGTCACAAATAAAAAAAAGTTTATGGTAAATTTAGTCTTTTTTTCGGAAGATTTTTCTTTTTGTCTTATTTTTGGATTTACTATATTTTAATGGTGTAATAAGTATAAAAAGTATGAATTTATTTTGAATACCTATTATCGTTAATATCTTCATATATATTAAAAGAAGTTACAAATGAGTTTTTTTTAATTAGCGACTCTGAGTACAGAAATGTTTTTTTTTTAATCAGCGATTTATTTATGTTGCCAAAAGTAAAAATTAGTATCTACACAATTTGTGATAGTGCGTTTTAGATCAAATTTTTAATTTATGCCGATAATTGAGAATAATTTCATTAATTATAGCATTTTAGTAAGCTTTTGGGAAACTTTGCCCAGCAGTGGACCAGCAATAAAAAGTCTAATTCGCTAGTTGTCTTTAATAAAGAATCCTATATTGTATTATTTATTTTTAAATTTTGATGACAGCTATTTTTTTTTAATTGATACTCTTTGTTTTGACGGATATCTCAATTGTCAGTGGTGTGGTGGAGGGTGATAATCCGTGAGGTCTAGATGGGAACTGGCTTTAAAGGATAGCTACCGCGACACCGTTTGGTACTTTCTATTTGAATGTGCTAAACTAATATTGTTATAAGTAGTAAGAGCTGGCCAGGATAGCTTTTAAAAATGTTGTTTTAAAAAAAAAAAATTGCTAAATTTAAAACTAAATTTCAAGTCAAATGGTTGTATATTAGAAGTTATTATTTAAAGTATTATTTCTGTGTGTTTAGATAACCATACAATTTTTAAATTATTATAAATATCCATTATATTTTGTCAAAAACAGAAAAAAAAAATTTTATTTTTATATTTTAAGTGTAATATTTTTAACTTTTAACTATAGGTGACATTTAATTTAAAATATAAAAACTGGTATTTCTAATTTTTAGTTGTATATTTAACTTTTTGTATAAAAAACACTTTGCTGACACAATTTCTACCCGTATTTTTTAAGAAGCACTAATTAATTATTATTTTAACGTAATTAATTAATTGCGAGGACTTAGACCAATCGTATAGGATTCTAATACATTGTAATAGCAATTTAGACCTTTGCGAGTCATTTTTGACCCGCGCAGGTCTGTTTCGACTTGGAACCGCCAATTTTTACTTTCTAGACTATTTCGACTTACCAAAGGCAATTTTGACGTTTTTTAGTCAATTCTAACTCTTATAGGCAATGTGACTTAAACGAGTCAAAATAAAAGTGTTAAGTCATACTCAGGTCTGTTTCGACTTGGAAATGTCAATTTTGACTTTCTAGACTATTTCAATTTACAAAAGGCAATTTTAGACACTATTTTCATTAGTCAATTCTAACTTTAATAGGTAAATAGATAGTTGACTTGAACGAGTCAAATAAAACAATTTTTATGAGACAATTATAACTTCCAGAGGTAACTTTGACTAAGAGTCAATACTGGCTTTTCATAGATACTTTCAGGATTACAACAGATGGAAATTAAAACAATTTTCAATGATTAACTTTCTTAGTTGACCTAAATGAGTTAATTGGCTTTCGTGAGTCAATTTCGTAGTTTCATGATCCAATTCTAATTTTCATGGGTGATGTTGACTAACACGAGTCAATACTGGCTTTTGTGAGTCAATACAGTTAAAATAAAACCATCTTGAGTCAATTTTAACTTTCAGGGACAATGTTGACTTACACGAGTCAATTATGGCTTTAGTGAATCAATTTCGAGTTACAACAGTTAAATTAAACCAATTCCCGTCGACGTGGCAGTGAATATTGACATTTTACTGTCAATTTGAAATGTCAAATATTTTTTTTAACATTATAACATTAAATATATGATTTTCAAGCGCAAAAAGCTCGCGTCATAACACAAAGACATTTTCATTTCGACAGAAAGCGTCACACCGACTATATAGTCGGCATATACATTTATATACATAACCGATCGATTTTCTGTACCGTAAACATATTCCGGTCGATCGACGGCTGAACCGCAATACGGTCATATGATCGACCAGTCAACTGAATCGCAATCGGGTCGACGATCGCCCCACAGTCGGGTCGTTCGATCGACCTACAGTCGGGTCGCCCGATCGACCGGGGATTCGGTTGGACTGTCAAAGACACAAATGCTTGACCAGCTGTTCGTGCACCTCGACTTTCGTCAAATCGAACTCCGCCGTTTTACCTCTTTGCAGTATCTCTATCGTACTTCTAGAGTCCAATTGTTTCAGGTGATAAGTTAATTTTGTTTCTTGGAACGGGTTCAAGGGCCTCGCGACGTTTAGTGTTGTGTTTTTGAGTGCACGCGCGAGTGTTTTAAGGAATTTAGACCACTGCCGCTCGTTGGACGTCGCTTCCGGCGTGTTTACTAACGTCACTGCTTTTTCTACTAACGAACATACTGCTGTAAGTGTTATCTGGAAGTAAAATGATTTCATATTAGTTAAATAAAATAACGCTGTCACACTCAGAGTCCCCACACTGTGGGGAGTTGGGGACACTGAGATCGATGACTTGTGGCGCGGGAACCGGAATAATTCACATCAAAATTAAAAATTACAATCGTTTATTCACATGGGCCCCAAAGAGGCACTCATGAAAGTTAATGATTCTACTGCCCGATTCGCAAAATTACAGCCATCTCGAGAAAAAACTCGGCGGCGCATTTTTCTCATATTTTTTTTTAAATCATTTCTTGACTCTAATACATAATCATATTAACTTAGGTATATCTATATTAAGTAGTCGCTAGAAAGTGCTAATGCAGTTTGCCTCCATGCATCCATGTCATTAATATAGTAAATCGTTTTATAGTAAGCTTTCTTAATTAATGCCCACATATAAAGCATCACATACATAATCAAACCCAGGACCAGATACACAAATTTTCGTAGAAGACAAAACTTATGTTCCCGCCGGGTTTCGAACCCGTTACACTTGCTTTGAAGGCGAACGCACACCCAACTAAACCAACGGGCAGTTATTTATTAAGTATATACTTAAAGAAACAACCACTCACAGTCACGAAATGACGTGAAATATCTCTTGGGGAAAATATTTTAATATTAGTAAGTTATTATCAAAGTCAGACAAACAAACACAAGTTAGAAGACGTATATCGTGAATGATACAAATTTCTGCTTTCTTGGTAATGATGAATCATAATAAAAAGCTTGGGTGTCGGAATGTACATATAAGCTATTTTCGAATTTCATCAAAATCCGTTCAGCCGTTGCAGTGTGAAGAGATGACAAATATACGTGTCGCAAGCCGGCTAGGCGGGTAAACCGACTTACCGCTCTGTTGGGTAAGTTGCCCTATTCGAGGTAGGTAAATTGTCTTACTGCCTTAGTCGGAAAAATTGACTTTCCGCAATGGTCAGGTAAATTGACTCGGCCTTAGTCAGGTAAATTAACTCCGCCCGAATCGGGTAAATTTACTCCGCCATAGTCGGGTAAATTAACTCCATCCTAGTCGGGTAAATTGACTCCGCCCTTGTCGGGTAAATTGACTCCGCCCTAGTCGGGTCAATTGACTCCGCCTTAGTCGGGTAAATTGACTAACCGCCCTAGTCGGGTACATTGACTTACCGCAATAGGCGGCAACTTTCATTACTACTTATAAGTGAACATTTTCCTACCGCCCAGAATGGCTTTAAATAAACCAACTGAACCCAGTCCGGATGGCAAGCTTCTATGATAGTGTCATAGTGTCACCATAGTTCGGACTCGTAGTTTTACCAGACAACAAATAGACAAAATCAATATCTAGAAAACTGCTACACAAATTTTCACCAAACATAGCTACGAACACTCAAGTCGCCTTTCAAACAGAAAAGCTAAATCAAAATCGATTCAGCTGTTTGGGAGTTACGATGCTACAGCCACACAGATCAAACAAATGCTATCACACTCACAGTCCCACACAAAGTTTGAAGACTTGTGTCGTCGGTGTCGAAAACATTCGCAATCACAGGCTATACCACACCTCTGTTTGCGTTGGGGGTTAAAAAAATAACAACTTACGGGGGTAGTTAGTGCGTAGGGCGTCCGGGCGGGGTCGAAAGCTTCAGCTAGCAAACTGCAGCACTCAAGTATCGTCGTCCAACCTGAACTGTGCTCTATGTACCTGAAATAAAGTATAAGTATAGTATAAGTCTAAATATATATAACTCAAAGGTGACTGACTGACTGACTGACATAGTGATCTATCAACGCACAGCCCAAACCACTGGACGGATCGGGCTGAAATTTGGCATGCAGGTAGATGTTATGACGTAGGCATCCGCTAAGAAAGGATTTTGATTAATTCTACCCCCAAGGGGATCAAATAGGGGATGAAATTTTGTATGAAAATTTGTCAATTTTAAAATAATACTTCTTAACGCGAGCGAAGCCGCGGGCAAAAGCTAGTAAAGTATATTTTACAAGCTTTTATTTAGTTCACCTGTCCCGTTATCTGTCGATCTGTCATCAAATCTTGCAAGCTAAATTAGACCCACTTCCCGATGTCCGATTGGACTCAAATTCGGTGTACTTATGTATCTTCGGTGACAATACAATGATATGGTACTATAGAGTCTGATGATGGAGACGGAAGATGGCCATAGGAACTTCTGAACTAAACAAGAGAAAACCCATCGAGTTTGGGCTCGTTTGATTTGTCTTGACAAGTTCTCTGGTTATATAACTTTTTAGTCTTTTTTTATTGACAAATGGCAATAGATTGATTATAAAAAAAATAATAATTAAGTATTATTTGTTATAGATAGCTAGACTATACTTTATGGCCAACATTTATGGTTGACAAATCTTTCGCTCGAAGCGTTTCGATTCCACCTTCATTATCCGTGGTTATTCCCATTTGTCACCACCGTCAATGTCCCCAGTGGTGACAATTGGGAATTGTTTTTAAAATATGTCCCGGTTGTCAAAAGGGGACAAACAATGGAGAATGTAATTTTTTCCGTTTCCAGTTGCTTGCATAATTATGTAAAAAAAAAAAATTGTACGTCCCCAGTCGTGGTGAAGACTCTCTACTGGTAAATAGAAATAACCTATCATCTGATATTATGATAGCTAAGGTCAAGGCCAAGGACAAGGTCAAGGTAATCAAGGTCTATCTCGGACGTAAGAAAAGTAGTTTCATCATATTTTAATGTTGGATTGGAACTTGGATTAGACGCTAGTTACGTAGTCACTTGGCGAGATTAGGCTCTAGTTATGTAGTCACTTGGAGAGATTAGGCGCTAGTTATGTAGTCACTTGGAGATATTGAGCTCTAGTTATGTAGTCACTTGGTGAGATAAGGCGCTAGTTATGTAGTCACTTGGCGAGATTAGGCGCTAGTTATGTAGTCACTTGGCGAGATTAGGCGCTAGTTATGTAGTCACTTGGCGAGATTAGGCGCTAGTTATGTAGTCACTTGCCGAGATTAGGGGCTAGTTATGTAGTCACTTGGAGAGATTGGGCTATAGTTATGTAGTCACTTGGCGAGATTAGGCGCTAGTTATGTAGTCACTTGGCGAGATTAGGCGCTAGTTATGTAGTCACTTGGCGAGATTAGGGGCTAGTTATGTAGTCACTTGGAGAGATTAGGCGCTAGTTATGTAGTCACTTGGCGAGATTAGGCGCTAGTTATGTAGTCACTTGGCGAGATTAGGCGCTAGTTATGTAGTCACTTGGCGAGATTAGGGGCTAGTTATGTAGTCACTTGGAGAGATTGGGCTATAGTTATGTAGTCACTTGGCGAGATTAGGCGCTAGTTATGTAGTCACTTGGCGAGATTAGGCGCTAGTTATGTAGTCACTTGGCGAGATTAGGGGCTAGTTATGTAGTCACTTGGAGAGATTGGGCTATAGTTATGTAGTCACTTGGCGAGATTAGGCGCTAGTTATGTAGTCACTTGGCGAGATTAGGCGCTAGTTATGTAGTCACTTGGCGAGATTAGGCGCTAGTTATGTAATCATTTAGCGAGACGAGAAGCTAGTTGTGTATATGTACTCCCTTGGCGAGATAAGGCGCTAATTATGTAGCCACTTGGCGAGATTAGAAGCTAATTATGTAGTCACATGGCGAGATTAGGCGCTAGCTATGTAGTCACTTAGCGAGACTATGAGCTAGTTGTGTAGTCACTTGGCGAGATTAGGCTTTAGTTACGTATACTCACTTGGCAAGGTTAGGCGCTAAAGCGGCGAGTGCTCCGTCGTCTCTCCGTGCGAGTGCGGGAGTAGATCTCAAAACTCGCCACCACAGCGCGCGCAACCGCGTGTGAGTGGCCGGCACACGGGACACGAACCTGGACACTAGCGTCTGTAACAACGACACAACCAATTACACTAATATTATAAATCCGAAAGTGTGCGCGTTTAGTTCCCTCTTCACGCTTTAACCTTTAAACTATAGTGATACATTTAGAAAGGAAAAATTTTCGCTTGAGGCGGGATTTGAACCCGCGGCCATAGGGTGTCATGCCCTATTGCTCTAACCGCTGAGCTACTCAAGTCCCGCCTGAAGCGACGAAATTAACCTTTCCTTATTATTAACGTCTTACGGGGACGTGTGACGTCATCTACCGAAACAGTTTATAGAAACTACTACGGCCAACGAGTCTAACATTGCAGTTAGCTCCACGTTGTGTTGATAACGTCCACCCAAATCAATTGATTTTATTTATATAGCATTAGCCATGATAGGCTTCTGCCTATCATGGCTAATGCTAATTTTTCCTTTCTAAATTTATCACTATAGTTCTCTATAGTGATAAATTTAGAAAGGAAAAATTATCGCTTGAGGCGGGATTTGAAACTTGGGTTTTGAAATTTGGGTAAATAAATAAAATCAACCTTTTGAACGCCAAGGGTTTCAATGGAAGACGAAGATTTTCGTGTCCTATACGCCATGACTTTAATAGAAGTCAAACATTGTACGTGAGAAAATGAATAAAAACACTTATCAATACCTTTGTTATTTTTATTGTGTACCTATACGACTGTCTGTATTATATGGAATGCAGCCGCGTAAATAATTTTTGACGGAAAGTTTTTCTCATATCTAATAATGTTGTACTTCGATACAATGTTTAGTTGGAGTCAGGCAAGCGAGGATGCTTTGTATAGCTTGGCGATCAAAAGGTTAACAGATTTGGATGAAATTTGGAATGTACATAGCTTATACCTATGATTAAAACATAGGCTACTTTTGAACTTGATAATAGCGTGCGAAGTCACGGTTAGTTGACTATAAAAATCAGGACAATGACGTCACGAATCAGTCTAGCTGATAACCTGAATTTTGCTATTTTGAATTTCCCATGCATTTTAATCACTTTTCATACAATTTTCCATTCATAAACATTTACTTTGACATGCTTTGGTTGTCTGGAAGAAATCGCTTTGAGCGATAAGACCGCCCTTTGTGCTCCTATATTATATAAAATAAATCTTAAATATAAAAATGTATACAAAGAAATTTTAAATTTTTTGGTGCAAATAAAGAATTTATCTATCTTAAAAGGCTAATGCGTAACCTACGCCAACGTGTAGTTACGTGAAGGGGCTGTGTGTGTAAAAGTGTTTGTTTCTACTCACCCGTCCCTTCCTAACTGTGAGAACTTGTCCGAGCCTGTCTGCGTGTAAAAGTCCAGCAAACATTTTGTTCACCAACTCTTCTTTGTCTTCGTCTAGAAGGTTCTTTATAGGCGCCGGCTGACGGGAGACCGCCAAGTTTACAACCTGCAGTAGAAACAAGAAATATTTCAAAATGTTGTTTAAAATCAATAAATAATAAACGCAAGCAAATTTTAAAAGTGTGCGGTTGGAAAAGAGCTGAAGATCGAGCTTAGTGACGTGCATTGGGAGAGGCCATGTCCAACAGTGGACCAATACAGGCTGATGATGATGAATGTTTTAAAAAACTTACTTCACCACTTTATCTCTGGAACCCTTGATCACATTAACAGTCTTACTTATAAACCCCTCTTAATTTTTAATCAATTGCTTAGCTACAGTTTAACAAAAAATTCACTCATAAACGCGATTTAGCGTTAAGTAATGCTTAAATAGTTGTCAAAATTAAACACCGCCATTGCCTAGTTTAAAACTTGCTAAGAGACAAGATGGCGGGTCTTATATCTTTCAATAATAAATGTGACAAAACTTTTTACGTAAGGCGCAAAATTGTTCACTTCGACAACCGTTGAATGTCACCTTTCTTTTATTTTCATTTCAATAGATTAATAAAACAACACAACTCTATTCGTATAATTTCACTTTTAGTCGACTATTTTGGTTATAATCTGTGGCGATCGTGTAAATTTCGATTATTTTCGATTCTCTTTGCGTCCCTCAACTAAGCAGCGGCTAACTAATGTTTATGAGTGAAAAAAAGTTAATCATTGATTATGGACTTAAGAGCTGCTTAACTAAGAGGTGGCTAAGCATTGCTTAGCGACATTTTAATAAGTAAGACTGTAAATGAATTAAGTACGTATTATTGAGGATGACTCAAAACTACTATTGGGACCACATGGGATGAACATTCAAAGGAAAAAAGACATCTAAATCGGTTTACCTAGAAAGAAATATAATAAGTTAATACAGTCGAATTGAGTATCTCCTTCTTTTTTGTGAAGTCGGTAGAAAATAGATTTGTCGATTTTGAATTATGATTGAACTACCTACGGGCCAATTGCTCAAGCCCACTACCAGTGGGTAGCGTTCCCATCATGCTGGCGTCATTGCCTCTCTGAATTGCAATGCTAATACGTTAAGCCAAATAAGTGCCAGCATTTTGATCATTTTGTAATAATATCCAAAACCTGTGATTCTTCGAGTGTTAATGTGTAATAATGGTGGATTATTAACCGTTAATACTTAGTAAACGTGCATAAGTGTAGGCAAATCATACAAAGTTAAAAAACGTGATTTTCGCCTTCGCTCCAAAACTCCAATATAAGTTCTAGTAAAGTCTCTACCACTTTACCAGGGCATGACTTGACTATGACTGGACCTTGACCCTTTTACTTGACTCTGACTTGTGACTAGGACTATATGAAATACTCAATTTATACTTGAAAAATATTAATTTTTTGACACTGGCTGAATGCATAAAATTGCGGACAAAATAAAGAAAAAAATCTCCATACTTATCAGTTCAAACATTTTTATCAGCTTTGTCAACTTTAATTAAAGATCGGCAAGACCACCATCTCACCTGATAGTAAGCGTCGATGTGGTCGACGATGGAGCAAGCCAAATTTTTATGCTGGATAGGCAAGAATTTGACCACTATCTCTCCTGATGGAAAGTGACGATGCGGCCGAAGATGGAACATGCTTGCCTAGAAGGTACCTATTCACTCTAGACTTGAAGACACCCAGATTGTACAAGCCAATTTTTTTGCTGGATAGGTAAGACTTTGACCACTACCTCACCTGAAGGAATGTGACGATGCGGCCGAAGATGTAACATGCTTGCCTAGAAGATACCTATTCACTCTAGACTTGAAGACACCCAGATTGTACAGTTTATTCACATGGGCCCCAGAGAGGTACTCATAAAAGTTAATAATTCTACTGCCAGATTCGCAAAACTACAGCCTACGATAAGATACTTTGACTTTGACTTGCTCACCTGTCTTTTATCAATAGTTTCACTCTTAGGGCTGTCCTGTTTAGGCCTCCTCTGCACCGACTCTATGTTCTTCAAGAAGACATTGGAATCATCTTCTTGATCGTTCTCAATTTCCCTCTGAGCCGCTTCCAGCTGCTTCTGTTTCTCTTCTCTTTCCTGATTAAAGAAGATAGTAATGTAATAGTGTGAGACTGACATCTTTTTTTAACGCTTTTACACTCACAGTCCTACACTAAGTTCGAGGACTAGTATCGTGGGTGCCGGAAATATTCATACTACACACGAAGCACAGCCAGAACCATACATTTCCCTTGGGGCGAAAACTTGTGTTCCCGCCGGGAATCGAACCCGATACCCGATACCCGATATGCTTGAAGGCGGATGCGTATCTAAGCCAACGGGCAGTTCAATGTGGCATTGATGGCCGTATTTGTTTTCAAAATCAAAATCAAAATCGTTTATTCACATGGGCCCCAAAGAGGCACTCATGAAAGTTAATGAATCTATTGCCAGATTCGGAAAATTACAGCCATCTCGAGAAGAACCTGGCAAGAAACTCGGCGGCGCATTTTTTTTCATTCATTTTTTTTTTACAACATTCCTTATTTATAATACATAATTTTCTTAACCTAGGTGTTATTATGGTCGCTAGAAAGAGCCTGTGCATCCTTGTCATTAATATAGTCTGTAGTCTTATAATAAGCTTTCTTAATTAATGCCCGTTTTATTACAGATTTGAACTTTCCCAGTGGTAATTCAGTTACGATTTTAGGAATTCTATTGTAAAATCTAACCCCATTTGCCATAAAAGATTTATTCGTTTTGCTTAATCTAAATGCGCGCACTGTAATTTTATGCTTATATCTAGTATTAAGATTGTGTGCGTCGCTTCTTAATTTATATTTACCAATATTTTTGCGAGCATGCATAATATTTTCAAAGATGTAAAGCGAAGGCATGGTAAGTATGCCTGTTTCTTTAAAGAATTCCCTGAGAGATTCGCGTGGACCCATATCATATATTGCACGAACCGCTCTCTTTTGTAGAATAAAAATAGTTTCAACATCGGCAGCAGATCCCCATAGCAAGATTTTATTCGATGGAAAAAAAAAACATCTAAATTACACACAACCACACCCACAACCACTGTCCCTTGGGAAGTATAATTATGCTCCTGCTGTGAATCGAACCCTAGACCTAGGGCTTCTTGTAATTATTGAGCGAAGAACCAATGCAAAACTTCAGAGTATAGGGCATCGCATGGAGGCGAGTCTGGCGAGTCTCCCGGTACTTTCAACCGACTCCAAAAAAGGAGGTTCTCAATTAGAATGTACGTTTTTTTTTGTATGAATGTTACGCGATCTCTCCGCCAAATGAATCGATTTTGAAATTTTTTTTTGTTTGGTAGAGTATACTTCAGAGGTGGGCCCTTAGAAATTTTATCGAAATCGGTCGAGCCAAAACCGAAATATAAGCGACGAAGTCGATTTTTTTATGCTTTTACTTGCGTTTCAATTTTATCGGATATATTTCGGAGTGTGCAATGGAATTACACAATCTAATTCCCCCATCCCCATTCTATTATCGGACATCGAGACAGTCTCTTAAGCGACACCGCTATATGGGAGATATTCCACAAATGCGGACGAAGCGTTTTCCTTCCACATTCATTATGCGAACCGGAAAGGAGTGGAAACTCATTACCAGTCTGTGTTTCCTGATAAATACAATATGGGGTCTTTAAGAGTGAATAGGCATCAAACGTGCTCCATCGTCGACCGCAACGTCGCTTACCATCAGGTGTGATAGTAGTCAAACGTTGGCATATCTTGAATAAACAATTAAACGCAAGCAAAGCTTAAAGAAGTAATGAGGTAACACATAAAAAAGAAATATACAGAGAGCTGCCCACTTTTTTTTACCTCTGCTCTAATTTGGCCGTCGTTTAAAACTTACCTTCAATATAAGCGCGTTCGATATCGCCAGGGGATCGTTCAGTTCCTCTATCCTCAGTAGAATGAGATAGAGCGCTTCGATGTCTAGAAGAAGTTGCTTCGTCCTTTTCATTTCTCTGGGCACCTGGTGAGACAGAAAACATTCTTATAAGAACTATATCGCCAAACAAGGCAAACCGTCAAACGTCATCAATTTTTTTGTTTTTTTTTTTTTTATTTGTGACAGGCTTGTGTTTGACCACTATCACACCTGATGGTAAGTGACGATGTGATCGAAGTTGGTAAATACACTAGACCTGGAATACGCAGGCTCTCAAGGATAACTGCCGGAACACCGTATTTGGCTTGGCGGCAGACTTTCAACTTGATGGTGGTAAGCTACTTTGGTATTTATGGTTGACATACCTCCACATCGCTCGAAGCGTTTCGCTGTTACGTTTGTCATCCGTACAGCGTCCGTGGAACTCATTGCCCGCGTCTTTGTTCCCAGAACGGAACAATCTGGGTCTTCAAGACGTTGTAGAGAGGAATAGATATCTTCTAGGTAAGCATGTCCCAACTTCGACCGCATCGACACTTTCACATACTCAGTCCCGAATTAAGTTTGTGGCTTGTGTCGTGGGTACATCGTAAATATTCACATCACACACACAACACTCACACCCAGGACCAAAAACACAAATTTCCGGTCGTCGGAAGAAATCTTGTTTTCACACCGGGAAACGAACCCGGTGCTTAAGAGGCAAACGCGCACCTAACTTGGCCAGGGGGCAGTTCAAAGATAAGTTATAACCGGCAAAACAAAAAAAAAACAGTTGAATTTATGCCCTCCTTCTTATGTGAGTCGGTTTAAAACGTAAAAGTATGCCGGATTACGTAGTAACTGTTACACATTCTTTTAACAATAACCCTTTAGTCCCAGGGGGAGGAGTGCAC
The DNA here is from genome assembly GCA_948107665.1 of Lomographa bimaculata. Classification (NCBI taxonomy): domain Eukaryota; kingdom Metazoa; phylum Arthropoda; class Insecta; order Lepidoptera; family Geometridae; genus Lomographa; species Lomographa bimaculata. The sequence continues at coordinate 8,773,694 of OX403614.1, forward strand.
ACTTACCTCGGCAGGGTTGGTGGCGACGCTCTGAGCCCTCGAGTTCATCCCCGTGGATGGTTGTTCTGACGCTACCACTTCCACGTCGATTATTTTCCGAGGTGCTGTGACGCTACCACACTGAAAATATAAACATTGTAAAAGTTATTGTTTAAAATCACACTAATAATTAAAAAAAATTAGAAATTTCTTTCTCTCCCAATAACTTTTCTGTGTCAAACTGTTCTGCTACTTTATATATATCATAATATGATTCAAGCTGTAACAAATATCCTTACTTTATTATAATATGTTGTATATATATTATAAACATTATGTATGTATTATTATTGCCTTATAGAATTTATTTTGTTTAACTATGTATATATATACCTTAATGTATATTGTTATTTTCTCATAACTTGTTCGCTAAAAGCGATCTCTTCTAGACAACCTTTGGATGGATAGGAATAACGCAAATACAGTGCTTGCGAAACGAATATATAAATATATTTGTAACATTTATAATTTACATATACATAGGTACATCTACATACTAAGTATATTAATAATATTATATGTAATAATGTATATTTTATAAAATAATACACACATAGAAACTTCTCGAGATGGCTGTAATTTTGCGAATCTGGCAGTAGAATCATTAACTTTCATGAGTGCCTTTTTGGGGCCCATATGAATAAACGATTATGACTTTGAAACAATACATTAGTCTATTTATTTTAAAGGAAAGATAAAAAAACAATAATAATAAAAGAAAGCAACGGAAAAAGCATCAGTAACTTAGACAAATTAACGAACAGGTACTAAATAATTAAACGCAAACAAAGCTTAAAAAAACCGACTTCACCGCTTTATCATCGGAACCTTGATCCACCAGCTTTCGAATAAAAAAAGAATCATCAAAATCGGCTCACAACGAAAGAAGTTGTGAGGTAACTTTTGGAGTCGGACCAATTAGGAAGCAACATCTTTCAAACTAAAAAAAAAATTTTGAAATCGGCTCACGTGGAGAGGAAATATGAGGTACACACATAAAAAAAAAATTGGGAAGTCGGTAAAAAAGGTCTCACCTGCAATTTCCCCAAGGAGTTTTCAAACTGCGTGGGAACATAGGTTCTTGGTGCGTCTTCGCTGGTGGAGTTGTGTCGACCTGAATTGTGCCTTTCCCTTCTCTGGGGCTCCTGCGCTACACCTGTGATATCACACTCATATTATAAATACGAAAGTTTAGATAGATAACTCTTTATTGTACACCAGAAATAGAGGAAAATACATTAAAGACATTAAAACGAACTTAGGCTAGTACAATGGGCAGTCTTATCGCTTAAAGCGATCTCTTCCAGACAACCTTTGGATGGAGAGGAGATAGCAAAATGTATTGGGACTCAGGTGTACCACATAGTTACGCAAACTTTATAATAATGCATTAAGATACTAAACAAAATAATTACTATTCATATACTAAAATAAATAAGTACACACATAAGATATCATATACATTCTATACATATTATAACAACAATAGAATAAATACATAAACAAAAACATACATACAATGCAGTTTGTGTGTGTGTATATAAGAATATGCATATTATTTAACCCCAGACGCAAAATAAGGGGTGTTATAAGTTTGACTGCTATGTGTGTCTATCGCACCGTAGCTCTTTAAACAATTTGAATGCGGTTTTTTTTTATTGTTACTTGTCAAGTGTCTTATCTATTAAATTAAAATTGTTTATTTAGACAAAAACGAATTAATACACTTACATTTATCTTACGTAGATCATAATCAGATTAATATTGAAGAACCTAAGTCTACAACCTAATTAAATAAATTACACAACTTCTAGGTATAGGTTTCGGTTTATATATTTTTTTTTCTAAACGAAACTGACCGAGCGTTACTCGGTTTTTATTTTATTTTAAACGTTTTCTAAAAATGAAACCATGCTATATTGATTTATCGCCCCTAAAACTCCCTGCATACTAAATTTCATGAGAATGGTTGGAGCCGTTCCCGAGATTCAGATTATATACATATATACAAGAATTGGTCATATAAAGGTATCAAAAAAGTATTTATTTATTCCAAGACCTAGTTTTACAAATACAAATATTCAAGTATGAATACAAATGTTCAAATATGAATACAAATATTCAAGTATGAATACAAATATTCAAGTATCAATACAAATATTCAAAAATGTGTCAGGTCTCTATGCGGTGCTGATTGTATAGATTCTTGCAAGCCTTTATTCAAAAAACACAATATACTACCTTTACCCTGCCTATACCTTTTCGAAATAATATTGTTTGTCCACCAAAATCACAGTTTATTTAAGCTTCACAACGAAATTTTCAGTAGGAAAAGTCGAAAGAAGTACAAATTGTACGTCCCTGTGCAAAGAATAAAACTATATAGTGAAAACGTATATTGTAAAGCGATTCATATCTACAATAAACTGCCTGACCAATTCAAAGAATTATGCTTAACTAAGTTAAAATGTATGTTATTTAAATTACTAATAAACAAATGTTATTTACACAGTGAAAGAATTTATGGATGACAAATTAGAATGACATGATAATTGGTAATATACTATTTAAATTTTATACATTCAACTGACATTCTTAATTATTAATTTTACTAACTTATTTGACATCTCACCATAATTTATATTATATTCTCTATTGACATGATATTCCGACTTATTTACTAATTATCATCCAATATTCCAAAATTAATACTATTATTTGTATGTTACTTATTTGATATCTACATTTAAATATTTGTACACCGGAAACGGTAGAGTATGTGAAACTAATACTATGTCCTACTATTAATTACTTACCATACTCTGACAAATATATACATTTTGATTTTGATTTTGAAGTTATAAAAAAGGTTAAAGATGGTTTAGACGATCTTTAATGTTCGGCAAAGTTCCCAAAATGCTTGCTGCATTACCACGCTGTATAGCAAGGCTTATCCTCTGCCCCAAATACAACCCAGGATTTTGGTTATGTGCCGAATCAATCTCTTAGACCAGGGGTCGGTAACCTTTTGAGTCGGAAGAGCCAAAAATTACAATTTACAAAATTTCATAGTTTTATAGAGCCACAATTTTTTTTCTTGCTAACAATGACCCTTAATGCCACAGATAGTCTGCTTAACGCCAACAATAATACCTGCTGTACTACGAGTATCGTATAGAAAACGCTATGCACGCGTTATACCTACCTAATCATCCCATAATTTACTTGTTTCAACTGTATAAATGTACTTTTTTGTTACCTTTGAAGGGTTGTTAATGGCTCGATAGAAATAGTCTAATCCTCGTTAATCGATTCAAAATGTTTTTTTAAATAATTAATATTTGCGTATGGAACTAAAGAGCCGCAGCTTCACATCCAAAGAGCCGCATGTGGCTCGCGAGCCGCAGGTTCCCGACCCCTGTCTTAGACAAAATTTCTAATGTGCCCGATCCGTATGGGCCTAGCGTCTCAAATAAGGTATTAGATTCATAAACTAAATTAAATAATAAATATCACAGTATATCATAATCAAAATTAATGTCGATAATGAAACGCAAGCAAAGCTTAAAAAAACCGACTTCACCGATTTATCTATGGAACCTTGATCAGATTTAATGTATTAAACACGCATTATTGACTATAACTCAAAAACTAGAGATCAGATCTTGATCAAATTTAAATGGGACCAAATAGAAAGCAACATCTTTCAAACTAAAAAAATTTTTTTCGAAATCGTTTCCCGTGGAGAGAATTTATGAGGGTAACACACATAAAAATAAAATACAGTCGACTTGAGTACGTCCTCTTTTTTTGGGAAGTCGGTAAAAAATCTGTCACGCTTTTTTTCACCTACCCATTGACACATGAATTTTCACAATATGTCAAAAAGCTATTTGTCTATGTTTGGTGAAAATCGGTGCAGCCGTTTCTCGTGGGTATTTTTAAATTGTTGATTTTCCTACTTGTACACAAAAGAAACGTACCTCCGCTGTAGAACGGGTGGTTCTGCTGGTTCACCTTATGAGCCTCTTTGATACCTTCCTTCTCTTTCTTTGCTTGCCTCTCCAAGAAAACCTGCAAATAGTAAATAAACATAAACGATCGCACACTCACAGCCCCATATTAGCCAAAGGTCTTGTATCGTGGGTCGGAGACACACATCACACACAACCAATTTTTTTTTTATCTATCATAGCGCCTGTCGACTCGTGATCAAAATGCTGGTACTTATTTGTCTCGACATATTAGCATTGCAATTCAGAGAGACAATGCCAGTATGATAGGAACGCTACCCACTGGTAGTGGGCTTGAGCACTTGAGTTACCTATAAGCTCGGCCTTGTAGGTAACTTAGGTCTTTGTTGTATGGATATATATAGTTTTAGGCAATATAGGCAATTGGCCAGTAGATAGCATATCACCTATACCGTAAACTTGTGTTCCAACCGGGAATCGAACCCAACACCCACTGAGTAGACGGGCAGCTAAGCTAACAATACTCACCGTGTAGTAGAAGTCATGTATATACGGTGTCCCGGTGTTGAGCTGCAGCATTTGTATATTGATTAACCACTGCTTTTCTCTTTGAGACATGAGACCAGCGTATTCGTCGGAGTCGCTTCCACAGTCGTCGCCGTTCATTAGTGTCCTGTGAACAAGTGACAATTAAAGTGACGTATCCACCAGGGGTCGGCAACCTTTTGAGTCAGAAGAGAAAAAATTACAATTTACAAAATTTCAAAGTTTTATAGAGCTACAATTTTTTTTCTTGCCTACAATAATCCTTAATGCCAACAATAATACCTGCTGCACTATGAGTATCGTATAGAAAACGCTATGCACGCGTTATACCTACCTAATCATCCCATAATTTACTTGTTTTAACTGCATAAATGTACTTTTTTGCTACCGTTGGAGGCTTGTTAGTGGCTCGATAGAAATGGTGCCTAATCCTCGTTAATAATGACATATATTTATTTGTGGCAAAAAATTCAAGTGACAAAAGGGTAATTTTCTTTTTTTTTAATTTTTACCACAAGCTTTCCTCAACTCAGCATAATGCTGGTTTAAAAACCAGCGAATAATAATCGATTCAGAACGTTTTTTTAATTGAATAATATTTGCGTATGTAACTAAAGAGCCGCAGCTTCACATTCAAAGAGCTGCATGTGGCTCGCGAGCCGCAGGCTGCCGACCCCTGCACTAGGCAACAATTGACGTGTAGCATGTTGCACAACATGTTTCATGTTGACGCGGTAGTTTTGTTTATATACTAAGCAACAACTGACATGTATGTTGCATAGCATGTTACTCAAAATGTTTAACGTCGATCGGGAACTTTTGTTTATCCACTATGCAACATCTGACGCGTAACATGTTGCACTACCTCAACATGTTTACGACGCTGAGCTTATGTTTATATACTAAGTAAAAACAGACTCGTAACAAGTTGCACAACATTTTGCTCCATCGTGGTTAACGTCGGAATGGAACTTTTGTTTATTCATTAAGCAACAACTGACGTGTAACATGTTGCACAGTATGTTACTCATTGTGGACGCGGTATTTTTGTTTATCTACTTAGCAACAACGACGTGTAGCTTGTTGCACAATATGTTGCTCATCGTGGTCGCGGAACATTTTTTATCTTTTCTACCATGTATTTCGTTTGTTTTGAGTTTCCGATATTTCGGCACTGTTGCAAGCACCATGATCACGGAGTAACTGAACTGTCACTCCGTGATCACGGTGCTTGCAACAGTGCCGAAATATCAGAAACTCAAAACAAACGAAATACATGGTAAATATCCCGTTATTGAACAAACATTTATATATGTTTATCTACTTAGCAACAACGACGTGTAACATGTTGCTCCATGTGGACGCGGTATTTTTGTTCATCCACTTAGCAACAACGACGTGTAACATGTTGCACAATATGTTGCTCATCGTGGACGCGGAGCATTTGTTTATCTACTTAGCAACTATGACGTGTAACATGTTGCACAATATGTAGCTCATCGTGGACGCGGAGCATTTGTTTATCTACTTAGCAACTATGACGTGTAACATGTTGCACAATATGTTGCTCATCGTGGACGCGGAACATTTGTTTATCTACTTAGCAACAATGACGTGTAACATGTTGCTCATCGTAGACGCGGAACTTATGTTTATCCACTTACCAATGATGATACATCATAACATAACTAAGAACACTCTCAATCAAATCCCCTTTCAAACAAAAAAAACTAAATCAAAATTAGTCCACCCAATTTAGAGCAACGATGCCACACAGACACATTAAAAACTCTTTTTCGGGGGTTAAAAAAAAAAAGACGTAGTTACGTTACTAGGCGGTAAATGATGACCAACTTACCTAGCACTATTACTGCTGCTAAACCCGTTGTGCCTCTGGTTCAACATAGGATGGTTAATATTAGAAAACTGGTTTCTATTTAACAACGGATGATGCGTGGCGTTATGATAACTGTTGTTAAACTGCAACATCGGATGAGTATTCTGGATTAACTGAACCAGGTTCTGTGAAGTCAGATTCTTGGAATTGTTGTATATACGAGTCTGCTGCTTCTTTTCCTTCATTTTGTTTGGCGATATTGGATTTTGCATGCTCTGATTCATTCCACTCTGATTCAGGTGATTTTGGGTCATCACACTCTGATTTAAATGATTTTGATTCATCGCACTCTGATTTAAATGGTTTTGACCCATCACACTCTGATTCAATTGTGTTTGACTCATAGAACTCTGATTCAATTGGTTTTGGCCCATCGCATTCTGATTCAATTGCGTCTGACTCATGCCACTATGATTCAGTTGATTTTGACCCATACCACTCTGATTCATTGGGTTTTGACTCATCCCACTCTGACCAAGTTGGTTCTGATTCATGTTGTTGTGGTTCATTTGTTGGTTTTTGAAGATCATCTGCTTGTCAATTATCATGTTCTGTTGGTTCATGTTTGGTTGTTGGTCGTTTGGTTTTGGGCCCTGAAACAAATAGGTTATTCATATAGAAGAATACTATAATTTGTTTATGTTAGGATATTGAGATAGAAACAGTTGATTTTACAAAGGGTCCCACTTAAATATAACCCACCCTTGTTTTAATTAATGTAAGAGCGGTTATAATTTGGGAGTGTAATAGATGGTTACACGCAAGGAAAACATCATATTTTTGCCCAAAATATTTTTTTTTTTATCAACAATAACATATGATCGTGTTTATTCCGGTACTCACGAATGTTCTTTTTTTTTAATGCTATGTTTTTTTTTTCTTTCGTACATATCAAATTATTAGTGTGAAAATGAAACAAAGTACTCACTCGAAAGTTGTGATTAAATTGTCCCATATTTTGGTTAAAATTCTGCCGTGGCATATTGATTCCCGGTGGTGGGACCATCATCCTATTTTGACCCAACATATGCTGAAATTGATTCATTTGGTTGAACTGAGAACCGTTAGGCATAGCATGATTCGGGCCTTGACCCATCTGATTAACGCCTTGACCCATCTGATTTACGCCTTGACCCATCTGATTAACACTTTGACCCATCTGGTTCACGCCTTGACCCATTTGGTTCACGCCTTGACCCATCTGGTTATTGCTTTGATTCATCTGGTTCACGCCGTGACTCATCTGATTGTTCTGCGATATGTGATTCACATTAGGAGCAATCTGACTCAAGGTCTGACCCATATGACTCGTGTTCTGACCCATCTGGTTGTGACTCGTCAATTGGTTAAGCTGGTTTTGAATCATTTGATTGTTCTGATGCATATTCTGCTGCATAATCATGTTGTTTTGTCCGTGGCTGTTCTGAAACTGACCCATTTGACTGTGTTGTATGAATTGGTTCACATTTGGTGTCATTTGGTTCACGTTTTGACCCATCTGGTTCACGTGGTTCGGGATCATTTGGTTGGTCTGACCCATCTGGTTCATTTGCGGGTTTTGATTCAGGATTTTGTTGAGTGGTTGACTCATATTGTTTATGGGTTGCTGCGGCACGAAAGGTAGCGGCACTGGGCCTTGAAGACCTGGCGGTCTCTGCAGTATTACTGGAAATCTGGGCTGGGGGAATAGGAAGAAAATTGGTTAAAAAATCAATCATCAATAGATACTAAAATTTTCATATAATGTAAATAGATAAACATGAACTATAATGTAATTTTAAATAGTATATCTCACTTGGAAGTAGTTCTGATTGTTGTACGGTTGTTGCTTCTGTCGCAGCTGTCGTTCCAGCTCTTCCACTGTGCACACATTTTTCATCTGCTTGACTGGAGGCATCTGAAAGTAAATAGATACTTTTCTGAAGTCAAAGTCAACATTCTACATAGTTAATAAGAAAAAATATGAATGTTTTCACTCCAATATAGACATGTTTTTGGTAGTGGAAGTGGTGCGGGAGAGGTGTGTTTGGTAGTGTTTGGTTATCCATAAAAAACTTTATACTCACTGGTAGTGGGTCATGCCTCCATACGCTGGACCCGAGGGTGTGATGCGGAGCATCAGTCTCGTCCAGCACTAGCTGGGATAGCGATGCTTCTGTGGAATTAACGCATATGTTATAGTCATAGATGAGCGAAAAAGACTCAAATCTTTAATCATTGTCTGAGAAGTGAATCACCTAAATGAAGATCAAAACAATCTTAATACTAGATATAAGCATAAAATTACAGTGCGCGCATTTAGATTAAGCAAAACGAATAAATCTTTTATGGCAAATGGGGTTAGATTTTACAATAGAATTCCTAAAATCGTAACTGAACTACCACTGGGAAAGTTCAAATCTGTAAACGGGCATTAATGAAGAAAGCTTACTATATAACGATCGACTATATTAATGACAAGGATGCATGGAGGCAAACTGCACAAAGTCTTTCTAGTGACTACCATAATAACACCTAGGTGTTGCAGTTAACCTAGGTTAATAAAATTAGGTATTAGAGATTAAGAACGTTTTAAAAAAAATTATGAAAAAAATGCGTCGCCGAGTTTCATGCCAGGTTCTTTTCGAGATGGCTGTAATTTTGCGAATCTGGCAATAGAATCATTAACTTTTATGAGTGCCTCTTTAGGGCCCATGTGAATAATCGATTTTGATTTTGATTTTGAAACATATGTCATAGGCTATGTTTTGTTGTGATTAAGTTTATGTTTGTGTATGAAATTTGAATATTTGTAAGACATCTCAAAGAAAAATAAGCTAATTGGTTATACTGACTTAAACATAAGTAAATACAATGTATGGAAAAAAAATTGATTTAGTTTGAGAAAAAAGTATAATTATGTTTCTTTGTTAACATTCCGAAAAATTTATATACGCAATAAGACCGAGAAGATTGAAGATTGTATCAACATTAAAAATCTATCATTTCTAAAAAATTGTTTAGTTGTACACTTTGTTAAGTCGTTATACAATAAGAGTTTTGTATTGTAACCCATTAAAATGACATATTTCATCATCTTAGACACTTCATGTAGATACAATTTGCCTTTTACTGCATATAATTGTACCAAATATTCTATAAGATATCATTAGAAACGAGAGTAACCGAGGCAAAAACATAAAAAAAAATATATACATGTATACATTTGAACAGTCTTATATTTGAAGAAGGTTCCTCTTTTTGTATAATGGAATGTCAAACTCACCAAGTGCCGAGTTGGATATATCGTCAATGCCATCGTGCCTTCGACTGCTCTCGAGCTGGTGAGCAAGCTGCTCATGCTCAATCTCCCAGTCGAATTCATCAGCTGGAAGAGGATCAACACATGAGCATCACAATCACAGCCCTAGTCGAAGACTTGTCACACATCACACCCAGATGTAGAAGCATACATCTTACATCCTTTGGTAAGAATATTTGTGCTTTTGACAGGAATTAAGATATATATAAACAAATACGCATTCATACTCACAGCCTCACACTAAGTTCAATTACTTGTATTGTTTTTTTTATGCAAGATAGGTAAGCATTTGACTGCTATCTCACGTTGACGGCTGAAGATAAAACATGCTTGCCTAGAAGGTATCTATTCACTCTAGACTTGAAGACGCCCAGATTGTACCGTTCAGGGAACAAAGACTACGAACAAGTTCCACTCCTTCGCTGTACGAATGATAAATGTAGAAGCGAAACGCTATGCCAGCAAGTATGTCAGACACAATCACACCTAGAGCCAAATGCACAAATGTCCCTTGGGAAGAAAATATGTGCTCCTGCAATCACACCTAGGACCCAGGGAGCATAGAATTGCCGACCATGCCAATTAGGTTATTACTTATCTAGTTTTAAAATGCAAAAGGACACCAGCAGGGTGTTCATGTAGTTTCAATCTATCCGGAACTTTGAACCATGAGCGGTGTGGCAAATCAAATCAAATAGTTTATTGGCAAGAATACAATTATACAATACTAGCGATCCGCCCCGGCTCCGCCCGGGTGTGATAAATGAAGAACCACTCGACCGATTTTGTGCAAACTTCACATAAACCATCTACTAAATAGTCCGAACAAAGACTAAACATTTGGTTTGGATAGGTGAGCCCGTTCTTGAGTAATAAAATAACAATGAAAAGTGGCATTGATTTTTATATATATAGATGAGGTCTGACATGGCACTGACATGTACTCCTCCCTCTGAGAGCTAATTAAGCAATTGTTTCTTATACCTACTACTCTGGCAACTCTCTCTTTCAGGCAAAGCCTTTTTTTAGCTGATTTCACAAAAAGTTCTACCATTATTATTACCTAAACCAGCTCTCACTTACATATTTTTGTCAAAAAAAAATGCTATGACCAGGTTTCTACATATCCAATGTCATTCATCTGGGAGCTATGTTTACAGGTAGCGGATAGCTTCAACACGCAATGCGACAATAATATGTGAGTGAGAGCCCGCTCTCATTCGTTTAGTTGGTAATAAAGTTCTACCACTGTTTGTTGATAAGGTTTCATCTGTACTGGCATCTCTCTATCGACTCTAATGACAATGCCTATAGCGAATTAGGCAATCTCAAGGCAAGTTAGCTTATCTTTAGCTTAGATACTTCCTATCACAGCAAATGCTTTACGAACAAATCTGAGTATATATTTTACTCACCCTGACCAAAGGTCTCATCATTAAGTGCATCGTACTCTCCCTCGGAGCCCTCTCCTCCTCCATCATCATCGTTTAAGTTCTAAAAATTAAGAAAACAAAAACTTTAAGACTCCCAAATCGTACTTATATGTCATATATGTCGTACGTATACGGCAAGGATTTCCACTCTACAGCAGTTAGTATAATAAATGTAGAAGCAATATCCTTCATGCGCCTTAGTATATAAACCATAAACTGATGATGGTATGCTGATTGTCCAATAGTAGAAAGGGGAAGATATTATACAATCCTGTAGCGAACTCTCCGAAATGTAAAATGTATATCATTGTCAGAGTATTCCAACACACTATATAACGTGATTAATAGACTGTTAATACCATAACAATGTATATCATAACTTCAAATGCAAATCTGTCTGTCTGTTTGTCCTTTTCATACAACATAATAAATCTAAATCTTTTTTTTATATCTTTATCTTTGATAGGCTAGCTTTGGACCATTATCTCACCTGACAGTGGATAATGATGTGGTCGATGATGGTAAACATTGCAGGCCTAGAAAACTATAACACTTTGAAATTGCATTAATCAGTTCACTACACGTGACAAAACTTCTTTTTGAGCAGGAAATGGAGATTATAAATGCCGCCCAGTAGAATGACATGTTTGTTTGCAAGTCTCCATGTGCCAAATTATATTGGGCGATCTGTATTTGTTAAGTACAAGTTTCAGCAATGGAAACAGAAAATAAACATAAACACAAATGCTTTCACACTCACAGCCTCACACTAAGTTCAATGAGTAGAGTCATGGGTGCTAGAAATATTTACGTCACACACACTATCACAACCACAAATTTTCCTAGGGGAAAAACCGGAATCGACCTAATACCCCAGCATAGAAGGTGAAAGTGCCCAACTAAGCTATAGCTAATAGATACATATAAGATTTTGATTGAGCATTACAACATAGACCTCTCCAGTAAACTCTTTCAATTGGACACAAACAAGGTACAGAGAGGGCATTCCAGGAAACTGATCAAACATGCAAGTGCAAGCAATCCCCAAAAACACTTCCTGCTGAACTGCATAATTAGAGTGTGGAATATGCTACCAGAGACAGTGATAAGTGCTCCCTCAGTAAACACATTTCAAAATCGACTTGACAACATTTTTAACAAAGTAACAAAAGTGATATACATGCATCAGCTTAATAAGCTGCTTAGGGTATATATAATAATAATTATTATTATTATAAGCAGTTCAATATTATTATTAATTAGTTAGCTCAGATTTGTGAAGTTTTCTTTCAATGATTGAATTTAAAACTAAGAATTGTAAAATGATGTTATTTTCTAGTATGACAAATGCTTTCTACTCTTAATGACAACAATAGTTACAACACAATATTCTATCTTATCTAAGTAACTACTCATACTTTTGGCTCTGTTACCTGTTAATAAATCATATTAATTAAATTTAACAAGCCGTGAAATTAGATTACCAGGTCCACTAAAAATAATCAAATCTGTGTCAACAAAATAATGTTTTGGGCAAAACGCGTCATATTTCAACATAATATGTAGGTATGGCGCAAAATGTGACTCAGATGAACAGATTTAAATATCTCATATAGCATCTTTATAGTTAACTTGGTTTATTATAAGTAGGTATTTTATGTTATTGTGCATATTGATCAGTACCTGAACTTATAGAGCGGCTGATTACGTGCTTTTTACTAAAATGTGAGAAACAAACAAAATGACAGGTCAAGTCCCTTGAACTTGTGTGCGTAGAAATTATGTTTAATTATTCGTGTCCCATGCACTCAGCACGCGTTGTAGAGTTAGTAAACTAGTAAATATTGCTTCTTTTTGTAGTAAATTGCAGGATTATCGCACGGAAAGTAAAGATTTCTTGAGTAAATTAAATAATACGACAAGGCAGTGGCGTGTTGGCAGTCACGTCCACCGAACAATTAATCGCGTATCATACCTGAAATTAAAGCTCTAATAACGTAGATTACGATGCAAACTTACCGATATCGAAGTATCGAACCCAAAGAAAGAATCTGCCATTGGAAATTTTCATATAACATGGACATAAATGACATGACTTGTCACGCTACATATGTCGCAAAGGCGATGGCGGATAGCGGCCATGACACTTTTTTAGTGTTGGGAAATTTTGTTACAGATAATGTATTTTAGATACAGATTAAAAACTACCTTCTGTCATTTTTGACATTAAAAGAGCCTCGTTCTAAAATTTGTCCGCACTCCACAGTGATCGCAACAGTTACGGAGGCGTTTCATTGTTGTTCAGGCGATTGTGGTTATGTGAGTCGTCCATGTGTGTTGACCAACTTATATTAAATACGGTAATTTTGCAAGAACTACACCACACTCACGCACACGTCAGAGTCGTCTCACACCGTGTACTCACACGCTCTTGATATGTTAGTTTGCAAACCTAACCGATGCACGATGCCGCCAATGCGACGAGTTTTACAGGTTTTTAAAATAAGTATTAACATAAAATTAAGAAGAGAGGCTCTACATGTACATGAAGCTGGATATAGCTCGATTATTAATAGTTTTTTTATAGTTTAAAGACATTCGTGACCTAAATAAATAAGCGATACTAGTATATTTTTGGCTACTAATCCAAAAATTGCCGTGTGACACGTCTGAGACAGGTATATTATATTTTATTTATCTATATCTGAGACTCTGAGACGTAGAACTATACAACACACACGTACAAAAAAATAAGGAATACAAATAAAAAGTACAAGACATCATATTGTAATAACGTAAAATAGTTTCTTATAATAAGACTAATCTGAATCGAATAGGAAGGAGGTCCCCAAGATACAGGTTAACCTAGTTTGTGGGGCAAAAATATCTTGACATTGTAAATGGTTTTTGTGTCAATAAACGTTAATATTATTATACAAGCCTACAGACAGACACTTCCAAGAATTGGGGATTGCTGGGTTGATGTCAGAGATAAATAAGATATATACCCAAGGGTTGATGTCACGAGCATTGAGTCGCGCGCATCGCTTCGCGTGAATCTAGTAGGTCGCTAAATAACTGGTTACCATAAAAATATATATGGGCTCCGACGCGTTCAGATCGGGGTGTGCCTACCCATGTGTGCTTATTGTAATTCTACCGTTATTGTTATTTTTTCCACTAGATCGGAAGCAAAAAGTGTGGAAAAAGTGATAGCATACTTATATCGCGGCAAGACAATTGGTACGATTTAATGCGTCCAAAACACAGGCGCGTCTCTACTCCGCTAAACGGAGACCGTTCTACCTATCTCCGTCCTTCCAAGATGTGTCAATACCGATAGCAAACAAACTCGTGATTCTTGGCGTTACCCTTTCGTCAAATCTTAACATTGGCACTTCCATTGAAACCAGAACTCAACTGGCCGCTAAGAAGCTGGGTATCCTCGCCAAGGTCCGACAGTACTTCACACCTCGCTAGCTTCTTAATTTATATCAAGCGCAAGTCCGATCCTGTATGGAGTACTGCGGCCATCTCTGGGATGGATCTGCTAAGTACCAGGTCGAAGGTCTTGAGTCTATTGACCGACAAGCAAAAAGACTCATTGGCGATAGATAGATAGATATATAGATGAACTCTTTATTGTACACCAATTAAAAAAGAAAATAACAGCAAACAATTACATAGAAAATAACTTAGGCTAGTACAATGCGCGGTCTTATCGCTTAAAGCGATCTCTTCCAGACAACCTTTGGATGGAGGAGATAGCAAAAAAAATTTTGGGACTGTGGTGTACTACAGTTCTAAACAAATTATATATAAAAAAAAAAGTTGTAAATACCAAATATGTAAGAAATACATAAATAAGGCGATAATAAGCTAGTTGAGTCATTGTAGAGCCTCGGTCACAGAGGTATGGTCGCAAGTTTATCGGTATTATATCGTTTGCATTTTGGAGGGTGTGCGCAGGAATTACATGAGTTAATTCCACCATGCCCATTTTACCATCTAACAACCAGACAAACTGTCAATCGTCATCCATTTATGGTTGACATACCTCCAGTTCGCTCGAAGCGTTTTGCTTCTACGTTCATCATCCGTACAGCGAAGGAGTGGAATTCATTGCCTGCGTCATTGTTCACCAAGGGGTATAATCTGGGAGTCTTCAAGTCAAGAGTGAATAGGTATCTTCTAGACAAGCATGTCACATCTTCGGCCGCATCGTCACTTTCCATCAGGTGAGATAGTAGTCAAATGCTTGCCTATTTTGCATAAAAAAAGTCTGTTTTGACGTGAACCTCTATAGGAAATGCATAAAGTGGAACAATGTCAATGGTCTGCTCATGTCCATCATGGGATAATCTTTGGCACTTATGCGATGAGCGCAGTTCGCAGACGGGTTGTTCATATTGTGAGGTCTATTTGACTTACAGATTACTTATTCTATGACTGCTAACATAGAAAAAAAACTCACGTTTTGGACGGGGATGCCCCGATTGTTCACGAACTAATTTCGGAATATAGCCTGTCCTAGTAATAAAAGTAACATAATATTATAAATGTCATTGTCCAATGTCACTATCCAATGGACAAAACGTGAAGTCAATTTAGTCAATGCCATCTTGTCAAGGTCACGGTTACGGTCACTGAAAACAATAGATTGTAATATAATTATAATTTGGGAAAAAAATCAACATATGATAATTTGTACACAAAGTCTACACTCTGCAGGTATACATTATACAGCAATCTTCAATATACTCGTTATATTTTTTCTATGCCTATTGTTAAACCATAGAATAGTAAATAAACGTAATTATAAAAAGGTGGCACAACCATAATAACTCGTGGACTTCGTAAAAGTCCGTGTAACAACTATAATATATTTTATTCTGGTCTGGTTATAGATAAACAAAATACGATAAAAATTATCTGTTAGATTATTATCGAATTATACGATATCTTGTGAATTGAACTGTGAATTAACTCCGTCGAATTTTATTGTGAATCGAGGTAAGTATATTACAATAAATATAAATATTTGCAGATTTTAATTACTATTCGCAAAACTCCAATAACATTGAAAGTCACATGTACATAACATTTTTTTTTCACCCAACATTGTTATGAATATCTATAAAACTGGTAAAAAAGTAAATTTATAATTATTTTATTTTAAATATATAATAGTAATAAGTAATAGTCAAATAGTAGTTATAAAATTTCATAATATAATTAAGAGGCATCGTATCAGCTGTCGCTTCTCCATCAGCTTTCATTCTTTCCTGTCTTGTGTTTATAGTTACCTAATTCTATTTACCATCTAACAACAAGACAAACTGCCAAACAATCCATTTATGTTTTTCATACATCCAAATAAATCTGTAACCTTTTTTGAAAGTTTTGAGTTCAGTCAAAACATTAGGTTTAGCATCAGAAAGTGTGTAGCAATACTGCTTCTTTGTTCCCTTAACATAAGAATTTAGGAGTCTTCAAGTTATGACTGAATAGGTATATTCTAGAGTTTCTAGACAAGCATGCTTCTTCTGCTTCATTGTGGAACTCACTGCCCGCATCCTTGTTCCCCGAACAGTATAATCTGGGAGTCTTCAAGTCTAGAGTGAATAGGTATCTTCTAGGTAAGCATGCTTCATCTTTGACCACATCGTCACTTTCCATCAGGTGAGATAGTGGCCAAATGCTTACCTATCTGTCAAAAAAAAAACTTCGTCTGCATAATCTTCCGTTTAATGTCCTTCTATAAATCCTCCTCTCACATCATTTACTGTCTCAAGACAATGAATTAACATGTAGGCTACCTGTGGTGGAATTAAAATGTATATTTTACAAACTAAAAGTACCTAAAGAGACATTATCTAAAAGAAGAACTTCGAATACAATTAGTAAAATTATTATTAAAAATTAAATAATATGGTCTCTGTGTTTAGTCCACGACTATTTGTCAAAACACAAAAGCAAATGTGAAGGTCCAGAATGCTTG
This sequence comes from Lomographa bimaculata, assembly GCA_948107665.1. NCBI lineage: Eukaryota > Metazoa > Arthropoda > Insecta > Lepidoptera > Geometridae > Lomographa > Lomographa bimaculata. Next base: position 8,790,885 of record OX403614.1, read on the forward strand.
TGCCTGTTTTTGCTTCGACATTCAAACACTTCCTCTTAGAAATTAAGCATCACCGTAAAGTCCACTTGTCTTGTCTTTTGTTCGGAGTCATATATAAAGAACCAACTTATTTATATGATAAGTTGTTTTGGAAGACTAGTCTTATAATTCATGACCCCTGCTAATGTTCCACGCAGCTTATTGAACTGCTTATTGGCTTAGTTATGTGAGCGTTTGTCTTCTAAGTAGTAGCATCGAACTTAGTGTGGGGCTTTGAGTGTGAAATCGTTTATATCAGCTGCTTTCAGACGAAGTTTTCGATGTGCTGCTACCAAGTGTTGGAATAATATCCCACTGCCAATAAAGAACCGGCAAAATATATGTGTATTTATTTATCAGAAAAGCGATTTACTACACAAAAATGACACAAGTATTTTCTTTATTTTACGTTATATATTTATAATTGTCATATTTTTTAATATCTACTGTTTTAAACTCCATTAAAAATTTTAGGCCTTCCAAACTCACATATAATTTTTCTTTATAAACTTCATGCGTTAAATATGTCTATTTAGTACTATATCAAAATACCTACATAATGGTGCCGATTCTGTTGTCCAGAATTAGACTAAACTAGCCTAAAATTAGTTTTAGTCCTGCTTTAGTCCAAAACCTATTCAGAAAATGCAAGATTAGACTAAAATTAAGTTTGACAGGACTAAGTTAGTTTAGTTACTCTATTTAGTGAAAATGACCAAATTCTTATTCTGATGTACATGTTTTACGTCAAATTAAGACTAAAAATAAAAAAATTTAACTCAAATTAGTCTGCATGAAAAGGATCTGGATTATTTTTGAGTGATCTTATACTTGAAAGAATAGCGTTTAGGTATTCTTTGACTAAAATTAGTTCATTTTTAGTTTAGTTTAGGTTAGTTCGGTGCTTAAAATTAGTTTAGTTTAGGTTAGTTCGGTTTATTTTTAGTTTAGTTTAGGTTAGTTCGGTGCTCAACAGAATTAGCACCATTACCTTTCAATATGTGTAGCACTGTGTCGTGTAATATTGTTTCTCGTTCGTGATATCACCTGCCATTCCCAACGAAAGACCAGCGCTGGTTGTTTTCAGCCGGCAATATGCTGAGTTGGGATGGGCTTGTGGTAAACAGCTGTTATGTAATGTCCTTTCTATGTTATAATGCCCATTTTGTTTCTTTTTACCACAAATAAAGATATGTCTATGTCTAATAGCTGCACAAACTCCAAAAGGCAAATAATTGAAAACCGATAGGTTGGCGACCTTACATCAATGACTAAGCTCGACTTGGTCATTGACTTGACTATTAGTAGTATTTATTGTTGACTTACTAGTTAGTACTTGACTTGGTCTGACTCGATTTTTTTTTTAATCTAAAGGCAAGCATTTCACTACTATCTCACCTGATGCAAAATGATGATGCGGCGAAAGATCTAACATGCCTGCCTAGAAGATACCTGTTAACTCCTGACTTGACGGCCCAGATTGTTCCCCTTAGTAAACAAGGATGCTGGCAAAGTGTTTCATTCCTTTGCTGTACGAATGATGAATGTAGAAGCAAAACTGAGTAATATTTTTTTTTGTACTGTAGTCAAGTGTTTGACCACAATCTCACCTGATGGAAAGCAATGTTGCGAAAAAATTAAGGTATTTCAATCATAATTGGACATTTGCCAGTTTGTCTTGTTATTGCCAATGAGTCCGGCAGTTATACGGTGTTCCGGCAGTTATCCTTGAGAGCCTGCGTATTCCAGGTCTAGTGTGTTTACCAGCTTCGATCACATCGTCACTTACCATCAGGTGAGATAGTGGTTAAACAATAGCCTGTCACAAATAAAAAAAAAAAGAGTCTTCTGGCTCATCGGTTAATGTATTGAAGAGATTCAAACTAGTACCAGGCAGAGCCACTCTAGAATGCTATAGAATGCACTATAGCTTACTATCGCCAATGATTCTTCTGGCTCATCTGTCAAAGTATTCAAGAGCTTGGCAGAGCCATTCTAAAATACTATAGAATGCACTAACACCACATTTTTCCTTTCAGCAATCCATCATGGAAGTTTGCCAAGTAAAGGTACAAGAAGGAATCTTGCAAGGGAAGCTATGCGAAACATTCTATGGGAAAAAGTATTACAGCTTTGAAGGAATACCTTATGCGAAACCACCGATTGGCAAACTTAGATTCAGTGTAAGTCTGTCTCTAATTCTGATTGGGGGCGATAAAGCCTGCACTGACGTTCCGCTAGGGGTGTATTGTGCATTTCCCCCTGCCAGCAGATAGCCCAGCCACCCCCACTCCTTTATATATCGGAGTGTGGCTATGGGACACTGGTACAACTATTTCAGTGGTGTGCATGATGTCGACTCTGTTGCGTTGGAATGTTCATGTATCCCAATTTTGGCTCGTATTTCTTTTGTGGCCTCACAGTGTAACATCACGTGTTCCACAGTTTCATTCTCCCGAAGGCAACCACGACATAAGGGACTATAAGTAGCACTAGTCTTATACATATAGTTATTTAGTAAGTCTCTCATTTACAGACGAAAATATATTATTTATTTCTATCAATGCATTATTTTATAATAACAAAAATGATAATCCTTAAATCTCAAACATAAATTAAATAATCAAAATAAATCGTAACGGGTCAGCAACGTTTCCAAAATGCTGGCTGCATTGCCCCGTTGTGTATAGCAATACTTATGCGCTGTGCAAAATATAAATCAGCTTTCAGACTAACTTGATTTAATTATTTACATCCTGCTGGCATATTTGGATTACATAACTTCTGCATCTTTAACCAACTTCAAAAAAAGGAGATTCTCAATTCGACTCTTTTTTTTATTGTGAGTTACCTCACATTTTTTTCTAGGTGAACCGATTTTAATGATTCTTTTTTATTTGAAAGCTGGTGCTTCCCATGCGGTCCCATTTAAATTTGGTCAAGATCTGACCAGCAGATCCTCAATAATGCGCATTTAATTAATTTAATCTGATCAAGGGTTTTGAAGATAAAGCGGTTAAGTCGGCTTTAACCTTTGCTTGAGTTAAAATTATTTTTAAACGCATTCACTTTCCTACACTTAGTTCATAGACTTGTACCGATTGTGGGTGCCGGAAACATTAAAATCACACACGCACACACACATTAACACCCAGAACCAGAAACACAAATGTCCCTTGGAAAAAATAATTGTTCTCCTGCCGGAATCGAACCGAGAACCCTCTGCGCCTCGTGGTCAGGTTCTATTCTCTGTGAGAGCACAAATTTTCTTCCCATGAGAAATGTGTCATTCTGCTTTTCTGCGATTCTGTGTGTGTATGTAAGTTAGTATGTTTGTTAATCTTTCATGCTGAAATGGCTGAATGGATGTAGATGAAATTTGAAATACAGATAGTTTATACCCTGAATTATACACACATAGTGATAGTGGTAAAAACGCTAGCCAATCAGAGAAAAAAAACGGAATATTAAAAGGGATAATACATTTTAATATTCTGATTTTTTTAAATATATGTTTAACTACAGGCAACACAGGGGGCATCTATTATTATTAATATAAAGATTCATTGCAATAACAATATACCTCTTTATGTATTATTCTACGTGTGTATGTGACTGAACTCCTCCTAAAGGGCAGGACCGGTTTTGATGAAATCTTGTGTGTATAGTAGATTTAAGAATGATATAGATTCACAATTCGATTTTTTTTTTTAATTTACGCGTGTGAAACCGCGGTAAACACCTATAAAAAACTTGAGTCTTAACATTAAAACAACCTTAACCCACAAAGGCCTCATATCGTGAGAATTCTGAGAACTAATTACAATGTATCCGAGATATATAAACTGGGCAAACAAACTCCTTCGTCTACTATAATGACGACAGCGATGACGCTAAACGGAGTGATTATATATTTCGTATAGGTGGTTCAGCACTTTGTCCGTCCGTCTGTCAGAGGCATCTAGCGTCTAAATCATACATGCGATTAACTTCAAATTTTCAGAGAATATGTATAGCTATGGCCCAAAGCCAGAAATGTAATTTAAATGAAATACACGTTCATACACTTAAGGGGGGAGCAAAATATTTTTATTTTTTTATCTACCCTTGTGGGGTATCGTTAAAAAGAGCTCTGCAAGTAGAGTACGAAACCGGTTTAAAAAAAACTGTTGGAAGAAAAGTTGGAAGATAAGCAATTAACCACAAAAGTTTTTCTCTATTAGGCAAAATGTAGCGAGATCTCAGTTCGGCGCGAACAACTAGTGAATTCATATAAAAAAGCGGAGCGGGGATGCGGAGCGGGGAAATGGAGCAGGGAGCGGGGAAATGAAGCGGGAAGCGGGGCTCGTCGCCACTCGTCGGCGCACAGCCTAGCTCCGCACAGTATCCAACCCCGCTCCGCATACTCCCTCACTCCGCTCCGCGTCAATGGACAATCACACTTCGCAATTCACTCCGCATTACTCGTTTAATCGATCAACACAAAAAAATTGATAGAGAATAAAGAAAAAATATACCTAATATACTTCAAACCATTTTTTATTTATGCATGATAAGCTAGCATTTGACCACTATATTACCCGATTGAAAGAGGTGACGCAGCCGAAGATGTGGCACGCTTGTCTAAAAGATACCTATTCACTCGTGACTTGAAGATCCCAGAGTATACCTATCAGGGTTGCAGTCCTTCGCAATACGGATGATAAACGTAGATGCGAACGAGGTATGTCCACCGTAAGTACATGGCGTTTGACAGTTTATCTTGGTAAATAATGTTAGTTAACAGGTATGGGGGAATTAATTCGTGTAATGGAGGGAATTACCCACAAACCTTCATCTTCTTATTTCAGTGTCCAAAACAACCAGAACCGTGGACAGGCGTCAGAGATGCGACCAAACCCGGGAACAAAGCAATGCAATCCAACCCTTATTCTAGCACCCCCATAGATGGCTCTGAAGACTGCCTCTACCTAAACATATACACCCCTGTGCTACCAGTAGAGAAAATACAAAAACTACCCGTCATATTCTTCATTCATGGCGGGAGACTTATTTTTGGTTATGGCAACTATTATACCCCCGATTACTTAATTAAACATGATGTTATTTTAGTTACATTAAATTATAGGTTAAATATACTAGGGTGGCTATGTTTAAATATCCCGGAATGTCCGGGAAATGCCGGGTTAAAGGATGCTGCTATGGCTTTAAAATGGGTTCATAAAAATATAAATAATTTCAATGGGGACGATAGTAATATAATTGTAGCCGGGGAAAGCGCGGGTGGTGCTATAGCATCATCGTTTTTAACGTCAAAAATGACAGAAGGTTTGTTCAGCAAAGTCATAGCGCAATCTGGCAACTGTATGGCCGATCTGTACTTAATTGAAGAAGATTCAATCAAAAAAGCTATCAATATAGCGTCTATTTTAGGTAAAAACCTAACCGATGAAAGAGATTTGTATAATTTTTTGGCAGATGTACCTATTGAGGATTTAATAATAGCATTCTCTGAGGCAGAATTGGGCAGACCGAGGTCGATATTAAATTCATATTTCTTACCAGTAGTAGAAAAATCATTCCCCGGTGTCGTGCCATTTTTTACAGAGCACCCCAGAGTTGCCATACGAGAGAACAGATTTCAGAAAGTTCCGATGATGACAGCTGTCAACTCGCACGAAAGCGCCATATTTTTTAACGATAATGGCAACATAGTTTACGAAGATGATTTATTCTATTTTGTACCACAGTATTCCCGTTTGGAGCGAGGTTCAATTAAAGCAAAACTTGTCGAGAATAAAATACGTGATTTTTATATTGGGAATAATATTCTCGATGATAATGTTAAAGATAAATACGTAGAAATGGTTTCGGATGTATTTTTTTGGAGGGATATAATGAATTTTGCGGATTATGTTTCTAAATATTGGGACCATTTGTATTTATTACAATTTAATTATTCAGGTAAATATACATTTGAGAGAGTTATTATTATGAATATATATATATTTTTTGTCTTGGTGGTAACTAAGGTCTTTGCTGTATAGATGTATATAGTTTTAGGAAATATAGGCAATTGGCCCGTATATAAAACTTAAATAAAAAAAAAAGTTTGAATTAAAAAATAGGCAGTAGCTAAGAAGTCCCGATGGGAAGTATTTTTTTCTCTCACTAACCAGGTGTAACCAACAACGGGAATTCGCCCTTAAAAGCGAACTAATCAAATTTTAGTGGCAGGACTCCACCGGGTGCAATACCACACCATTGGCAGTCATTCAACCGCCAAAAGTAGTGTGCAAACATAACTGTATGCACGATTATTCGACAATGTTTGCTATGTAATGTTAATTCTTTTTAGGTAATATGCACACCAGAGTAATGTCCAGTATAGGAATGAAGGGTGCAACACATGGAGACATGATTCAGTATCAGTTCTATAGGAAAAGCAAGGAAACAAATGCAACTGAAAAAGATAAAATAATTGTCCAGATGTTAAGCGAGGCTGTATGTAATTTTGCTAAGACTGGGTAAGCTTTCTTAAATAATGATAAACGCTTTCATTAGTTTAAAAAAAAAACAATCGTTGCTTTATCTGGAAAACGGCTGCACCAATTTTCACCAAAAATAGCTACGAAAACCGATCAAGTCGGCTTTCCAACAGAAGAACTAAATCAAAATCGATTCATCCGTTTGGGAGCTACGATGTTACAGACAGATACACGGATTCACGCGTCAAACGCATAAAATAAACGCTGTTACACTCACAGCCCCACACTAAGTTTTAATGACTTGTTTCGTGGGTGTCGGAAGCATTAAAATTACACACAACAAACTTCCCTTGGGGAAATGGCTTGTGATTCCGCCGGGAATCAAGCCCAACACCCCTTTGAAGGCAAACGCACACCCAACTAACCAAAACGGGCAGTTCAATTTTTAAGGTTCTGTCCCACAAAAAGAACAAATCCATATACTAACAATAGAACAGATAGTTGGTGGCCCAAGTAGTGAGCTAGCCACTCATGAAGGGCTGCCCCGCCATCTGACGAAAAATCCCGGGAGTGCGCCATCGTGCCGGTTGGCGACCGTAAGAGAGGACCCGATGGACACTCTTGGGGGGGCTCGGGCGTCCCCGCGGTCTCCGGTTTGTTTCCCCATATGATGTAGTTTATTTGTTGTGTGCCATGAGTCTTATAGTAGCGCCGCGACTTACTTCTAACCTCTTTTACCTAATAATATATACAATGAGAAATAGTAACAGGAAAACTTTTAAACAGCGGAAGCACGTCCTCTCCCTACAAGTGCACCTGTGAAATATCCGAGGTTTGCACTATCTCTCCGGTCCACCATCATCTGGAGACCGCAAAACCTCACCTACTATTTCTCACGGAGACGCAGATCAGATGTCCAGCTGACGCGTCGTACCTAGCGTACCCTTGAGCATAAGTTCAAGCCACGCTCGGGTGTTTGCGTGTACGTTCGCGATGACATCTGCTATCGGCGTCTCCGTAACCTTGAGAGCTTCTCCTCTATTTGGGTTTTGGTGGACACCGGCATAGAAAAAATACTCTATGCCGGTGTCTACCGTTCGCACACAGGAGACGTGGAGACAACAAGGGTCACTACACACCTCAGTGAGGCGGCCGATGTGGCACATCAGAGGTATCCTTCTGCTGAACTCGTGTTTCTGGGGGATTTTAATGCCTACCACCAGGAGTGGCTATTCCCATACCAGATCACTGACCATGCTGGAAGAGAGATGCGCAAGATAGCTTTGACGCACAACCTCACCCAGCTGGTCCAAGAAGCAACAAGGATACCTGAAGTCGATGGCCACACAGCCAATTGTTTGGACCTTCTGCTGACAACCGATCCAGACCGATATTCAGTGTCGGTATCATCACCTCTTTGTAGTTCCAACCACTGTCTGGTGAAATTTGTATCAGTCCATTCCCCGCCCGATCGCAGCCCCACTGGCACCCGACGGGTATGGCGATACAAGTCAGCAGATTGCGATGAGTTGCGTTCCTTTTACGCTTCTTTTCCTTGGCAGCAAGTATGCTTTTCTTCTAGCGATTCCTCTGCCTGCGCGAATGCTGTAGTGGATGTGTTGCGTCAGGGCATGGAATATTTTATTCCATACTCTGACGTACCTCTATCTAGCAAAGCTCGCCCCTGGTTTGGGGCCGAATGTGATAGCGCAGTAGCGCAAAAACACGAGGCCTACACCGCTTGGGCTGATGCTAGAATTCGCCGGACTAAGGACATACGTGAAAAGAAGAAAGCCTTTAACAAAGCTGCCAAGTCCTGCAAAAAAGTACTTAAAAAGGCTCGTTTTGACCATATTAGCCGAATAGGGGCCAGACTCGCTTCTTATCCCGCAGGGAGTAAAGCATTCTGGTCCCTGGCTAAGTCGGTTGAAGCGAACTTCTGCCGTCCCTCACTGCCTCCACTGCTGAAGCCTGATGGCTCATTGGCTCACACCGCGAAGGAGAAGGCAAACTTGTTTGCTTCACTCTTTGCGGAATCTTCTCGTCTAGATGCTGGTGGCGCTATACCATCGAGTTTATACGTCTGCGAGTCGTCCATGTCGGAAATCCGCATTCGGCAGATCGATGTTCGTGGAGCGCTACGCAATCTGGACGTGAACAAGGCCAGTGGACCTGATGGCATACCAGCTATAGTTCTGAGGACCTGTGCGCCTGAGTTGACTCCGATACTGACGCGCCTCTTCCGCCTCTCTTTGGAGACTGGACAAGTACCGAAAGCATGGAGGTTTGCCAACGTACAACCAGTACCGAAAAAGGGAAGTCGTGCTGACCCTGCCAACTACAGGCCCATCTCGATCACGTCCATTCTCTGTAAGACAATGGAACGTGTACTGAACAAAAAGCTCCTGGGCTACCTTGAAGCAAATGACCTCCTGAGTGACCGGCAATATGGGTTTCGCCAGAACCGGTCAACAGGAGACCTTCTTGCGTATGCCACTCACATATGGAGCGAAGCCTTGGAAAGACACGGTGAGGCACTTGATGTTTCGCTAGATATTTCCAAGGCTTTTGACAGGGTTTGGCACGATAGCCTCATTGGTAAGCTTCCTGCCTATGGTTTACCTACCGATTTATGCATTTGGATTTCTGACTTCTTGAGGGAACGATCGATTCGAGTAGTTGTTGACGGCTGCTCGTCTGATTTAATGGCAATTAATGCCGGGGTACCTCAAGGATCAGTTCTTTCGGCAACGCTTTTTTTGCTTCACATTAATGATCTGCTTAAGCCCGGTATCTTTGGGTATGCAGACGATAGCACTGTTGTCGAAAGATACATATCCAATGCACGAGTCGGTGAGGTACAAGTCCAGTCACAAAGAGAGGAAATGATAGGTCGATTAAACTCGAGCTTGTTGGCCGTGGCCGATTGGGGCGAAGCCAACTTGGTTCGCTTTAATGCGTCCAAAACTCAGGCGTGTCTTTTCTCCGCTAAACGGAGACCTTTTAACCTATCTCCGACGTTCCAAAATGTACCAATACCGACAGCTAATAAACTTGAGCTTCTTGGCGTCTCCTTATCGTCGAACCTTAACTTTGGTACCTACATCGAAGCCAGAGCTCAGCTGGCCGCTAAGAAACTCGGTATCCTCGCAAAGGTTAGGCAGTACTTCACACCGGGGCAGCTTCTTAATTTGTATCAAGCTCAAGTCCGATCGTGTATGGAGTACTGCGGCCACCTGTGGGATGGATCCGCTTGAAGCTCTTGAGTCCATCGACCGGCGAGCTAAAAGGCTCTTTGGCGATGATAAGCTAGTCGAGTCTAGGTTGCAGAGTCTTGGTCATCGACGTAAGGTCGCAAGCTTATCGGTATTCTACCGTTTGCATTTTGGAGAGTGTGCGCAGGAATTGCATGATTTAATTCCCCCTTGCCCTTTTTACCATCTAACAACAAGAAAGACTATCAAACGTCATCCTTATATGGTTGACGTACCTCCGGTTCGCTCGAAGCGTTTTGCTTCTACGTTTATCATCCGTACAGCGAGGGAGTGGAACTCATTGCCTGCGTCTTTGTTTCCCGAACAGTACAATCTGGGTGTCTTCAAGTCTAGAGTGAATAGGTATCTTCTAGGCCAGCATGTCACATCTTCGGCCGCATCTTCACTTCCCATCAGGTGAGATAGTGGTCAAATGCTTGCCTATATATCATAAAAAAAAAAAAAAAAAAACAAATTAAAAATACCCGACCGCGTAAAAAACATGATTTAACTTTGTTTTATTTTACACTTTTTCGTTAATGAGACCTATTATGCGATTATACAAGAACCTTATTACAAAAAAAATAAAAAGATTCATTGGCGATGATAAACTATTCCAGTCCAAATTGCAGTCTCAGTCACCGATGTAAGGTCGCAAGCCTAAGCAACTTGCATTTTGAAGAGTGTGTCCAGGAATTACACGAGTTAATTCCCTCATGGCCGTTCTACCATCTAACAACAAGACAAACTGTCAACCGTCATCCATTTAAGGTCTACATAGTTCAATGTCGCTCGAAGCGTTTTGCTTCTACGTTCATCATCCGTACAGCGAAGGACTGGAGCTCATTGCCTGTGTCAGTTCCCCGAGTGGTACAACCTGGGAGTCCTTAAATCAAGAGTGAATAGGTATCTTCTAGGCCCGGCCGCAACATCACTTTCCATCAGTTGAGATAGTGGCCAAATGCTTGCTTGCCTATTTAAAACAAACGCTAACACACGTAGATAGTAAGTAAAATTACTTTATGACTTCTTATGTTGCAGGAAGCCATCTTGGACCGACCAGAAAACAAAATGGCTGCCGTACACAAAAGAGCAAAGGTGCACTCTTCTTGTAGACGATCAAATTACACTAGCTAGAGACCTTGGCTTGGATCGCATTAAGTTCTGGACGAACCTAGAGGATAATTACTATAGCACTCGTTCTAAGCTGTGATAAACCGAGGACATTGTGTGCGTGTGTGTGTGAGAGAGAGGGTTAAGGCTAGGGTTTATATGTTTGTGTGTGGGTGAAAGTTTGTAACGAGATAAATGAAGTTATAGGGTTACTTCATGTCAAACATAAATCCTCTCAAACATACACGTACACATTCAAAATTATTAATATATTTATAATAATTTAAATTAAAGTTCGCATTTATAAAGTATATTTATTTATTAGTATTACAATTCAGAGAGGAAATGCCACCAACAAGATGGAAATGCTACGCACTGGTAGTTGACTTGAGCGCTTGCTAATCCTGGATATCGATTAAACTAACCCAACATGTATCAATTCAATTCCGTAGAATAAAGGACGTGGTTCTAATTCAGATTGCAAGATTAGACGTAAACTAAATTTTCCCAAAATTCTTAAGCAATTGGGAAGCTAAAAGTTAATATATATTCATATTTTTTATTAACTGGACAATTCAGTTAATACCTAGGTAAGCTAAGTTTTGACCACAATGTCACCATGAGCTTGTTGAAGATAAGATTTAGTTTTGACCACAATCTCACCTTAAGTGAAGAGCTGGTTGAAGATTAGATTTAGTTTTGACCACAATCTCGCCTTAAGTGAAGAGCTGGTTGAAGGTAAGATTTAGTTTTGACCACAATCTCGCCTTAAGTGAAGAGCTGGTTGAAGGTAAGATTTAGTTTTGACCACAATCTCGCCTTAAGTGAAGAGCTGGTTGAAGGTAAGATTTTGGGCCTAGCTTGTCACACGCTAGACCCAAAATAGCTATGCTGAAACATTGGTGAACTACACGTTGGCTTAGTTGAGTGGGTGTTCGCCTTCTAAGCAGTTCGGGTTCGATTCCCGCCGGGATCACAAGTTTTCTCCCCAAGGAAAAGTTGTTTTTGGTTCTGGTTGTGATTGTTATCATTCGAACTTAAGTGGTCTGTGAGTGTGAAAGAGTTTAAATTAAAAAAAAAATATGTCCCTTTAATATTACTTAATATAGTATAATAATATTACCTACATATTTTAGTAGATTTACACCCTTATTCAAATTCAAATTTCTTTCTCTAAATGTACAGGTAGGTAGAAATAAATTACATTGGAGACCCTCTTGGGTACAACAATTAAGAGCAGAGGGGGACGATATGCGTCATTTTAGTAAAAATAGAGATCCTCTTGGGTACAACAATTTAGAGCAGAGGAGGACGATATGCTTCATTATAGTAAAAAATAATTATTTAATTTAATAACTGATAAAGTGTAAATTGTGTATTCATTAAAAATATACAACTTCCAACCGCAAGTCACTTGCTGCCCGTCCACTGAAGCAGGGCGAACAAGCGTAGGAGAGTAATGCGGAGCAGAGTTAGTTGCAAACTGTGTTTGTCCATTGACGGGGAGCGAGGAAGCGGAGTGGAGCGAGGGTGTTTGCGGAGCGGGGTTGGGTACTGTGCGGAGCTAAGGCTGTGCACACTGGCGAGTGGCTACAAACCCCGCTTCCCTGCTCCGCGTTAAAATATTTTTAATTCAGTTTACAATTTTACTGAAGCAGAGCGGAGCTTCAAATCTATTAGCCAATATTAAGGCACGTCTCCACTTCGCTCCACTGTAGTGGTCGAGTAGCCTTATAGCATAGTAGAAATGCTTATAGCTTATAGTGCTGCTGACCGTCCGTCCGTTACAGGTACCTGCCCCCCGATTACCTATCTTTGTTGCAAACGGTTTCAATACTAAATTGACAAAACTCCTAAGAAATAAGGTTCATTTTTGCTTAATTTTAATTGAAACCGCGTGCAACAAAGATACGTAATAGGGGGTCTGGTATAAATCCTAATGGGTTGATTGAAATAGAATAAAATAGATGATTAAGTAAAACATTCAATTTATTGATTACTTGTTTTTAGATATTTTTTATAAGATTTTTGCTTACTACATACTTTTTATGCAGCTAGGGAAAGTTGATTGTGAGTGAATTAAAGAGGGGGAGGGAAGGGGGTTGGTATTGTCGACTTCTCGATTTTTTTATGCTTGATAGGTAAAAATTTCGCCGCTATCTCACCTGATGGAAAGTAAGTGATGATGCAGCCGAAGATGTAACTTGCTCTAGAAGATGCATATTCACTCAAGCTAAACGCTCTGAGCGGATATTATAAGGTATCAACCATAAATCGATGACGTTAGTCAGTTCGTATTAAAATTGTCTACATTTCATTAAAAAATACCTATTCTGGGGAACCCGATAATCTACAAAGGGATATTGCAAGTATGCCAAATTACAATCTTTTTTAAGTCGATAGGCTAGCGTTTAGGCTTGACCCCATTTTAGCGGATGACAAAGCATGGTTAGCTGTTTGACGTCATTCTAAATCCAACATGGCGGAACACCTAAAATTGCGTACAAATTATTTTTAATGCACTCCAATATGGGTATCAAATGAAAGTGCTTGCTGAGAATAACTCGAAAAATAAATTGACGTCACTCGAAATACAATATGGCTGACTTTTTTTCTCTTTTTTAAAGATTATATTATGTACCTATTGTAACCGGGAGTCGTGACGTGCGTTTTTACGGTAAATAGCACGTCACGTCATTGCACTGTACCGCGACACTGCACCGCACCGTTCTACGTTGACAAAATCGTGACGTGGTGATGAGGACAAGCCTTTGACCAATGAATTTGCAGCTAATAGATTTGTCTCCTATTTTGATGTGTAAAATACATTTTAATCTTGATAAAGCTGACTTCAATTATCTATGAATAACTAGACGGCTTGACCTCTTGTAGAAACTCGAAGACTGTTTCCACCAAACGGTACTTCAGATCGAAAACTGTTCTTCTAGCGTCGACAGAGCCGTATGACATGTTTAGTGTAAACAGGTCCGGGTAGAACTGAAAAAAAATGTCATTCGAGGGAATGAAAATCTGATCCGCAACCTTATTGTGTAAGGAAAAGGGATGGTGAGGGTAAATACTTTGATGAATAATTAATATGATAACCATGGTCATGCAATTAATAAATAAAACCGGCCAAGTGCGAGTCGGACTCGCGCACGAAGGGTTCCGTACCATTATCTATAAAAAATCAAGTTTGTTGTATGGGAGCCCCCCTTAATTATTTTTTATTTTTTGTATTTGTTGTTATAGCGGCAATAGAAATACATCATCTGTGAAAATTTCAACTGTCTAGCTATCACCGTTCTTGAGATACAGCCTGGTGACAGACGGACGGACCGCGAAGTCTCAGTAATAGGGTCGCGTTTTTACCCTTTGGGTACGGAACCCTTAAAATTATTCTCTGTAATACAAAAGGTCACTTCTATATTTCTATCGTGTCTTAACGACACACCTTTTTGTGTAAAGAAAGGGGGTGGTGAGGGTAAACACTGTGACGAATAATTAATATGATAACCATGGTCACGACACACACTGATTATTCTAGATTTGGCTTTTTAGCGATAAATGTTTTTCAAGTATAATTGAGTATTTCAGTAATATAGTCCTAGTCACAGTCTTAAATATAGTCTGTAACAGTATTAATAGTTCAGTCATGCCCTAGTAAAGTGGGAGAGACTTTGCTATGACTTCTACTGGAGTTTAGAGAACTGGAGGTATGTCAACCATAAATGGATGACGTTTGATGATAAGTATGATCGCTTCGGCCGTTTATAGACCCGGATTTTCGGAACGGGTTCCGTACGAGGCTTTTAATATACTGGTACGGAACTGGTTCCGATCGAGGCTTTTAATTTACTTGTACGGAACTGGTTCCGATCTTTTTTTTTTTTTAACTGTGATAGGCAAACATTTGACCACTATCTCACCTGATGTTAAGTGACGATGCGGTCGACGATGGAGCACGCTTGCCTAGAAAATACCTATTCACTCTCGACTTGAAGACTCCAAGATTGTACTTATCTGGGAACACAGACTCTGGCATGGAGTTCCACTCCTTTGCAGTGTGCATCATGAAAGTGGAAGCAAAACGCTTGGTGCGTAGGTATTTGAGGAATATCCACCATGTATCGGTGTCGCAATGCAGTCTGTCTGGTGGTTCTATGATGGAATGGGGATGGAGGAACTAGATCGTGTAATTTCATAGCACACTCTCCGAAATGTATCCGATAAAATACCGAGAGGCTCGCAATCCTGCGACGATGTCCTAGGCTCTGAAGTCTAGCATCTGACAGCTGGTCATTGTTAATGAGTCTTTTGGCTCTTCGCTCAATGGTCTCTAGTGCCTCAATTTGATATCTAGCGGAACCATCCCAAAGATGAGAACAATACTCCATACATGAACGGACTTGTGCATAATATAGGTTGAGCAACGATCGATGCTTTTAATATACTTGTACGGAACTGGTTCCGATCCAGTAATTATCGTATTCCATCAGTCGTGAAAGTAACTAAGTAGATGCTATAATAGACTTAAACAGGTCTATTATCCTGCTCGACGATGGACCAAGCTTGAACTATTACTTGGAAGTTATGCTACCCTTAACCTAAAATGCCCTTACTGGGAATCGAGGCATGGGCTCAAAAGAAAACTCTTGTGTCATTTCGTTGTTTTTTAAGATGGTGGCCCTCTGCGGAGTTACGTGGAGTAGTTGAAACTTGCCCTGAAAAAGAATAACAATTCAAAATTGGTTATTCACATGGGCCCCAAAGAGGCACTCATAAAAGTTAATGACTCTACTGCCAGATTCGCAATATAATAATAATTTTATTGTAAACTAGTTATACCCGGCATGTGTTGTAATGGCACGTGAAGAAAAAATAATTTTACTACTTTCACATTTATGACTTCCTAGTATTTAAATACCATACTAAAAACTTATTGACTAAATTTCCTTCTTTATGTTTATTTTTATGTAGAACTATATTAAATCCGAGTGACGTATTATTGTCCATGGGTTTTTTTTAATTATTTTTTCGTGAATTTATCGATGTATTTTTTTTTATGATAGGCAACTATTATATACTATTTAATCACTATCTCACCTGACGGAAAGTGAAGATGCGGGCGAAGATGTGACATGCTAGCCTAGAAGATACCTATTCACTCTAGACTTGAAGACACCCAGATTATACAGAGGAGAAGCTGGGATCTTCAAGGTTACGGAGACACCGATAGCAGATGTCATCGCGAACGTACACGCAAACACCCCAGCGTGGCTTTTATTAATACATATTCTTTTGTAGAGGTAAGGACCCTTGAAAACCCTGAAACTTGGACTCTTACTGTGGGCCTTATAAATAAGCTCAAAGTCACACAACGAGCTATGGAAAGGACTATGCTCGGGGTTTCTCTACGAGATCGAATCAGGAATGAGGAGATCCGTAGACGAACGAAAGTAACATAGCCCGGCGGGTTAGCAAGTTGAAGTGGCAATGGGCAGGGCACATAGTACGTAGAACGGATGGCCGATCGGGCCGAAAAGTTCTAGAATGGAGGCCACGGACTGGCAAGCGCAGTGTCGGAAGACCGCCCACAAGGTGGACGGACGACATAGTGAAGGTCGCAGGAAGACCAGCGTCTTCCTGCGACCGATGCAGGCCGCTAACAACCGTTCTTTTTGGAAATCTTTAGGGGAGGCCTATATCCAGCAGTGGACTTCTTGCGGCTGAGATGATGAAGGACCCTTTTGCTGGGGCAATACCACATCATTGCCAGACATTCAGCCCCCAAGCAGTAGTGTGGAAACATTACCGTATTTTGGATTAAAGGGCAATGTTTCCAGTGAAATTACAGGTCTTAAAGAGATTTAACATCTAATATCTCAGGGTGAAGAGCGCAGTGCTTTACCGCGCCGGATTTTACATAAAAGGTTCAAAAATCTCTGGGCGACATTGAACTGTAATGGGCAAACTTGACGCTTACCATCAGGCTAGCGACTTGCACGTCTCGTCTCTCAATTATATATATATATTTAAAAAAAATGTGCTACTAAAATATGTTTAGTAGACCCATTTATATCATAGAGTAGCATAAGTATGTCATAGAGTAGCGTAAGTATGTAATAGAGTAGCATAAGTATGTAATATAGTAGTATAAGTATGTCACAGAGTAGCGTAAGTATGTCATAGAGTAGCGTAAGTATGTAATAGTGTAGCATAAGTATGTCGTAGAGTAGTATAACTATGTAATAGAGTAGCATAGGCCATGGTTTGTTAAAGGAAAAAGCACGAAAAGACCCGGTTATTCATACTTATGACACTACATTACTCCATTTAACGTTATTTACCTCCCGCTTCGTGTCAACCGCTTCTCTAACTTGCATAACAATATTCCTCCAGCCGGCTGTGGCATTCCACCTGCAAAAGAAATGCGTCATCTTGTCGGCGAAATTCTTCGTACATAAATCAAATCGAATCAAAATCGTATATTCGGGAGACGGTAATGTACGACCCGATATTTCACGGTCCGATATTTCACGGTCCGATATTTTAGGGCCCGATATTTTACGGCACAATTTTGTACATCCAATAATGCATATACTGATAATCCATGTACATGGATTCGAAATATCAGGCTGTTCATTCCTCGGTCGCCAATTATTGCCTGTACAAAATCAGTCCGTATCGATAATGCACGGCCAATAATTCATGTATATGGCATCCAAATATCAGGGTATGCAATACTGTGCGTGCAATACTGGCTGTCTAGGTTAGGTTAAACATCTATGCGTTGCCTCGTTTTTTGCGAGCGAAGCGAGCGTGCCGCCGCAGCGGCCGGCGAAATTAAGTTATTGATGTAGACTTTTACATTTATTTGTACACGAATTATCAGCCGGGCATTATTGGCTGTACATTATCAGCTCGTGGTAATATTTTCCGACCTGTATTGTACGGCCAGTATTGCACGGCCTGATATTCTGTGTACATTGAATTCAAATTATGGTTGTGGATTCCAGGCAGCGTATTATCGGCTGTACAATATCGGTCCGTGTTGTTATTTCACATCCAATAATGTACTGCGCAACCTGATAATTGGAAGTCAAGTCACGGAATACTAGTTGCGAATTATTGGCCGTACATTATTGGTCGTATAATATAGGGACTCGTTTATTCACAGTAATAAAACGGGCATTAATAAAGAAAGCTTATTATAAAACGATTGACTACATTAATGACAAGGATGCATGGAGGCAAACTGCACAAGCGCTTTCTAGCGACTACATATTATAGATACACCTAGTTTAATATCATTATGTATTAGTGTATAAGAATGTATCTAAAAAAAAATCTAAAAAAAAAATGAAAATGAATGCGCCGGCGCGGCGCGCTGAGTTTGTTGCCAGTTTCTTCTCGAGAGCTGTAATTTTGCGAATCTGGCAGTAGATTCAACAAGAGCAAGTAACTTTCATGAGTGACTCTTTGGGGCCGAAGTGCATAAACGATTTTGAATTTAGCATTTTGAAACCAGACAGGCACACAGTCTCAGCACATGCTAGAGGTTAGTAGAGTGCGCGCGAGGCCGTATCGAGCGGTCGCAGAGGTTATGTAGCTTGGGATGGATCAGACAAGTATCTGCTTGATGCTCTTTACTCTTGATCGGCGAGCAAAGCACTCATTAACTAGTCGAATCCAATTAGCAGAACCTCAGTCATCGACGTAAGTTACTCGTAGGTAGCCTATCGGTGTTCTATCGCTTGCATTTCGGAGAGTGAACGAATTACACTACTTAGTTGATTTATTTATTTAATCATTCTGTACAAATCAGAGTACAGGGAATGGCCTAATGCCAAATAGCATTCTCTACCAGCTATCCAGGCCGTTGGCATTGATTCATCTTTTTTTGAAGTCGGTTAATGTCTCCTACTGGTCATCCTCACCTGCTCCACTGGAAGTTGTAAGACCTGGACAGGCACGCCATGGCGTGGTAGTTGTGTCTCTCGATCGCCCACTCCTTGGGGCAGGAGCCTTCTACGTACGTGTGTCCGTCGAACTCGGGGAAGAAGTCGCACGCAGCTTCGCGCATTATCTGAAATATATTGTATTTCACGCTTTCACACTCTCACTCACAGCCACTAAGTTGCCTTGTGTAGTGCCGGAAACATTCACGTCACACACACAATCACAACCGGAAACACAAGTATTCCTTGGTAAGAAAACGTGTGTTCCTGCTGGTAATCGAACCCTGTGCACCCATGTTTTATCATTGATATATTTGTTGTAAACTAATATATCAAAAATAAATATATGTTATCATTTATAAATAAATATAACATAAGATTATAGAATAGAGTAGAATAAACTTTATTAAAAACCGTGTACATTTAGGTATTTTAAGTAAATAAATATTGTTTCAAACTATTCGAACATACAACAATAATAGGATTAGTTGTATGACATAACATATAAAACTTATTAAAATGTATATAATGTCTCTCCTGGTTACATTTCAAGTAAGCTCTCGCCTAGGGCAGCAAGGATAAGAAAGGTGAAGTAATTTTTTTTTTTTTTGTGACAGGCTAGTGTTTGACCACTATCTCACCTGATGGTAAGTGACGATGTGATCGAAGCTGGTAAATACACTAGACCTGGAATACGCAAGCTCTAATTACTTTTTTTTTCACAATTGCAATATATCTTAGCAAATTCTGTTACAATTTTATTTTTACATATCTGTCTAATCTTAGTTTTCAAAGAATTCACTCAAGCTGTAGTAGGCTCGGGATAGTAGCCACTGTTTTAATTAATTTGTTTCTGAATTCAATAGCTTTTAAACATTTTAATTCAAAGGCCAGGTGATTATAGACTTTAATAGCATTTACAAAAGTGCTTTTCTGATACATGGCATTATTAATCTGAGGAATGCACTTGTTATATTTATAGTTTTTCCGCAGATTGGAAGCCCGGAACGATTCTTGACTAAAATCGTTTATTTACAAATGAACTTAACTCTAGGATATACATATATGCACGTAAGGTAAAAGTAAGAAAGCTATAATCAACAAATATATTCCGGAGAGATTCCGCCGAGTCCAGACATCCAGACCTCGCAGACATCGCTTATGTGAAACAATTGTAGACTGGATATCCACTGAATTTCCACAAAATAACTACAATGTTTAGTTTAGATTTAACGTAGCACATACCATTTGACAAAACTTTGACGTTGACTAAACAGCGGATGAAGCAACGGGACACAGCTAACATTTTATTATTTTTTTTAATGCTAAACAGGCAATCATTTGACCATTATCTCACCTGACCACCAGGCCAAAGATGTAACATGCTCGCCTAGAAGATACCAATACTTGAAGACACCCAGATGGTACCGTACGGGAAACAAAGACGCAGGCAATGAGTTCCACTCCCTTACTGTACGGATAATATACGTAGAACTTATAGCTATTGTATCATATACATACCTGAATCATCCGTTTAACAGTGTAAGGTTTGTCGATATGATCGTTCAGAGCAGTTGTTGTGGCATTGGCGACGTACTTCAGCTGAACACTGTGGTTGTCGAGCAGCCAAGTTATGGTGATAGCTACACCTGTCACTGTGAACAGGACCCCTTTCCTGTCAAAAATAATGCATCGCTAGCCAGACGTGCCAAGAAAATAGCCTATATATAAAACTAGCCGTGCCTAGCGGCTTCACCCGCTATAATCAAGTTAAAAAGTAGCCTATGTGTTAATCCTATGTGTTATCTATGTACATTCCAAATTTCATCCAAATTCATTCAGCCGTTAAAGCGTGAAGAGGGAACAAACATACTTACACACTTACACACAAACTTTCGGATTTATAATATTAGTAGGATGACATCACGTTTGTTAGTTTCACAAAAACGAGAACGGCTCGATCGATTTGGCTGTTTCTTTTTTTGTTGTGTTCGTTATTGGCAGGGCAGGGTTTGTATGTATTTTTTTATGAATGTACAGGCCACGCTTGGTGGGCGCGTTCGTCTACTAAAGAGTATTGGATTCGATTCTACACAAATTTTTGCCTCAAGGAAAAAACAAAACAAATAAATATAATAGTTAAAAAAAAGCAAAAAACACGCTTTATAAATAAATAAATAAAAACATTACATATTTTTGTATCGTCATCGGTCCTCGATAAGTCTACGAAGATTAAATGAAATCTGACGGTTTGAAGTGGGTCAAAATCAAGTCCTAAAGAGTCGGTTAAACATACATACAAGTGAAGCTAATAAAAATCGTGTAAAAACCAAAATCGTTTATTCAAACGGGCCTCAAAGAGGCATTCATGAAAGTTACTGACTACTGCCAGATTTGCACAATTAAAGCCTTTACAGCAATTAAACAAACTGTTTGTTCACATAATCACAACTAGAAATAAACTGTGTTTCTAGTTGAGATTGTGTGTATGATGTGAATGTTTCCGGCACCTACGACAAGTCATTGGACTTAGTATGTATAATGTATGGGTGTAAAAGCATTTAAGCTCATGTCAAACTAGCTTTTGCCCGCGGCTTCGCTCGCGTTAAGAAGTATTATTTTAAAATTTACAAAGTTTCATACAAACTTTCATCCCCTATTTTATCCCCTTGGGGGTAGAATTAATCAAAATCCTTTCTTAGCGGATGCCTACGTCATAACATCTACCTGCATGCCAAATTTTAGCCCGATCCGTCCAGTGGTTTGGGCTGTGCGTTGATAGATCACTATGTCAGTCAGTCAGTCACCTTTGAGTTATATATATTTATATATAGATTTATATATCACCATATATCTGACTCCGTTGCAATCGGTTTCTATTGTATTGAACTGCCCGTTTGCTTGCGCATCATCATTTTCGATTTCAGCGGCATGGGGTTCAATTCCAGGAGGAAACAAAATTTTTGCTCCTTATAGTCAATTTTGTTTCAGGTCCTGGGTGTGAAAGTTTCTGGCTCAATAATACTGGCGACCATCCGCGGCTTCGCTCGTAGTCGAATAAAAAAATATATTTATCGGATCGAATTGTGGATCTAACTAAACCATTCTTGACCCACCTGAACTCACACAAAATCATCAAAATCGGTCCAGCCGTTTAGGAGAAGTTCAGTGACATACACACGCACAGAAGAATTATATATTACATTAGCTGACCCAGCAAAAATTGTTTTGCTATATACATTATTTCATGCTGAATTATAAAAAAATAAATACAAAAAATAAAAAATAAAGTTTTGGTTTGGACCACTCTTAAAATGTATGAAAAATAGATGTTGACCGATTCTCAGACCTACCCGATACGCACACAATATTCATAAAAATCAGTCGAGCCGTTTCGGAGGAGTTTGGTAATATACACCGTGACACTAGAATTTTATATATTAGATAAATATATTTGTTTGCTCACCCATGTGGATTAGGCTTCATATCCCACCCTTGGTATGGTAGGTTGCCGTATTTTAGCGCAGCGATGCCAATAGGCCCTGGAAAAATAAATATACATTGCTTACATAATTACCAGATACCATGCCGCTTGGTTTCTTTCACGTTAATTGGCGTGAAAAGTGACGTTTGATTTTCTATTCTATATATATATATATATATATCACATTACTTTACGATTAGCCGTTAAAAAGGGCCCCCGTTCTCACTAGGTTAAATTGGCTTTCTATATTTGAAAACATGCTTGGTGTCAGTAACTTGAAAGTGTAGCTAATGTAAACCTAGGATCATAAACGAATACTATAAGAATATTTGTCCTGACATACTGATTCACTGACTGACTGACTGACTTAGAGACAACGCACAGCCTAATCCGAAGGTTGTAGAGACTTGAAATTTGGAGGGTTCATAGGTGTTTTTTTTATTTTATATTCCGCTTTTTACCGCCTACACAAGTTGGAGACCTTTTTAAAGCGGGTTTTGATCTGTTATCAAGATGCAATGGGCTTCACTGAGCGACATGTATTTATAAAAAAAACTACACACGATCACACAATACAATAAAAACATTTACTTTAGGTTAGTACGGTAGGTTGTGTTGTGTTGTGTTGTGGCGTTATGTAAATCTAGTCATAGCAAATGAACGTAACCGATTGCGTTATGGCGCACCCCGAAACACTGCACTATAAATTTCGCTTAAGGCGTCTAATAAGTGGCAAATACAAATATATTCTTGACCTATCTGTAAAACAGTTGCACCGGTTTTCATCAAACACAGAGAACGCTATATCAAATCACCTTTTAAATGTTTACATACGTCAAATTTATAAAACCATGAGAAACCATAAGACACCAGATCGGAACTGCACCGTGAGTTGATCCTCATTGAACTTACATAAGACACCAGCTGTAGGTCTATTGTGATCGTCAAAATACGATTGTTCGAATTGATGCGACGTCGATACGACAGTCGATTGGTTGAAATTTCAGTTGATTCGATGTTCATAACAAAAGAAAATCGTACGATTTCGACGTCGATGTGACGCTCGGAATAGACCCCCAGATCGGAACTGCACCGTGAATTTGTCGTCATTCAAGATTCAAGAAATATTTATTGAGAGACTGAGTATGAGTATATTTTAGAAGAGTTTATACGTAAGACTGTAAATGTTTAGCGTTTGTGTTCATATAACAGTAAAGTAAAATACAGTCCTAATTATCAATAAAATGGGCTTGCACGTATATTTTGGACAATTCGTAATTCTTCTTACACAAATGATACAATTCCACTAAATCGAAACTGCACCGCGAGTTAATGCTCACTGAACTTACACAAGACACCAGACCGGAACTGCACCGTGAGTTTGTCCTCATTGAACTTGTAGTCGTTGACGTAGCTGGACGTCCACAGTTTCCGTTGTTCCTGCCACTGGCAGATCACTGGCGGCTCCGTCCACATCACAGTTTGGGGGAGGCTGGAAGAAGAATTCGAAAGAAGAAATTGTTTGAAACCTAAAGAATCACATGTTCCATTCAGGATATACGAGAATGTTAGTTACCTTTAGTTTACATGACAGTTACTACTAAAATATCTGCGCCACAGTATACTTACCAGTTAGTACGAAAAAAATATTTTTTTCTTAATTACCATGCGAACCTAGAAGATACCTATTCACTTGAGACTTGAATACTCCATATTGTACTCATCAGGAAACACCGACTCAGGAGTTCCATTCCTTTGCGGTTCCCGCAATGAATGTGGAAGCAAAACGCTTCGTGCGCATTTGTGCACTCACTCAATGAACACCTGCGCCAGCTTCTCATACTCTCTCTCTACCCTCTTCATTTCTGCTTCTATTTCCTCGGGGGTGCGAGTCACCCCCGGGGCTGGAGGGGGTGGTGCTCGGAATTGAACTTGGTACTTTAGCGCTTCTAGCGCTTTCGGTAGCTGGACTGGAAGAGTGAAAGAAAAACAATTAATAATGTGGATGAAAAAGGGGCGGCTCTTTAAAAAAAAAAACGCAATCGCATTCACACTCACAGCCCCACACTAAGCTCGAAAACTTGTATTGTGGGTGCCGGAAACATTTACATACCTATCACACAAACACCCAGAACCAGAAGCACAAATATCCCTTGGGAAGGAATTTGTGCTCCTGTCGGGAACCGAACCCAGGACCCACGGCGCAGAGGGCGGAGACCTGTTCACTGCGCCAACTGAGTCGTCATCTTTGCCGAGCAGTGGGACAGCGTGAAGAAGTTACAAACATACAAACACATTAACAAACTGTCGCCTTTACAATATTAGTGTGATTATTCTTCCTAAAAAAAAATATCCTGTTGGACCACGGGCTACAAACCTAAACTACTTGTCTGGAAGAGATCGCTCTCAGCGATAACACCGCCTATTGTAACACTTATGTTCATATTCATATTCAAACAAACAAACACATTCACACTCACAGCCCCACACTAAGTTCAAAGACTTGTATCGTGGTTGCCGGAAACAATCACATCACACACACATTACACCCAGAACCAGAAGCACAAACATCCCTTGGGAAGGAATTTGTGCTCCTGCCGGGAATCGAACCCAGGACTCACGGCGCAGAGGGCAGACAACACCTGTCCACTGCGCCAACTGGGTCGTCATTCAATAGTTTATTGCATCATATATGTTACATAGTTATTAAAAGTCAACATCTTGTATTGTCACAATATAATGTACGCCGTAAGGGCATAGCTGGATCGATATATTTTATTGTAAGTATTTGATATCATATTTATTGATTTTAATTTTCATTAC
Organism: Lomographa bimaculata; assembly: GCA_948107665.1. Taxonomy (NCBI): domain Eukaryota; kingdom Metazoa; phylum Arthropoda; class Insecta; order Lepidoptera; family Geometridae; genus Lomographa; species Lomographa bimaculata. Next base: position 8,816,026 of record OX403614.1, read on the forward strand.
AAATTATTACACACTACTCCTTCTATCTGCATCTTGTCCTTCCAAAGGTTGTCTAGAAGATATCGCTTTAAGCGATAAGACCGCCCATTGTAGAATTGTATTTTTTTATGTACCAATTCTTTTAAGGTGTCAATGTAAAATTGTATTTTTCCATGTAAAATTGCATTTTTTTGTACCAATTCTTTCATGTAAAATTGTATTTTAATGTACCAATTCTTTTATGGTGTCAATAAAGAGTAATTGTATTGTATTTTATTATAAGATCCCTAAAAAATTCGTCTAAATCATAATAACATTTATTTGTTAGTAGGGAGGTTAACTTATTTTAAAATATTTTTAGTTTGTCATCTGCTTTTAAATATTCGGGTATTTTGTTATAAATGTTTACTGCCATTGAGTTAGTAACTGGGTAAAATTTCATTTTTTTTAAATCTATCAATAAATACGATTCTATTCTATTCTATCTAGTTTCGTAGCGTCGCGGTTGGTCAACATTTTTATTAAACTTTGTTAATTACTGCCATTCCTATTTGTGTTCTTTGTTATTTTACATATGTTTTTACAATGTTTACCTGCAGAACGGGCGATCGTACAAGCTAGCATTGTTATTGTTAATCTACCCTCTTTTCTCTCATATACTAATAGCTAAAGAAACACAATTTATATTTATTTTATATTAAGTTTCTAAATGTAACTTTAAGCCTAGTATTATTGTTTATTTAAGTTATTTGTTTTCTCGTGTAAGTGAATTTTGTTCTTTACGAGAAATAAACTATCTTTAACCTGATATAGTCACGCTTCTTTTCCATTAGGGTAGGCAGAGACCACTTCTCTCCACCTGCTAAGATCCTGACACACATCTCTTGCTTCTCCTACGTTCATAAGTCTTTTTACATGCTCGTTGGTTGCGGGCACTCGTGACCTGTCCTTTTCTCAAGATCCGATCTGGTTGCGATACGTTCGCCTTTACCAACTTGGCCATTTACACTCGCCTTATAAAGCTTCGTCAATCTTCTGTCGTCCATCCTCTCTACATATCCAAACCATCTAAGCATCCAAACATCTTCTGCCACTCCGCAATCTTCCCTAATCACAATATTCCTCACTTTGTCCGTCACATTCATTCCAGCTATAGGTATTTCTTTGTTTTTAACCAATGCAGTACATATTCATTATAGATAAAAACATGGTCAACGATCTCTTATATTATCTGAACTAATTAGATACCTACCGTTTCCTTCACCTCCCGGGTTAACAAGAGAGTCTTGAAATCAGAAATCAAAATATTACCATATGATATTACATTAATGTCTTAAGTGGGGTACAAATTGGAAGTTAAAAAATCGTATACTAGATATAAGATAAAATTGTGCCAATATTATAAAATATTAACATTTAAAAATGAAAAGAAAGACTATGAACAAGTTAGAGGTTAGCCATTCTAATAGCGCCATTTCGAGAAGGTGGTACGGGTAGGCATGATAATTAAACGCAAGCAAAGCTTAATAAAACCGACTTTACCGCTTTATCTTCAGAACCTTGATCAGATTCAACGTATTAAACACGCATTATTGACAATTACTCAAAAACTAGTAATCAGATCTTGCCCAAATTTCAAATGGGATCACGTGGAAAGCACCAGCTTTCAAATAAAAAAATAATCATCAAAATCGGCGCACATAGAAAGAAGTTATGAGGTAACTTTTAAAGTCGGTTAAAAACGAGAACATCGTCAATGTAGTCCACAGAATACGCATCAGTTATTGAGGATAACTCAAAAACTCAAATTTAAATGGGACTAATAGGAAAGCAGTATCTATCAAACAAAAAAAAATATAAATCGGTTACACATAAATAAAAAACAACATCATACAGTCGACTTGATTACCTCCTCCTTTTTTGAGAAGTCGGTAAACAAAAAAGAAAACTTTATAAAATGAGGAGGAAATAAAGGGGTATATTTATGCATTCCCACTTCTGTCTAGTTTGTATTGATTTAGCAAAGCTAAGAAGTCGCAAATATTGTTTTCAATTTCTAGAATGATCAAGGTGATCAAAAACTTTTTACCAATTTGAATTATTATAAAATGAAATAAAAAAACACATTATAATTTATAAACACATTTATATCAAAATTAGTGATAGACAGACTTCAGTCTAAGGGGCAGGGTTAGTCTATTGTGAAAACTAATTTTACCAAAGCCGAGACTGAAACGGTCGCATCTATCAGTGCAGTTTAGGTAGGTTTATTATCTTATTTATAAATAATTTATTGCACAACAAAAACAATGTACAATTTGAGGACTTAAAGCTAAGAGCATTTTCTACCAGTCATCAAGCAATTGTAGGAACAAAAGTAAAGCGTGCATCAGACAAGTGTATTGTCCATAATTTAAACTATAATTATAATGTATAATATATTATTACATGTAATATTATATGGCTAATATATGTATATATATACAATACTAGCGATCCGCCCCGGCTTCGCCCGGGTGTGATAAATGAAGAACCGCTCGACCGATTTTGTGCAAACTTCACATAAACCATCTACTAAATAGTCCGAACAAAGCCTAAACATTTGCTTTGGATAGGTGAGCCCGTTCTTGAGTTATAAAATTACTACGAGAAGTGGCATTGATTTTTATATATATAGATATACGTATAAATATATTCAATAATATATTGATACAATACATAGATAAATATAATATGTGCTAGTCTTCCAACAGGCATTCCCTGTCTTGGTGCAATGACCTCTATGGAATCATGCTGCCCGGAAGCCATCATCAGATCATCCAGATATAAAGTAAAATCGTAACCACACAACTAGAGTAGCTATAGGACCAGTATATCATAAACAATATAGATAGCCCCTCCGGCATCAGTATTACGCGATAAGATATCTCCTATCTCATATCAATTGATACCTACTCAAATATCAGTATCCAAAACCTAAATACATACGTATTCATTCATAAATTATCATAAAAATCATATGGAATACAATTTAACAAGCAATTTTTTATATTTTGAAGCATAAGCTGATCTAGTGTCGAAAAAGGCTTACTAAAGTGGAATATTTTTACAATAGATAAGTGTCATTAAATTTGTAATTATAATATATAGTACAGTTACATTGTGACGTGATATATAATGAGTATTTAATCGTGAAAATGTGAAAACAATATGAATATACTTCTTGTGTATCATTTGGGATTTTCACCATGGCTTTGAGGATAATGTAAGTTGTTTTTCACTATAGATAGGCAAGAATTTGAAGCATGGAAAGTGAAGATGCGGCCGAAGATGTGACATGCTTGCCAAGAAGATACCTATTCGTTCTAGACTTGAAGACACCCAGATTGTACCGTTCGGGAAACAAAGACAGGCAATGAGTTCCACTCCCTCGCTGTACGCATGATAAACGTAGAAGCAAAACGCTTCGAGCAAACCAGAGGTATGTCAACCATATAAGGATGACGTTTGACAGTTTGTCTTGTTGTTAGATGGTAAAAAGGGCATGGAGGAATTAAATCATGTAATTCCTGCGCACACTCTCCAAAATGTAAACGGTAGAATACCGATAAGCTTGCGACCTTACATCGGTAAGTTAATATAAACATAAACGCTTTCACAGTCACAGTCCCAGCTAAGTCCGATGACTTGTGTCGTGGGTGCCGGAAACATTCACATCACACACTCAATCACAACCAGAAACACAAATTTTCCTTGGGGAGGAAACTTGTGTTCTCGCCGGGAATCGAACCCGATACCACTGCTTAGAAAGAAAGAGAGAAAGAAAGAAAATACATTTATTCGGGACAACACTCGACGTTACATAATTTACATAAGAAAAACAAGACAAAGCACAAAACAAAATACAAGAAACAAACAATATAACGCCGCGTGATGTCACGAATGAGGTCCCGACTCAGCATATAACTAGGTAAGTAGGTGGGCAGGACCCTCCTACCTACACAGTAACTGGTTTTCAGGCGGAACCCATGCATGACATCACGCGCGTCAGGACAGAGATACAAACGAACATAAAAAAAATAATAAAACACTTCATACATATATACTATAGATTATAAATTTAAAAAGGTACTAACATAATAATATAATATAACTACATAATCTATATATATAAAAGAAAGTCGTGTTAGTTACTCCACTAATAACTCAAGAACGGCTGAACCGATTTAGCTGAAAATTGGCAGGGAGGTAGTTTAGAGCCAGGAGAAGGACATAGGATACTTTTTAAGAACGTACTTTTCTTTTAATTTTTTTTTACATTTCGACATGCTTTCCATTTTCTCATACGTCACTCGGATTTGGTAAAGTACTAGGCAAACATAAACATGAAGGTTGTAATAATATAGTCACGTGACATTGTAACGCATGCCGGGTATGGCTTCCTAAATATGCACATTCATTGACTGTTAGGCGGAACGAAGGTCGCCGGGACAGCTAGTATACCATAAATTATAAATTTAAAAATGTACTAACATAATAATATAATACAACTATTAAATTAAAAATTAAAACGGGAATTAGCGTGACTTACGCGTTGTCGATGTATATAATCCGAATGAAGCCGAAACAATTGGCGATTTATACATCGACAACGCGTAAGTCACGCTAATTCCCGTTTTAATTTTTAATTTAATAGTTCAAAATGTGCGTGAGTTTTTATCAAATTAATAATATAACTACATAATTATATATATAAACAACGATACACTAAACATTTTACTCTAAAAAACACTAATTCTAACACCGTACATACACGGTGGCGGAATGTCAGTCTGTCACCTCACACCAAGAAGGCAAACAGTCACCCAACTAAGCCAACGGATAGTTTATCTAAAAAGTGGCTTAACGTAGGTATATACAATTATATCGTCAGAGAAGCAATAATGCCAGAATGATGGCAGCGCAGTAAACTAATGGTGGGCTTGATCGCTTGAGTTTCGTGGTAGTATAAGCTCGTAGCTTAGGTTTTTGCTGTATTTTTTTTATGCTGGATACTATTGACCACTACCTCATCTGATGGAAGGTGACGATGCGGCCGAAGATGTACATAGTATAAATTACATATTTATTCTTTAAATAATAATTATAATGTCAGATATGATTACAAAAGGGGAATAAAACAAATAGCACTCAAAAATTGTGTAAACCGCTTGCAGAAGGAAAAGTGCCCAGAATACTGGCTAGTTTCCAAGTTGAATAGCGATGCTAATTTTTTGTGCTTTTTTGTGCAGAGCCAGCATTCTGGTCACTTGACGCCTCGACTAAACGTTTGGATAATTTTTAAAAATTTCGTGTGCACCCGGTCCCCACGGACTACAACAAACACAAACACAAAGTTTCTACCCCCAAACGGTACAAACATATAACCTCTATCGAGGTTGGAATATTTACGCTGTTTGAGGTTTTCTGCTTTGTTTGCAGCCTCGCCAGCTTAAACACTAGTCTCTTGGAAATTAGTTTTAGATAATATTGGAATTTGCCCCGTAGATTTTTTTTTATGCTCGATAGGAAAGCATTTGGTCACAATCTCACCTGATGGAATGCGACGATGGGGCCGAAGAAGTAGCATGATGTCCGCGTTTATAATTGTCTGTACCTGATTGCATTTCCAATGACTTATTTTGATAAGAATGACAAAGTGCCTGGTCCAAAAAACATTGATAAATTTGCAAATGTTTTTATTTTGGACGTCTGTAGAGCTTCGAGAAGTACCGAGCAAACACGACAGAGCTAATAATTTTGTCATATACGGTTATATTATGATAATAAAGTACTAAGTAAACATAAACGTGAAAAATTGCCCCAAAAATATTGGAAAAATTGGTAAATAGTTATTTTTTCGTACAGTATTACGCCAGTTTTGCTTGGTAAAAGTTGATGGCAAACATAAACATTAATGAAGTAGTAATTTATTCACAAAGTTTTTGTTTTTCTTTTTTGGCTCTGCATTCTCTATCTTTGTGTATGTTGCCAGTGTCAAGTGAAAAATACTTTGCAAGTATAATTGAGATTTATATAAATATATGGTCCGAGTCACAAGTGACAGTTGAAATTAATTAAAACAAATCATGGTCCAGTCATAGTCAAGTCAATCCCTAGTAAAGTGATAGGTAGAGAATTTACCAGAACTTCTATTGGTGTTTTGGAGCAAAAGCGAAAATCACGCTTTGTTTGCGATTTGCCTAGACTCATGCACGTTCACGAACCTAATATTTAATAATCCATCATTACACATCTACATTCCTATCCTATCTTGAAATAAAGAAAGTTTTGGAAAATAATACAAAATCGACAATGCCATTTCTTCACTTTCGCGGCAAAAAAAACCGTAATTTTGTAAACTGTATAATTATGACGTGCTTTTGCCGAATATTATGATAATATATATATAGTATACTCCTCATCGATTTCGATGACGGCAACCCAAGAAATTACTTATTAGTTCCTTTTCTAAAATGATAATATGGCTCGCCAGACCGAATTTGGTCTTAAGGCGACTTGGTATCGAATTGGCTGACTGGAGCCAAACTGTAGCCTTGTAGAATTTGCCTGCATTGTCAGCGTGCGCGTTTTCTTATATTTTTTTAAATTAATCTTACTCGTTTACAAAAAACTTGAGTTCACAACGAGGTTTGAATGTTTTTTAGGAATACACACAATATTTTTTATAAAAAATATCTTTTATAGAAACAGAATAAAGTTGATTCATTCCACTGACGGGAACGGGAAATTTGGTGTATTTTAGTTAAGTTTAAATTATTTTTTCTTTCGAGCCAAATTTATTCAATCGTGTATCGCTGAACATATCCGACTAAAATATTTTGTGAACATTTATTACACATAAAAAAATGCTGTAAATCGACCATTTTTAAAGGTCAAATCTTTAATATTCGTGAGGATAAATGGTCCAATTTGGAGCCTACTTCACCTTAAATGTCCTGCGACACGTGCTACAGTAGAGTTCGCCTGCGGAGTTGTATGAGTAAGTGTAGGAGGGCTTAGGTCTCTCTTTGCATAATTGGCGTTTCACGTCTAGAGCCTGGAGGCGATTTTCTTCGAACAACTTAATTTTTCCATAGACGTAAGATCGCCAAGATGACCTTTTGGAAGCGAGCTCCTCCCAAAACTCCGGGTCTATACCGCAAGCGTTCAGGTGTCTTTTAAACACATCTTTACAGCGCAGATGTTGACCGCCGTGCTTCCACTTGCCTTATGTCATATGATACTCTGACAAATACATTTTGATTTGATTTGATTGATAATAAAGTACTAGGCAAACATAAACGTGTAAGAGGTAAACAATTTTGTTACGTGGAATTACAATGCCGGGTACTGCTATTATTTATAGAATTAAAGCGTCATTTATGACGTACGTGATATATACTTGTATAGATATAGTAGGTACATGTAATTCGATAAAAGATTATCGTTAAGTACCTACGTATATATATCGCCTCGTTTTTTTTCAGTCATAATTAAAACGTTTTAACAACAAACTACAATATTTTGAATGAATTGTTTTTTATGCTAGACAGGCAAGCATTTGACCACCATCTGACCTGATGAAAAGTGAAGAAGCGGCCGAAGATGTAACATGCTTGCATAGAAGATACCTATTTAGTCTAGACTTGAAGACACCCAGATTGTACCGTTCAGGGAACAAAGACGCAGGCAATGAGTTCCACTCCTTCGCAGTAAGGATGATAAACGTAAAAGCGAATCGCTTAGAGCAAACTAGATTTGTTTTCAGTAGAGTACAAGGTAATATCTCATTTTTATTAGAGTTTAATCAAAATTTCATTTTATTTTTACAAACAAACGCATTCACACCCACAGCCCCACACTTTGTTCTAAGACTTGTATCGTGGGTGTCGGAAACATTCACATCACACACACATTACACCCAGACCATACCTATATTTATGTAGTATATGTATTTTATTTGTACTTTTTATCATTTTAGTTATTTTATGTAGTTTATTAACTTAACATATTATATTTATGTAAATTTGTACACCTCCTCCGACCTCAGTTGCTACTACAATTACTGTCCATCCAAAGGTTGTCTGGTAGAAATCGCTGAAAGCGATAAGACCGCCCATTGTACTGCCTTATAATATTAATTTCGTAGTTTTAAGTTTGTATCTTTTTGTTTTTTGGTGTACAATAAAGAATTTTGTATTGTATTGTATTGTGTATTATTATATAAATAATAAATAAATAAATAAATAATAATTAATAAATCTGCGTATTCCAGGTCTAGTGTGTTTACCAGCTTCGATCACATCGTCACTTACCATCAGGTGAGATAGTGGTCAAACACTAGCCTGTCACAAATTAAAAAAAAAAAAAAACCAGAAGCACAAATGTCCCTTGGGACGGAATTTAAGCTCCTGCCGGGAATCGAACCCAGGTCCCGCGGCGCAGAGGGCGGACACCTGTCCGCTGCGCCAACTGGCTCGCTAATATCATAATAGCATATATCGCAATCTATAATAATAGTAATATACAGGTGTTTTTTAAGAGTACAGTTCTATATAGACCCTGTGGGGCACCGCAATAATCTTAGAAGAGAGGAGGACTGCTAGGTTTTGTTAACAGATAAGAAATAAACACAAATACTACACAAGAAATATTATATAATAGCTGTGTTTATTATAGTATATATATAGTATTCGATTTAATACTATCATAAAAAATATGTATTATTATTGCTTTTAGACCGATTTAAAAAAAAAAAAAGAAAATAAAGATAAAATATTACACTAAGAAAGTTCAAATCTGTAATAAAACGGGCATTAATTAAGATAGCTTACTATAAAACGATCGACTATATTAATGACAAGGATGCATGGAGGCAAACTGCACAGGCTCTTTCTAGCGACTACCATAATAACACCTAGGTTAAGAAAATTATGTATAAGAAATTAAGGATGTTTTTTTTTTTAAATGAATGAAAAAAAAAATGCGCCGCCGAGTTTCTTGCCAGGTTCTTCTCGAGATGGCTGTAATTTTGCGAATCTGGCAATAGAATCATTAATTTTCATGAGTGCCTCTTTGGGGCCCATGTGAATAAACGATTTTGATTAAGATTTGATTTTGATTGCAGTTCGTGAAACATTAAAAAATTGTTTTTTGGAAGTTGTTCATCATTTTGATTGTTCACTGATTTCAGCATATACAGCTGTCTCGTTTTAATCGCCGAAGGTGCTATAAAGAGATGCGTGACGGGCTACATGACCGATGTGCAATCCTGGGTGGACGAGAAAGGAGCCCTCACCAGCACTGATGGTAAGCTCTCTTACGCAGTAGTGAGACAAGACAACAAAAATCCTTTTTGACCGACTTCACAGAAAAGGAGGTACTCAGTATGACTGTTTTTTTTATTGATTTTTTATTGGGGGCTGAGTCACCCACGTCCGTAGGAGGATACCCCTTAAGTCTGACTCCCTACACGTGGTCCCCGGGTGGTGCTAATCAGGTGACATTTGAGAGGTGGTAGAGCATTTTGTGAGTTGCTCGCCTGGCTTGCTACCAAAGTAGCTTACCACCATCAAGTTAAAAGTCTGCCGCCAAGCCAAATAAGCCAAGAGCAAGCGCACGAAGCGCGTAACTGAGCAGTCGCATATATCTGTACTTCGTTTTTAAAATTCTCTAAAGTGCTCAAAAAGTGTTTAAATCTACAAGAAGTTTATATCAGTGTAAATAATAAGTTATAATAAACGTTTTGGTAGAAAACAAATTGTGTAATAAGTGCATATTCAACGTGAAAACACATAAAATCGTTGTAAATTTGTCGTTAAAAACAAGTGTAACGGGCGCGTGAGTCAGCTGATGCCGCGTTCGTGGAATGACTAATCAGTATATAGAAACTGTTACTGCTACTAGCACTGTTATAATCGGATAGCGGTTTTAAATTTCGCCGCCTCTTCCAACAGCTCTGTAGCTCAGTGACTACAATACCGGACTAGAAATCGTGCGGCACAGGGTTCGAGCCAGCACAGAAGGTTAACTTTTTGTTAATTTATTTTGCAAAAATGGTTCGAATTTGTTTTAAATGTAAACAACATGTAACCGACAGGCGATTTCTAACATGCTGGAAATGTAAAAACATATTTCATATCTCATGTGCAAACAAGTCCGAAAAGCTATACCAGTTAATGGAGCCAGCCAAGAAAATGACATGGGAATGTGTAGGATGCAGCGAAAATAAAAAGCAAAAGCAGCAACACAAACTTTATGGAAAATCGCATACACCCAAATCATCATCACCTACCAAAACTTTGCCAGCACCGATAGCTTCACCGAAACCCAAAATTTCGACTACGCCGAAAACTTCGCCAAATCCTGTACCTTTGCCTGCACCGAAAACTTCGCCAAATCCTGTACCTTTGCCTGCACCGAAAACTTCGCCAAGGCCTATAGTATTGCCCTCGCCTCCTCAGGATAATGTCACGGTTCGACCATACCGCGTCAACATCTCGACCGAAAACTCATTCGAAAGTCTATTACTGGATGAGGATATCGATGATTTGTCTACGCATAATATAAGCGATACAATTACAAAACTAAATAGAAGCTGTCCTAATATCCGAACAGACAATTTTGAAAAAAATGATTTATTGCAAAAGCAAAATTTGGAACTCGCAGAACAATTGGCTATCGCAGAAAATGAAATTATAAATTTACTCTCAGAAAATAGCAAACTAAAGAAACAATTATCATCTTATAATACTCGAATAAATCAGCTAACTGATATTTGCAAATCCACGTCAAAGGAATCTGAAAGGAAAATAAGAAGTAGTTTAAATAGAACAAAAATAGATTTTGCACCGGATCAAGATAGCCCAAGGAACTGCGCGCAAATTGATGGAAGAAAGAAGAAACATGAAAAAGTTACAAAGAAAACTACACAAGGAAACCCTACAGATCCACAACGGAAAAAAATATACATAATCGGAGATGAACAGGTGAGAGGGCTCTCTACACAGCTAAATACCAAGAACAGTTTTAAACTTGATGGCTCTTATGATATCCAAGGACTGATAAAACCCCATGCTTCTTCTAGTGAGATTTTAGGAAGTTTAGATCATTTAAGCAAGACAATAACTAAAGATGACTTAATTATTTTGTCAGTTGGAAAACATGACAGCAATCCAAACAAACTACTGACTAATTTATATAATACAATGTGTCAATTTAGAGAATGTAAAATTTTGTTGTTAAATGTATGGGATAATAAATATTTGAATACTAATAAATTAAACCAAGAACTAAGATATTTTGCAAAAAAATTCGAAAATTGTAAATTTATTGAAGTAAAAGAATTATATATGAACAGCCACAGGTCATCAAAACTAGGACTATTTACTTATAAATTAAATATAGAAATTAGTGATATGGCTTATAAATCAAATAATACGCAAAATGACGCGAAACTACAGTTCAATACAGAATCAGAAGAAAGTAACGAGACCGAAATAGAAAGTGATAAGTTTTTTCGTACCTAAAACCCATGTTGTATTCCATCAAAATATAGCAGGTGCCATCAACAAATCCGATGATATCGAAATCGCAATAAACTTGCTTTATGATAACAAATACCTTGTTGATTTTATATGTCTGAGTGAAACATTTATTAGAGAAGGAGATGAAGATAACATGATTTTAAAATCATTTAAATTAGTAAGTAGCTATTCTAGGAAAGACCAGAGACGGGGTGGTGTATGCATATTAATAAAACCGCATATAGAATACGAAAATATAAAATGGCTAGGTAATATAGCAATGGAAAAACATTTTGAAATTTGTGGTATTAAACTCAAAGATTATAAAGTAAACCTTTTCTGTTTGTACAGAACACCAAACTCAGATATAAGTGTATTTTTTAGAAAATTCCAACTACTACTAGAGAAAGTGCAATCAAGTACAAGTAAATATAATAATATAATTTGCGGAGACTTTAACATAGATGTCTTAAAAGTGAATAAACCTATGGAAGAGTTCACAAGTATTTTGTACAATTATGGCATGAAGATACACATCGATAAACCCACTAGACAAAACACTTGCATTGATAATGTGTTAAGTGACATTAAAGACGCCATGGGAAACGTACATGAACTGGGTCTATCTGATCACAATACAGGCCAAACTTTGTCAATAAAAATAAAAAAAAAACTGCAGGGCCTTCTGAAAAAACACTGGTTTATATATAGAAGAGACGTCTGTGATGAAAATTTTAAAAAGTTCAACTATTACCTAAGCAAACTATCATTTACTGAGGTTTATTTGGAAACTGATGCTAACAAAGCATTTTCGATTTTTCACGATGAAATTTGTCTATTTTTGAAACTTTGCTTTCCTCTAATAAAAACTAAGATGAATCAAAACTCTACACATCCAAAATGGGTCACGAGGGGTCTTAAAAAATCGTTTATAGTTAAAAGAAAACTGCAGTACAAATATCATAAATATAAAAATTGTAAAGATAAGCATAAGTATAAATTATACAGTAGAATTTTGAAAAAATGCGTAGTGACTATGCAAAAGGAGAACAATAAAAAATTTATAGAAAAGGCTGAAAATAAATGTAAAGCTACTTGGACATTAATTAATAGCAGATTAAAACATGGAATGAATAATAATGACATAGATCATATTTTAGACAGGGATACAATTTTAAGAAATGGTAATGACATTGCAAGATATTTTAATAGTTTTTTTATAAATATTGCGAATCCAGTCAGTCCGCAACAATCAAATAACAAAATTCTAACTAAGCATTGCTTAGTAAATTCTATATTTCTGGAACCAGTCACATGTACTGAAATTCATAAAACAATCTTAGAATTACGAAATACAAATTCAGCCGGTTATGACGATATTACAACAAAGATGTTAAAACAAAATGTAAGTGCTCTTGTAGAACCACTGACATACTTAATAAATTTATCATTAGAACACGGTATATTTCCTGATGCGCTGAAATTTTCAATAGTAAAACCAATTTTCAAAAAAGGCCCTAAATATGAAACAGGTAACTATAGACCGATTACTTTACTGCCTGTATTGTCAAAACTGTTTGAAAAGGTAATAAGCACAAGATTGATGAAATTCTTAGAAAAAAATAAAATAATAAGTCTGCAACAAAACGGTTTTATTAAGAAAAGGTCGACAACATTAGCATGTTTTAAACTAGTGAAACAAATCATGGATGCTCTTAACAACAAGGAAATCCCGATAGCTGTTTTTTTAGACTTGAGCAAGGCTTTCGATATGATATGTCACGATAATCTATTACACAAGATGGAACAATATGGCATCAGGGGAACATACAAATGGTTTGAAAGCTACCTCAAGGGTCGACAACAATGCACTGAAATAAGCAAAATGAATCATAACACAAACACACGAGATACTTTTCGATCATCGTATTTAACTAATCAATATGGCGTGCCTCAAGGAAGTGTACTTGGCCCGATTTTATTCATAATATATATAAATGAACTTCCTGACTCTACAAACCAATATACTGTCTTATTTGCGGATGACACTACAATATTAACTAGAGAAAATACTGTTGATAAAGCTGAAACTGTTACATGTAAAGCACTAAGAGACGTAATTAACTGGTTGGATAAAAATAACTTAAAAATAAACACAGACAAAACAAAATATATTAAATACTCGACATACAAAAATAATACACTGAACAATACAAATATGGTTATAACGTTTAATAATATTGAAATAGATATGGTACAGGACATACATTTTTTAGGAATAGTTATTGACAAATTTTGTAATTGGAAAACACAAATTGACAATGTATGTAAGAAAATAAATAAATTTGTGTTTGCATTACGTAAAATAAAAACATTGACAAATATTAAAACTGCGATCCTTGTATATCACAGTCATGTCATATCAACCCTGAGATATGGTATAATTATATGGGGAAATTCAACAGACTGGCACAGAGCATTCATAGCTCAGAAAAAATGTTTAAGATCTATTTTTAATTTAAAACGTACAGATTCTTGTAGACCAATATTTAAACAACATAAACTTTTAACATTTTCGTCTTTATACATATTCGAAATTAGCAAATTTGTAAGATGTAACTACTCACTTTTTGAAAAGGACGTAAACTTTGCTTTTAAAAGAAAAATTGTACAAAAGCCTCTGTTGGTACCACGAAATAGGCTTAAAATATGTGATATGAATTGTTATACTATGGCTATTAGAATCTATAATAAATTACCTAAACAATTTGGCGAAATGCACGATTTAGAATTTAATAAAATGCTTTACGATTGGCTAGTTGACAGATGCTTTTATTCACTAAGTGATTATTTTAAGTATAAATGACATGAAGGTATATTTTAATTTATGAACTAAATACTTGTTCTATTTTATTATCGTATTGATTTATTATCTTATTGACATTTATAATTGAATCCTTATCTGACATCTTATGGTAAATTTTAATTGTTTGTAGGTATATAAATTCCTCAACTAAATTGTAAACATTTGCACGACCTAAATAGCTGTCGAATATAGTGATACCCAACTTAAAGAACACCTGCATGTAAAACCTACCTATATTCTAGCAAATAAAGATTTCATTTCATTTCATTTCATTTCATTTCATTCATTTCAATACGGTGTTCCGGCAGTTATCCTTGAGAGCCTGCGTATTCCAGGTCTAGTGTGTTTACCAGCTTCGATCACATCGTCACTTACCATCAGGTGAGATAGTGGTCAAACACTAGCCTGTCACAAATAAAAAAAAAAAAAAAAAGACTTCACAAAAAAGGAGGTACTCAATATGACTGTTTTTTTTTATTGACCTCATAACTTGTTTCCACGTAAACCGATTTTGATTTTGATTTTTTGTTTGAAGGCTGTTGCTCTTTCCCATTGGTCCCATTTAAATTGATCAAGTTCTTAGCAGTAGTTTTGAGTTATCGTCAATAATGCGTGTTTAATACAGCGAATCTGATCAAGGTTCCGAAGATAAAGCGGTGAAGTCGGGTTTTTTAAACTTTTCTTGGGTTTAATTTTAATCTAAATTATTAAATCGAGTCGAATTGAGATCCTCCTCTTTTTTCGGTCGCCTATATTTCTCCTATCACATTTCGCAGCCTTCAACACAGCCATCGACCTGTCAGCTAACGCAAACCCGGTGCCCATCCTCCAGCAGAAGATGACCATAATGAGGTCATCACCAGATATATCAGTAAAATACCTCAGCATGGCTCGTTGTAGACTTAACAGAGTGCCCACTGTAAGTACCACAGTTGATTTACCATCGACTAACAGAAAATATTTTTTTTTATTTGAGCCTAAGCTATCGTTTGACCACAATCACACCTGATGGAAAGCGACGATGCGGTCGAAGATGGAGCACGCTTGCTCAGTAAACACCTATTCACTCTCTTCTTAAACAACCTCATATTATACTTTTCGGGAAACAGTAGACGGCAGGGCGTTCCATTCCTTGGCAGTTCTCATAATGAAAGTGTAAGCGAAACGCTTCATGCGAATGTTCGGTATTTTTATCATTACATGATTCCGCATTGCTGTCTGTCTAGATGTTCGGTAGTAGAACGGATGTGGGAATAAGATCATGCAATTCCTTGGAACACTCTCCGTAATACAATTTGAGATATAAGAGGTAGAAAGTTTTCTTTTTACAATGGCTTACCAATTTCATTTGGTTACACCATTGGAATTATGATCTAGCCTTAAGGCTAATAAGTAATTTAATTTTGACCTAAACTGCTAAGTATACTACATACTAAGAATGTGTCCAATAACACTTTTCTTACTGTCTCTACTATCGGGAAGACACTTTGTTATTGTGGTATTTGTTAATAGCACTCACTATATTACACTGTCACATCACTACACTAACGGGGGCTGAGTTACCCACGTCCGTAGGAGGATACCCCTTAAGTCAGACTCCCTACACGTGGTCCCCGGGTGGTGCTAATCAGGTGACATTTGAGAGGTGGTAGAGCATTTTGTGAGTTGCTCGCCTGGCTTGCTACCAAAGTAGCTTACCACCATCAAGTTGAAAGTCTGCCGCCAAGCCAAATACGGTGTTCCGGCAGTTATCCTTGAGAGCCTGCGTATTCCAGGTCTAGTGTGTTTACCAGCTTCGATCACATCGTCACTTACCATCAGGTGAGATAGTGGTCAAACACTAGCCTGTCACAAATAAAAAAAAAAAAAAAACTCAAAAGGTTTAGTTCTCTAAGTCTTCTCACTAAGTCTGTGTTGTCGAGGAGCTGGATTGCCTCAGCATTCACATGGTGATGAAGTCTTTGTTCATGAGCTTCAGCGAGTCTTTTTATAACACTAGCGAGTTCCACTTTGAGATCCCGATGAAGATCGTCATTTCTAATGTACCATCTATCGTATACTCTTCACGCTTTAACGGCTGAACGAATTTGGATGAAATTTGGAATGTACATAGATTATACCTAGGATAAACACATAGGCTACTTTTTAACTTGATAATGCGGGCGAAGCCGCGGGGCACGGCTAGACGTTAGAAGTAATAATAAGTATAGTAAGTAATTTGTTTAATTACATTAGTAATTATATGTATGTTTAAAATATTGCATGTATGTATAATGATCATTGCCGCACCACCGATCACTTTTTGTTAAACTTTTTTATCCTCTCCATCCTAAGGTTGCCTGGAAGAGATCGCTGCTTAGCGATAAGGCCGCCGATTGTACTGCTATATTGTTATTTTTTTCTATTGTTAATTAATATTTTTCTTGGTGTGCAATAAAGAGTATTTGTATTGTATTGTATTGTAATAATATATTCTTAGTAACTTCTTATCAAAACATATGTAATTACTTAGTCATCATAGATAATTACAAAGAGATTGCGAGAAAAGTATAATAAAATTCTAATTTACATGTATTTCTAGAAAAACAACAAATTATTTGTAATTAGTTAATCTGCTTATTATGATTGATTTGTTTTCACTTATCAGTTGCTTTCACTGAGCTCTAAACTAAACGGAAAAATCAATTACTAGCTGTGCCCCGCGGTTTTACCCGCGTAAGTCCCGGACCCGCGGGAATTACGGAATTAAAAGTAGCCTATAATATGTTAATCCAGGGTGTCAGCTACCTCCATACCAAATTTTATCGAAATTGGTCAAGCGTTTGAACGCGAAGAAGTAATAAATATACCAACACACTCTCAAACTTTCGCCTTTATAATATTAAGTGTGACTTTTATGTTATTAAAGTGATTTTTATGATTTAAATAACACGTTTTACGTTACTATGCGTTCCTCTCCCTGAGATGTGCAGTATTTCGTTTTTTATTATGCCTGGTTATTATACTTCACCTCGCTCTTTCAGCCAGCCTTGCTAGCGCATTCCTGCTATTTGTCAAAGGGGTAGTATTAGGGGGGGACTCCGTCATCGTCACCACCTCTTATTAAATTGGTAACACTCGAAGCGCGGTCGACCTGGTCGATCATATCTTATTGCTTTTGTCATCGTGCTTTGGAGGGGCCATACGTCCCGCTTGTAATTCAATAACAGTGAAAGAAAGGCAATAACAGTCGTCAAGCCACGTCAGATGCCTTCAGACGGCTTGAAACATCCTAACACTAGGACAGACCTGGTGCTGATTAATTTCAGGTCATTAATTAGCTGTTACTCAATTCCAGGTCTTCCAATTCCGAGACTCCAAAGGCCGTAACCTGGCTGAGACAGTGGAGTACATATCCTTCTACGGGAACAGCTTTCTAGACATCAGCTCTCCAGGAGAACAGTATGATGTCAGCATGAACGCGACTGGCGCAAGGGTCAGGGTCGTTGGAGTAGGGTACCAGAGACAGTGTGAGTATAATAATGATGACCTTGTTGACACAGTTGGCAAGTCCTTAGATACTACTACTTGGGCGGTTCTAGGTGTCATTTTATGCAATGTAAATGTTTTCGACACCCACGACACAAGTCTATGAATTTATTATTTGACGTAACTGTTAACAAACTTTTTAGCTTCGGACTCCTCCGAGGATATTCCTCAAATGAACACGAAACGTTTTGCTTCCACGTTCATTACGCTCATTGCAATCGAGTGGAACTTTTTAACTCGAGTCTGTGTTCCCAGATAAGTAATCTTAACGTCTTCCATTCGAGAGTGAATAGTATTTTCAAGGCATGCGTGCTCAGCGTGCTCCATCGACGACCGCATCATAACTAACATGAGTGTGATAGTGGTCAAATGTGTGACTATCATAGATAAAAAAAAGAGAATGAATATGATGAAAGTAGTGTATAGGGCTGCAAGCCATATTTTTATAATATAAAGTATAACCAAATAGAATTTGTCTTCATCATCAGATAAATCCCAGTTCCGGTGAATGTAGAATCGTGACGAGTTTTATGATGTACTGTACTAATGGCTCAACCGTCCCCTTAATTGAAAACCAGCCAATTATTAAGCGGTGACGCCAATTCTGATTCTAGGGCTAGCTTACTTACTTTAGATACTGACTTAGATACTAGTCAAAAGTTAGCCCATCGGGAAACAAAGGTGTCTCCTTTTATAAACATTTTCCATAACCAGCATACACTAACGTTTCTACAAAATTTCGGGGTCCTTTTCTATTTGACTACGGCAAAAAAAAACGATAAAGTTACAGTATCTTTAACATAATTTAAAACTAAATAACGTTATCTCATTTCAGCAAACGCCGTATGGTCAACAGGATTTAGAAAAACTGTTTTTCCCAGACTAAAAGAGCTGGATCTCCGAGCCTGTTCCATCCAAGTCCTCAGCGGACACATATTTGAAGGCATGCAGAATCTGAAAGCTCTATATTTAGGAGAGAACGAGGTGGTCTTCGTTGACACACACGCTTTTGCTGGACTATATAACCTTATCCATTTAGATTTCAGTAGAAACTATGCCAAGGATGACTATGGAGTATCACAGACAATTACAACCGACACTATGAACATATTTGAACCATTGAAATGCTTGGCTTCCTTAGACTTATCGTTTACAAAATTGGCTCAGAGACAAATCTCTTTCTTGAGGAGTTTGGGACCATCGTTAGCCAGGTTATCATTGTGTGGAAGTGGCATATCAGGTTTAAATAATGATATCTTCAATCAAACTTCATTGAGGATATTGGACGTGTCAGAAAATAATGGCATCCTATCTAGATCCAACGCTTTGAGAAGTTTGGAGACAACATTAGAAGTTTTATATGCAACAGGTGTTGCTCTAAGGACAATGGATGTATTCAGAAACTTTAAAAGTCTGAAAATCCTAAGAATATCAAAGAATGAGATAAGCTCAATAAACCCAGATGTTGCACGATCATTGACAAGTTTAAATATTCTTGATTTAAATCAAAACCGCATCAGTACATGGTTCGGTCCAGTAATTACTCACATGCAAAAACTGCAGCTACTGTCACTGAAAGACAACAGTATCAATATCATATCAGAAGAAATGGTTAAAGACATGAGAGATATAAGCTTCATAGCGCTTTCTGGGAACTTCATTGTCTGCAATTGCCATACCAGAGACTTCTTTGATTTAGCCTTGAGAAACGAACAAATACAACAAGGAGCAATCGTCGATTCGAATATGAGCAGAGGTCCTGCTGTTGTTAACTTTCATACGGGATTTTCGGATTTTAACACAATCATCAGTAACAGAGTAAAAGTCTTCGTGAATTGTACAGATGAAGCTTTATGTGATAATGACCTTCACGAAGATGTTGAAGGAAATTTCCGCTTGCTAGATTTCAATCCATCTGCATACGTGTGTTTAGAAGTTCCTAAGAGCAGATCCGTCAAGTTTTCACAAGTCGTTGGCTGCAATAGATCGGTTAGAGATATAGATTACGACACAGTGATATCAGGTAGCATGAATAAGCTGTACGTGCTATTCACCATACCCAGTTTATTGGTGATTTTGGGAATATTTTTCGTGTTTAGAAGAAATTTGAGATACTTTTTCATAACTATGCGGAATTCCGCGTTGTTGAGCGTTATTAACAAGAATGAGGTGTTGGATGGTAAGTGATCATCATTATCATCATCAGTAAATTTGATTACCACTGCTGCAGTCAGAGCCTTCTTCTCTCATTTAAGTGCAGGTTGAAATATTATTATGTCCTCGAATATTTGGTGATTCTTGGAAATAAACAGCATTTTCACGTAACTTTGATAGTGATTAGTGACAGGTGGGGTTTAAACCAGGGTGAAGAAGTGCTCAGCCACACTTGCTCTTTGTAATATGCGTCCAATTAAAAATTAACATCATACATTTTCCTTCTTCATTTACCGATGCTAGGTCTTCATTTATTATGTATACAAACACCAGTGTTTTCAGAGGGCGCAATCTTTCACTACGACGTGTTCGTATCCTATTGCAACGAGGATCGGAACTGGGTCCTGGACCATCTACTGCCTCACCTGGAGGCGGACTGCAGCATCAGCGCGTGTTTGCATGAACGGGACTTCCAGGTAATTTATGCTATCCAAATCTAGGTTTTATTTATAGTCAAGCTAGGCAAACTTTTGACCACCATGTCATCTGATGGTAAACAAAGCGGTCAAAAGATGGTAAACATGTGGTCGACGATGGAGAAAGCTCAATTAGAAGATACCTATTCACTCGCGACTTGAAGACTCTCATATTGTAATAATCAAGCAACACCGACACAGGCAATGTCTACCATATAGCGGTGTTGCTCAGCAGTATGTCTGCTTGTCAGATGATAGAACGGGGATTGGACTAGATCTTGTAGTTCCTTTGCAAACTCTCCGAAATGTATCCTAAAAAAAACTGAGATGCTACGTAACACACTATATCACCTGCTTGTAAGTGATGATAGGTATAATGTACAACTCTCCGTTTCGATGGAGTGTGTGCAATGCATCGCCATTTGTCACGGTTCGTGAGTACTGTATCATGGTGGGCTGAGTAGTTTTTTTTATAAGGTCCGTCCAGCGAGTTTGTGATCGACCACGAGCTCTTTTTACCGACTTCCCAAAAAAGGAGGAGGTACTCAAGTCAACTGTTTTCTTTTTTATATATGTGTTTATGTATTACTTCTCTCCACGTGAGCCGATTTCGAAAATTTTTTTTAGTTTGAAAGATGTTGCTTTCTAATTGGTCCCATTTAAATTTGATCAAGATCTGATCAGTAGTTCTTGAAATATCGTCAATAATGTCTATTTTGTGACAAATAATGCGTACTTTGACGATGTTCTGGTTTACCCGACTTCAAAAGTTACCTCACAACTTCTTTCGTTACAAGCCGATTTTGATGATTCTTTTTTTATTTGAAATTTGGTGGATCAATGTTCTGACGATAAAGCGGTGAAGTCGGTTTTTTTAAGCTTTGCTTGCGTTTAATTATTCCTTCTACGTGAGCCTGGACAACAAGCCTTTCTAGATTGCCAAAAAACTTTAAAATTCGTGATAGCACGGTGGACCAAAGCAATAAAGCTCCTCAAAAATAAGGTGCTGAAGACACGTATTTAATCGAAACCAAGAACTGATGTCCTCAATAAACAAAGTTATTGTTTATCAGGTGGGCTATTCAATCCTGGAGAACATAGTGTCCTGTATGGACCGCTCCCGGTCCATCATGCTGATCATATCGCAGCGCTTCCTCCTGAGCCAGTGGTGCCAGTTTGAGATGCATCTGGCGCAGCATAGGTGAGACGTTAAATGTTTTATGTCATACTAGTCGTGCCCCGCGGCATCGCCCGCGTTAAATAAAGTAAAAAGTAGCCATTGTGCTAATCCTGAGTATAAGCTATGAACATTACAAATTATCTTTAATTTTACTACTCAGATACAATATAAATATAAAATATAATAATAAAAAAGAACTTCAGAAAAAAAATATCCATATAACTCTCCACTTTCATTCCCCATTGCACTAGGTACTTGAATGCAACCCTGGTTGATAGGTGGTAGGTAGTTTTTTTTATAAAATACTTATTGTATTTTAATCTAGCAGACTCGGCAAAATTCGTACCGCCAAAAAGTTTTCTGAACTTATTTATTTAAATATCAACATATCTAAATAAATTCGGACGACAACTTTAAACGTCGTCTCTTCTTGGCACAGTAAAAAAAGTTTCGACGTACTTCACATGTATATGTCACATTTGTCTGTCGTACCTTTGACGTACGAACGGTTTGTATGGGAAAAGAAAACAGTGGTTTTTATTACTTTTCTTGCAATTTCTTTATATTTTCTCAACTTTTGAGCCCATCTTGCACTTCTACAAATATTTCAAAACCAAAATTAGGCAAATCGGTTCAGCCGTTCTCGAGTTTTTGTGAAACTAACAAACTTTTTATATATAGATGGACTACTTAAATAGCATCATTAGAAGTTCAAAAACAAAGAACTTTCATACCATTTAACCCTTTTCAGGGTAGAATTTCCAAAAATCCATTCTTGGTACACCCCTACGTACTAATACAAACGTACCCTCCAAATTTCAAGTCTCTACGACCAGCGGTTTAGGCTGTGCGTTGTCTCTAAGTCAGTCAGTCAGTGAAGCAGTATGTCAGGACAAAGGTTCTTATAGTATTAGATGATAAGCTAGCGTTTGTTGACTATCTCACGTTGGTGCGTGAGGATGACAGTGACGTGGTCAAAGAAGAACATTAAGGAGGATCCAGACCTGCGCTCGTGTCGCGTGCGTCTTAGGAACATAGTTTAGACAATTTTGGACATGTGCGCAAACGGTTCTGTGCGGTTCGCGGGCTGCTAGCAAGAGGTTCGCATGTAAGACGAAGTATGTTCCCTCATTGGTTTCAGAATCTTGCTACAAACAACATGTCTGCCACCGAGGAGTTTGCACCTAGTTTACTATGCCTAAGTGCAGCTGTTATTTATACAATAGTGCAGAATAGAACAGTACGCTAGATGCACGCGCGCGCTGTTTTATTCGTCCATAGGCGTTAATTAAAGTCAGTTGCCCAAATTTCCAAAGATAGTGGCGGTGGGAGGTAATATTGGTATAATTTTGAGGGCTGAGTCACCCACGTCCGTAGGAGGATACCCCTTAAGTCTGACTCCCTACACGTGGTCCCCGGGTGGTGCTAATCAGGTGACATTTGAGAGGTGGTAGAGCATTTTGTGAGTTGCTCGCCTGGCTTGTTACCAAAGTAGCTTACCACCATCAAGTTGACATTCTGCCGCCAAGCCAAATACGGTGTTCCGGCAGTTATCCTTGAGAGCCTGCGTATTCCAGGTCTAGTGTGTTTACCAGCTTCGATCACATGGTCACTTACCATCAGGTGAGATAGTGGCCAAACACTAGCCTGTCACAAATAAAAAAAAAAAATCTTCAATTAAACGTACACGATGCTCCGACCCCAGTTAGTGAAAAATGGAAAGACAATGATCATGACGTTAAATTTGTTTTCTTCCCCAGGCTCCTAGAAACCCGACGTGAAGACCTAACACTAGTGCTCCTAGAAGAGGTTCCACGTCGTCTCCGACCGAACACTTTGCACTACCTAATGTTGACTAAGACCTACATAGTCTGGCCTAAGGATGAAAATGACAGGGCGATCTTCTGGAGACGGTTGAAGAAAAGTCTCATTACTATTAAGCAAAAGCATACTTTGACAGAAGGAGTATCTTTAGCGTAGACGATTGTCTTCGTGATTTCACTTTTGAAATATGCTATGAGCATTGCAGGGATACGTAAAGTTGATGTTGCGGGGATACGATGATTTAGTGTTGCGGATCATATTCCGCTACGGTGCCAGGATACGCAGAAGACGTGATAATAATCGCATTCGCACTCACAGCCCCACATCAAGTTTAATGACTTGTGTCTTGGGTGCCGGAAACAATCATATCACACGCACATTCACATCCAGAACCAGAAATACAAATGGTTAAATTTTTTCCTGGTAATAAAACGTGTATTCCCGCCGGGAATCGAACTGGCTGCTGCTTAAAAGGCGAACGCGCTCCCAACTAAGCCAACGGACAGTTCTGTGCAATGATCTGCAACGAGCCTTCAAGTCCAGAATAAATAGGTATCTTCTAGGCAAGCATGCTATACCTACGGCTGCATCTTCACTTTCCATCTGGTGAGGTACTGCTCAAATGCTTGCCTATCCAGCATAGAAAAGAAAACGTTCCTGGGATACGTAAATTTAATGTTGCGGGACATTGTCTGCATCGTTACAGTGACACGTAGACTCAAAGGAACATGATCGACACAACATTGTAAGAAACGTAGAAAATGTATTGCGTATCATGTTTTGCAACGTTGCAGGGATAATTAGATTTAGTGTTGCGGGACTTGACGTAGAACGTTAAAGGGATATACATTTGAAACATGATCTGCAATCATTTGATAAAGCTCACGCACATTTCGAACTATTAAATTAAAATTAAAACGGGAAGTAGCGTGGAAACATCGACAGTAACAACTCCGCAGTGGCAGAACACGCCCTGTCCTCCGATACGACGCACTACATAAGATACGACAAGGCCCAGATTTAAGCGAGAGAAAAGTTTTTTGTTCCTCGTAAAATTTGCGAGGCGATAGAAATTAGTCGTCGTCCAAATTTCAATCGAGACAGAGGGTGGGCGCTGTCACAAAGCTGGAAAACTTGTTTTCATGGTACTCTGGGCAGTGTCAACAAAGTGAGTAGGGACACTATAAGTTTCGCCTGCCGGAGTAGAATGGTGTCATCAAGCAGCAGTGATGAAGCTGGCACCTCAGAGCAGGATCCTGCTATACGGTGTATGCCGTCTCAACCCCCACCTCCACAACAACCCCTGCCGTCCTGCTGCTGCTCGCAGTGCGAGGTAGGACGCGACGGCGAGCGCTCCGCGCTCATCCTGAAGAAGGCTTCCGAATGAAGCCGAAACAATTGTCGATTTAGACATCGACAACGCGTAAGTCACGCTAATTCCCGTTTTAATTTTAATTTAATGATCTTTTTTTTTTTTTTTATTATTTGTGACAGGCTAGTGTTTGACCACTATCTCACCTGATGGTAAGTGACGATGTGATCGATGCTGGTAAACACACTAGACCTGGAATACGCAGGCTCTCAAGGATAACTGCCGGAACACCGTATTTGGCTTGGCGGCAGACTTTCAACTTGATGGTGGTAAGCTACTTTGGTAGCAAGCCAGGCGAGCAACTCACAAAATGCTCTACACCTCTCAAATCTGTAATGTTGTGGGTGTAGGAATAGGTATACGTAGTAGGTTCAACGTTTGACATAACTCGCAACGTTGTAGTGGTACGAAGATTGAGTGTTGCACATGATCTGCAGCGTTGCAGACGTAAGGGTGGGACAAAATGTTCTGGACATTTGATATTGCAGGAATTATTGCGGAATATTTCGGCTTTTAATTTAGGAGGAATTTAGCATTTAGTGCACATTTGTCTGTAGATTTTTTTCCTGAATTAAATATAATTTTGTTGTATAGTTGTTAAATTTATATTCTGTATGTACCTAAATATTCTATAGATCTTTATAAAAACTAAAGTACTAAATATAATTTTGTTAATATTATTTTAGTCTTTTATTTAGAATGGCTTGAAAATTATAGTCTAAAAATAACAAAACGTATGGTACAATATTCACCTACCCCTCAACGCTAGTGGTGCGCCCGCAGGGGAGTCGTCGTTGAACTGTTTGCCGAAGCGACGTCTGCAACTATCTTTTCAGTCCAAAGTATTTTTAACCGACTTCAAAAGGGGTTCTCAATTAGACTGACTTCAAAAGAGGTTCTCAATTAGACTGTTTTATTTTATTTTTTTACGTGTGTTACCTCATAACTTCTTTCGTTATGAGCCGATTTTGATGATTATTATTTTATTGGAAAGCTGGTGCTTTCCATGTGGTCCCAATTTGATCAAGATCTGATCACTAGTTTTTGAGTTTTCTTCAATAATGCGTGTTCAATACATTTAATCTGATCAAGGTTCCGAAGATAAAGTGATGAAGTCGGTTTTTTGAGTTTTGTTTGCGTTTAATTATTTTACATATATTTATTTGGGTGGACGTCATCAAGACAACGTGTAGCTAACTGCAATGTGAGACTCGTTGGCCGTGTGATATAGGATGAGCCCAAGGGACGACTTCCTATATTGGGGGTTTGGTATCCAAGGTTAGGTTCTTCACTTTCCATCAGGTGAGATAGTGTTCAAATGCTTGCCTAACTAGCAAAAATAAAATAAATGGTGGTGTTGCTGGTAGGCATTGATAAAGAGATATATAGATGGATAGGTGTTTATTACGTGAAGGCTACATGATGAGTGACTTAGATGTCTTAATACGTTAGTGGTCTTATTAGCTAAATCAGGTGTTTACAAACTACAGCCGTAATAGTTCCAAACTATTCCAGCAGATGGCGTCACACGTCCACAACACTTTAATAATAAGGAAAGCATAATTTCATCGCTTAAGGTTGAGCTTGGGTAGCTCAGCGCTTAGAGCAATTGGGCATGCATCCTAGCCGGGTTCCTCAAGCGATATTTTTCTTTTCTAAATTTACTACTTCAGGGGCGACATACGTCAATGCGAGCACCTTTTTTAACCACAGCCAATCCCCCTTACACTTTTGCACATAAAGGTGTATATTGCGTGAATTACATCGTGGCGGTTACGCAAGGTCACGCGTCACGGTAATCTTTGATTTTTTATGGTTTTATTAAAATTTCGTGAAAACGCGCCTCGAAAAATAATAAGTTGAAGACATCATTCGTCTAGTAAATATACGTATATGAAATAACTTTCAGTGTTTTGATATAATATGGGAAAACGAAATGGTTACAAAAATACAAATTGATGTTATTTGCATGAGATTTGATATTTTTTTCCTTTATATTTATGAACTTTATGAATATTCTAAGCAGATGGCATCAGTTATCGTATCACACAGATTACGATGAATATGTTTATTTATCTAGTTTTATTATTAATACCGAGTAAAACAGTTACAAGAACACGCGGCTTAGATGAAGTTCTGGTATCGCCACCTTCAGTTACTAAATAAATATTAGAATAGTTCACTCACATGTAGATACTGTAATCTCATTCCTCATCCTCTTCGGCTGCGGTGGTGTCACCAGCAAGTCCAGGTTGAGAACACCTCCACATATTCTAAGAAACAAATATTCAATCAATAGTTTTTTGAAGTGAAAACTTCTTTAGCGGCGTTGTGTACTTTTTTGGGATGGGTAAAAAATGTTAAACTCGCGTCAGGACACGTGACCTGATCGAAAATTTGTAAGACGGAGGGAGAGTAGACCGCCGGCGCGGCGTAAGAGAGAAAGTAATATGCCCCTATCTTTCCACCGCGCGGCGAAAATGTATGCCTGCTCCTGCTGTTTACAACGTTAATATTCAAGTTTTCACTTCTGCCGGCACTCCCGGAGTGCAACCCGTTGTTTTTTTTTTTGTGAAAGTGTGATGCGGCCAAAGATTTCGCATGCTTGCCTAGAAGATACCTATTCACTCGAGACTTGAAGACTCCCAGATTATACCTGAGAGTTCCACTCCTTGGCTGTAATAGTTTGATTTCTGACAAAATAACCAGTTCACCGTAACGTTAGTGTAGGGGGAAAGGCACTAACGGTTAGTACCTTTTGGGGGAAAAGGTACTCTTAGTTAGTAACTTTTTTTAATGCAAAATAGGCAAACATTTGACCACTATCTCACCTGATGGACCCCTGTTTAGAAGGCGAACACTCACTCAACTAAACCAAAAGAGCATTTAATAATATATTAATTTTCTTCATGGTGTTCTTCACTCACCTGTACTTCCTAAGGTTTATTTCTCCGGCCCTGACTCTGAAGCTGCATTTCTTCAAATATTTCATAAAGTTTTGCTCTGAAAAGAAAACACGGGCTTGAGGTTAAAAAACCGCTAAAGCCGTTATCACGCCTTCTAATCGAGGGTCGTAGTTCCTCGAGCTGCTGGTGAAGACAACATATTTTTTTCTTACGGACTACATACTGCTGGCTGTGTTTCAAATCAAATCAAAATCGTTTATTCACATGGGCCCGGAGGCACTCATGAAAGTTAATGACTCTACTGCCAGATTCACAAAATTACAGCCATCTGTAGAAGAAAGAACCTGGCAAGGATTTTTTTTTTATGAACTTTTTTGTTGTCTTTCCTCTGCAACGTCACCGGACGGGAGGGCGAATGCAGATGGCGCGGCGCTCAGCCGTAGAAGAGAGGAGTAGGCAGTTTAGAGAGAGTAGAGCGCAAGGATCCCCTCGGTGGTCCTTGCGCTAGCTGCCTACATCTCTCTGGATAGGAGGTACGAGCCTCGGCTTGGACTGTTCCCAGGACAAGCGGAACGGGAGAGAAACATCTCATGTACATGAGAATACTGTTGATAGTGGGCCCTATGAATACGAAAAGTTCGATTAGATCGTTTTTGATCCGAGTTTGGAGAGACATGACTAGAGATTAGCCAGCGAGGACTATTTATCCTGTATGTGGAATGTGTACCGGACGATTGAAGAAAGCATCACGATTACATCCATGGTGACACTTCAACGTGCACAGTTATCTAGCTACCCTGCCCCGCAGTACAATACAGTAGCGTCACCACTCTTAGAAAAAGCTGTCGTCATAATCACCAAAAATACAGATAGATAAATTAGATAGATAAACTCTTTATTGAACACCTTAATTAAAACAAAAAACAAAAGAGAAAATAATTATTTACAAAAAAAGTATAACAATAGGCGGTCTTATCGCTAAAAGCGATCTCTTCCAGACAACCTTAATACATTCTGTTAACTATACTTGAGAGCTAGTAATTCTTGGTCTGGCGTGCTTACGATACTTGACCACATTATCACTTACCAACAGGTAATTATTGAAATTATTGATCGAGCGAAGCGTGAATTCTAAGTTGAATTGGGTGGTTTAGCACTTTGTCCGTCCGTCCGTCTATTAGAAGTATCTAGCGTTTAAATCATACAAGCAAATAGCTTCAAATTCTCATAGAATATGTAAAGTTATGGCCCAAAGCCAGAAAGGGCTATTAAAATATTTAATAAATATTGTATCAACCAATAATAAATTAAAACGAATCAATAAATAAACCCAGAATTAAAACGAATCAAGAAACAAAAGACGGTTTCGGTACGAAACACGTTATGTTTCGTACCGAAACCGTCTTTTGTTTTTGTTAGGATAGTTATGCTATCTTAAAGTGTAATTTATGAACGTGCCCTCACATAGACAAGCAATTGTCTATTTTTTGTGTGTTGGTAGCGAGTGTGGCGCGACATTGGGTGTCGTCTTGTCGGCCATTGACCCATTGGCGGGCATTGCGTGCGCGCCCGTTGAGATAACTACACGCATGCACTTGCGTATCAAGGTGCATGTAACTTTGTGGGCTGGTGTGGTCAAAGCACTTAGCCATCGCGTCGCGAGTGACCGATCCTTACCAACAAAAACATAAACTGTGCTGTGTTTTACGATATTGTGACTAGCTTAAAGAAAAACTTGAACAGCGACCTATATACCTACCGCGGGACACGAGGTCCCAGTGTTGTTACCTATGCCCTAGCTGGAATCATCACCCCCTGGATATAAGCACATGGACGCACCCCCGAGATGGTGTGCCGGACTTCCCAAGTAAGTTCGCATGCCCACTTTAGCTACCCAACAACGTATAAATTATCACTATGTACATATTTCAATTACTTTTATAGCTGTTCTCTGAAATTGAAATAAAAAAAAATAATTAAATAAATGAAAATGTTAAATTAAACACTTACCATTTGTTTCAGCAAGGTGGGTTCGAGGATCAGGCATGAACGGAGGCTCGCTCATGTTCAGTTCATCCAAGTCATCTTTTTCTTTTTCATTTTTCAAAAATCTGTAAAAAGTAACTAGTTTTAAGTTTGTTTTAAGTTTTTTTTTTTTTTTCAGTGTGTCTAGCTGAAAAAAAGAAAAATTTCGTCGTCGATTTTGTATTTTTTTCCATTTATAATATTAGTAGGATAACTTGCGCTTCTTCGTGTGTTAATGTATAATAATGATGGATTATTAATCGTACTTATTGAACGTGCATGAGGGCAAATCGTACTAAGTAGATTTGCCCTCATGATATTTTTTTTTTTTCTCATCGTGATTTTCGCTTTCGCTCCAAAACTCCAATAGAAGTTCTAGTAAAGTTTCTTTATAAGGCATGACTTGAATGACCGGACATTGGCTCTTTTACTTGACTTTGACTGTGAAATGTCTTGGACTTAAAGAATCAAATATGTCTTAATGAATTTAACACTAACTAAATACATAAAAATAGCGAAGCCAAAAAAAAACAGCTTATGGACTATTTAACCGATTTATTAAATAATTTCAGTTTAATATGCGTGGAATTCTTTGCGAATAAACATAAACGCTTTCACATCCACTAACCCTCACTAACTCCGATGATTTGTGTCGTGGGTGCCGGAAACTTTCATATCACACACACACTCACACCTAGAACCAGAAACACATGTATACATAATAAAAACTAGGGAGTGTCGTAAAGACACGTTAGAAGTAAAACTTTTGTATTACAGGGAAACATTTTAATTGCTCATCACAGTGTTCACCGCCACCACTTTTCTCTTTTTTTTATTCAAGATAGGCAAACTTTTGACCACAATCTCACCTGATGGTAAGCGACGATGTGGTCGATGATGGAGCAAGCTTGCCTAGAAGATACCATTCACTCGTGACTTGAAGACTCCCATATTGTACTCGTCAGGAAACACGGACTCAGGCAAGGAGTTCCATTCCTTTGCAGTTCACACAATGAATGTGGAAGCAAAACGCTTCGTGCGCTTAAGGAATGTCTACCATGTAGCGGTGTCGCTTAGCAGTTTGTCTGCTTATCCGATGATAGAACGGGGATGGGGGGGAACTAGAACCTTGGCACACTCCGAAATGTATTCGATAAAAAACCGAGAGACTAGCTACCATGCGGCGACGATCCAAGCTCTGAGGCTTTGAATTTGTCAGCTTCTTGCAACCAATCAGTCTCATGGCTCTACGCTCAATGGAATCAAGAGTCACACAAAAAGGTTGCGGAACAATATTTTAAAGCCCTCCCGTAAGAAATTTTCCTTCAATAAAAAATCTGTAAGAATCAATAAAAACTCACACGTTTGCTTTCAAAAAGGCCTCTAGGGCTCGTATTTTCTCTCTCGTCTCCTTATAGAATAACACTCTCTTTTCGTCTTGTTCCTTCTTTAGTATAATTATATCTGCGAGCTCTTTCACGTTGAAGTCGTAGAGATCTAAATGAGAGAGTAAGTGAGAAAGAAAAATGACAATTAGTGGAAGATTGCGGTAGGAGTTTAGCCGCGAAAGTGAAAAAATGGCGCTGTTGATTTTGTTTAATTTTCCAAACCTTGTGATTCTTCGAGTGTTACTGTGTAATAATGGTGGATTATTAACCGTTAATACTTAGTAAACGTGCATAAGTGTAGGCAAATCATACAAAGTTGAAAAGCGTGATTTTGCTCCCGCTCCAAACCTCCAATAGAAGTTCTAGTAAAGTTTTTACCACTTTACTAGGACATGAGTTGACTATGACTGGACCTTGACTCTTTTACTTGACTTTGACTACGACTTTTGACTAGGACTTTTGATAAGAAATACACATGAAATATATTATTACACAGGCACAAGATTGCGAAGCCAAAATCATAAAAAAAGCAAATAATTTTGCGCCTTACGTAAAAAGTTTTGACTCATTTATTATTGAAAGATATAAGTTCCGCCATCTTGTTTCTTAGCAAGTTTTAAACTAGGCAATGGCGGTGTTTAATTTTGACAACTATTTAAGCATTACTAATCGCTAAATCGCATTTATGAATGAAATTTTTGTTAAACTGTAAGCAATTGATTAATAAAATAATTTTACGCAAGCAAAGCTTAAAAAAACCGACTTCACGCTTTATCTTCGGAACCTTGATCAGATTTAATGTATAAACACGCATTATTGACTATAACTCAAAAACTAGAGATCAGACCTTGATTAAATTTAAATGGGACCACATGAAAAGCACCAGCTTTCAAATAAAAAAAGAATCATGAAAATCGGCTCACAACGAAAGAAGTTATGAGGTAACTTTTGCAGTCAGGTAAACGAGAACATCGTCAAAGTACCCATTATTCGTCACACAAAATAGGCATTATTGATGATATTTCAAGAACTACTGATTAGATCTTGATCAAATTTAAATGTGATCAATTAGAAAGCAACATCTTTCAAACTAAAATAAAATATTCGAAATCGGCTCACGTGGAAAGAAGTTATGAGGTAACACACATAAAAAAAAAAAACAGTCGACTCGACTTTTGGGAAGTCGGTAAAAAATTAGGAGAAGACTGATAAGTTTTAAAATATCTTGAGTTGTTATTTAGCGCTCACCGAGATTGCAAAGTAACAGACAAGCAATTTTAAACCTTTGTACGCAAGTTATAAAGTCTGTTACATTTGGAAAGCGTTTCTTTTGATAGAATAGAGACGAAGCGTTTTGGTTTATGGCTAGGGGGGCGGAAGTCGATTTGTCTGTAGGTCGATCGTACATTAGGGGCCGTTCAAGTATTACGTAAGCACTATAGGGGGGGTCTTTGTTTTGCTTATTTTTGATGACATGGGGGTTAGGGGAGTCTAGATGATGATTACGTCATCCGTAGTTATTTACTTTTTTACACATATAGCAACTCACACATTGTCTATGCTTGAAAACGAAACGCATTTTCGGGGATTCCCACGAATAATGTATACGTTTAGGTATTTTCTTATTTCTAGAATTAAGTAATAAATAAATAACTTCTGCTCATGAATCAATAAAAAAACAATACAGTAAGTAAATAATAGGTTTTTTTTTTTTATTTGTGACAGGCTAGTGTTTGACCACTATCTCACCTGATGGTAAGTGACGATGTGATCGAAGCTGGTAAACACACTAGACCTGGAATACGCAGGCTCTCAAGGATAACTGCCGGAACACAGGTAATAGAAAAATGTTTACGTAAGCATGGGGGGGAGGGGTAAGAGCTTTGCTTAATTTTTCTGACAAGGGGGACGGGGGGTAAATAAATGTATTAATCTGCTTACGTAATACTTGAACGGCCCCTTAGTGAAAATCAGTTCAGTAGTTCTTACCAACGTATCTGTCTGGCAAGTCGGCAGTCAGTGGGTAAGTTTTGCTGCTCTCGCTAATTAGATCAATACTGGTTCTGGCAGCTCTTACTCCCACGCAGCTCCCGTTTATTATAGTTGGTAGCTTGACATGGACTTTCATTGCTGGGAAGGATAATTCTACGGGCTCCCTGGAAATAAGATAATAATAATTATCATATTTGCATACTTATGTATGGTGAGTGTTGGGTTTGGCAGAAAAAGCATGAAAGTAAGATAAATGCTGTGGAAATGAAAGGGCTAAGAAGTATAGTTGGAGTGACTCTGATGGACAAAAAAAAAAACAACAAACACATTCACACTCACAGCCCCACACTAAGTTCAAAGACTTGTATCGGGGGTGCCGGAAACATTTACATACCACACACACAATCACACCCAGAACCCGAAGCACAAATCTCTGTTGGGAAGGAAAAGTGTGCTCCTGCCGGGAATCGAACTCAGGACCCACGGCACAGAGGGCAGACACTTGCCCACCGCGCCAACTGGGTCGTCAAAGTGAGGAATATTGTGATTAGGGAAGATTGCGGTGTGGTAGAAGATGTAGTGACAAAGACTGAGAAAGGGATGGTTTGGATATGTAGAGAAGATGGATGAAAGAAGCAGCAAGCAGATTTATAAGGCAAGTATGAATGGGAAATTTGGTAAGGGTCAATCTAGGCGAACGTATCACGACAAGATCGAAAACGTTTTAAAAAAAGGCCAGGTCATAAACGAACCATTTACATATCACACTCACAATCACATCCAGAAAAAGAAGCACAAATCACCCCAAAGGAAGGAAATTTGTGCTGCTGCCGGGAATCGAACCCAAGACCCACGGCGTAGAGAGCAGAGACTTGTCCACCGCGCCAATTTGGTCGTCAACACAAACCATCAGGGGACCACCAGTTGTGTAAATGAAAGAGCAGCTGGACTCACGGAACAGGTTCCGACGGCTTCAGTTTCCTCGTGGGGAGCCTCACAGCCACCCACAGTTCCAGCCGAAGCCCGTTAAACTGGCGCTGGTAAGTTGCCAGCTTGATGCTCTCCCAGTTTAGGTGCTTCTCCATGTCTCTGAGCATCGTGTAGGAGGCCATTTGAATAGTGGCCGACAGTTGCGATCGCATTGCGCTACGAACCTGTTAATGATTTTTTTGCGGGAATTAAAATTAGAATTAGATTAGTTTAATTAATATGTATTTATTACAAATACTTAGTATACAATCTGTAACAAAAAGGTAATAGGTAATACTTGGTGGTGTGTATGTGAATCGTGCCAGGAATCGTCTGCCAGAGAAAGAAAGTTGAAATCCGAGAGAAGAAAATTTCATACAAGATTAAAAAAATATATTTTTCAAATATTTTTGACAGCCCTACGGCTACATCTGTGGCGCGTGACCTTGACCTTTGTTATGGTCACCACTATCAGACATCGAGGTCCAAAGACTATTTAGTGTAAAACGGTAGCTGATGAAATAGGGTTGTAAATGATATAATTTTTCAGAAAGTATTTTTTTTTATTATACAATCTATAAAGATATAATAAAGTAATAGTATATAAATTCATCATAATTCAATATTCCTGCTGCTGCTGCGAATTTAGAAGTTCCTGTTAGACTCTATACATGTTGGTAGATGCGTGGCTTGAGTATTACTACACCTTTTTGTTACACATTGTAGATAGGCAAGCATTTGATCTAACATTAAAATTATACGTGCATTAATTGTACATATTACGTATCTGTTTATATAGATCAATTAATCGGTTACTTATTTCGTGGAGTTCGTGTTTATCCGTCCATGTCTTGTTACGTCGATGGCTATGAGATAGAAAAGTGGCTTACTTCATTGTAGCTCTTCAATTGCTGAGCTGTATATATTCTTGAGTTCGCCAGGACTGCCTCCAACATTACTAGCATCTGTGAAGAAGTTAATTTTTAATATTGAGCAATAAGTTCTTAAAATCCGTGAAGGCGTGACTATGGGATAGGACTGAAAATAAGTGACTATGGTCTAACCTTAGTCGTATGGTGAGTCGTGACCGTGATGATATACATGACACTTACAACATCACATTTCCCTTTCTTTTAATTTTTCATTCAATGACAAGGATGCATGGAAGCAAAATGCACAAGCGCTTTCTAGCGACTACATAATATATATATACCTAGATTAATATAATTCATGTATTAGGCCTTCACCCATTCTGGGGTAGATTAAATAAAAACTAAGTAACTATAAAACTAAATACTAAGATTAAAATACACAAGATACACATAAAAGTTTAAACTAAATAAGAGAACAATAAATAACATAGAAATAAACAAATTAAAACTAGCACATACATAGACTTTAAGAAATGTAAAATTTACTGGAAATAAAAAGGCTTTTTTATTTTTATTATATTTTATTAGTGTCTAAGAATTATTTAAAAAAAAATATGAAAAAATGCGCCGCCGAGTTTCTTGCCAGGTTCTTCTCGAGATGGCTGTAATTTTGCGAATTTGGCACTAGAGTCATTAACTTTCATGAGTGCCTCTATCCTCGGGGCCCATGTGGATAAACGATTTTCATTTGATATTACTTGTTTTATTTTTAATTATTTATGTACTAAGATTTAATTTATTTTGCTTGATGTCAGAGAGGCAAGCATTTGGCCGAATTTTGATAACAATTTGTGTTATGACACATACAATAAATACTACTGATGATAATAAATGCATTTTATTTCTTTCTTTCATCAAAAGCCTTAATTTTTTTTATGCATACAGATTAACAGCCCCAAATAAGTTTAAAGACTGTGTCGTGGGTGCCGGAAAAAAATCACATCACACACACAATCACAACCAAAACCGGAAACAAATTTCCCTTGGGAAGGAAAATTGTGCTCCTGCCGGGAATCGAACCCAGAAGCCACGGCGCAGATGGCACAGACCTACCCAAAGCGCAAACTGGGTCGCCAAAGTCGAGGTTTTAATGTTTTTAAGGACTAATGTTAGGTACTATTGATATCTCATAGAATATAAAATATTGTTCTTATCGCTTGATAATCGATACTTTGACTATGCTATTATAAAAAGACAGTGGTGGATTCAGGATTGTCGTTTGGGGGGCTTGACCCAGCTAAGGATATATTTTGCCACTGCAGCAATAATTATCTCGAGACAAGATTTGTCATGGAGGAACTCAGGATGTAGTGGGTTCCCTGTCGAAATACATAATATTAATCCTCATAATTTTGATACAAACAAAAATTCTTTACATAAGCATTATTCATCATAATGTTACAATACATACTTTTATAATATCTATTTTTTTTATTATGTCCAATTTCTGAAACATTGAAACTAAAAAACACACAAACGATAATAATTCATAAAGCTTAAAAACTACAACATTTTTCACCACAACTCTTAACATAAATGAAAATACTCATAAAGAAAAATATGAAAAATTATGTTATGACAAGCGACGGTATCCCGATGTAGGATGGCTTGATCCCCTTAGCCCCCCGTCCTGAATCCGTCACTGCAAAAAGCACAGTACTAACATAGTAGATATTTCTACTATGGTACTAACCGGCAAAGCTTCCGTACACCGTTTCTCCAGCTCGTCGTCATCTGAGGTAGTGTTGAGCTGCCACAGGTGGAGGTAGGTGTTCATCTGAGTGACCACTCGGGGGTCCGGGAGACCGTCGCATCGCAGGTACTGTTGCCACTGGAATTAACATTGTTCAATAAATAACAAGGTACATGTGTGAGCCTATCCTTATTCCACCGTTTAGACACTGTAGAAACAAATTTGTTTCTACTATGGTTTAGATTTTGGAGAGTATGCGCAGGAATTACACGAGTTAATTCCTCCATGCCCGTTTTACCATCTAACTAATAAATATATATTATCATTATGTATATTATTTACATGTATTCCTATATTTATACATTTATTATCCTTATATTTTTCAAATATATTTACTGCACAGCCACCCTACTCTCTGCACCTCCAGGATGACTGGCAGAATGCTGTTCTAGCATTAAGTCCTCCTTGTACTTTGTTGTTTTGTGCAAAAGTATTAAATAAATAATAAACAAACTGTCAAACGTCATCCATATGGTTGAAATATCTCTTCTCGAATCGTTTCGCTTCTACATATATCATCCGTATTACGAAGGAGTGGATCTCATTGCCTTCGCCCTTGTTCCCCGAACGGTATAATCTGGGAGTCTTCAAGTCAAGAGTGAATGGGTTCTTCTAAAGAAGCATGCTACATTTTCAGCCGCATCATCAAGACTCCCATATTGTATTTATCAGGGAACACAAGGTAAGGAATTCAATGCTTTTGCAGTTCGCATAATGAATGTGGAGGCAAAACGCTTCATCCGCATTTGTGGAATATCTACGATATAGCGATGTCGCTTAAGAGTCTTTCTCGATGTCCGATAATGGAATGGGGATGGGGGAATTTGATTGTGTAATTCCGTTGCACACTCTCCGAAATGTATCCGATAAAATACTCGAGAGACTACCTTAAATATAGTTATCAGTTTTCACGAAAACTTGAGAGACGATTACCAACCAACTTCATGGCCTCGCTTTTATGTGTGCGAGCGCATCGTAAAATTCACCTTCATATTTTTTCCCGAACGCGCCACAAAAAGTAACTTTAAAAAAAAATACTTAAGAAAAATTTAACATATGAAAAACGAGCTTACTTCTTCTTGCATCTGCTTTTTGGTGACGTAATTAAACTTCTGCTTTTCGAATTCTGAAAAATAAAAATGGTAGGTGCAATATTCAGGTGGTGATGGATACCACAATTTCATATAAAACCCGTGTTATTGTAACCGTTTTACTCAACATTCATAATAAAACCAGATAAATAAAAATATTCGTCCGTAGGAGGATACCCCTTAAGTCTGACTCCCTACACGTGGTCCCCGGGTGGTGCTAATCAGGTGACATTTGAGAGGTGGTAGAGCATTTTGTGAGTTGCTCGCCTGGCTTGCTACCAAAGTAGCTTACCACCATCAAGTTCAAAGTCTGCCGCCAAGCCAAATACGGTGTTCCGGCAGTTATGCTTGAGAGCCTGCGTATTCCAGGTCTAGTGTGTTTACCAGCTTCGATCACATCGTCACTTACCATCAGGTGAGATAGTGGTCAAACACTAGCCTGTCACAAATAAAAAAAAAAAAAAAAAAAAAATATTCGTCGTAATTTGTGAGATACGATAAAATATTCCTTTTCTTAAAAAAGGGAAAAAATATCAAATCTTATGCAAATAACATCAATTTGTATTTTTGTAACCATTTCGTTCCGCCATTTTATATCAAAACACTGTGAAAGTTATTTCATATGGGTTATTATTAAA
Organism: Lomographa bimaculata; assembly: GCA_948107665.1. Taxonomy (NCBI): domain Eukaryota; kingdom Metazoa; phylum Arthropoda; class Insecta; order Lepidoptera; family Geometridae; genus Lomographa; species Lomographa bimaculata. The sequence continues at coordinate 8,854,666 of OX403614.1, forward strand.
TGCTGCCGTTTGGTGAAGTCACGGCACATACATACAACACACACATAGACAGGTATGAATAAACAAAACAATGAGGAAAAAACGAAACGAAACGAATTAATATAGTCGCTGTAACATTAGTTTAAATAATAACAATTAATAATTAAAAAAAAACCTTTTACATGTAAAACTACCTGTCACTAACTACCTATTTAGTTGAGCTAAAACTACATTCAGCAGAATTTGATTACCGATTAAATTGTTTGTACAATCTACAATAAACTACACAGTAAAGTACCTATTTGTGAGATGGCGGGAGAGCACTGATATCCTACACACAGGGCAACCTAGTTAGGAGTTAGGGTTTATCCATGTACACAACAAATATCTGATCAGCATAGTTTATTTATGAACCACCTGTATAAGCCAAGTTATAATATAAGATGCTGTGTTGACACACAATAGTGTTCCTACTATTACTATAGCTAGTTATAAGTACATAGAGTGTTACAAATTAGTTAAGTTTTTGTCCAAAAAAAAAGACTTTTCATGTTTCATTTTTCATTCGCTGTCAGCATAGTGTGTAATTGAAACATCTCCGTTTCAGCTTGGGCAAAATTGCTTTCGTATGTCCGGCGGATTTCCGTTTGGTTTCCTCTAAAGGTCGCATTTCTCAACCAATTCTCGTGAAATTTTGTGAGGAAGTTTAATATTTTTGTAAAATTTTTTGTCGATTTTTTCAAAATGGCGGTGATATTAGGATTTGAAGACGTAAATAAACATATATCAAGGTCGATTACGCGCTATACATTTTACCTTTAAAGCGCCCCCGGCGGCCATCGTGAGCCGACAAAGTATTATATGTATATACATCGCTCCGAGTACTACAAGATGGTGAAACGCGTTTTTATCATAAAAATACGTTTCCGACTCTCCTCAGACCGGGCTGAATCGTACCAGTAGTTGAACGATTTTAGATGTAAAATTTTTATAAACGGTGTCCACACCGTCTTGGTATTAGAACGTTCTCAGTTTTGCCGCGAACGTGAAAAAATGACGTTGTTGATTTTGTGTAATTTTCCAAAACCTGTGATTCTTCGAGTGTTAATGTGTAATAATGGTGGATTATTAACCGTTAATACTTAGTAAATGTGCATAAGTGTAGGCAAGTCATACAAAGTTGAAAAACGTGATTTTCGCCTTCGCTCCAAAACTCCAATAGAAGTTCTAGTAAAGTTTCTACAACTTTACTAGGGCATGACTTGACTATGACTGACTACTTGACTTTTACTGTGACTTGTGACTAAGACTTTTATTACGAAGAATAGAAATTGTTAATATTTGTTTAATATTTCGACTGAAGGCCTATGCATCCATGGTCATGAAATAATAAAAAAAAAATTAGATCGTTCAATATGGGATTGAAATATATCTCTCTCTTAAACACACCCATCTCTCTCACATGCGATAGCGGGGCGCGCGCCTCGGGCGCTTAGTATATCATATCCCTTATAAAGACCCCCATATTAGTTTTTCATCAATATCTTTAATGTACAGACATCGGCCTGTTACAATTTTATTGTAAGTATAGATAAAATTGAAACTTACTATGCATGTACATACATGTCTTCTGGAGGATATATCTCCTGATCTCCTGTTCAGCAGTATCAGTGGCGAGCAGTTCATTTCGCTCTCTTTCAAGCTTTATCCGCTTCTCTTTCGCACCCGCCAGGATTGCTTGCCTGTTAGAAAGAGACAGAATGAGTTCATCAGGACCAGTTGAGACGTAGGACGTTAAAATGTTTTTTGCAAAATAAAAATGCTACAAATTTTAAGGACTAACAAATTAAAAAAATAAGAATAAAATCTTTTACACTCAAAGCCCCACACTAATTTCGATGAACTACGTCGCAGATGCCGGAAACATTCACATTACACACACAATAACACCCAAAACCAGAAATACATATTTCCCTTGGGGAGAAAATTTGAAAAAAACGGGAATCGAACTCGATGCTCGTTGCTTAGACTTAGCGTCATGGGTCCTGGGTTCGATTCCCGGCAGGAGCACAATTTTCCTTCCCAAGGGAAATGTATGTTTCTGATTCTGGATGTGATTGTGTGTTTGATATGTATATGTTTGCGGCATCCACGATACAAGTCCATGAACTTAGTATGGGGCTGTGAGTATGAATGCGTTTGTTTTAAACAAAAAACTGACACAATCGGCCATTCTTCCAAAACCGTGTTACTTATTGTAATTAGCAATTATTCGACTAATTAATACCCACACACACACTTTCAAACAACAACGCCGGAGACTTGAGGTACCCACGAAAAAAATCACGAGATTTTTACCGACTTCAAAACGTCATACAACAAACGTGTTTTTTTTTTTGCTTGTTTTTGCTCGTTATTTATAACGGCAACAGGAAGACGTATTCACAGAATATTTCGTTATTGTATATTCACTTTAAAAACAAATAATTAAATTAAAATAAAACAAATATTTAAGAGGAGCTCCCATAAAACAATCGTGACTTTTTGCCGTTTTTATAGATGGTACGAAACTCTTCGTGCGCGAGTCCGATTCGCACTTGGCCGGTTTTTTTATATATTTTTATTCTCGATAGGCGGCAAGCATTTGACCACTATCTCACCTTATGGAAAGTGACGATGTGGTCGAAGATGGAGCATGCTTGCCTAGAAGATATATGTTCACTCGAGATTTAAAGACTCCTAGATTGTACTTAACGGGAAACAGACTCGGGCAAAGAATTCCATTCCTTAGCAGTACGTATCCTACTAATATTATAAATCCGAAAGTTTGTGTGTAAGTGTGTAAGTATGTTTGTTCCCTCTTCACGCTTTAACGGCTGAACGGATTCGGATGAAATTTGGAATATACATAGATTATACCTAGGATTAACACATAGGCTACTTTTTAACTTGATAATAGCGGGCGAAGCCGCGGGGCACGGCTAGTAATAAATGTGATTTTAATACAGCAAATATAGTCTCATTTGCTTGGTATATACGAGTAGTAGAAAATTACCATTGGCTAGATAGTAAAGGAACGTTACTAACATACTTAGTTATTAAAAAATATTAGGAACACTAAAACTGATAAAAGTAACACAACACTAACTATACTAAACCTCAACACCGGTATACTAAATCTAAAAAAGTCTACATAGTTATTAAAAAAACTTGAGAGGTGTCAAGGGACACCCGGATGGAACGAAGTTCAATTTCCGTCTAGCCCCCTTTCGCAATGCGCGATAACGAACTTTCGTTCCAAAATTAAAAGAAACATGCAAAAACCAACATCCCGCGGTGTTCCCAGGCGGTCACCCATCCAAGTACTGACCGCGCCAGACGCTGCTTAACTTCGGTGATCGGACGAGAACGTGGTATGGCTTACAACTATAGCAAAAAGTTTCGTTACAAATTTTGGTCCTAATTTTTTCCGTCTTGCCCCCTTTTGCAACGCACGGTTCACAAGGAAAGAAGTTATGAGGTAACTTTTGAATTCGGTCAAAAACGAGAAGATCGTCAATATAATCCACAGAATACGCATTAGTTTTATTATTATTGATCAAATTTAAATGGGACCAAATAGTAAGTAACATACTAGAAATAAAAAAAAAATCGAAATCGGTTCACGGGGAAAGAAGTCATGAGGTACACATAAAAAAAAATACAGTCGACTTGAGTACCTCCTCCTTTTTTGGGAAGTCGGTAAAAATAGGGATATTTGCCCCTCTCTCCCCCACGTGAGGTTGGGTGAGGCTCGGTTCGACCCATCACATAATTCGTGGACGCTAACTATACTATACTTTGTTATTAAAAATCTAAGAACACTAAATCAAACTCTAAAATATGAAACTAACGAAATACATGATAAGTATATAAATATCATAAAACATCCCGTTATTGACACTGTAGGGTATGCTTATAGATAAGCCATATACATGATTGAGATACATAATCTAGGGCACGTTACATTATGATAACATGATATATATAAGATAAGTTAATGACTACGTGATATGATTATTAATATAGAGTTGTTCTAGAGTAAACACTGGCCTCGATTCTGATGTCACACACTAAATTAAATTTAAACTATTTCTGTCTCTTACAAAATAAAACACAAGACAGAGATAGCATGAATTTTAGTGCTGTCACGCTAGTTTATCAATTAAAATATGAACAGCAGAAGCAGAAAGGCGCTTGTTTTTGGTCAACACCAATACAACACATACTCGACTAAGCTTGCATAGACATCTAAGTTCTGACTAACTTGACAGCACAGCAGTATGCTATCTCTGTCTTGTGTTCCTATTTTGTAAAAGACAGGAATAGTTTAAATTTAATTTAGTGTGTGACATCAGAATCGAGGCCACTGTGTCTGGTATAGTTTAGGTAAAATCTCGGGACTTAATCGCGCTAAAAAATCTATTTTTATTAACTTCGACGTTTCTGGTCTGTTTCCCTTTATCATGGACATCCCCCCAGCACCAAGGAGATAATACAGATAAAAACATTTATAGTGAAAGTGTTCATAGTAGCTTAAAAACACATAGAAGTCAATGATGATGGAACAAAGATAATGATCTCAGAGAAAAAGAGAATAAACTAACTTCTCCGCCTCCTTCTCGATCCTCCATTCGTCGATCCTGTCCTGGAGCCAAGCTTCCCGTTCCTTTTTGGCCATTTTCTTCCAATTCTTCGGCTGTTCATAATTAGTCATTACGTGACGTCTCTCAGCTTCGGTTATGTCGGCCATTTTGGCAATAAAAAATAGTATTTCTTCTTTTCAAGAATTTTAAATGGCAGATTTGTATCTATCTCGATTACTTATTCACTGTTTAGTTGAGGCAAATAATTATGAAACGTGTTAACTGCATTTTTTTTACTAAGCTTTAGACATTGTATTAATTATTAATTATTCATATTTGAACTCACGAGTCTATGCCCGGATCATTGTTAGGCATTAACGGAGCCGTAGCCAACGCTAAGTGACTCTTTGGTATTATTACGTTTGAATATACGACAGATCTTATTATTATTATTATAATTATGTATTTTTAGAAACTAAGAATTATTATAATTCACATTTTAATTTATTTCAACCACTATTTTTCTCACCACCATTTAGCTTTTCCATTGTATAAGCCCCTGTTCATTATTTATTTCTATAACATGGCATTTATTTTGGCCTTTTTTATTAATGAGCATTTTTTTTTTAATTTTTCGAAGTACTTAAGTTGATTTTATTTAACCATCGTATTATATACTTAGAACACTATTGTAATGCAAATGCTTTATTAGAAAAATATTTATTAGTGTTTATTGATAGAAAGATTATTGCACAACGTAAAAGGTACTATACTAGTACAAAGTTGAACTTAATGCATTTTCTTCCAGCAAACCTATGTGTAACGCAACATATATTATTTCAATAGGAAATCACATTTGAACAGACAACAACAAAAGCAACAAAGGCACGTCTTTGCCATCGAATTTTCTTCAGACACTGCCTTTGTACGAAAAAGAATCGTGTGAAATTGTAATATGAAACCGAAAAGAAAAAGAAATATAAGAGGGGTGGATTGTTTATGAATCGTAAAAAGAATATCGGGACATGATTTGTTTTTAATCGGGTGAGCTAAGGGAGACAGTACACAAGATGGGCGTATCGTTTATTGAAGTTTTGAAGTGAAACAATTATGGGATTTTAATGAAAAAAAAGATAGCCCTCTGTGTAGGGGATGCATGGAGGAAAACGAAACCGTAGAACGAGTAATAGCTCAGTGCACTGTCACTGAAGAAATTAGAGCCACCACTGGAATGCTAAAGTGACAGTCCACAAAACCTAAAGACTTACAGCGATCAAATGCAAGTTTCTTCACCACTGCATCGGTTATGGCAGCACCCCAAAACCACACTCGGTTATTTTAAGGAGCTGGGGTGGATAGGGTAGTTATTGGCAGAGGGAAATGCACAATACACCACAAGAGAGACGTCAGTGCAGGTTTTACCCCCCTTTGAATAAGAAGAATAAGAATGGGCTTTGAAATTTCGATCCCCAACCTTATGTGTAACGAAAAGTAGTGTGATGAATCATAAAAATGTTTCCCTGTAAATCCAAGGTATAATTTAGTTTTCCTAATACTCTTTTAAGTGCATGATTAAAGAAAGTGACGATGAAATCGAGGATAAAGTATGCTTGCCATTGCGTATTCATTCTAGTCTAGAATTGAAAACTCCTCAATGAGTTCCACTGTTTATGTGCTTAGTCGATGAAAGTAGAAGCGGAATGCTTTAGGCCTATAGGAGTTCTTATATGTATCGAAAATTCTAAACGTAAGGGTGTCGTATTGCATAGTTTACAGGGAAACATTTACATATTCATCACAGTTTTCATTTCTACTTTTCATTACACAAAAATCTTTTGGATCAAAATTTTAGAGTCCATAAGAAAATTCACTTAAAAAAAGGCATTTGTATAGCTCGAAATAGAATACGCAAGAAACAGACGTACAATTTGATTCGATACGAATTAAATTGTCCAACTTAATAATGTGTTGGGTCCCTTACTATCGTTCTGACATAAAATACTTTTGACGTGATATATTACTCTTTAAGTAGACGTCATAGCGTGTCAGGCCAGTTATTCTTTGTTTAGAGTAGACGCTGCACGACTCATGCACGAGTAATTTTTTTTGTTATTTTGGGTTCGCAATCTTTGTGCATTTAGCCAGTGTCATAGTGTCAAGTGATGAATAATTTTCAAGTATGCTTGAATGTGTCATGAATATACACCCTAGTTACAATCTAAGTCAAGTAAAATAGTAATGATCCAGTCATAGTCAAGTCATGCCCTAGTAAAGCGGTGGAGACTTTACTAGAACTTCTATTGGAGTTTTGGAGCGAATTTGTCTCTTAAGTTTTTGTGAGAACTGATACCTATGTTCGAGGTAGTCATGTTCATCACCGATTACCCAAAAAAGGAGCAGGTACTCAAGTAGACTGTATTTTTTTTTATGTGTGTTACCTCATAACTTCGCTCCACGTGAGCATATTTCGATTTTTTATTTTATTTTGAAAGATGTTGCTTTCTAATTGGTCCCATTTAAATTTGATCAAGATCTGATCAGTAATTCTTGAAATATCGTCAATAAAGCCTATTTTGTGGACTACTTTGACAATGTTCTCGTTTAACCGACTTCAAAAGTTACCTCATAACTTCTTAAAGCGGAAGTCGGTTTTTTTAAGCTTTGCTTGCGTTTAATTATTTAACACGCTTTTATTAGCTTCACCTGTATGTATGTATGTTTGTGTTACCAACTCCTTTGGGTTTGATTTTGACCCACTTCAAACCGTCAGATTTAATTTCAGCTTCGTAGATTTATCGAGGACCGATGACAATACAAAAAATATGTATTTTTTTTTTATTTATAAAGCGTGTTTTTTAGTTTTTTTAAACTATTATATTTATTATTCACAAACAAAAATTGATTTTTAGTTATTTTTGTTTTGTTACGCTAAAGTATAATTTCTTATGTGGGTACGTATTTTAAGTACCCACACACGTTTTTATATGGTGGGTAGGCAACCATTTAGTCCTGATCTCACCTGATGGAAAGCGACAATGTGGTCGACGGTGGGGCATGCTTGCCTAGAAAACACTCGCTCACTCTTGAAGAAAAGGCTTATGTCATACTTATCGGGATACAAGATATTAATACTAGATACATGCATAAAATTACAGTGCGCGAATTTAGATTAAGCAAAACGAATACATTTTTTATGGCAAATGGGGTTAGATTTTACAATAAAATTCCTAAAATCGTAACTGAATTACTATTGGGAAAGTTCAAATCTGTAATAAAACGGGCATTTATTAAGAAAGCTTACTATAAAACGATCGACTACATTAATGACAAGGATGCATTGAGGCAAACTGCACAAGCGCTTTCTAGCGACTACCATAATATACATATACCTAGGTTAATATAATTATGTATTAGAGAAATGATAGAAATGATAAAAAAAAAATTAAAACATGCGGCGCCGCCGAGTTGCCAGGTTCTTCTCGGGATGGCTGTAATTTTGGGAATTTGGACGACGAGTCCTTAACTTTCATGAGTGCCTCTTTGGGCCCCATGTGAATAAACGGTATTGATTTTGATTAGATCGAAGGCGGGGTGTTCCATTCCTTGAAGTCAAATTCAAATTCAAAATCGATTTACATGGGTAAAAATTATGAATGAGGGAATAAAATTCAGATTGTGAAGAGGCACTCATGAAAGTTAATGAATCTACTGCCAGATTTGCAAAATTAGTCTTCTTGAACCTGGTTACTTAAACTCGGCGGCGCACATTTTTATTTTCTACCGACTTCACAAAAAAGGAGGAGGTACTCAAGTCAACTGTAATTTTTGTTTTTTTATGTGTTACCCTGTTACCATAACTTCGTTACACATGAACCGATTTTTTATATTTTTTTTTGTTTGAACGGTTTTGTTTTTTAATTGATCCCATTTAAATTTGATAAAGATCTGATCAGTTGTTTTTAAAATATCTTCAATAATGCGTATTTAGTACATCTAATCTGATCCAAGTTCCACTAATACAAGAATTATATAAACCTAGGTATATCTATATTATGTAGTCGCCAGAAAGCGCTTGTGCAGTTTGCCTCAATGCATCCTTGTCATTAATGAAGTCATATATAGTAAGCTTTCTTAACTAAGTACTGCGTACCTTGGGAAAGTCAGGTATGACTTCCACAACACCCTTGTCTTTCTTCCCCTTTCCCTTCCCCTTGCCTTTCTTCTTTCTGTCGACTTCTTCCTCTTCTACAACTTTCTTTACTTCTTCATCACCAAACTCTATAATATAGTATTGTTTTTTTTAATACCGAATATAAATGAAAACTGAACTGCCTGTTGGCCAAGTTGCGTTAACCTTGTAAGCAACGGGTATCGGGTTTGATTCCCGACGGGAACACAAGTTTTCTCCCCAAGGAAAACTTTTGTATCTGGATCTTATTGTGATTGGGGTATGTGATTGGGGTTGTTTCCGGCACCCACCTTATCGTTTATCGATGCGGGATTGTCACTTATATTTAGTTTTGTCGCCTATGTTCCGTGGACACTTATGCAGTGTTTATCGATGCGGGATTTTAGCTTATATTTCGTTTTGTCGCCTATGTTACGTGGACACTTTTGAAGTATTTATCGATGCGGGATTGTCACTTATATTTAGTTTTGTCGCCTAAGTTCCGTCGACACTTATGGAGTGTTTATCGATGCGGGATTGTAGCTTATATTTCGTTTTGTCACCTATGTTCCGGGGACACTTAATGTTCCGTGGACAGTTATGATATAGGACCCGCAATTAATTTATTTGTAGATCGATGATAAGATGGTATTCATGGGTACTTACCACCAAGTGACTGTTCAGACCAGGTCATTAACTCGCTAGTGGTAACCGACTGTTGGATCTAAAAAATGCAAAAATGGTATAAATTTTCATCATTTAAAATATGAATAAAATTATAAACACTTTCACATTCACAACCCACACTAAGTTCAATGGCTTGTGTCGTGGGTGCCGGAAACATTCAAATCACACAACCAGAACCAGAAACAAATTTTCCTTAAAGAGAAAAATTGTGTTCCCGCCTGAAATCGAATCCGATGCCTCTGCTTAGAAGGCATACGCTCACCCAATTTAGCCAACAGGCAGTTCATATATCTATAAAATTATTTTATTTTGAAAACAAAACTATATTAAATATATCCAAAAATAATTAAAACTGGAATGAATATGAACAATATTTTTTTATAAAACATATACTTTTTTATATTTAATCACAATAATGTTGCTTGATTTCATAATTAAGCGACTGTATAGAAATGTTTAAAAAAATTATGTCGCATCAAAATATTTTTTTACTTACAATAATGTATTAGAATAATACTGTTATGATATTTGTGATTAGAATTTCGAATAGATAAATAAAATATGTATTTTTGTGGTTTTCGTAATCATATACAAAGCTGCGTATTTAGTGCATGTCGCCTTAAGTGTTTTACTTACCGTTGACTTCTTCCCCTTAAGTTTCTTCTTCTTAGATTTTGGTTCTGAAAATAAAATAGGCATATAATATTATATAGTCAGTCAAAGTAATCGACAATCAGAACCGATGCTCGAACCATCAAGGCAGGTTACATATTATAAAACAAGTAATTATTTTAAAAGTTTTTTTTTAATCAAGCTTTTCCCAGTTGTAAATAAATAATTAAACGCAAGCAAAGATTAAAAAAACCGACTTCACCGCTTTATCTTCGGAACCTTGATCAGATTTAATGTATTAAACACGCATTATTGACTATAACTCAAAAACAAGAGATCAGATCATAATCAAATTTCAATGGGACCACAAAAAAAGCACCAGCTTTCAAATAAAAAAAGAATCATCAAAATCGGCTCACAACGAAAGAAGTTATGTGGTAACCTTTGAAGTCGGTTAAACGAGAACATCGTCAAAGTAGGCGTACAAAATAGGCATTATTGACGATATTTCAAAAACTACTGATCAGATCTTGATCAAATTTAAATGGGACCAATTAGAAAGCTACATATTTCAAACTAAAAAAAAAATTTTCGAAATCGGCTCTCGTGGAGAGAAGATATAAGGAAAAAATACAGTCGACTTGAGTACCTCCTCCTTTTTTGGGAAGAAGGTAAAAAGGACTAAAAAGTTATATAACCAGATAACTTGTCAAGACGAATCAAACGTATCGTTAAACGAATAACGTTGTATTTCAAACCTTCATACAAATCGTAGGGAATTAATATTTTAGAAGCTTACAGAAATACATATATTCTATGCTTAAACATCCTGACTGACTTCAGGAAATAAAACCTCAATTTTATCTACGTCTATCATCCGTACTGCGAAGGAGTGGAACTCATTGCCCTCGTCTTTGTTCCCCGACCGGTATAATCTAGGAGTCTTCAAGTCAAGAGTGAATAGATACCTTCTAAGCAAGCATGCTACATCTTCAGCCGCATCATCACTCCATCATACACATACACATTCTTATGACTGGCTTTACAATTACACAAATAAAACTGGATTTTATCTTACCTCTCTTTTACCCCTCTTACATCCTTTTGACTTGCTTTACAATACCACAAATAAAATAAGATTTGATCTTACCTCTTTTTTACCCCTCACACATTCTTATGACTGGCTTTACGATACCACAAATAAAACTGGGTTTTATCTTACCGCTGTTTTACCCCTCTTACATCCTTTTAACTGACTTCACAATACTACAAATAAAACTCAATTATATCTTACTTCTGTTTTACCTGTCTTATTTCGTTTTCACAATACTACAAATAAAAACTGGATGTTATCTTACCTCTCTTTTACCCCTCTTTCAAATGGCTTCATTACAATACTACAAATAAAAACTCAATTTTATCTTACCCCTGTTTTGACGGTAGAGCGATATAATTCAAGGTATTTTACGGGATTTCCGATCACATTCAAAGAAACAGATTTCTAGCTTCGTTACTAGGTGGCATTGATTAAACATTGATTGACCCTTCTCGGTTTGTTAATGTTGGTGTAAAATATACGTAAATGCTAAAGATGTGTGTGACCGTGTGTAAAGAAGACTTGACTACTATCTCACCTTATTACGTAAGTGAAGAAGAGACAGAAAGACAATGATTGTGTAACGATTCAGCAACATTCGATTGGCCCATTAACTGTTGGCCAACATAATTTTTAAACAATTAACTTTTCATACAAAGAACTTTTCACCAACGCACGTTTCGCCAACATAACTTTACGTCAGTGATTTCTAAAGCAACATAATGTTTTGACCAATCACTTTTCAACCAAAGATCATTTAGCCCATGGACTGTTCCTCAACAGAACGGTACGTCAGTGGAGTGTTTTATCAACATAATCTTTTGACAATATCCTTTCCCCCCATGAACTTTTTGATTTCATAAGCGTAATCAAAACATCGTATAATGGACGTATATGCCATAGAATAAATAATAGAACGGTATTGATTAGCGTTTTTTAAAATGTAGTACAGATTATTATTATGATTAATTTCTCAATATCTCTCCTGAATTATAGATGAGCCCTGCAAACAGATGAATGATAAAAGCAACAATTAAGTGTAACATTCCATGGCAGTAGAACATTTTCTAATGGTCGTCTACTTAGCTACCGCTACCTTAAAGTTAATTCGTAATTTACCACTGTCAAATAGAAACATCTGTCAACCAGCGCCAAATAGTTTCCGCTAATCTTGAGAGCCACTTTCATTCAAGGCCTAGTTTGCTTACCATCCATGATCACATCATCACTTACCGATAGGAAAGACAGTGATAAACCGCCAGCCTGCCAGACATGATTCCACTCTTATTATATGGACTATTTACAACGGCAACTCCATTATACGGATCAGAAAAGTGACAAAGCGCTTGGATAGTCGTAGGTAATCGATTCTTTCAACAGACAACTGAGCTACCTAAGCTCAGTAGTAACAGAAGCAGTCACCTATCTGGTACTTTCCATTTCAAACTATGCCATGGGCTGTTCTGGGTCTTAAGTTCTTTGTTCACATCATGACTATCAACACTGATGTTCTTCAAACGTCTATGAAAAAATCTTTTCTGTTCTAAAATGATGATGTGGCTCACTCAGTATTGTACTCGGCTGAACTGAACTCTCCAGGTTACTCGCTGAAAGGTTGGTGTCGACACACAGGATTCGTAGAATTTACATGACGTGGCATATTTGTCATCAGAAGTTTTGTGCAAACTTCTTATTTATAGTGATTGAAATTCCTCTAAATTGATTTCACACATTTAAACATATTTAGTTTCGTAAATGCGTGATTAATCAATCCAAAGTGCAACATTTTTCAGAAACCTTTATAATAAGTCAAACTTTTTAATATTTATCTATTAACAAATTATGAATTATTATTACTATTATTTATTTAATCTTATTATATCTTATTATTTCTTTATTATTTTATTATTATTATTTATTATTAATGAATGTTTAATAAGCTTTATATTTATTTATTTTTGGGTAGAACAGCTGTTGAAAGCGGCATTTTTATAATTTTAAATAATGTTATTTCATTAAATTATTGATATTTACGCCATCTTTAGAAGAATCCCAGCATGTTTGTCATATATTTTCACTTTACTGAAGTGTGGTGTTGCGTTGTTACTTTTAAAAGAAATTATAGATGGCGTCAATCAGCCATAAAAGAGTAATTTTGAACGTTGTTGGAAGACGTCAAATTGAAAAACCAGCATTATCTGAACCTCATGGTTCATGGATCTGGATTTTTGTTTAAGGTCAAGCTGATACAAAGCTTTAGTAGAAGTTGAAATATTATTAAGTGCAGTAGTATTAAGTGCAGTATGACTGCTTATTTACCAACTTAGAATATAGGATATTCTAAGTTGGTAAATAAGCAGTCATTCGGTGAAAATCCCGTTGCAATTATTTAAGTATTTTTCGCGTGATGCGCGTACAAACAGACAGACAGACAGATAGACAAAAATTCTAAAAATAGATTTTTTGGCTTCTGTTGCTCTAATAAAGGCCTCCCATATTAGTTTTTCTTCAATATATATAATGTACAGACATCGTGCATCGGCCTGTTACGATTTTATTATATGTATAAGATTAAGTAACAACAACAAAAATAAAATGAAAAAAAGAAAGGAATGTTTTTGTAAGCGAAATTTCGTAGTTGAAATATAACTTTTGCAAAAAGTTCATGGGGGGAAAGGATATTGTCAAAAGATTATGTTGATAAAACACTCCACTGACGTACCGTTCTGTTGAGGAACAGTCCATGGGCTAAATGATCTTTGGTTGAAAAGTGATTGGTCAAAACATTATGTTGCTTTAGAAATCACTGACGTAAAGTTATGTTGGCGAAACGTGCGTTGGTGAAAAGTTCTTTGTATGAAAAGTTAATTGTTTAAAAATTATGTTGGCCAACAGTTAATGGGCCAATCGAATGTTGCTGAATCGTTACACAATCAAAGACAATTACGACATTTGCACTAATTTGTTGAGCTAGGTTTCTAGCATGTCCGATATTCGTACACGGAATAAACTTACGCCGCGAGATGATCGACGAATAATTGATCGAGCAAAGCGAGATCTCTAAGTGGACTTGGGTGGTTCAGCACTCTGTCCATCCGTCTGTCAGAGGCATCTAGCGTCTAAACCATACAAGAGAATAACTTCAAATTCTCAGAGAACATGTAAAGCCAGAAATGGCATTAAATATTTTACAAATGAAAATGTGAAGGGTGCCACTAAAGTGGGGAGCAAAATATTTGTTTCCTGCTCATGTGCGGTATCGTTGTAAAGAGCTTTGCAAGTAAGGTACAAAACCGTTTAAAAAAAATCTATGTTATAAACAAACAATTTGATAGGACATCAAATTTTAGACCTATTAGTCGCGGGGTCTACCTCAAAAACGACTGCAGATTGAAAAATGATACTTATGTATAATATCCGTTATATCCTGTAGTTGAACATTAAATACAAAAATCCAACAATTATAGTTAAGAGAAAAAGTTATAAGCAATTAACCTCAAACATTTTTCTCTATTAGGCATTAAACATAGGCGTGAGATCTCAGTTCGGGTAGAACGACTGGGGGAGGTAATTTGTATTTTACCTTCGACCACGACAGGCAAGACTTCGTAAGATGCGCTGGTGTAGGATGTCTCGGTCCATTGTATCTCCTCCGGCTCCGGCTCCAGGGTAGTGGTTCCCAGCAGAATCTCATCTTGGTTCTCTGGTTCTGAAAAAAAAAAGACGTGTGGCACTCGGGGACTGCCGCGGTAAAGCTATTGCATAGCATTTTTTATCAACTTATGCAATTATAATTATTTATTTTATTTATGCAGTATTTTTTTTCCTGCCACCTAGAGGCGAGTTGCTGAACTAAAGAGACAAGCGTGTTATTTCAAAAAAGTCATTAAAAGTTCTGCTATTCATCGATAGATGGCAAAACTAAAAAGTATCACCGCTGTGCCGGTCGGAGTGGGGGGTGTTAGGTTATTTTCGTTACGGAATTTCTGGATTCGGTCTCCACGCTCAAGGCCCGCGATAGAAGCTATGCAATAGCTTAAAAACAGGATGTGTCGACACACGATAGAAGTGAAACTTTTGTGGTACAGGGAAATAGTTAATAGGCTGTATAATATTTTAATAATCTGTGGCGTGAGAGAAAAAACTGGGTAGTCATATCCGTTGGTGAAAAAATATTATGTTAAGTTTGTAATTTTAAAAGCAATTTTAAATTACCTGCAGGTTCGCTGGATTCCTGAAAAAGTACATTTCAAATTTAAATCACGCTAATATTATTAATGTGTAAGTATGCGGGTAAGTGTGTGAATGTGTTAGTGTGTAAGTATATTTGTTTTCTCTTTACACACAAACTTTTGGATTTATAATTAATATTAGTATAAACATAAACGCTTTCACACTCACAGCCCCACACTAAGTTCGATGACTTGTGTCGTGGGTACCGGAAACATTCACATCACACACACAATCACGACCAGAACCAGAAACACAAATTTCCTTGGGGAAACTTGTGTTTCCGCTGGGAATCGAACCCCATACCCGCTCACTAAACCAAGCCAATAGGCAGTTTGCAGCGCGATGCACACACACGGACAAGAAAAACTTTTTGTATTTATTATTTTGTATGCTTATACCTACATACGTATTACTGATGCAATGATTTTTAGTTCACAAAAAATCTTTGATTATATATTGCGGGGCTGTGAGTGTTCTAAGAAAGAATTGGTTCAAACTAAGGAAGATTGTCTTGGATAGTTCAATCGAATTCCGAAACAAAAACATATGCTTAATAAGGAGTCAACATGGTCTGTAATTTTTTTAAATGTTATCTGTCCCCCTTCTCGACCCCTGCTGCAGTTTTTGGGACTTAAAAATGTTTGTGCCAACATAACCCTATAATTTTTTGATGCTATCGTATAGAGCAATCTTTTTGGACACATTTTTGTCTAAAACGTTTTCCCCTCAAACCTGGGGTAGGTTTGAGGGGAAAACGTTTTATTCCAAGTTATGAGCAAAATCAGTTAAGGTCAAGGTCAATGACCTCGATATGAAGGTCACTGACCGCAAGTATCATGAAATATAGCATTTATAAAGAAATTTTGTCCGTACTTAATTCGTTCGTATTAATGTCTAATATTAATTATTTAGGTCCGTGGCCAATTTGTTCTATTATTTTGTAAATACAAGCACTCACTTTGGATTTCGGATTTTTAGCCTTTTTCGCCATTTTCTACAAAACTAAAAACTATATTAAAACAAAACAATACAATCAAATTTAACAAAATAATATAAGTAACAAAATAAACGCTGTTTATATTTTAGCATTTTATGTGACACAAGACAAGGCAAGCATAAATTTGACATGACATACTTCAACTTCAACTTCTTCTTTAAATGGCGACTACAGGGCTGTCGCACCATAATTCTGCCAATATCGCGTATAGGTAGGAGCGCAGTTAAAACAAATTAAAAATTATTTATAAAATATGCCCGGTAACTTCAAGTTACTAATTCTACTTCTAGTACAAAGTCGGCTAATGGGTGAGTAATGGAGAGAAAACATGACATACGTTTGTGCTCAACATATACGTTCCGGTACTCGTCCGCAACATTCGCAATGCTCACGGAGTTGTTCCACTAATGGGTGATTCAGGAGTGAACGATGCGGTCGTCTTCCTGAATTAAAAAAAATGTCGCTCCTCTGTCAAGACGTTTTTTTAATTTTTTTTTTTGTTTTTTTTTTATTTCAGACCAAGCAAACGTTTGACCACAATCACACCTGATGGAAAGTGACGATGTAGTCTAAGGTGGAGCACGCTTGCTTAGTAAATACCTATTCACTTTACTTTTGAACACACCCAAATTGTACCTTTCGGGAAACACAGACGACGGCAAAGCGTTCCATTCTTTTGCTGTTCTATAAATAAACGAAGACGCGAAACGTTTCGTCCGAATGAACGGAATTTTTGTTCCTCTTGTGCATTTAGACAGTGTTAAGTAATAAAATATTTCAATTGGAACATATTTCATATTAGAAGTCACAGTCAAAGTCAAGTAAAAGAGTCTAGGTCCAGTCAAAATCAAGTAGTGCTCTAGTAAATTGGTAAAAACTTTACTAGAACTTCTATTGGAGTTTTGGAGTGAAATCGAAAGTCACGTTTTTCAACTTACTATAATTTGCCTGCACTCATGCATGTTCATTAAGTATTAACGGTTAATAATCCACCATTATTACACATGAAAACTCGAAGAATCATAAGCTTTGAATAATCATTCAAAATCAACTTATCACTTTTACGCAAAAAACTTAGTTTAAACATTTTAAAACATTTTGGGATAAGTGTTCTCAGAAATAATTAAAGATCACCTGAATTGTATAAGAATATGATATTTTTATCATAACTGTATTATTATTAATAATTCATACATACGATCCACATTTAAAAGTATATTAAAGAACGCTCACGCCTTAGCAAAACGACAAGGTGAGCATGAATGCCGCGATTGCTCACGGACTGATTTTGGAACGTTGGGTATTGTACAAACGTTTATTTGAACGTGGCCTGCAAATACTATGTACAGATTCTCATTACAAGTCATGTGCAAATGAATCCATGTAGAACAATTTCTAATATTTAATTTTGGCGAAAATTGGGTTTCGTATGATTGAAAATGTAAATGATCAATTTGTATTAAAGTAAAATTTATATATATATGAACGAATATTGAGTTAGAAACTTTTTGTTTTACAAATAGGTTTTATATCTTTAACACATTTAGTTGCCGCGGTAAAAAAATGGCGTTGTCGAATTTTGTATCATTTTCTATAACCTGTGATTATTTTAGTAGTAGATTACTATAAATGCGCCCCGAACTGAGCTTACGGCCTTACATTTTACCTAATAGAGAAAAATCTGTTGAGCTAAATTGCTTATAACTTTTTTTCAAAGCGAAGCGAGATCTCTAAGTTGACTTGGGTTGTTCAGCACTTTGTCCGTTCGTCTGTCAGAGGCATCTAGCGTCTAAACCATATGAGCGAATGACTTCAAATTCTCATAGAATATGTAAAACTACGGCCCAAAGCCAGAAATTACATTTAAAGTTATAATAATGAAAATATTAAGGGGGCTCCAATACTTGTAAGTGGGAAGCATAATTTTTTTTTTTTATCTGCCCTGGTATCGATGAAAAGGACATGACAAGTAGAGTACGAAACCGGTTTAAAAAAATCTATTTTGGGAAATAACGACTTGGTAGGACACCAAAGTCACTGTTTTTAGACCTATTTTGTCCCGGGGTCTATCTCAAAAACGGCTTCACACTGAACGCTGAAACTTACGTATAATATCTGTTATATCCTGTACTCGAACAACAAATACAGAAATCAAACAATTATCATATAGAAAAACAAATATAAGCTACTAACCTTAAAAGTTTTTCTCTATGAGGTAAAACGTAGGCGCGAGATCTCAGTTCGGCGCAAACTACTAGTTATTTAATTTTTTTTTCAATTAAGGGATATATTTAAGTTTCAGCATTAAATATGCAACCATTTTTGGGATAGACCCCGGGACGAAATAGGTCTAAAATAGTAACTTTGTTGACCAACCAAATTGTTTTTTTCTTCACAGATAAAAAATGGTTTCGTTTTAATTGCCATTTTTGGCATTGGGCCATTTACATATTCTCCGAAAATTTGAAGTTATTCGCTTGAATGGTTTATACTCAATGCTTCTGACAGAAGAACGGACGGACAAACGTGATTTTCGTTTCTCTAAAATTCCAGAAGAATGTCAAGTAAATTTTCTAACAATTTTCAAAATTCGAAATGCTGTGCGAATATGGATTAGATGAGGGCAATTACGGAACATATATTTTTTAACTGTTCTAAAGTTCAACCATCTCTGTATGATGATATCCTCCTAAAATCCCCCGTCCTATTTCTTTTAAGTCTCTTTTTAGTGTAGCAAATACTCCTCTTGTAAATATTCTTAATATATTAAGATAAAATTATAAACACTTTTTTATTACTTAGGGCCGTTCAAGTATTACGTAAGCAGATTTATTACATTTATTTACCCCCCATCCCCCTTGTCAGCAAAAGTAAGCAAAGCTCTTACTCCCCCATGCTTACGTAAACATTTTTCTATTACCTACTTAATGTATTGTTTTTTTTATTGATTCATGAGCAGAAGTTATATTTCTAGAAATAAGAAAATACCTAAACCTATACAATGGGAACAACTGTTATGATCGGTTAATGTGAAAATCCGATACTATGATCCGTTGGGAAGTACCCCATTATTCGTGGGAATCCCCAAAAATGCGTTTTGTTTTCAAGCATAGACAATGTGTGAGTTGCTATATGTGTAAAAAAGTAAATAACTACGGATGACGTAATCATCATCTAGACCCCCCTACCCCCCATGTCATCAAAAATAAGCAAAACAAAGACGGGGTTTGCCCCCCTATAGTGCTTACGTAATACTTGAACGGCCCCTTATATTCATATTCATCTGTACCTTCTCTCCATTACTCACCCATTAGCTGACTTTGTACTAGAAGTTGTATTAGTAACTTGAAGTTACCGGCCATATTTTATAAATAACTAGCTGTCCCGGTGACCTTCGTTCCGCCTAACAGTCAATGAATGTGTATATTTAGGAAGCCATACCCGGCATGCGTTACAATGTCACGTGACTATATTATTACAACCTTCATGTTTATGTTTGCCTAGTACTTTACCAAATCCGAGTGACGTATGAGAAAATGGAAAGCATGTCGAAATGTAAAAAAAAAATTTAAAGAAATGTACGTTCTTAAAAAATCCTATGTCCTTCTCTTGGCTCTAAACTACCTCCCTGCCAATTTTCAGCTAAATCGGTTCAGCCGTTCTTGAGTTATAAGTGGAGTAACTAACACGACTTTCTTTTATATATATATAGATTTTTGATATGTTTTAACTGCGCTCCTACCTATACGCGATATTGGCAAAATTATGGTGCTACAGTCCAGGTACTTCCCAAAGGATCATAGTATCAGATTTTCACATTAACCGATCATAACAGTCGTTCCCATCTGATCATAAGATCAGTTGCAACTAAAATAAATTATATATTATGTTCTCAAGTTGTTAGTTTTTATTCTCATTATTTACTTCTATCTGCATAATTATATACTGTTTTGGTTAATTGTTTTTATTTCAGTTTTTTTGTTTGTTATAAATATTTTTATATGTGTATATAACAAGTATTCCTGTACGTATTATAGTTATTTTTTATGTAAGTATATTATATGTTATAGGTATTATCGTTTTTGTTTTATGTATTTAGATTTATTATTGGATAAATATTTGTTTAATAAGTTTACTCACATTTTATATCACCCGCAGGTTTGCCTGAAAATCAGCGTCGAGTTTTGTGCTTGACTTTTGTGCTGAGGCAAACCCATTTCGGCATGCATAATATATGTATAATATATAAATATTATATCATTAATTATTAGTTCATAAGTGTTTCACTGTTATTGTTATTAATTTGTAATATTATTATTTTTGCTACGTGTCGATTTTTCTTTCTTTCTTTCTTTCTCAACAGATCATAAGATCAGTTGGAACCAAAATAATCCTATGGCGACTATATTTTGGTTCCAACTGATCTTATTTAAAGAAGAAATTGACTTAGTTAAAATTCGAAATGGTAGAAAAAAAATCGAAATGTCTACACAATACATGATTATGAAACGCGTTCGCGACAATTACATACATTACAGTGAACTTTTACGACAGTATGCTGATTAATACTTAAGGCGAAGGCGGGCTGACAAAACAAGAAAAATAAACATTTAAAATTAGTAGGTACTATTTGAACTGCCCGTTATCTTAGTACCTATAAAGCGTTCGACTTGTAAGCAGGGGTATTGGGTTCGTTTCCCAAAATCAAAATCAAAATCGTTTATTCACATGGGCCCCTAAGAGGCACTCATTAAAGTTAATGATTCTACTGCCAGATTCGCAAAATTACAGCCATCTCGAGAAGAACCTGGCGAGAAACTCGGCGGCGCATTTTTTTCATTCATTTAAAAAAATCATTCTTAAGCTCTTTTATGTAGATTGCATAAATTTAAACGTTTTCACACTTGCAGCCCCACAATAAATTCGAAGACTTGTTACTTGGGTGCTAGAAACATTTAAAATTTCATCTTAGAGAAAACTTGTGTTCCTTTTTTTTTTATTTGTGACAGGCTAGTGTTTGACCACTATCTCACCTGATGGTAAGTGACGATGTGATCGAAGCTGGTAAACACACTAGACCTGGAATACGCAGGCTCTCAAGGATAACTGCCGGAACACCGTATTTGGCTTGGCGGCAGACTTTCAACTTGATGGTGGTAAGCTACTTTGGTAGCAATCCAGGCGAGCAACTCACAAAATGCTCTACCACCTCTAAAATGTCACCTGATTAGCACCACCCGGGGACCACGTGTAGGGAGTCAGACTTAAGGGGTATCCTCCTACGGACGTGGGTGACTCAGCCCCCAAAAAGCCTCCTACCGGGAATCGAACCCGATACCCGCGTTTTGAAGGCGAACGTTTCCAACTGCGCCAGCTGGCAGTTCAATATACTCTTCTGAATCCCTCGTCATATTTGTCACGCTTTTCGTCTTCCAGTATATAAAAGAAACTAATAAAAAAAATCGCGTGACGCTTCGCCTTAATACGTTCATACATATTGAATGGTCAGTGTATGTTTATGTATGGATGGACTATTTGAACATAAAGCTAGTGTGTATAAGTACTCCTTAATTGTGTTACATTATTATATTGTTTTGTGAAATAGAAATAGAAATCATTTTTATTGCACTTTTTACTTAAAACGTTTTGTTACTTTGGAAAGTAGGTGAGTTATCACACTTCACACTCATATTATAATGGCGAAAGTTTGTGTTTGTATCAATTTATTTTCAAAATGTTTACCGACTTCAAAAAAGGAGGAGGTGCTATGTTTTTTTTTTTTGACAGCCTAGTGTTTGACCATCTCACCTTATGGTAAGTGACGATGTGATCGAAGCTGGTAAAACACTAGACATGTTCGACTGAATATTCTTTTTTGTTAAGTTCACCGATTTCTACCGCATTTGTGGACCGATTCTCAAAATGTTTTTTGCTAGATTATAGTACAGAGGTGGTCCCATATAAATTTTATCGAAATCGATCAAGCCAAAACCACAATATAAGCGGTGAAGTCGGTTTTTTCAATCTTTGCTTACGTTTAAATTATATCTGATCGCTTCGTTGATATGTGATCTTATTTGGCTTAATGTATTAGCATTGCAATTCAGAGGCAATGCCACCATCAAGATTGGCACGCTACGTTGGTATTGGGCTTGAGCACTTAAGCTGTCAAGCTTCCTCCATCGTCGCTTGTCGCTTACCATCAGGTGAGATGGTGGTCAAAAGCTTACCTACCTTGAAAAATCACCTTGTTTTTTTTATGCTAGATAGACTTGAGCACCATCACACCTGATGGAAAGTGAAGATGCGGCCGAAGATGTAGCCTGTAGTTGTCACGTCAACTAGTAAATTTCATAAATTTATAATTGAGAAATACAAAACTATACAAGTGGGTAATTTAATACGTATTATTCAAGTTATGCAGATGTTGAAATTATTTAATGAGTAAGTATATATATATAGGAATAATAAGTATAGGTATATCGGGTTGTCGTTATGTATCACATTACACATTACCTACGTACCACATACTCGTACATTGCACAATACATATATATTATTGTATTAATAGAATAATTACTTCAGGTGAAGAAGGCTCCAAATTGGACGATTCATCCTCACGAATATTAAAGATTTGACCTTTAAAAACGGTCCATTAACAGCATTTTTTTATGTGTTATAAATGTTCAAAAAATATTTTATTCAAATCAAAATCAAAATGTATTTATTTGTCAGAGTATGGTAAGTAATTAATAGTAGGACATAGTATTAGTTTCACATACTCTACCGTTTCCGGTGTACAAATATTTATATAATGTGGATATCAGATACCTAAGTAACATTACAAATAATAGTATTAATTTTGGAATATTGGATGAAAATTAGTATATAAGTCAGAATATCATGTCAATAGAGAATATAATATAAATTATGGTGAGATGTCAAATAAGTTAGTAAAATTAATAATTAAGAATGTCAGTTGAATGAATAAATTTAAATAGTATATTACCAATTATCATGTCATTCCAATTTGTCATCCATAAATTCTTTCACTGTATAATAACATTTGTTTATTAGTAATTCAGCGATACACGGTTGAATAAATTTGGCTCTATAGAAAAAAAAAAACTTTTTTAAAAACCACAAAATTTCCCGTTCCCGTCAGTGGAATGCATCAACTTTATTTTGTTTCTATAAAAGATATTTTTTATAAAAAATATTGGGTGTAATCCCAACAAACATTCATACCTTGTTGTGAACTCAAGTTTTTTGTAAAGGGGTAGGATTAATTAAAAAAAATATATGAATTCGCGCACGTTGGCTATGCAGGCAATTCTACAAGGCTACAGTTTGGCTCCAGTCCGCCAACTCGATACCAAGTCGCCTTCACATCTAAGGCCCAATTGCCTATATTTCCTAAAACTAAACTAAAACTATATACAGCGAAGACCTAAGTTACTTACAAGACATGTAACTCAAGTGCTCAAGCCCACTACCAGTGGGTAGGATTCCCATCATGCTGGCGGCATTGCCTCTCTGAATTACAATGCGCTGAGCAAAACATTAATTACTACTTTTTATTCTAAACTAACTGTTCTCAGAATGCGTTGCATAAATTTAAAAATCGTCTACTCACATGGACCCCCCAAATAGACACTCATGAAAGTTAATGCTTATTATAAATCGATAAACATTTTTTTTCTTTTTTTTATGTTTGATAGGCTTCTTTTTTATGTTTGATTTTACCACTATCTCATCTAATGGAAAGCGATGATGTGGCCTAGGATGTAGCATGCCTGCCTAGTATATACCTATTCACTCTAGAAGACTGCCAGATTATACCGCTCAGGAAACAAAGACGCGGGCAATGAGTTCCACTCCTTTGCAGTACGGATGATAAACGTAGAAGCGAAACGCTTCGAGCGAGCTGGAGGTATGTCAACCATATAAGGATGACTAAATTAATCACAAGAATGTATGGAGGCAAATTGCACAAGTGGTTTCCAGCGACTACATAATATAGATATACCTAGGTAGATAATTAGTACCTGGATGAGCTTTGCTCGTTTTTTATTTAATTTTAAACGACTATATCTAAAAATGAAACCTAGCTAGATCGATTTATCGCCTTCGGAACCCCCTGCATACTAAATTTCATGTAAATTGTTAGAGCCGTTTACGAGTTTCTTGCCATGTTCTTCTGGTCTGGCTGTATTTTTGCGAATCTGGCAGTAGAGTAAATATGAATTAATAATATTAGTAGGATAGGATAGGATAGTAGGATTATAATGGTACAAACATTTTTGTTTCAGAAAAAACCAAGGAATTAAAATTTTCCGCATACATTTTTTAAGACAATCAAAATTTATTTACTAAAAAAAATGGGGTTCCTAGAAGACAGAGAGTTCGACGACGTGCCCACGATACCGGATTTTTTTAAAGGAAAATCTGTCTTTATAACTGGAGGATCAGGTAAAGGACCAACTAATAACACTAATAGCTCGAAATGGCTGAAATGTGTTTTTTTTCAATCTCCTTTCTTTTTCCCAAAAATTTCCAAAAACTGACTGTCAAAAAACTTCGTTGTAATTATCGGACCTGCTCACAAAATTTCAATAGAATCGGTTGAGAAATGCGGCCTGTAGAGGAGAACAACCGGAAATCCGCCGGACATACACACAATAGATCACCGATAGGTTAGCGACCTATACGATACGGCTAATCCCCTTTACAGGGGAATTTGCCACTAACCCATGACTCAAATGCAGTTTGGACTTGTCGGTCAATGGATTGACGAGCTGGTACTTGGTGGATCCATTCAACAGGTGGCCGCAGTACTCCATACACTTTTTTATGACCAATAGGCTAGCATTTGACCGCTATCTCACCTGATGGAAAGCGACGGACTAAGACACGATCGGACCTAAATTGTTATAAATTGAGAAGTTGCCCCGGTGTGAAGTAATGCCTAACCTTTGCGAGGATCTTCAGTTTCTTAGTGGCCAGTTGAGCTTTGGCTTCAATGAAGGTGCCGAAGTTAAGATTTTATATGGTATACTCCCTTATTCAGGATTTATGGGCAAGGTCCTTATTGAGAAGCTGCTGTATTCCTGTGGAGATGTGGACAGGATATACCTTCTCCTGAGATGTAAGAAGGGCGTAAATCCAGAAGACAGACTCTCTCAGCTCTATTCATCACATGTAAGTCAATGATTTTTTTAAGTTAGATAGACATGCATTTGACCACCATCTCACCTGATGGAAAGTGAAGATGCGGTCGAAGATGTAGCATACCTCTAGGCCTCAAGATGTAGATACCTATTCACTATAGACTTGAAGTCTCCCAGATGAAAAATAGGATAGAAGGTGTAAAAAATAGGATACACACTACGAACTTATAAAAACCCTTTTTTTCGTCGGGGGTTAAAAATACCCACCTTGACCACATGATGTACATTTTTTTTTTGTTGGAGGGAAATGCCTTCCACTTCCCTTCCTTCCCAGGTGTGAAGGAAAGGGGTGTGTGGGTCTCGAACCTACTAAAAACCCCGTGACCAGTCCTTCGCCGAGGTAGGGCAAGATAGGGTCGCACTAGCACTATCTTGCCCCGGCGGTAGGGTGAAAACCGGACACTGCGCCCATGGAGGGGTGACCTCACAATTACAAACTGGTTAAATAGTGGTCAACTAGCATTTCAGATATAAATAAAATCTGTATGTTCTAGAATAATGTTAGTCAATATATCGTCAGTGTCACACTGCCCTAATTACAAAACAAAAGAATTAATTAAATTAACAAACGTATGATGAGCCAATCAAATGTTATTCGAATGCCTAAAATAACTATATGCTACTAGCGATCCGCCCCGGCTTCGCCCGGGTGCAATTTCCGGTGGGGAAAAATGTGATAAATGAAGAACCGCTCGACCGATTTTGTGCAAACTTCACATAAACCATCTACTAAATAGTCCAAAACAAAACCTAAACATTTGGTTTGGATAGGTGAGCCCGTTCTTGAGTTATAATATAACAACGAAAAGTGGCATTGATTTTTATATATATATAGAGAAGATATACGTTTGGGTGCAAGGTGATATAAAGCCTTTAGCTGTCAGTATGGTACTGCTGTTGACTCAGTCACCTCGGCCTCTCGTGCCAGAAAAGTGCTGACCTAATTTCCCGATACGCCAGCATCAATGATATCATCCGCCGGGCTTTTACCAGCGCCAATTTTCCAGCCCGTTTTCTAGCCATTCAAATCAAATCAAATCAAAATCGTTTATTCACATGGGCCCCAAAGAGGCACTCATGAAACTCGAACCGAATGGTCTACCCACTGGTAGTGGGCTTGAGCACTTAAGTTACCTATAAACTCGATGCCTTGTAGGTAACTTAGGTTTTTGCTGTATATATGTGAACATAGATTTAGGAAATATAGGCAATTGAACCATAGATTAATTATTAAACTTGAATTTGTTTTTATTTTAAATAGCTACAATTAATATTATTTATAAATAAATAATATTTTTCATGCTAGATAGACAAGCATTTCACCACCATCTCACCTGATGGAAAATGAAGCATGTATGCCCGAAGATACCTATTCACTCTAGACTTGAAGACACTAAGATTGTACCGTTCAGGGAACAAAGACGCAGGCAATGAGTTCCACTCCTTCGCTGTACGGATGATAAATATAGAAGCAACACGCTTCGAGCGGATATGAGGTATGTCGACCATAAATGGATGATGACCACAGTTCGTCTAGTGCTCCGATAATTGAAAGGGCATGGGGAAGTCAACTGGTGTAATTCGAGTGCACACTCTCCGAAAAGTAAGCTGGCCTAGCCGATAGGTAGGTTTTATGAGAGGTGGTAGAGCATTTTGTGAGTTGCTCGCCTGGCTTGCTACCAAAGTAGCTTACCACCATCAAGTTGAAAGTCTGCCGCCAAGCCCAATACGGTGTTCCGGCAGTTATCCTTGAGAGCCTGCGTATTCCAGGTCTAGTGTGTTTACCAGCTTCGATCACATCGTCACTTACCATCAGGTGAGATAGCGGTCAAACACTAGCCTGTCACAAAAAAAAAAAAACGTTACGACGATGATTGAGGCTCTGCAACTTGGCGTCAACAATAAGTCGCTTTGTTCGCCGACCAATGGAGTCAAGAGCATTAATCCGTCTTACGTACAGATGCACCTCGTTTTGCACACACACACAAATTTTCAGATGTTATAATATGATACTTTTGTTTCATGATGCAGTGTTTTGACAGACTTCGCGAAGAAAAGCCGAAAGCTTTTGAATCCAAAGTATTCGTGATACCCGGTGACGTCATGGAAATAGGCTTAGGCAAGTATATATAAGAAAAATAAGCTTACAGAGCCAACTTGTAATCATTTTATTTATGTATTTGATTATGACTCAGTTGGCGCGGTGGACAGGTGTCCGCCCTCTGCGCCGTGGGTCCTGGGTTCGATTCCCGGCAGGAGCACAAATTCCTTCCCAAGGGATATTTGTGCTTCTGGTTCTGGGTGTAATGTGTGTGTTATGTGAATGTTTCCGGCACCCACGATACAAGTCTTTGAACTTAGTGTGGGGCTGTGTGTTTTTTTTTGTATTTGTTGTTTAAACAGAAGATCCAACAGATATTAGTTTCAGCTTTAAATATGCAGCCGTTTTTGAGATAGACCCCGGGACAAAATAGGTCTAAAGACAGTAATTTTTAATGTTCTTCTAAATTGTTATTTTCCCACATAGAATTTTTTCTTAACGGTTTCGTATTGTACTTGCTAAGTTTTTTTTGAAATATCCCACCCGAGCAGAAAAAAAATTTTGCCGCCCATTTACGTGCATGGAATGGAAGCCCCTTTAATTGTTTCATTTATCATGAAACGGCACTAGAGAATTAGCACTAGAGGCACTTGGGAAACAATCTACACCGAAGCTAATGATTTCTAAATTATTTGATATTTCAGGAATTTCAGCAGAAGATCGCGCGCTTTTGATAAACAACATCAATGTGATATTCCATGTTGCTGCTAGCGTCAGGTAAATATATTTATGTCTAATATCGTTTGACCACTTTAACACCAGTTTGTAAGTGATCATGATTGTAGTCCCTCGACTAGATATAAATACACTAGGCCTATTAATGTCAGTAATAAATTATATAATAAATAATAAATTTCCTTAAACTGTAGACTGTTATGACCAATGGGAAACATCACATCTATCCCGCAGTACTTAAAGACCAAAGTCTTTAATGTTCTGCCTGTTATGACCTACGGAGCCGACAGTAGGACTAGTCCACAAATTTAAGGTTGCAGCTAGCGGCAAAAGTATAATTTATCATCACAACCAAAACTGTTGTGATCTGTCATTATAGGCTGAAGACCAAGAAGTGTGTTATCCACCACTAAGCACTTACCACCACCAATAGTGATGGTGATTACTAGTAATATTATTAACTTATACATAATTATCAAATTCAAAGGTCTCAGTTACTACCTAAATCTGTAAAAATTAAAAGAAACATTTCTAAACTACTTTTATTTTCAGGTTCGACGACCCTTTAAAGTTTGCAGCTACCTTGAACCTCAGAGGAACTTTACAAGTCACGGAATTAGCAAAAGAAATGAAAAATCTAGCCGTAAGCCAGTCGTTTTTTTTGTCATTGAGAGACGAGACGTGCAAGTCACTCGTCTGATGGTAAGCGACACGCTTGCCCATTGCATTTCAGTGTCGCCAGACTTTTGAATTACATAATTCGAACTCCTACGCGGCAAAGCACTGCGCTCTGTTACGCGGATTTTAGATATGCAAATTTAAAAAAAATCGGCCAAGTGCGAGTCGGACATGCGCAGAGTACCATTTTCTAAAAAAACACCAAAAAATCACGTTTGTTGAAATCCCCACTTAAATATTTGTTTTATTTTTTGTTGTTTTGTTTTGACCGACCCAATTGGCGCAGTGGACAGGTGTCCGCCCTCTGCGCTGTGGGTCTTGGGTTCGATTCCCGGCAGGAGCACAAATTCCTTTCCAAGGGATATTTGTGCTTCTGGTTCTGGGTGTATTTGTGTGTGTGATGTGAATGTTTCCGGCACCCACGATTCAAGTCTTTGTACTTAGTGCGGGGCTGTGAGTGTGAATGCATTTGTTTGTTTATTTTAATTTAATCATTTACTTTGAAGTGAATATATGACTAAATATTGCCGTTATCAATATCGAGAGAGCAAAAACGAGCAAATAAATCACGTTTGTTGTATGAGCCCCCCTAATAATTTGCTTTATTCTGTGTTAGTATTTGTTGTTATAGCGGCAACAGAAATACATTATCTATGAAAATTTAAATTGTCTAACTATCACAGTTCATGAGATACAGCCTGGTGACAGATGGACAGACAGACGGACGGACAGCGGAGTCTTAGTTATAGGGTCTTGTTTTACCCTTTGGGTACGGAACCCTAAAAATATATGAATGGCTTAAAATAAATTAACTTAATTAAATTTGGAATATTAATATGATAATATGAAAATTATTGAAACTGTCCTTGGGCAGACTTAGCGCGGGGAGGGTGAAGAGAGACTGACTGCTATTGCTATAGAAATAACTAATTGCAAACGTAAACCGCTGACTGAGTCGGTTAAGGTGAGTGTAATGCATTATCACTAACGAGTCAAGGGTATAACATCTCGTCGCCATGAGATATTAGATGTTAATAAAGCGATGATGTGACTGAAGATGCAGCATGTTTGCCAAGAAGATATATTTTCACTCCAGACTTGAAGACTCCCAGATTATACCGTTCAGGGAACAAACACGCGGGCAATGAGTTCCACTCCTTCGCAGCACGGATGATAAACGTAGAAGCGAAACGCTTCGAGTGAACTGGAGGTATGTCAAACATATCTGAACTGCCCGTTGGTTTAGTTGGATGAGCGTTTGCCTTCTAAGCAGGGGTATCGGGTTCGATTCCCGGCTGAAACACAAGTTTTCTTCCAAAATTTGTGTTTCTGGTTCCGGTTGTGATTGTGTTTGTAATGTGAATGTTTCCGGCACCCACGACACAAGTCATCGAACTTAGTGTGGGGCTGTGAGTGTGAAAGCGTTTATGCTTATCTTATTTATGGGTGACGTTTGACAGTTTGCTTGTTGTTAGATAGAAAAACGGGCATGGGGGAATTAGCTCGCAATTCCTACGCACACTCTACAAAATGTAAACGGTAGAATACCGATAGGCTTGCGACCTTACGTTTTATTACCTTGCTTGTTTCAGTCTTTAGTTCACGTATCAACATCCTATTCAAATACCAACCGGAACCCAATCGAGGAGGTGATGTATCCACCGCATGCTGATTGGAGAGAAGTCCTGGAGGTGTGCAAGGAAGTAGACGAGTTTACGCTCCAAGTCCTCACTCCTAAGTAAGTTTATCGCTTTCACACTTACAGTCCCACACTAAGTTCGATGAATTACGCATTGGCTGTCAGTTACATTCACATCACACGCACACTCCCATCCAGAACCAGAAATAAATGATTTTGGGGAGAGCCTTTGTGTTCCAATCGGGAAATAGGCACATTGGTGGCGATTGTCGCACCTTCGGTGTATTTGTGTTATAACGATCAAAATTTGTAGGACCTAGGGTGCGTCACCCGTTTTGTGTGTGCGGCTATACGTCCATATTTTATAGCCGTGATTCCAGTGGCGGATTTACACATTTGCCGCAAGTAGGCTACTCATTTTACCGCCCTTTCCGACCTGTACAATCCTAGTTCAAAATCATATTAATTACAATATTTTTGTCAATTAAATATAACGATTCCCAAGTCATAAAGTTACAATTTCATTAAGAAAGTTGGTGTAATTAGGACGATAGTGTGGGCTCTATATTACACCACCTTTGCCCCAATTAGCATGAATGTGTACTAGGTAAAAAAGAGATGGTCCCAAATTTGCCGCCCTTAAAATCTGCCGCTCTAGGCTCCAGCCTACTCAGCCTGCTGATAAATCCGCCACTGCATGATTCCAACACACTGAGTGAAACAGGTTTCTACGTAAATATGCTGGGAAACATAATAGACCGAGCAAACGCGAAGCGCGAGCAAAGTGTCTCCGTTTAAGCTTGGGCAAAATTGCTTACGTATGTCCGGATTTCCGGTTGTTCTCCTCTACATGTCGCATTTCTCAACCGGTTGAGTCTCGACTACAGATCATCGGCAAAAAGTAGCAAGCCTCTCAATTTTCTACAAACTGCATTACGGTGAGCGTTCAAAGGAATTGCATGATCTTATTCCCATATCACCGTTCTACTACCCAACATCTAGACAGACGGCAACGCGGCATCCTATTATAGTAAAAATACCGACCATTCGCACGAAGCGTTTCGCTTCCACTTTCATTATGAGAACAGCCAAGGAACAGAACGCCCTGCCTTCTACTGTGTTTCCCGAAAAGTATAATATGGGGTTGTTCAAGAAGAGAGTGAATAGGTTTTTTTTTAATACCTAATAGGCACAATCTTACTTTATAGAAAGTGATTATGCGGCCGAAGATATGACATGCTTGCCTAGAAGGTACCTGTTCACTCTTGACTTGAAGACTCCCAGATTATACCGTTCGGGGAACAAAGACGAGGGTAATGAGTTCCACTCCTTCACATTCTACATTCATTTCAGTATTTACTGAGCAAGCGTGCTCTATCTTCGACCGCATCGTCGCTTTCCATCAGGTGAGATTGTGGCCAAACGCTAGCTTAGTCTCAAATAAAAAAAAAACGAACGGTCCTCGTGAAAGTTTGTGAGCAGCCCCGTGATTCAGGACGTTTCGGCA
This sequence comes from Lomographa bimaculata, assembly GCA_948107665.1. Classification (NCBI taxonomy): domain Eukaryota; kingdom Metazoa; phylum Arthropoda; class Insecta; order Lepidoptera; family Geometridae; genus Lomographa; species Lomographa bimaculata. The sequence continues at coordinate 8,886,893 of OX403614.1, forward strand.
ACTTACGGAATCGTAAGATTGGACAACTTTCTCTTCAAAAATACATTTTATCGTACGATAACTAACCGAAAAGTACGGTAACTGAGTTATCGTATGGTTCTAAATCAGGGGTCAGGTTCGTTATATGGGTTTTTTCAATTATATAGTTTTTTTTGCGATTTCCAATTTTCTTCCAATTTTCTTCAAAGGGATATTTGTGCTTCTGGTTCTGGGTGTAATGTGTGTGTGTTGTGAATGTTTCCGGCACCCATGATACAAGTATTTGAGTGTGAATGCGTTTTTTTGTGCCGTGGGTCCTGGGTTCGATTCCCATTAGGAGCACAAATTACTTCCCAAGGGATATTTGTGTTCTTCTGGTTCTGGGTGTAATGTGTGTGTGGTGTGAATGTTTCCGGCACCCACGATACAAGTCTATGAACTTTTTTGTTCATTCATATTCATTTATTTATTGCAATCTGTAATAATAGTAATATACAGGTGTTTTTTAGAATTACAGTTCTATATAGACCCTGTGTATGGCTGTGAGTGTGAATGCGTTTGTTTGTTTGTTTTTGTTGTTTGTTTGTTTCTTTCTTTTTGTTTGTTTATCGCTTCAGTGTTTTTAAATTTTTCATAATGTTGTAGATATGGGAGTTGAATTTTAAAAAAATCGCGAGGTCTCTCACAGAGAATGTTTTTCAGAATGCTAGGGGTGTTACCAAATACTTACACGTTCACCAAGCAGCTAGCGGAGCATGTGGTGTACGAACAACGGGGTGTCCTGCCGGCAGTCATCTTCAGGCCTTCTATTGGTAAGATCAAAAAAGGAGCAAAAAGAAAGAGGGAGGGAGAAGAGATTTTTTTTTTTTTATATATTTTTTATGGGGATCTTTGAAATTCTGATCCGCAACCTTTTTGTGTGACGAAAAGTGGTGATGAATATATTATAATACGAAAGTATATTTAGCCAGTGGACAGGTGTCCGCCCTCTGCGCCGTGGATCCTGGGTTCGATTCCCAGCAGGAGCACAATTTGTGCTTCTGGTTCTGGGTGTAATGTGTGTGTGATGTGAATGTTTCCGGCACCCACGATACAAGTCTTTGAACTTAGTGTGGGGCTGTGAGTGTGAAAAAAAAAAAATGGTTTTTTAAAAGTATAATTGAGCATTTCTTAAATATTATAATCCTAGTCACAAGTCATAGTCAAAGTCAAGTAAAAGAGTCAGGGAAACAGACTTGGGCAATGAGTTCCACTACTTTACGGTACCCATAACGGATGTAGAAGCAAAATGCTTCGGACTGATTCCGTACTGTGATTGTGTGTGATGTGAAAGTTTCCGACACCTACCAATTTCTTTTTTTCAGTGATATCGAGCGTTGATGAACCAATGAAAGGATGGGTGGAAAATTTTAATGGTCCTGTAGGCTTGCTGGTGGCGAGTGGTAAAGGTAAGTTGTCATCATCATTAACATCATACTTCTAAGATGGCCAAAGATTTCCAGCCTCCAAAAATTGTTTTCAAATAAGGATCTTCGTCTTTGTTTCCGGAACGGTACGATCTGGGTGTCTTCAAGTCTAGAGTGAACTTAACATGTTCCATCTTCGGTGCATCATCAATTTCTATCAGGTAAGATAGTGGTCAAATGCGTATCTAGCATAAACAAAATGAATATGTTCAAAAATACAGGTGATTTGTGTGTGTTCAGATTGTATTTTGGAACATTTTCAACTTGGAACATATCAAGTATGGTTTAGATTCGCAATTAAATCCGATAAATAATGTAAGAAATTACACCTGAGTGAACCCGGAGCGAGTCGTTAGTTTTTTGTATGGAGCATGCATTATAGACATTCAAATTCTGACGACCCAGTTGGCGCAGTGGACAGGTGTCCGCCCTCTGCGCCGTGGGTCCTGGGTTCGATTCCCGGCAGGAGCACACATTCCTTCCCAAGGGATATTTGTGCTTCTGCTTCTGGGTGTAATATGTGTGTGATGTGAATGTTTCCGGCACCCACGATACAAGTCTTTGGACTTAGTGTGGGGCTGTGAGTGTGAATGCGTTTGTTTAAAATAAAAATAAACTGGTACATGGAAAGTAAAAAAAAACCTATTTTTTTCAGCCGCGAAGCGTTCGATTGCAAACATTACTGTATTTCGGATTGTTTTAGGTATTATGAGAAGTATTTACTCCGACCCTGACCTGATAGCTGACTATATACCTGTGGACATTTCTATCAAAGCCATGATTGCTGCTGCTTGGACCAGAGGAACTAAGAAGTATGGAACCATAATTATAATTCTTTATTTTATAGAAATATAAGTTACTTGTTAAAAACTTTTTTAAAGACAAGCTTCTAGGAGTCCGCCAGATTGAATTTAAAGTGACGTCACTTAATTTTTCGAGTTCTCAGCAAGCCCTTTCATTTGATACCCATATAGTACAATTTTGGGTGTTCCGCCATGTTGGTTTTAGAATGACGTCACACAGCTAATTGCATTGTCATCCAAACTAAACGTGAATACAAAATTTCAGCTCAATCGGTTGAAGATATCTGCTTCAAAATTGAGTTGCAAGATTCCACACGGACTTAACGATATGTTAACGTTAAATCGCGTTTATGAGTGATTTTTTTGTGAAACGGTAGCTAAGCAATTGATTAAGAGGTGTTTATAAGTAAGTCTCGCTATCCATAATAACAATCAGTCTGTGATATTCCAGATTAGATTCAGCAGACGACATCACAGTCTACAACTGCTGTTCAGGCAATATCAACTCTATAACCATGGGGGAAATGATCGAAATGGGACGAGAACTGGCGAATGAGATCCCCCTAGACAATACTCTATGGAATGTAGGGGGAGGAATCACTAAGTCACCACTTGTGCATTATGTCAAGGTAAGACTACCTTGTTTTAATGTTGATAGCAAACATTTGAAAATCATCTTATCTGATGTTAATAGACGATGCGGTCGACGATGGCGCACGCTTGCCTAGAAAATACCTGATCAAGATCGAAATTTTTGACTTTCGACTTGAAGACTCCCAAGATTATACTTATCTGGGAATACAGTCTCTGGCAAGGAGTTCCACTCCTTTGTAGTGCGTAGATACGATGAATGTGGAAGCAAATGCTACGTGCGCATTTGAGGAATATTCACCATATTTCGGTGTAGCAATGCAGTCTGTCTGGTGTTCCTATGGTAGAATGGGGATGGAGGAAAATACCGAGAGTCCTCTTGCGACGTTTTCCTAGGCTCTGAAGCGTAGCATCAGTCAGCTGGTTATTGTTATTGAGTCTCTTGGCTCTTCGCTCAATAGACTCTAGTGCTTCAAGTTGATATCTAGCGGAACCATCCCAAAGATGAGAACTGCCCCTTGGCTTGGTTGGATGAACGTTCGCCTTCTAAGCAGGGGTATCGGGTTCGATTCCCGGCGGAAACACAAATTTTCTCCCCATGGAACATTTGTGTTTCTGGTTCTGGTTGTGATTGTGTGTGTTTGTGATGTGAATGTTTCCGGCACCTACGACTCAAGTCAACGAACTTAGTGTGGGGATGTGAGTGTGGAAGCGTTTATGTTACGTTATTACTCCATCCACGAACGGACGGCATGATATAAGCAGAGCAACTGTCCTGGGTCCAACACTTCACGTATTGTCTCACCTTTGCAAGGATACCCAGCTATTTTGCTGTTTATTGGGCTTTAAACTCGATATGTACCAAAATTTAGCTTCGAAGTTAACGTCATACCAAATGACTGCAGGTCAATTATTGGTATGAATACATTCCGAAAAGTAGAAGTCAGTTTAATTAAACTCCGTTTAGCGTTTGTTACCGTACCTCAACAGGAAGAAAGAAATTTTATGACCTTGTGTCTGCCGGTCAAGACCACGGACTACTTATAATGTTCTTAGGTGAAAAGCAAAGGTGACCAGCCTATGTATGTATGTCTGTTCCTTTGTGTGTTTTTGAACTTAGCGTGGCTGTGAGTATGAATGCATAAAAAAACCACTGCGGTGATGAGCGCAGTTGGTTTTTTATGCATTCATTCTGACATATTAAGTAAATATTAATATTAAATCTCGTTATTATTTTAAAACAGGTGCTGTTGCTTCATCTTCTTCCAGCTGTTATAGTTGATACCATCCTTTGGATCCTCGGAAGGAAACCTATGTGAGTTCCATTTGGTGTACTTACAGTCTGTCTGGTGGTTCTATGATGGAATGGGGATGGAGGAATTAGATCGTGTAATTTTATAGCACAATCCTTGTAATGTATTCGATAAAATGCCGAAGGGCTCGCTATCCTGCGATGATGTCCTAGGCTCACTAAGTAAATAAACCATTTACCAAAAATCTAGGAAGTCAATTATTCTAGTGAGTTTAAAATGTAGGTTATTCTGATGACGATTGAAAAATTTGGTACCATCGAGGGACATGATGATGGAGCCAAGAGGTGGATAGTGGAACTCTTCAATGATAACGATCTTGAGTATTTTTTTATTGTTTGTTCCGCCTGTTTATTTCCGACAATGGTCTTTTTTTAACAAACAAACGTATTCACACTCACAGCCCCACACTAAGTTCAAATATTTGTATCGTGGGTGCCGGAAACATTCACATCACACACACATTACACCCAGAACCAGAAGCACACATATCCTTTGGGAAGGAATTTGTGCTCCTGCCGGGAATCGAACTCAGGACCCACGGCGCAGAGGGCGGACACCTGTCCACTGCGCCAACTGGGTCGTCAACACTAAACAAATATATTTTTATTTCTGTAGGTCGATTTATAAAAAAATCCCTTTATTTCCTTTTCTTTGATGGGAGAATTAGATTGTGTAATTCCGTTGCACACTCTCCGAAATGTATCCGATGAAATATCGAGAGACTCGCCACCATGCTACGATACAAAATTGAAAATCGATCAGGTGCAAGCACTAGATTCTCATTAATTTGATCCCTTTCAAGTCCTTGATTAAACTTTATTCGTGCAATATACGATATGGGTCCATGCGAATCTCTCAGGGAATTCTTTAAAGAAACAGGCATACTTACCATGCCTTCGCTTTACATCTTTGAAAATATTAGGCATGTTCGCAAAAATATTGGTAAATATAAATTAAGAAGCGACGCACACAATCTTAATACTAGATATAAGCATACAATTACAGTGCGCGCATTTAGATTAAGCAAAACGAATAAATCTTTTATGGCAAATGGGGTTAGATTTTACAATAGAATTCCTAAAATCGTAATTGAATTACCACTGGGAAAGTTCAAATCTGTAATAAAACGGGCATTAATTAAGAAAGCTTATTACAAAACCACAGACTATATTAATGACAAGGATGGAGGCAAACTGCACAGGCTCTTTCTAGCGACTACCATAATAACACCTAGGTTAATAAAATTATGTGTTAGAGATTAAGAATGTTTAAAAAAAAAATGAAAAAAAATGCGCCGCCGAGTTTCTTGCCAGGTTCTTCTCGTAGTAGGGGAGCCCACGATGCTAAATGGGGATTTACTCGAGCGTCATAGAGACCTATTGGGTTGGAAAGCTTAGATGATAAGAAGAAAAAAATGTTATATATGTATACCTTTTCATCGGTGGGGGGAGCGGCTATAAATTTTCAAAAATGTAAAAAAATACTGTTGCATGGGCATACTCGAGCGCGTCAGATATTGATAGCATCAATGTCCTACGTATTTTTAATAATGTATATATGTTAATCTGATCGTTTTCATGATGGGGGTGGTCGTACTTAAGGGTTGAAAACGAAAAAAAAAAAATTTTGTCGAGCGCGTCAGATTTTCTAATGGGGTGTTAACTGTACCTAAAAAAAGGTCTAATTCAATAATCTGACGATTTTGATGTGACGCAAACTCGTGGCCATTATTACAATGTGTAAAAAAAATTCGCCATTTTGAAATACTCAAGCGCGTCAGATTAAGATATATATGGTTCATCTTTATGTCCTAGACATGCTGTCTCATAATCTGACCATTACCTAGAGGGATTCGCCTAAACTGACAAAAAAATTTTTTTTTTTTAAAACCTTGTGTTATCAGCTGTGATGGCGTCATGGCAACCGAAACCAGAGTAGGGACGGAGTAAGAGAGTAATATATAGAGAAAGAGGGAGAGGAGAATAGAAACGCGGAGAGGGGAATATAGGTATAATGCAGCTGCACGCATTAAACTTTATCGACAAATTTTTGGTACTTCGGCTTGTTGAAATGGTCAGATTATATATTTTTCGTTAACCTTGAATTATTTCCTTAAAAATAAAAAAAAAATTAGCCACGCTCGAGAATGTCGAGATGATGTTTTTTTTTTACAACTTTTTAGCCCTCCTCTTTCTTTACGTCACTCTCAAATTGTCAGATTAGTGGAATATACACTTTTTAGCATGTAATTAACTCACCCTACCTTAATCTGACGCGCTCGAGATTTTCTGATGATCAATTTTTTTTTACTAATCTGATCCTTTATCCTTGACGTGCGGCCATATATATGGTGCTCATATTTGGTGGAGGTACTTAACCGGGTACAAGGTATCCCCCTGTATATTAATCTGCCGCGCTTGAGTAAATCCCGAAATCCCCGCTTGGGCTCCCCTACTATCGAGATGGCTGTAATTTTGCAAATCTGGCAATAGAA